>JBAMCF010000758.1:0-637201 GCA_037075285.1 Drosophila lutescens | reverse complement strand
AGCGGGTAACGACTGTATGTGGTTGACGAAATCAGGAATCTGCAGTTGCGGGGGCGCATATAGGATCCGGCACTCGCTCGTCGGCTTTGGGGGTGAGTGTCTTGCGCCTACAGATTCGCATACTGACTACACACATTATTATTGCTAAGACTAGAATTGAGCGTGCTAGCGACAGAGGATAGACTAAGCTAAAACCGGAAGAGAATGATAATTAAATTCTGGAATAAGTATTACAGGTTAGAAAGAATTTAGAAAGTTAGCTGAGCGAATCCACGGATGTTATTGTGGTCGCGTATGGCCTACAACCTATGATCACCCCTCCTCAAAGCATGGCTTCAGTATTGCCCATACCCTACGATCGAGAAATCATCAGCTTAGTTCAGTTCAGTTCAGTTTTAGGTATTCATGGTTTTATTTACGTTCACTGTAGTAATTAATTTTTGTTTTGATTGCGACATAAACCATGCCTAAAGTGTATAAAAGTTATGTATTCAGGTAATAAAGGTGAAGCGAGGTAATATTCATAATGTAACAATGTGATTTTTAATTAATATAAATTTAACTTAAAAAAATAGTTTTCTATTTATTCTAGGTATGTTGTCTATTCACACATCTTTTCCAACAGACATTCTTTTTTCAAAATGTAATTCAATATTTAATTCAAGTTTTAATTTAACTCCATTCACAATTTCTTCTCTTCTGTTTTGATTTAAATTTTCGTACAATTTAATTTATAAAGAATTTAAATAGTGGATGATATTTATAGTTCTAACGATCGGAATGGTTATGCTTATTAATTTCCGTTCACTTCACGGATCGGCGAGAAAAGTTTATAATGATATAAGAGTATAATATAATACAAGAGTATAATAATATAAAGGTAGGATTAGTTGGTGTGACTCACGGCATTTACTCCAACGTTGAAGATCGATCTCCGGACGGCATGCGATGGCTGTAATCTAAATTTTGGCAATATACTTCGCTGGGAGATTTTTTAAATTAAATTATTCTTTTCTCTTTTCTCTTGAATACGCGAACGGTTTGAAATAAACTTTTAACCAGTACCGAATTCATCGCACTTTCTTGCTCGATTAAAATAATAAATTTTCATTTAAACAAAAAAAACCTATCTATTTTCGATTAACGCCTCTTCTTGGTTTTTTTTTTTTGTTTTTGATTTGATTAAATTATTATTTTTAATTTACTGAAATTATCGCTTGGACTTTCGAACTTGTCATTCTTGGGGTTTACAAACTTTGATTTCATTGATTTTCTTTTCACATCCATTCATAGATTTGGTTTTATAAAACGCGCTGGTTTTCTTAAAAAACGTTGTACAGGATTTATGCTTGCTTAAATCACGCTTTGTTATAGTCGAATTGGCTCAATATATCCATGTATGCAGGTCGAACTGATCGAACACGAGGCGAGGTTTTACAGACATTGATGTTAAAACCAACTGGTCGATATGCCAAGCTAGGTTAAGACCCATTACACCCGCGGCGCTATGGCGGAGGAACGGGTTTAAGCTCCGGGATTTGCTGCTGTTAATTCCTCCTCGGATGTCTCCCAGATAGATGCGCGCATCCCTTAAAACTTGGCTAGTGTGCGGATGCGCGGCGCGTTGGGCACCGGGACAGATTATGCCGTGGGATTAATCCGCCATGAGGCCTGTAGGTCCCTCTACAAGGTCTGTACTTCGAATACCATCTATTTGGACTGTAGATAGGGTCTTTCTAGTTACTAATTACTCCAAAACATCTGCCGCGGCACAACCTAGCAATTTTCAATCCAATTAATTACAGATATGGCAAAAGAAGAGGTCGTGCTAAACAATACCTAGCGATTGTGCCACGTAACTTGATTGTGGGCTTTCTTGTGGCGGTAAATCCTCCAGTAAATTGGCCGAATCAATATGTTGCGCCTTTGGCAGCAACGTTGCAACACTGCATGCGGTATCCACCAGAAATTTCAAAAATACCTGTAGTGAATTTTCGTTGTAGGTTAAACACGCACAACATTTTAGCCAAAAGCAAATTGCACTTACTTCGAATTTTTCCCCTGGCTGATATTTATGGCTGGATGCCAAACTGGTTGCCGGACCACACTTAGAATAGTGGATGCCACTCACAATGTGATATTTTACGCTTTTTAGCCTTTTAAAAACTTATAAACTTTGAGCGCTGGCACGTCCGCCTCTCTTGCAGGTAAAAATAAGAAGAACGCAACCGGAATCAGATGGATACCAGCGAGGCTTTTGGCGGAAATATATATCATATGACGACCGACAGGTGTCAAAATTTGAGCTTTCCAAAACCACCCTGGCTCAGCTGTTCAAAAAAATATCGAATAGTCGGGTCAGGTGGCAGCACTCCTTCAAGCTTTGATTTAAGCGGGTCTTATGTAGTAGGCTTTCAGGCTGAATTTTGGTTTCGCCAGTCGCTACAGGCGCCGTTACAAAAACCCCCCACTAGAATCAGGCTAGGGTATTTAGCTCTAGATACCCTAGACAGATACCACCTGGAGTCGCATCACTGGCGAATGTCTTTCGCGTGATAGTTGCCTAGGGCCTGACCTTGCTGAAAAGTCCTCCAGTTCGTAATAAGATCTTCCCAATTTCCTTCGAACTCGGGCTTTTACAAATGATGGGCCGAACTTCGCGTTATAGCCAGTCTGAAAACAACTTTGCTTGAAATTGCGACGAAATACTTCTTGTCCTTCAGCGAAGGAAACGTCCCTCGAGCGCAAGTAAAAATGGCGTTTTCGTTCCGATCGTGAGCTTTCTGCATTTGCTTAGTCGCTTCCTCTCGGATTATCTCAAACGAATCTTGCCTATTAAACAACAAAGATCGATCATCCAACATGTTCAGTCTTCTTAGCAAGGAATAAGTAGAACCGGAAGTTACCATGTGCTGGCCGAAAGCCATATAGTACGGCGTTGTACCGATACTAAGCATGAATCGAGGACCTCAAGGCACAGCAAATCCTATTTAAGTACTCATCCCAATCTTTCTGATCTGGACGAAGGTAATTCAGATCCCCGAAATCACGGAGCGATTAACACGCTCGGAGGCGTTAGCTTGAGGCGAGAATAAACAGCCGTCAGCACGTGTGAAACCTCATATTGCTTCATCAGTTTTTGAAATGCTTCAGAACGGAACTGGGATCCGTTGTCTGATACGACAGTTTCCGGGACACCGAAAGTCATGAAAAGCTCGCCTTCGAGGTACTTAATAACAACACTTGCATTAATCTTCTTCACAGGTTTAAAACAAACTTAGAGAAATGATCGAGGACTATGAAAATCCCGATATTCCGCTTCTCGAACGTGGGTAAGGTCCGAGAAAATCGATGAAAATTCGTTGAAAAAGTCGCACGGTTTCTGGCGCTTTTCCTAACGGTGGTCTGAGAACATGATTCGGTGGTTTAGTCGCCTTACATGTCTCACAGGCGGCTGTGCTATACGCTTTCACGTCAGGTACGAGGCGAGGTACAAAAATAATACCTCCTAACGCGCTCGACAGTCTTATGTATCCCGCCGTGAGAAGCCAGTGGACTGTTATGAGCTTGGCAAAGGACTTCGGGGACCAGCTCTGATGGAATCCAAAGCTTCCAAGCGAATTCATCGTGTACTTGCTTCTCCAGTCAAATGTTCTGCTTTTCTGTACAAGTACCCATCCTCTGTTTTAAGATCAGGGAAATTATCTTTTTTCTCTTCAACCTTGGCTACTAAATCTTTGTAAGCAGGTGACTTAAAGTGGTTTGAAGTTAAATCGACTAGCAGACTTCTCGCAAGTCTACTGCCGCGACTTCGTCCTCGTTAACGCGGGACAAGGAATCAGAACCACGTTCATTGTACCCTTACGATGCTCTATTTTAAATCGATATCTTTGCAAGGCTAACGCCCATCGAGCTAAACGAGAACTGAGATCATGGTTCGACATAAGCTATTTAAACGAGGCGTGGTCAATTAATGATCGTGAAATCATGTCCTTCCACGTAAGCTCTAAAATTCTTCAAGGCTACTATCGCCGCCAAACACTCCTGCTCGGTCACGGTATAGTTTTTTGAGCTCTATTGAGTTTTTTTCGAGATAAAGGCTATAGGCGTCTCGTCACCCTCCGGGGAAACTGTACCAACACAGCGCCGACACCAGACTTGCTAGCATCGCAATGGATGGCAAATGGCTTGTGAAAAGTCCGGGCTACATAACACCGGAGCCTCGCTGAGACGACTCTTCAAGACTTCAAAGGCTTTCAGTGCATCTGGTGTTAGACTGAACCTTTCGTTTGGTTGTCATTAAATCGGTTAAAGGAGAAGCGAGTGAGGCAAAATTCGGCACGAATTTGCGGTACCAACCACATAAACCCATAAAACTCCTCAAACCTCGCAGGGTTTTTGGAACAGGAAACTCGGTGATCGCTTTAACCTTTTCAGGATCTGTTCGAATTCCGCCATCGCCAATGATATGCCCCAGATAACGTACACGTCGCATGAAAATGACTTTTGCCAATATTGATTGTCAATCCTGCACGCTTGATGTGAACGGCAATCCCCTAAGTACGTCAAGATGGTTCTCAAAGTTTGTGATACTACCAGAAGGTCATCTAAGTATATGAACACCTCGTTCCTGAGATGCGCTGGGACGACTTTGTCCATCAAACGAGACATAGTGCTGGTGGCATTGCAAAGCCCAAAAGGCATTACTTTAAATTGGTAGAGTGGCCTACCGGGGACTGTGAAGGCAGTCTTGTCTCGGGATTGAACTTCCAACGGCACTTGCCAATAGGCATCTTTCAAATCAAGGCTAGTAATATACTCGGCTTTTGGCAACCGACTTAAGATGCCGCTGATTTGGGGAAGCGGATAGGCGTCCTTTTTCGGTAAAACTATTGACTTTCCGGCAATCTAAGCAAATCCTCACTTTGCCAGGTTTAGTGACCATGACTATGGGAGAGGACCAGGCGCTTTCCGACTCTTCAATAACCCCTAATTGCAACATTCTGTCTATTTCAGCGTACATACTCTTCTCAACAGCAGGTGAGACAGGGAAATGACGCTGTTTAATTGGCTTGGCACCACCCACGTCAATTGTATGTGTAATCAAACCTGTCTGGCCAAGACCTTCCTGGGTGAAAGAAGGAAATGAATTAATAACATTGGCCAATTTTAACTTTTCTGCCTCTGACAAGTCGTGTTGATCTACCTCGACCTCGTTGCTGACTTTGCTAGATTCTTTAGATTCTAGCTCGGATATATTCAGATTTCTGGGAAGAAGATCATACAGCCTCCAAAAGTCTATACCCAAGTATAGATCTTGTTTTAGTGATGGCACGATATAAATGTTTAGAGACTTTTGAATGTTTCCATATTCTATGTCAACCTTCATCTTGCCTACTATTCGTTGTGGGCTTCCATCTGCCGTGGTAGCACTAACGTTTAACGACTTGTAAGCATTATCCTTCTTCATGAGTTCGCTAGCTAAATCACCTCCAAAACAACTTATGGATGCCCCGGAGTCAAGTAAACCATACACAGTGCGATCTAATAAACGAATCGGCAAAAACGGTCTAGGATCTCGTGTTCCAATCGGAACTGAACAGATATATTTTAATCCCAGCCGACAGGTTCTAATGTTTTGCCAAAACGATTTGATTCTTCTAGAACTCCGAGATTTGAATCTCTCCAAGGAGGGTTGTGACAAAATTTCGGATTTGAAATATCAGGTAAATTTTTAACTTTACAATGCAGCAAAGAGCTGGCATTGCCTTTTGGAACGTCAGGGATAATTTGTGGTGCAATAATTACATCCACATCTAATCGGTCATTGTTGACTGATTGCGATAGGCATTCGAAGTTTTCGGTTTGTACGGCAACTTCGAAGCGCCGGACTTGAAGTTTTTTGCACACTTCACGCAATTTGACTTGTAAGTGTTATCTGCTCCACACCCGTAACAAAAAGTCGTTTATCGGCTAAACAATCCTGGTAAATGTGCCCCTCTTTGCGGCAATTCCAGCATTTTAAGGTAAACGCGTCTACTTCTAGCTCGTTTTCTGATTCAGAACCTTTATGAGAATCAGATTCGGGAATCAGTTCTGAGATTTCGCGCCTAAATGGGTTACCTTTATTATACCCGTGCGCGCGTTTGACGTCGTCGAGAAAAGCTTCTCGTCGACGACAGGTTTCTCTTAACTCTGAGACTGTTGAAATGTCGACATTCAGTAGTTCATGACGTATTTCAGGCCTTAGATTATTTTTGAGAACTCGGACAAGTTTTCGCGAGCTCCATGGTAGATCTAGTTGATCTACTAAGATGTTTACGCTATCGTAAAAGCTATCGAAGGTTTCGCCAGGCTTCTGCTTTCTGTTTCGGATCAACTCCTCGATGTCAATATCGTCCCTCTTCTGACGAAATTGCATTCTTAACGCAGAACATAACAAATCCCAGCGGACTTCGGTTACCGATTTGTGGTAACGCCAATAAAATTCGTTGGCTTTGCCCTCAAAGAGAACGCTAGCGTTCCTGCAAAGGACCGAGAAATTTCCATCTAATGTTTGATGCGTTAATGCCTCAACTCTATAAATGAAGTTGTCTACCGAAACACCAGATCCCGAATATTTAATCTTCCATCCGTTTAAAATATGGACGACCTTGTCGGGTCTTGTCAGTAGATCGGACATGTTACTCCGGTGAGAGCCTGGAGAACCTATGTTAGGCATGAGCCGATGTCTGTTTTGAATATGTTCAACAGCAGAAGCTGGCTCGTTATTAACCACGTCTACTGGTGGAGGAGTTGTTGATCTTTCTTCACCGCTAACAGCGGTATCTGACGGAGTTCTGATCAATCTCTGTACACTTTCTTCTACTGAGTTTTGTATTAAATCGGTAATTTTCTCTGAAAGAAGCGAGAATAGTCTTCGCTCCATGGAGACCATAGTGACTGTGTTTATTGCTGTTGTTTGTTCACTAACACTATTGTTGCTGCTCTGAGCGCTTCCAGATGGACCTGGGGTATTATCGGCTACTTCTTGTTGTCGGCCTTTAGATTGAGACCGAGTTTGTAAACCCTTTTCGACCACTGGCCTGCAGGAAACTTTGCATACTGGGCACAAGTCACTTTTCTTGAAATGCGCGTCAATGCACTTTTTATGAAACTCGTGATGGCATGTAGTTTCGAAAAGTTCAGGGGCTGATTTAATTTCGGCCTTACATATCGGACAGACTGGCTTGGTGGCTTCCTGTGAGCCTTTGCTTGGTGATCGGTCTATCCCCATTTTTAAAATATTTTAGAAATAATAAATTTTTAAAGAAATATAAAACCAACGAGTAATCTTCGTAGTAGATATAAACAAAATCTTTTCGATCTATAAACCAAACAAAATTAGAAAAACTGAACTTTATGCTTGATGTTCCCCGTATCGTAGGATAAATAAATATTCTAACTGCTAAACTTTCTCGGGAAAAAAAATAGGGACAGATAAAGCGGACTTCTCGTTTTATTACTTAAAATTAAGTCCAAGTAGGGAGGCGGTTAGATTTTTCTAAAATGTATTGCGGACAGAGTATAGTTCGAAAACCAATACTGTTGTATTCCTGCTACACTGAAAAAAAATGTAATCCCTCTAAGGCTAAACGAAATTAAAACTTTTATAGGTCTTTTGTGGATAGTGTACCACTTGAAGTTGTACCTATATTCCGAAACGCTTGAGTCTATAAACTTTTTAATTCACATAGTGTGGCTAAGACAATGATGTAGTAAATCAGAATGGGTCAGAAGATCTACCGTAGTTAGATACTTTCTGCATTTTCCTCGGACTAAGTTTTCTAAACATCACGGACTAAGTAAAGGAAAATCCTAACTTTGATTATTAATTTTGGACAGAAAGAAAACTAATGTTCTTTGTCTCTGTTCTCCAAAGAAATTAACAACCCAAGAAAGGTATTTTGTTTAGTGAAGGAAGTAAAAGTTAAAATTAAAGAAGTGTAGAAAAGAATTCAAATTTAATTATCGGTGAGTCTTAATGAGTGACTACTGTACTCACTAAGGCCCCACACGTTGGGCGCCACTTTTCTTATTAATAATAATGACTTATCTCTGTAGCGGGTAACGACTGTATGTGGTTGACGAAATCGGGAATCTGCAGTTGCGGGGCACGCTATAGGATCCGGCACTCGCTCGTCGGCTTTGGGGGTGGAGGTCTTGCGCCTACAGATTCGCATACTGACTACACATTATTATTGCTAAGACTAGAATTGAGCGTGCTAGCGACAAGAGAGGATAGACTAAGCTAAAACCGGAAGAGAATGATAATTAAATTCTGGAATAAGTATTACAGGGACAGAAAAGATTTAGAGAAAGTTAGCTGAGCGAATCCACGGATGTTATTGTGGTCGCGTATGGCCCTCCCAACCTATGATCACCTCCTCAAAGCATGGCTTCGGTGACCCCTTTATACCCTACGATCGAGAAATCATCAGCTTAGTTCAGTTCAGTTCAGTTTAGGTATTCATGGTTTTATTTACGTTCACTGTAGTAATTAATTTTTGTTTTGATTGCGACATAAACCATACCTAAAGTGTATAAAAGTTATGTATTCAGGTAATAAGGTGAAGCGAGGTAATATTCATAATGTAACAATGTGATTTTTAATTAATATAAATTTAACTTAAAAAAATAGTTTTCTATTTATTCTAGGTATGTTGTCTATTCACACATCTTTTCCAACAGACATTCTTTTTTCAAAATGTAATTCAATATTTAATTCAAGTTTTAATTTAACTCCATTCACAATTTCTTCTCTTCTGTTTTGATTTAAATTTTCGTACAATTTAATTTATAAAGAATTTAAATAGTGGATGATATTTATAGTTCTAACGATCGGAATGGTTATGCTTATTAATTTCCGTTCACTTCACGGATCGGCGAGAAAAGTTTATAATGATATAAAGAGTATAATATAATACAAGAGTATAATAATATAAAGGTAGGATTAGCTGGTGTGACTCACGGCATTTACTCCGACGTTGAAGATCGATCTCCGGACGGCATGCGATGGCTGTAATCTAAATTTTGGCGATATACTTCGCTATGGGAGATTTTTAAATAAAATTATACTTTTCACTCTTTTCTCTTGAATACGCGAACGGTTTGAAATAAACTTTTAACCAGTACCGAATTCATCGCACTTTCTTGCTCGATTAAAATAATAAATTTTCATTTAAACAAAAAAAACCTAGCTATTTTCGATTAACGCCTCTTCTTGGTTTTTTTTTTTTTTTTTTTTTTTGATTTGATTAAATTATTATTTTTAATTTACTGAAGTTGCCACTTGGGACTTTCGAGAACTTATCATTTCTTAGAATTTACATAACTTTGATTTCATAGATTTTCTTTTCACATCAATACATAGATTTTGTTTTATAAAACGCGTTGGTTTTCTTTTAAAAAAACGTTGTACAGGATTTATGCGGGTTTTTAGATCACGCTTTGTTACGGTTGAATTGGCTCAATATATTCATGTATGCAGGTCGAACTGATCGAACACGAGGCGAGGTTTTACAAACATTGAGGTTAAAACCAATTGGTCGATATGCCAAGCTAGGTTAAGACCGTTTACACACGCGGCGCTAGGGCGGAGGAACAGGTTTAAACTTCGGGATTTGCTGCTGTTAATTCCTCCTCGGATGTCTCCCAGATAGATGCGCACATCCCTTAAAACTTGGCTAATGTGCGAGTGCGCGGCGCGTTGGGCACCGGGACAGGTTTTGCCGTGGGATTAATCCGCCATGTGGCCCTTAGGTCCCTCTACAAGGTCTGCACTTCGAATACCATCTTTTTGGACTATAGATAGGTCTTTCTGGTTGCTAATTACTCCAAAACATCTGCCGCGGCACAACCTAGCGATTTTCAATCCAATTAATTACAGATATGGCAAAAGAAAAGGTCGTGCAAAACAATACCTAGCGATTGTGCCACGTAACTTGATTGTGGGCTTTCTTGTGGCGGTAAATCCTCCAGTGAATTGGCCGAATCAATATGTTGCGCCTTTGGCAGCAACTTGTGGCAACTCTGCCTGCGGTATCCACCAGAAATTTCAAAAATACCTGTAGGGAATTTTCGTTGTAGGTTAAACACGCACAAAATTTTAGCCAAATGCAATTGCACTTACTTCGAATATTTTTTCCCTAGCGGATATTTATGGCTGGATGCCAAACTGGATGCCGGACCACACTTAGAATAGTGGATGCCACTCACAATGTGATATTTCGGGCTTTTTAGCCTTTTTAACACTTATAACTTTTGAGCGCTGACACGTCCGTCTCTCTTGCAGGTAAAAATAAGAAGAACGTAACCGGAATCAGATGGATACCAGCGAGGCTTTTGGCGGAAATATATATCATATGACGACCGACAGGTGTCAAAATTTGAACTTTCCAAAACCACCCTGGCTCAGCTGTTCAAAAAATATCGAATAGTCGGGTCAGGTGGCAGCACTCCTTCAAGCTTTGATTTAAGCGGGTCTTATGTAGTAGGCTTTCAGGCTGAATTTTGGTTCGCCAGTCGCTACAGGCGCCGTTACAGGAGGAGCTGGGCTGTGTTCGGGGTTCGAATGCCAGCAAATGAGATTTGAATTTAAAGATTAGGCGCTCCGGCGTTCGTCCTGCCGCTCGTCCTGTTCCTGTTTGTTTGTGATTGTGTTTGTTATTTCTGCTCCCGCTCTGGTCAAATGTGGCTGCAACTTTTTGCCGTTCACCTTTTTGTGCTTCGATGGCTATCCAGGCACTGCAAAAAAATATTTGTGATTACAACAAGATAATTACTAGGTGATCTGGAACACAGTGAAGTTATTGAAGAGCTTGAGCTTTGGGAAATTTCTGTGAAAAAAATTCTCGAAAAAATATATATTGCTTACTTTAGAAAATGGTTTATATTGTATTCATTACTTTTTAATATTCATATGCGACTTTAAATATCTTTTTTTGAAGTAGGCCAAAATAATTATAATCAACTACATCGTACGAAACTTTCTGAAAATATGATAGCATTTAATGAAACTAAACAGATCTATTTGGATAATTAAATTTGTATTAATAAAACCACAAATTTGTTTTATAAATATAGACAGATTAATCGATTTCTTTCTAACTTTAATCATATATGCATGATAGACTTTAAGCGCTATGTAGTAAATACATTTTTATTAGAATCTGTCCTCGGTACAATCACTTAAATTTAAAAAATACTTTTTTAAGAAATGAAAATTATTTTACATTATTTTTAATTGTGTTCTGTTTTTTAAAATAATCACTGGTTAGAAATAAAATGTTTATTGTGCTGGAAAAATCGCCGAAGTCAAGAGTAATACACTTAAATTTTAACCCATATATGCAAATGAGTTAATTGCATTTAATTTTTCCTCAGTGATCAGAAAGAGGGGCAGGGGGCCAAGGAATATAGCTGGTGAGACAAACACACGCAGAGCAAAAAGATAATGCCAGACAATGGCAAAAGTTGGTCGACACCATCCCCCGCCCAACCTGCTGCCAGATAAGCGCAGAGAAATCATTAATTATCCTTGTTTCTTGTTTTGTTGCCTGCCCTGACTTTTGATTCGCTCACTCTCTCCCACTTGCTTGCTGTTGTTGCTGTTGTTGCTGTTGTTGTTTTCCCTGCTAAACGAGAACGGGAAAAAAATATTGATTTGTTTCTAATTTTAATGAAAAATTTCTGCCTTTTTTCGGCGTCTCGGGCGCTGCCTTAATTTAACTTTTTTGATGAGCACTCTGCGATAGTCCCTCCGGTTTTTCCTGCTTTCCCTTTGCTTTTCCTCGGTTTTTTTTTAGGTTTCATTCTTTTTTTCTGTTATTCCTTGTTTTTCCTGCGGGTTATCGCAGTTTTGTGCTTGGCTGCAGCGCTGCCCTCGAAAGTGTCACGCAAAACCATTTTCCAAAACTAATGATGGAAGGTATTTTAATTATATTCGCCCCCCAACACCACCCACACCCCCTGCCACCCGCTCCATTATGCTCGTTTTCCGTTTTTCTGTGCATTGCTGCAGAAATTTTCTTATCATTTTCATTACTCGCTGTCTTGGCTTTTGCTTGACTGATTCTGATTCTGTTTTCTGTTTTTGTTTTCCCATCCAGCTGGTTTTTTCTCCTTTCCTTGGCTTGCAATTTGCTGGCCAGCATCATTAGTAAGATTAATGAGCGAGTGGCAAGAAATGGCAGAATTTTAAAGATACAGATACGGGAATGGAGACGGTTCGTAAAATGGTTGGTAAAATGGTAAAAAGTGTCCTTGCCCCCATGTTGATTACAGTCGCACCACGTGCGAATTTATATGCAATAAGAATTTGAAAATATATGTGGGACTATGTGGGGGGAATCCCGCTCCACGGTCGCAGGATCTTTGTATCTTTCAGCTGTGTGTGAATGGTTTGGAAACATTTTGAGCATTCGCCTCGCCGCACAACAAATTTGGCGTCGCGTACATTTCATGCATACCAAAGAGCTGGGACACACACTGAGAAAATGAGAGAATAAAATTATTTATAATTTACGATCTTCATTTTGTTAAGCAATAATACTGGAAATATCTTTTTTTGAGCTGTTTGTTTGAATAATAATAGTTTAAACAAGAAATCGATGATGTGATCAGTTAAAATAGTGAGTCTTTTTTATAACGACCAATCATTTCAAATGAAAATCACAATTTTGAAGAATCTCATCATTTTCATAGTTACTATTATTTTAATTCTAAATAAATAAAAATAAATGCAATAAATAGTAACTTTCAAGCTCACATTTTGGAAACCTTTTAATTATAATTGTATTAAGAACTCCCATGTTTCCCTTAAGCTTTCTTGGATATTTTCTCAAAGTGCAGGTCCAGAGGCATCCTGAGAATCCTGGCGAAGAAACTGGAAACGGAGCAGGTGCCTCGAAGGATAACACGCGGCTTGCAGCTCAGGTTCTAGCCTCACGGATTGCGATTGGAGGTCGGAGTGGGAGTGGAACTAAGATTGGGATTGGGTCCTCCTTGCTGTCGCTTGTTTATCTATTTTAGCTGCCTTCTTTTTCCTAAGAAATCCGCAAGATTAAAGCGGGAATCCTGTGCAGCCAGTAGGAAAAGGGGCGAACGAAGGAGCTCAGCTGAAATATTTCGCTTTGCGCAAATTGAAATCCAAAGTGCTTTCAGCCTGGCGAATTGCGGTGCTACCAGCACCTTTCACCCCTCCAGCACCTGGTCCCCACCTCACTCCGCTCCGCTCCGCTCCATTCCATTATATCGTGTGAGCCGCACTCTGACAGAAATATTAGCATTTGCGGTTTTTTCCTTCCAGGGCCGGGGGTTTCTTGGGTTCCGGGGACAGGTTGCCTGGGAAGGCGGCAGGTGTGGCGGCCACGAGGTAAATCCAGATACATGGAGCCTACGGCACCTCAACTGAAGCATCCAAAATATACTACAAAGTGTTGCTAGACACACAGACGACAATATAGTATGGTAATAAATATTATTGATAGCGTTTTGTGTTCTTTCCATGAGGGAAAAACACACTGGTTTAAAAATACATGAATTTAAAATTATTTGAAATTGGAATTGCTTTTAATAATGAAGATACATTGTGATGTTTTATAAATTGTATTACACAGAGAAAATGATCAAAAGTTTTAGATGTAAAACAAGGGGTGAAACATTTTAAAAAGTAAAACGCTTCATACAAATTTTATTTTACTTTGCATTTTTAAAACGTTTTCATTTTTATTTTTAAAACGTTTTTATATGAAAACGGCACCTAAAACGTTGTATAATTTGCTCTGTGTAATAAAACAAGATAATGAAAACATTTTAATAAGTTAAATGTAGGTGCACACAATTCTGAAAATAATATTCTCATACTTTTAAATATAATCTTAAACTATGCCTGAAATCAATCTCATAATATTCACCTTGGTGTTTCCTAAATTCCATATTAATCTTATTTTGGCAAATTGCTGTAATCCCCTATTTACTAAAAGGGTTTACATGGCACGTTTCTGGAATTTATGCGCATTTTGGTTAATGCCCGAAAAATTCCAGAGGCCCCCAAAAATAACTCGGATGCAGTCGCAGTAGACCAAATAAACCAAGAAGCGAGACACAGACCAAGTTCACAAGTTTCGGACAGGGCAACAAGGGGCTAGGACTCGCATTCTGGCCGGGATCGGGATCTGCGCCCCTTTGATGTTGTCACTTCAGCGCGCCTGTCATAATTACCAAAGTGAAAATTATTAATTGGGACGTTTAAAGCAAAATGTGCATAATTGCCGCGACTACGACTATTTATGTGTGTACGCTTGTATCCGCGATGGAGATTTATGCAAGCGCGGCGGAAAAATTGTCTAAAACGTCGGTTGGCATCCACCGAATTACGCGGAAAAAGCGGCGGCAGGCCGAGAGTTTCCCATTTGCCGTTTTGCCATTTGCCACACTAATTGCGTATGCGATAAATCTTGTCAATTAAATTATAATGTTTGCATGCGGCCGCCGATTCGAAGCGATGCGCAAAAGCGCTGAAGATGCAGCGGCAGCAAAACGATCTCGGCGATTATCGGGTGTTTTATCACCTCGACTCCAGAGTCCGGGTCCTGGAGCCCCACCTCCTGCGATATACCTTCCCGGCCATATAATTAAAATGTTCACAAGTGCCAGAACGCATTGGTCCGATGGTGGAGAAGCGGAGATGCTGACAGCGGCGGCCCGTGGCTGGAATTTTGAGGCGCATTAGTCGCGCTGCATTTGCTGCTCATAAGAGCTGCACCAGTTGCAGTGGCAAGTTGCATTTGCAACTGCAGCGGGCCCAAATTGTATTGGCAGCGGCGCCGACTGCTGACTGCTGGCTGCCTACTGGCCACTGGCCACTGTCCACTGGCGACTTCCAACTGCCGACTCCTGGCTCTTGGTTCTTAACTCTTGACTGGCCTGGTCGGGAACTCCTGCTCCCGTTTTCAGGTTGCGCGAACCAGTTGGGCGCATAAATTTCCAGCTTGTCGGCTTTTGATATATTTTCATAAATTGCCCGAGTGCATTAATTAATTAAGCGAGCTGCATTTTCGGTTGTCCGTTCGCGAGGTCTTCATCCCTGGCGCCCTGAAAGTAGGCAACACTTGGTCTGTCGTCCACTTGCCGTTGACAAGGTGACACATGCAGGAGTTCCTAAAAATATGGGTTAAGCGTTAGCCTTTTGTTCTCTGTTTTTGCTTGTAGTTATTTTAAAATAGGTACCCCAACTAACAGGCCGACAGTTTTGTTCAGCTAATAATATGAGCAAAGGATACACATAACTTTCGGGAAGATTTCAAAAACTATATTCTGTGGGCCATATTTTTGGCTTTTGTTTGATGAAGTTACATTTTTTGTTAAAATCGTCAAAATTTAAAGTTTTAAGAATTAACGTTGTTCGTTTGGGAATTTCATTACGAACTCAAGAAGGTATTAAAATATATAAAATACTGCTTTTTGTAAAGGAAAATTAAGATCATTGATCCGATCGAAACAAGTGATACACCGATCTAAAGGATATGTAACTTTTTACAATTTTAACTTAGACTTCAATAGTGGAAAGTAAACAAAGTAAAGAATGCACTTTTCAAGTTAAAAGTTACAAAAATTAAAGTTGCGATCATGAAAATAGTAGTGCACTTACCTAAGCACTTAAAAGTTTCACTGTAAGGTATATTTAATTCCCGATTGAAGCCATGTGTCCTTCTGTGGTTGAATTAGACTATATAGAGTAAAATTTAACAAAAATCTCTTAAAAATATTAGTTAAACATTTTTTAGCAGCGGTGTCCAAGTTCGCATCGTTACCTAAAATAAGGTTTTAACTTAAGTCTCTTACTTGCATTATTTCCTAACTTTGCATTATATAAAATAACATTTTATACCATTTTGTTTCACCAGTTTTTGGTTTCCAAATAATGGCAGCAAGCGACGAAGAGATTTAGCAACGGAGCGAGAATGCAAAAAAATCAAAAACTAATTACTCTTTGCCAGATAATTACCCGTTTTATATAACAATTTAAATAATTTGCCTGCTGACTTTTACACAAAGCAGTGGATGTGGACGTGGGGTGGGGAGGGGAGGGGAGGGGGATACAAAAATAATAGTTCCATGGCTGATTGTTGAGATACAGGCAAGAAGTCGGGGCAGCAACAATTTGCTGCACGCCATGGCCAGAAACAGCAACAGCAACAATAACAACAAGGTGAGCTCAGAAAATTCCTTTAAAGTCGTCAGCTGACATTCGAGTGTAATTTTCGAAACTGATTTTACATCGAAACCAGTTAAATTGTCAGAAAAATCAACTGTCAACATGTCAAAAAATCGTTGACTATGCAAATGCACAACATGGGTTGGAAAATGGAGGAAAAGCGGGGCGTGGTGGGGTGCTGGGAAAATGCGTTACATGCCGTACATGTGCGTGCATATCTCCTAGATACGGATCTAAAATAGGGACAGATAAAATTTGATTTCCCAAAATGAAATGTATTTTCTCCAATCCAATTCGATGCCACATGCGTTTCGTTTCGTACCCTGCGTTGCAGTTCCATGGAGTATGGAAATGGAACCCGCACTTCATCGCACTCATTTCGATGTCAGAGCTCTCTAATTGGCTGCCATGACTACCTGGACGGATGGCTGGCTGGTTGGCCACTCAAATTACCTAATTATAAAGCCAAATATGAAATGTTCCCAATCATCCTTTGTGCGGAATCCCAGCTCATGCAACTGTCAAGACAATGGGACGTTCTCGTTGAAAAGCCGAGCAGAGCTATGGATATATGTTGCATATACCCAAAGTCCAAAACCCATCCAACTTATTCAAATTGTGTGTGAGTGCGAGCTGTCAACAGTGTTTAATTTCGGGGCTTCCCGTGCCACATGCGATGGACTCCAACTCCAAGACAGGGAATCGACCTGCCATCGTCCGAAAACCGCAATGCACTTTGAGCAGCCGGATTCACATTATTACTATGAGGCTATCGAGGCTATCAGGCGGCACATCCCTCGACTCCTGGTTAGCAACTCAACAAGCTAACAAATTAACATGCCGTCGTGTCCTCTTGTTTTGGGTTTTCTGCTCTCTGTTTTGGCCTTTTGCTCAGTCGCCAGAAATGTCACGCAAGGGGTCAAGTAACAAGTGACCACTGACCAGTAACGGTGCGACGTCCTGCAGCGATGTCCTTTTCGTCCACATGCAAATGCAAGTGCATATGCACGATGCGATTGCCGGGCCTGCGGCTGCTTAATGGCCACACCTGTTCAATTAGTCAATGTAACCACAAATTCTGGTTAAATTATCGCATTAAAATGTTCGTGCCTAACCTCAGAATGTGCGTGCGTGTTTCGGTGCCCGGTACTCAGTACCCAGTACCACCTAGTCTGCGTTTTCCCGCACAGTTCCATATTCCGTAGTCCCAGACCCAGACCCTTCTAGACTTTAGCCCCTGCCACTGAGAGCACTTTGAACCACCGACAGTTAATCAGCGCCTTGGCCGCAACCTCAAAGGGGGGGAGAAGACAGGTACAGATATCGGGACAGCTATAGTTTGGGGTTTTCTTGTAGATACATCTACTACTCAAGAACCAGTCAATTTCATTCAATCGTATCTTGAAATATAATATTCTAGTTTTACTTATTCCATTTATTTTTGTTAAATACACCGTTAAAGCTACTTATTTGTATAAATATTTTTTTGAAATCTCAAAATATTAACCAGTTAGCAATGATCAAAATATTGAATTCTTAGTATACCTCATTTATTTAATTCTATAAATTCTATAAAGATTGGATGAATAGTTACATACATTTTTAGTAGACAAATGTTTTTACAATTTCCCAAGTACGTTTTGGAAAACCCAAGCTAATTAAGTCAAAATTAGTTTTTTCCCAGTTTCCTTTTAACTATTTTGAATATTTTGGAAAGCATAAGTAGGGGTACAGTTGTGACTGTGTGATGTGCTCCCTAATCGCTAATTATCAGCAACAACTGACACTTACACCGGCAACGACTTACGCATGCGTGTCCATGTCCTGGTCCTCTTTGCTCCTCTTGCAGTGGATCGCTTTCGACCTGGCTTATGAGCAGGGCATGTTGTCATCATCGAGAAAATAAATAAAGGAGTGCAAAAAGTATGAACAAATTGGGGATAGCCGGAAGATTGGATACTCTAAAAACAAAGAGTTAATAAATCTATAAAGTGTTATTAAAATGCAAACCCAAAGTTAAGAGACAAAAAGTATATTATTTTTTAGTTTACGACCTCTTAGTTTCCTAGGCTTTTTAAGTTTCTGGATTATTACTAGGGTTATGGACCTTAATAGCCGACTTTATGGTGTGAATTTATTATCACATACATAGATTACATAGTCCAATAAAATATGCTTTGTAGCCTTAACCAACCTAACCGAGAGACCCTCGACGAGGGCATTCGACATGGAAACGAGTTTAGGGTTCGCCCCGGTGAACTGGTGACTGGACTCTCTGTGGCTTTGACAAATTATCAACTGTCACTGCTTAATTTTTGGCGCACTCGGTGGAGTATGTTTTTTATTTTTGGTTGACTTCCTTGGGCTCTCAGTGGGTATGTGTTTCGGTGCCTCCGATCCAGGTAGCACTCAGGTAGGGCTGCAGGCTGCGGACTGCGGTCCTCGCTTTTTGCTTGAGCTGGGTGTTTTTGCATTTTTATCTGGCGAACCGGCGACTCACATGATACTGATATCGGGGGCTTCATTAATTGAGAATTGTTGTTCGGCTCGGTCCTGTTTTCCGGTTCGCGTTTTTCCATTTACATAATTTATGATAAGCAGGCGCGCGGCTGGGCAAACAATAATTTTGAAGAAATACATTAATGCAATCAATGGGATGGGATGTTGTCTGGAATGCGACTGCGATCCGAGTGTCGGCTGCCATTGAAGATGATGATGCGCTCTCCGTCCCGGCGGCTTAATTAAGTTGTGCACAGGTGGGTTAACGGGTGGGCCAAGGGGGCTTCAGGGGGCTTAGGAGTGGAGGAGGGCCAGGCGGTACTGCCACAAACAGTTGATGAACTCTACGTGAGAGTGTAAATTATTTTGCACGCAGCGGGCGAGCGACACTTGCCAAAGGCTCGGCCTACACAACCCGACCATTACTGCTCCACAGACTGAGAGAAATCGGTTTAGGGATCACGATGAAGTTCTGAAAGTTGGTAAATAAATATTTTTATTACAAAAGGAAACTTGAGGTCTTTATTTAAACAGGCTTAAAATAATAAATGGCATTTAAATCTAAAGAGAATATTTTAGCTAAGTACCAATAATTTTAATTGATGTCACAAACAGCTTAAATACTTCTTATATAACCTAGTTATCTTTGATACATTGATATCAAAAATATTTAATATTTTAAGGATGTATTAGGACTTAAATGATTCCAAAGAATTGGTTATAAACTGAATGATCCTGACAATAGTATAACATTACGATTTATAAACAATTTATATTTGATTGGTCTGAATAAGTGAAACCATTTATTTTATTTTTACCACAACGGTTTTTTAACATTGATAAAGAGTTTAGTCTTAAGTTCCCCATCTCAACGATTAGTTTTTCGCTCAGTGCATATCCTCCTCCATTTTCCTGGCCAGGCTCTCTCTCCTCGTTTGGTGTGTTCGGTGCGATTGAGTGCTTTTAAGTCATTTGTGTCACGACATGCTAATTTCACATGAAATCTCTCGCCGACGGCTCCACCGTTCCGTTGGCCAGTGCAGCGTGTTTCCCATTTCTCTGGACCTCGACTTGGACCTGTTCCCTATTCCCAGTTCCCAGCTCGCTGGCCTCTGGTTTGGTTTGGGCCATGTCTGGTGGTTTTTCGGCCTCGGTCTTGACAAACACACTCGCACACACACACTCTCTAGACACACTAGACCAGCAGGCTAGACATCAACAACGTCGTGCATGTCCCGGCCACGTTCGCATCCACATTATGAGGAGCAGGCTGAAATTCCCGAAGGGGGCGGGGCTGGTTAGTGGGCGTAGAACGGCACCTGGAGTGCAGCAGCACTCAAGTGTACTTGCGGTTTTTGCGTCCATTGCTGCCAATGACATTTTGGCCAGCTAAAGTGCAAAATTTACCGGTGCATAGTGAGGAGGGGGTGGTCGGTGGAAGGTGGGTTGGTTTCGGGTGGCCTAGGAGGCTTTTGAGGGGGCCAGGGGAGGGGGGCTAGATGAATGGATGCCCGGGCAGCCGCAGAGTCAACGCCTTTGCCTGGCGAGAACAATGCCTGCTGACCAAACTGGAGTCCCTGCTGCAAGTGGCTTTGCTTTGGGCATTTGAACCGGAGGAGAGGGAGGAGTAGAAGGAGGAACCTCCACCACCCACCGAACAACCGTGATTAGACGCCCGTCGTCGAGGTTGTCGTCTGAGCCCGGGCTGCTGCTGCAGTTATTAGGTTGTTAGTGGCATAGTCCCTGCCATTCTCATCGATTTATGCACTTCACAGCATCTCGTAATGTGGGTTTTTTCTCACCCCCTCCCCTAAAACCCCCCCTCTGCCTGTGTGTCCTGTGATCCTGGCCAAAGGGAGCTGGACCTTTTGCATTTCTGGCCAGTCTCGTTTGCTTAATGGCCCGAACCTGTTCGCAAAGTCCCCCATTTTGGAGGCAGGGCTTTTGTCTTGGCCACTTCATAAACAGGCAGATTTTTGGCTGATGGACATGGCCAAAGATGTGGGGAAAACGGGGTGAAATATGGAGGTTAGAAATGTACGGAGCAGATTTATTGAACCCAGTGGCCAATAATGTTAAATTTTGCTCGGTCTGTGATTGGCAAATAGGAGTAATGTTTTCTCAGTAATCACTTAGAGCTTTTATGGATTGCAGCTAAGTATGTAAAACCATTTAATAAATCAAACAAGGAAGCTACCAAATTTGAGTAGCGCTAAAAAAACCCAACATCTTAATTGATTGAATCAGTCACAAGCCAAAAACGAGTGTCCATATTTCACCGAAATTATAATCGCTGACATTTATGGCCAAATATATTTTATCAAATTTAATGACAGGAAAACCCGAAGCGACCAAAAGCCAATCCCCAAGCGGAGATCAGTGCAGAGTGCACCTGTACGAGTTTTTCAGCGGTTTCGGGTTGCATCTTCGAGTGGATTGGAGTGGAGTGGAGTCGATGGGCTCCCATCCCATCCTATGCCATCCTGTTCCCAGAGCTAAGCGAGCCCCGAGTCGTGCCAAGCACCATAAACAATCTGACTTTGGCCCAGTCAGTCGTCTATGCCGGCGGCAATGTCTCTTTGAAGTACGCCAACTATCAAGATCTAAACGCAGTCATTAAGAACAAACAAAACGACTTTATGGACAGCAAAAAGTACGAAAACAGAGCTCTTGAACTGCGGAAAGGAAACCAAAACTCTGAACCGAACCGAACTGAACTGAACTGAGAGGAGAAGCGCTTTGGCAATCGATTGTGAGGCGAGCGTCTGGGCGATCTTTATCGAACTGCAGACAACTAATGATCTAATAAAACCGAAACCAAGCCAGGCCGAGCTGCAGATACAGATACAGCCGCAGATACAGGGACATTGGCCATCGGACAGCCGGCCGGTTGGCGTGGATTACCGGGGCCAAAAGCGGAGCAGAGCCCAAAGAGCCGGGCTCCAAAGACAGGAGCCCGCGAAGAGCTCCCGATTGCGATTGCAAGAAGCAAAGAGCAAAAACCAAAAGGCAAAAAGCAGCGACATGAAAGAACAAACGTTCGGCTCCAAACGAGCCGACAAGTGGAATCGAGGCATCCAGGGGATCCCGGTGATCCCGGGGATCCACGGGGAGATGGCACAGAATCTGAAGCGTTTATCTATGATCTTATATCATGTACTTTCGACATTACAATTGCGGTAAATGCTTCTAGTTTTTAGTTACAGCGCGTACACGAGGCAGCCGCAGCTTTATCAATGGCCAGCAATCATCGCGAAGGCTCAGGCTCAGGCTCAAAAGCCAAAGCTCCTCCAGATCCTCGATTCCCCCGGCACCATCTCCTTATCCTGCACTGGAAGAAATGCGCTCTATCCGCTTGTAAAAAATAGTATCCATTTAATACTTAGTTTGTATTTTGTGAAATTGAAAGTCAATATTACAATACTCTTTCTTTTATTTCATTTGTATTAAACTAAATATTTAAATGAATAGGTACTTTTAAAATTATAATTTTTCTAAAGGCATTAAATTAATATTTAAATGAATAGGTACTTTTAAAATTATAATTTTTCTAAAGGCATTAAATTTATAAAAGTATGTTGTAATGAAAACATAAATGAGCTTTATAATTTTGTAAATATATTTCGAATTCGTTTTTTTCAATTGTTTAAGAATAATGTTCAATTTGTAATACGTTTTTATAGACATATTTTGTACGATCATGGAAGTTTCTCGTTCGCGTCTAATAACTGTGAGTTTTAATATATTTTCCAATACAGTGAATACATGTTTTTCGAGTGTGCTGCTACTCTTGGCGGGAGTTGCGCAGCGTCGTCTTTGGGTCTGGTCTTTGAGACCGAATCCCCGACTGAAACCGAGTCTGAGCCCGCTGCGACTCCTGTTTGTTGACTCCGCATGCAAATGCAACTGGCTCCCGACAGGGCTGCCGATCTGCATACCAAGAGGCCCCCCTTTGACCCTTTTCCCCCGTGAGCTTCCATCTCCACCTCCTTGGCCAGATCGTTGGCGGCGATTGTTTGTAGCTGTTTCGGCGGACACAATCAGAGCCGCTTCAGTCGCTGCCCCCTTCCCCTCCTGATTTCCCGATTCCCCGCCAGAGTTTCGGTACGCAAATGTGGCTGGCTCGACGCTCGCCGATCATTTTGATATGGCTCGATAACAATGAGGCTGAGGAACCGATCCCGAACCGATCCCGGGCTAGCGGTCGCTGTCTGTCTGTAAGCACTAACAAGCAGCAGTCGAAGCTCCAGTTGGAGCATCTTCTGGTGCCTCAGCTCCTCCGGAACCGTTCAGCCTTCGATTCAATTCGATTCGTTTGTTTGTTTTGCCGCCAATGGAACTCGGATGCCTCCCCCTTTTTGCACTCTTTCTTTTTTTTAGCTTTTTTAGTTTTTTCCTGGACCGCTGGAACCGTTTTTATGGCCCTGACTGAGCCAGCATATTATCATAAATATGTATCAAATTGACGTTGCATCTTCTTGAATTTTCATCTCCCGGCTACTTGTCATTGTCTTTGATTTTCCCTCATTGTCCATGGCCATTGAACTGGACACTGGACGGTGGACGGTGGACAGTGGACACTGGAGAGGGGACACTGCTCCATGGACAGGAACTTGTCTTTGATAAGCCGACATTTTGTCCTGGCCAGGTTTCATTTCATTTGTTCTCCTCACTTTTTTGTCCGCCTGTCGAGTGGTGCCTTATAGGATTTGCAACATGGTTTTATTTCTTAGTTGGGCAGCTCTGAAAACATTCCTGGAATGGGCGGGAGTTTGGATCTCATTGCGAGGCAAACATGAATAAGCTTTAAACTTAAGTAGGAGATTGTATTATAAGTTGCTTATATTTTCTAAGCAAATCTAGAATTTATTTAAAATAAAGCATAAGCTTCTTATAATCACAGGTTGTAGAGAATCCTAGGGTATAATTAAGTTTTATTTTAAATATAATTTATAATTATTATTTAAATAATACTTTAAATAATTTTCACTGTGTTTTTCATACTTTTATTATTTTTAAATGTACATTTTAAAATTAAATCATGCTGTTAAATATGTTTATAATTAAATATTAAATTTTGGTATTCCATTTTATTTTATCAGCGTGGTAATTGTTAAATAAATAATTTGATATTTTCTCTTTAGTAAACAATCCTTTATGAGATTGAATATCTCTCATTAACCTGCTATATGAATTTATGTTTTCCCACTTTCAGAAATTCGAGTGGTCCATGCCAATCATCTTGGGACAACTTTTACCACTTAATTCCCGGCTCCCGACTACCGGGTTCTGGGCTCATTTATTCTGAAGCTTCGGTCCTACCTCCCACCCTTCCTCCATATCGCCCAACAGCTGTTTTTGAGCCACGGAGCCTTGGGCCATTGGACATGGAGTCAGCTTCTGTTGCCTGTCGCTTTTCCAAGAAAATTAACTAACCCAACAAGCGCCCCTCATTCGCAATGCACATTCACTTCCTCGATCCAGCTGCAGTTCGCATTTCGCAGTTTTCAGTCGCCGGTTTTCAGGAGAGCCCGCGCAGCCAACTAGCGATGATAAATGTTCACTTAATCAGCATTTAGCGTAATTTCAGCTTTTACAATTTCTGGCCAAGTCCGATCTTCGGTCTCTTATCTGCAGTCCTCCTTTTGGAGCACGAGCAACTGGGTTCTTGGCTCTTGGCTCGCAGTTCTTTATTCTGGCTCCAACTGCGAGTTAGCGACCAATTATTTATGACATGAAATTACAAATTCATTTTGTTTAATTTTTCACAAATGCTATCGTACGCTCGATTCCCTTTCCTTTACTCTGTCTCACTGCTGGCACCTGTTGACTAACCCTACAGTGTGAGAAAAATGTTTGACTTGGAAAAGAATAAACCACATTTCTTGTTTTTCAATTCACTTTTTTTCTAATTAAGAAAACGTAACCTCTAAGAATAACTAACCTTTTTTCGAAACAATTAAACATTAGGCTAATTCTAAGAAAAGTTGAGCAGATTTTTTAAGGGAGCCCTTTTCTCGAAACCTTAGTTTTACAACCTGTTTTTTTTGGCTTTGCTTTCTATTCTTTATTCGGGCTGTTCTGGTAAAAGGGCCTAAATTGACTATACTTTGACAGGACTCTAGTTTATACCATTTAACATCAAAGACGATGTTCCAAATACAACAACTTTAGTTCTTAGATTTAAAAAAAATTTCGTTTTGTTAGTGAAAAATTTCAATCGCAATGTTTAATTACGATTACAAAAACCTTACGATTACGAAACCTATCATTTTTCGTTTTAGTGTTAAGTTTGGTACAGTCACAGAGTTATTTTTTGTCACCTGTTTTCGTCCGTTTTTTAATTTCTGTTATCCTTTTTTTCCGCTTTTTTTCCACTGATATTTTCATAAAGCTTAAAAGCTGTATAAATTGCCTTTTTAATTTGGCTCAAAGATAAAAATATAAAAATCGACCGCAATATATTTTCAAGAGACTTACCAAGCTATACCACCCATTTTCTCTCAGTGCCGGCCATTGTGAGTGTCTGTCATTTCTATGGCCGCTTCCATCCTCCCCCCTTGGGCTGCCAAAGGTGTGGTCCTGGGGCCATGCAGTCGGATCGGCAAATATGCACCCCGGCGTAATTAACTCGGCCTGGAATCGTAAGTTAGTCACCATTAAACAATTTAAAATTCTCAACGGCTAGCTGGCAGGAGATGCGAGATTCGGAGGGAGGAACTTGCCGAGCCAAAGGTAAATTGCAATTAGGCTTCTGGCTTCTGCAAATGCAGCAGCAGCAACAACATCAGCAACATTGGCCCAGGAAACGTCGTAGGCCCATTCGGTTGGTGTATTTTATGGCCTGCGGGGCCGTAGGACTGGCCAATGTCTCCGGCCAGCAAAGTCTGGGTTGGTCTGAATATCGCGGGGTCTGAAACGGGGGAAAGGGCGGTGAAGGTCCGTAGACGATGACGATAATTTCATAATAGCCCGCGAGTGAGGGAGACGGTCTCTGTGGAGGGCGTGGCACATGCAAAAGAGCGAGTCAGTCGATGAGGAGGGGGCTCTAGGTCTTAACTCATACCCCATACCATCCGAAAGCCCCATCAGCTTTTGTACAACTGCATTAGAGAGGGACCATCAATTAAAACTCGCCTCACGGCATTCGCAAAAATGTTAATAACAATAATAAAGGCGGTTGCCGGTTTGCTGGCTGGCTGGCTGGCATTGCCGGTTTGCTCGTGCTGTTAATTATTAAATTGCGTTTTTGTAGCCACATTTCATTTGACGCAAAGTTTATTGAGTTGTGGCAGCCTTAGAAGAGCCCACAGAGAGCAAGAGAGTGTTTATCATTAAAATGTCGTCTGCTGCAATTCGCATGAAATGCTGGCCACTTGTCACTCCATTCCAGGTGCTCGGCTTTATCTCAAGCACTTTGGGCCACAACGAGCGTAGGATTCCGGGTTCCAGGTTGCAGGTTCCTGGTTCCAGGGGAGGGTGCCACTTTTATGGGCATTAGTGCGACTTATGTTGTTTGTTGCAGCAGCAACACTACGTCACTGCGTAGTTTCCCCCAGCAACATCAGAGGTCCTTCAGGCGAGGTGTTCATGCGTGCGACACGCTGAGCAGGTTGCAAGGTGGCTCAGGTGGTGGGTGGAAAAAGAGGAAAGGGGGAGGCTGTCAGTGCACCACATTTGAATTTCAAAGTTGGCCACTCCGACAGTCACACGCAGAAATTTCGTATGAAAATCCACTTTTTCAGTTTATGAATTTCTCAAAAAGCTCAAAATGACAGTTGCTCTCGTTGCTGTGGTTTCATATCGCCCCCTCCTCCTCTCCGCATCCTTTTTTCCATCTTTTGGGACAGGGTCTCCTGGCTGGAAGCCCCCTGCCCCTCGACATATGCAAATGTACAACGCATTTCGTTAGAACTTGTGCCAAGTGGCACTTTGTTCAACATATCAAAGGATTGGCTCCCTTCTTTTTCTGGGCTCTGCCAAGGGTTGTCCAGAAACCGTACAGCCGGCTAAGTGTACGGATTACGGTAGTAACCCCGAGTTGGGATGTAATGGGATGACGTGGTGTCCCTGTCCCCCATTCGGTTTTGATGGTAATGGACCAGTTTGCTGCGAGTGCCTCTGATAATTCAATAAACTTTGAAACCACTTGCCTCAACGGTAATAGATTCATGTAGTTTGTAATAAATTCGCCACAAACCGTTCGAAGAGATTTTGTTTTTGGGGGGTTGAGGTGAAACATGTTTGCAAAAAAATAGAAACGTGTGCGAAATTGGGAGGAAGTTATAAGTCAATCTTTTGTGAGTCTTGCATATCTTTGGGGGACGTTCAAAAAAAAAAACCCTATTGAAAATACTGGTAGTGAATTTTAAATTTTTTGTATAACTTTAGGTGATTGGATTTATTTTATGGCAACTTTAAAAATAGTATATAACATTTAAGAAAAAGGTACACTTAAGTACACCCCAAAACCTTTTAGAGAGCAGACAAAATGTCTTTATAATAATTGTTACACAAGTTCTACATTATTTTTTGGATCTTTTGCACTTTTTATCAATCAAAGAAAAACTCGTTGGCATAGGTGTTTACGTTAAACGAGCTCAAGGCTTACTTGAGGTTCCTTTAATGGAATATATATCATTTTAAATTGTATGAGCTGAGGACACAACATAATTAAGCGAAAATGCTGCTGCATCTTGTGCATTTTGAAGGGCTAAGAGTCAAATTTTCGCGACAGATACGACAGTATATTTTATGCTGTGGGCAGCGAATGACGCCTGGAGCCGGATGATGGGCGTCGGGTTTTGGGGTCTGAGGTCGGGGTCCCGGGGCAGCAGCAACATCGCAGCTACGGCAGCAACATCGCTGCTACGGCAGCAACTCCAGCGAGCGCTTATGAGCATTTTGTGTGCTAAATGGTGGGGGCATGGGCGGGGTTTGCGGCGGATGACGGGGGGTCAAAGGGGGCTGCGAGGGGCATGATATACCAGCGACAGTTGCCACATGCTGTGTGTGATTGTGTGTGTGAGCTGGTGTGCATAATGCGGGAGAGCCATAAATTACATTTGTAGGCGTTGGCAGGTGTCGCCAGAACTGTCTGGAATCGCGATAAATCTTCATGTGAAATAAATTTCATAGAAATTGCTCCACTGAATTTTGTTCGTTGCCTTTTGGCCGACTTTATATTGTTGTTGTGGCAGTGGCAGTGGCAGTTGCTCTGGATACGAATTTGAATCTGGCTTTTGCTCTTGCTTTTGGCCGCTGTCAGCGGATGTGAAAAGTCCTGCAGGACTCTCCTCGACTCCCTAATAAACTGCTGGCTAAATACGGAGTTTTCACCACACACAGCCCAAGCTGTTGCACTTTTTTTCCAGTTTCCTTTTCGGCTGTTTTTTGCACTAGATTTTGCAGTTAGCAAAAGCCGCCGGCCAGACCAGAAAAGTCAAGCCTGAATATCCGGCGGAAGTGCGCATGGAAATCTCTCGAGTTGCAGTTGCAGAAATAATGCAGTATGCAACTGCAACAGCAGGCGCATAAATCATACGCACTGTCAAACAGAAGTGCTCCAATTGTGGCCTAAAACATTTGTACCACTCATGAGCCGAACCCCTCGACATGACAAGCTCCTTTTGGCTGGCTTTCAAACGCGACCGATCCCACTTCGCCGACCAAATCGACCGAACGGCGACTACAACTTCGACTTACATACTGCGCTCACATGTAGCTCATTTTTTATGATCGATCAGTCCATTAAATAATGAGCCAGCCTGAGTCCGAGTCCGCGACCAAGTCTCAGTCGCATTCGCAGTCTCCCAGTCGCAGACTGCCATTTATCGCTCCCTAGACTCCGCTTGGACCAAGCTGAGGCTCCGACTTCTACCTCCACTTCGACACGGTTCGGTTTGAATTCCATCGTGATTTGTAACGACATTTATTTGCCCCAGCGAAATAAGAGACAGCGGCGAAGAAGGAGGCTGGCCTGGCCCTGTGCCATCGCCTGGGCCTGTCCCTCTGGCTGCACGGAGAAAAACATTTACTATATTATACAAATTTTGTTGTCATTGCATAAACAAGAAAGAACCACTATTAGATACCCGTTACTGCGCTAAAAAGAGTGCGAGGGAGATGCAGATATGCAAACAGCAAGAGCTACAGCGCCACCTAGCGGCTATTTCATTATGTGGTCAAAAATTTTTGAGGAATGGACTGATTTGAACCTTTTTTTCCGAGCTGTCACTTAGTTTTAATCAATTGATCAATACGTTTTCTTTCAAATGTGTAAAGAGTCAAGATTTGTATGTCGTTTATAAAATATTCATATTTCTGTGGGTTATTAAATTTAAATAAAACTATGTTTAAAAACTACTAAGCAGCGTATCCTTGGTTTCTTCCAGTGCACCTCTGTGGATTTGCTGGCTCATCCTACCCGGTCTGGAGCTCCATCTTCGTCTCCATCTCCATGGCATCGTCCCATTCCCATCCGCTGGCACATTCCCAGCTGCGACCTACGCATTTCATCCTCATCCTCTTCCTGCGCCATGTTGATGGCTATCGCCCGATGATGAAGTCGGGCCAGGACGGGCCATCATAGCCACTCACTCACTCCCCGTTTACAAAAATAGTGGATAGTGGATAGAGGCTGGAGCTGGGGAGATGGGATACCTGGCTTACCTGGCCGCTCCGCTGATTAGCCGGTTAATTCAGTTAGGCAGGCATTTTCGCCCTATCATTTGCCTGACTCTGGGTGTGGCTCGCAGTTTATTGTTAGCTGATCGCAAGGCGAGTTCTGCGACTCTTAACTGATGGCATTCCGATAGCAGATGGAACTGCCAGTGAATGCAGACAGAAAAACTGCAACATATGAACTTAATTTTAGAATTGTAAGTATTTATTCTGATTTATTGCTGGTTGGTAATGAGTCAAAAACAATTACTATAGATAAGTAAATTCATTCTATTAAGATTTCTAAGAAACCACATTTATATATTCTAAAAACATTTACATATTTAATATTTTAGTATTTTTATACCCGTTACTCGTAGAGTAAAAGGGTATATTGTATTCGTGCAAAAGTATGTAACAGCTAGAAGGAAGCGTTTCCGACCCCATAAAGTATATATATTCTTGATCAGGATCACTAGCCGAGTCGATCTAGCCATGTCCGTCTGTCCGTCTGTCCGTCTGTCTGTCTGTCCGTCTGTCCGTATGAACGCTGAGATCTCGGAAACTATAAAAGCTAGAAGATTGGCATTTTGCATACAGATTCTAGGAGTTCCTACGCAGCGCAAGTTTGTTTCAAAAAGGTGCCACGCCCCCTCTAACGCCCACAATCGCTTATATACGATTTTAAAAATTTCAATATTTCGAAAAAGTAAAAATGCAGTTTTATTGTGTCTATCAATACCTATCGAAATGTAGAAGAAATTTTTCAAATCGGACCATTCGTTAAAAAGTTATGCGTGTTCAAAGTTTCTATCTCGATCTCCCTCGCACTCCCTTTACCTGAGTAACGGGTATCTGATTGTCGGGGCACCCGACTATAGCGTTCTCTCTTGTTATGTCCCTTTTTAATGTTTAGCTATGGAACCAATAGTAACTTATATGAACAGTTTGTGGTATTTTATTATGAAAAGCAACCTTTCAGTTATTAAATAAATTTAGAACGAGAGTCAGTAGACGAAGGTAAGAATTCTCTACAAAAGAAATCGTAAGCTTTGTTCTAAAAAGTAAATAATGATTGCGAAGGTTTTATGGTGCCTAGAATAGCAATATTATTTTTTTCCCTGTGCGCATTGTGCTGCCCAGATCAGCAAAGATATTTGCTAAGCTCAACTGCACCTTCGCAATGTCAAAATCATTTCCTGCACATTTCTCACAACCAGAAACAATCGAGCCGGCGCACTTGTTGTCATCGATTCCGAATCCGAATCCGATTCCCCCGACCAGCCTATACGATACCCATACCAAATGGCCATCCGGGGAAGGCAAACGACTCAATAAGATGAAATATATGGCGAGCAATAAAAATCGGTTATAATGCTTTGGGAAAACTGCCGCTGCAATGTTGCCGCTGTTGCTGCAATGATGCTGCTGCCGTTGCAGTTGCTACTGCGACAAAAGCGGCCAAATGCCGACAAAGCGGCTCAAACAGGCGCCGTTGTCGGCCATCCGAGGGATCCCGATTCCAGTCCCAATGCAATGCCAATGCCAGCGATCTCCGAGAGCCTCGCTCCTCAAGTTGGCAACCTGACCATCATTAAGAATGCCATTTGTACCAATAAATTCGAATGGCCCCGCGAATGGGGCCGCGCTCTCTGACGACGGCCTTTGCGGTCGGCGAGCGATCGATATGGCTATTAAATTTAACAATTAGAATTTATCAATGGGCCTCGATTTCGCGTCGGCGATCTCTCAGATTTAATTGTGTCAGTTTACCGCGGGAAGTCATAATTCGAACTCCCCTTCCTTTTCGGAGGGCCCCTGGAAAAGGGGCCTGCGACAAATTAGACAAGTACAAAATACAAAATCCAAATTTCGCATTCGAAAGCCGCTGCGAACATGGCAATTTCGAAAATTACATCGTGATCTTAAACTGCGAATTGCCAGAGTGCAGCAAAGTTCAGAGCAATTTTGCTCGGCAGCCAACAGGCAACAAAACGGCAACAAGCGAACAGACGGACACCATGGACACCGGCAACAGCAACAGCAACATCTACAGCGGCAACAGCAAGAGCAACATCCAATAGCAACAGCAGCAACAGCAACATGAAGAAATTCCTTAGGAGATCTCGGTGAATTCAAATTGCTTCGTGTGCAAGAAAATTAGTCTTGGCTGATCCCAACCGATCCCGATTCCGATCCCCCTGGCCAAAAAGCGAATAAGCCAGAAAGCCAGAGCCAGAGCAACAGCAACAACTGCAACCAATAAGCGGGGTCTGTAGGTAGGTAGATATATAATAATAAGAGCAAGTTGGCGGCATCCTCGGCTCAGCGCAAAACTAATCAAGGGCTAAAGCTAAATCCAATCCGATTGTGCCGGCAAAAAGCAGCAGGCGCTCTTGGCCAGGCTCAAACTGAAACCAAAAAAAAAAGAAATAAAAGGAAAGGAAAGGGGAGAGGATGAGGAAGGGGGAACTGGCTCGGAGCGATAAGCGAGGAGCTGTGGCAGCCATGTCTGTCTCTGTCCGGTATCAATGGGTTTTCGGCCAGATCCCCTCGGTTATGGCCATGTTGGTCAGCGCTCGGTGGAGTTGGAGTTGGCTTTCTGGAACGGAACGAAACGAAACCAAACCAAACCGAACGGGGCAACTGTTGATGTTTTTAGGCGGTCGCACGTCGGCAGCAGCGGCAGCAACGCTCACTACTTGCGATTCGTGAAGTAATTACTATAATTACCTTCAAGGTAGATTTTCCAAAACGATGCGAGGGCAGCAGGGAACTTAACTCAACCGAACTGAGCTGAACTGAACTGGCCATTGGTAGATCCCGAAAAGCTGTTTGGCCGGCCTGCCCCTTCTGGCTTTTGTAATAATTTTGTTGTTTTCTGGCCTGCAGTTCGCCTCGATACTGGGTACTGGATACTCGCCTGGGTTCGGGGTTCTGGGTTCTGGGTTGTTATTATTATTATATGATACACCATTGCAATGGCCGTTTCCAGTCCGCTTGTTGGCTGCCAATTTCTTATGTTGCTACAGTTTGTTCTGCTCGTTGGCCCCACTTGGCTTTTTTTCCATTCGGTTCTTTTTTTGGTTTCTGTTTCCCGGGCTTAATCGGAAATTAAAGCTGAGGGGCTGCTGCCGGCCACGACTTTGACTTTGACTTTAATTCTCGCTGCAGTTGGGTCTCCATTTGCCGAGCTTGTCGTTTGTCTAATACTCTCCTACCTGGGAACATCTTCGCCACGTAATTGTTTGGCTCATAAATCATACCGAATTTCGTTTCTTTTTACATTTCCCTGTAATTTTTGAACGAAAAATTGGCGGTGGTGTGGGCATACATTTTCACAGACTGCAAATTAGTTACTTACAACTGACAGGGGGGATAAGAATGTTTTTTTTTCGTTGGTTAGCTACTCAAAAAATTCGAGTTTTAATCTTAAAGTCTTGTCATGGCCACTGCCTCTTCATTAGGAAAAGTTTCTGCAATTTCCAGTCCTGCAGTAATCGAACCACCCTTTTGCAACTGCCACAGAAACTTTTGCATCATTTTAAAACGGTCGCAAAAAAATGCCAGCATTTGGGAAAGTTGCAGCTCGGTTTTCCCAAAACCCCCTCCTCCTCCTCATCGCAAGACCCAAGTCCAAAGTCCCGAAACCCAAGCCCGGAGTTGCCGAATTCGAACTAACTACACTTTAATGTAATTCATACAATTTCCATTTGTCTAACCGTCCATTAATCATTCGCACGCTGCTGAACACGGCCAAAAGGCGGGGCAAAGGTGGCCAGAAGGGGTTGCTGATGGCCTGATGGGCAGATTGACTCCCCGGACCTGGCCAAATTTGAAGCTTTGTTTACGTGTGACAATCGGGCGACAAGTTGGAAATCAAAAGCATCTCCATCTCCCCATCTCTTCATATCCACCTCCACCTCAATCCCAGCGAAAAGTTGGCCCCGAAATTTATTCATTTGGCCTGACAACTTTGTGGCATTGGAAAGAATCCAATGCGGTTGGCCAAACTTATTAGGCGCAGTGAAGCATGGCCTGCAAATTGGTACACCTTGACGCTTCACTGGCTCCGCAGATTCGCAGGATTCGAGGATTCCACTGGGGGGGACTTGAGGCCAAGACAAAAGGCGGCCAAAAGACAGCCAGCCAAAGGGGGTGAGATACTTGGGCAGATACAGATACTTAGCGGCGATAAAGACAACGCTTGATTATGAGAAGCCTACCCATGGCTGCGGAATTTATTTGTGTTGTATATTTATTTATGAGCTTGTCCCTCTCGCCGAGCAGAAACAAAAGAACCCAAAATCCAGAGCACAGAACACAGCACACAGAACGCAGAACGCAGAACTCACAACCCAAATCCAAATCCCCGGCAGAATCACTCAAGTGCGAACGGAAACGAGCGCCCAGAACTTCAGAACTTGGTCCTGCCATCGGGCAGGAAATCAGCGATTAAGCAACCAACTAACCAGTAACCAGTGAGTCAGTCACCAGTAGGCAGTTGTTACTCCGGCAACACAAAGAAAAATCTCCGAGACTTATAGTTTAAGAATTATTATTTAAATCATTCAAACTGAAATTGTTGGCTTTATAGATTCCTGCTTATTTACAATATAGATTATGTATGAAATTCCATTTTAATAGATGAATTAAAATCCTTAAGAACACACCTCCTTTAAATTGTAATAGTTACATTAAATTTTTGGTAATAGTTTACAATAAATAAATATAAATTAGACATTTACTAGATCAAGTCTTTTAAATATTGCTTATTTCTCCTTATTGCTCTTAAAGAAATTATTTTTTTTAATTTTTTAAAATAAATATTTTAAGTTTTGAATATTATAATTTTTTAAATGTCAATTTTAAACATTTACGTAATATTTTCCCCTGTGCATCCTTCTCAAATCTCTGCCCCAGGCCAGCCTCGCGAATGGAAGTGTGTAATTTTTGGTATTAATTGCTCGGTCTCGCAAAACTTTCCGGCTTCCAGTTAGCCTCTTCAGCTGAAATAACAACAATGCCTGAAGGATCGAACTGCGGGGAGGAGGACGGCAAAGAGGTGAAGAGGTTCCATTGGAGGCTTAGGAAATAATTGTAGTATCGTCTTGTAATTTGCTTGCAGCGACTGGACACGCCCACCGACAATTGGCAGGGCGGCTATTTCAATCTCTTCCCCCTCGAAAAAGGGGTTTCCAAGGGGGGCTTCGAATGGAGGATTTAACATATTGACTGTGACCTTTTGTTGCTGCTTGCTGCTTGCCGTTTGTTGTTTGTTGTTTGCCACGGCGGCAGCTCGAAATTTATGCTCACATGGCGCCTTCGATAAGATCGAGAACTCCTTGCTGGCGGAAAGTAAATTTCCCCCTCCCTTCCCTTCCCGACCCTTCCCTTTTTAGCCAACGTGCTGAGAGCAACAACAGAAATAACAGAAACAAGGACATGTCGCTGAAAGCATTATCAAATATTATGCATATTTTGTGAGCTCCAATATACAATTTTTTCCCCTGCCAGCTGGTTGGGGAAATGGAAGTTGCTATTTCGAGCTCTGCTTTAGAATGTCTACAAAGTTTGCTATATCTCATGCATAAATCAGTTGCTAAAATAAACAAAAATTGTATATGAGAGTTGACAGGCGGCGGGGAGTGAGTTGAATATTGCGTGGGTGGTTGGAGACCCACAAAGATTTCTCGGGGGAGGGGCGTGGAAAATGGAAAAATGCGCTATTTCGAGTGCGAAAAGAGAGCGAGCAGAAGAACTTATATAAAGCAAAGACAAGTAATGATATCTGAGCCCAAGCCGGAGGAATTCGCTTGTCTAGTGACTCATTGAAGACGCCTGATTTGCATCGGCTGGGAAATGACAAATGAATCACCCAATCATCATCATCGGCATTGTCTATTTTCACTGGGGAAAACAAAAAAAGTTAGCAGTAATTGATACATTTTTAAATAAAATCAAAACTGAATAACAAATACTTTTAAATAAATCATTAATATCAATGAATTAATTAACCTTTCTTAACCTTTTCTTGATTTACAAGAAATGCTTTTGCAGTGAAAACCCCATGCCAACGGCGATTTCTGCTAATACCTCTAAGCCATGTTGCCCTGCACTTTTATCCCTCATCCTTATCCTCGTCGGATGACGATGTTGACTCATTCTTCACCGAAAAGCCCCTTTCAGAGGACTGATGCTCTTTCACGTCCGATTCTTTTGATGGGGCGCCCGTCTCTAATGACGCCTCCCACACAAATTAAGCTAATGCGATGGCACCAGCTGCTTTTCCTCCTTTTCCGGCTTTTTCCGCTCTTTTCTGCCTGCGAACTGCACTTGTGCTCCTGTCAGGCGGCTGCGGATGAGATTGCCGGCCAGCGAGCCTAAGAGAAATGAGCCGAAGCCGAAATCCAACAATCAAAGCGAGTGGGATTGCGAGGAGAAAAGGGGTCGAGGGAGTGCACTGAGAAAAAGTTACCATTTGAATTTGAGAACAATGTTTTGTTGTATAAAATGCATTAATATTTTATTTGTAGAAACGCTTTTAAAAAAAATTATATTTAATTAAACTAGTTCTTTAAAACTGTTTAAATACCGAAAAGTATCCTGAACACAACGTTTTAAATGTACTAATTTTCTTTTAAGTTTATAATCTTCTTCGTTAATTAAAAATTATATTTATTTTTATATTTTATGAAAAGGTTAAAAGATATTCAAAACAAATACAATTAGAATTGAATCCTCCTTTAATTTATTTTAAATGCTTATTGCTTTTATAAAATAAAAAAATGCTTATTCATATATTTATGTTTTGCAATTACCAATTATGGTATTGCAAGTATATGAAGGAACATTTATAAAGTTTAAAAATTAAGTAGAAAGAAAGTAATGATGTGTGATATCAAAAGCGCTGTTTCAATAAGTTTTTCTTATCTTTTTATTTCTGAGTGTACAGATACTAAGCCAAAGAAGGACTGAGTCTCCTAATATGTCCGTTCTGTCGAGGACTAGGGGATCCTACGGCCGGGACCGTTCATTTCGTGTCGTTTGGTTCTTGTCGTTGTCGTTTGTCCCTCATTTTGACACGATAACGCGCACGGTTCCTGTCCCAGGCCCCGTCCCCTGAACCCCCCTCCTGCCGCTGTCACTGCCCTTGCACCACCAACCTACACCACCAGCACTTTCCTGACCCAACCATCTTTGGCATTGCGCTGGCGCTCGACATCTCATAAAGTACATGACAGGACATTAGAAAACACAAGAGCACCAGCGAAGCCGACGCCTCCACATGAGGAGCAGGAACATGAAATGGGGGCGGAGGAGGAGTAGGAGTGGGCTGGCGGAGGGGGAGGGGGCGTGGCCCATGCAAATTTTGCACCACCAGCGTCGTCGTCTCGTCATCATCTGCATTTGGCCAGCGAGGCGGGCGAACGTGAACGTTTGTCGTAAACATGAAATGGGTTTATATCGTTGCTAAAATTATTTGACATTTCTTGGACTTTGTGCATTTTTACGAGCACCAGTTGACATTGTTGAGGCAGCCGGCTGCCCCTCGTTTCGGGGGCGCCTCCTCAAGCCATCAGTTTAGATGTTGGCCTCGTGCCTTTCTGGAGCAACAGAAGTCATCAAGTGGGGAATACTCTAACGGAGAACATGGACAAACCAAAAATATTCCTCGCAAAGTGTGAAATTAACAATTGATGTGACTTCTGGATGAGGTCTTTTTTTAGGTAATATTATGGAGTCATAAAATTGAAGTAAACATTCAAATGGAAAGGTACGCATAAGGGTAATATTTCTGTTTTAAAAAGATATTTGAAGATATTTTTAAGGAACATAATGGCCTATTTTATAATGCCTTTAACTCCCTAATACATTTTCTAAGAGCATCTAAGACTCGCTCTCATAGGCTTTTTAGCCCTGACTCTTGTTTGTTTGTTCATTTGAGTTATTGTTGGAAGCTTGGCGTTTGTTTTGACATGGACATGGACACGCCGGACGAAAGGGGGTCTATGGGGTATATTCGAGGAGCAAAAAGATCTAAAAACGTGGGCGTGACATTGCCGGCTGCTTTGCTCTTTCTCTTTCTCTGACTCAAACTCAGACTCAGGCACTGGGTTCTCTGAGTCTGGCAGACGTTGACAAGAAAACGCCATTTTCTGATTGAATGTCACACAAAGGCATCGCACACACACACACACACAGTCAGAAAAGGGGGTTCAAGACTGGGCAATGTCGTCTTGTTTTGAAGGGGGGATAAGGGGGTCACTTGGCTTATCAACATGCACACGAAAATGGCCAAAAGGGCAGGCCAAGTCAGCCAATCGCAAAACGCAGCTGCTGCATCAGGGCAAAAAGCACCAAAAGTACAAAAACTAGTGGGTTTCAGGGGGAGTTCTTTCTGAAAAGGGGTTTCCGGGGGAGGAGAAGGAGGAGGGGGATTGCTTTTGGTAAAGAGGACGACTTCGTAGCCCAGAGCAACTGCAACAACAAACGGCGACGCCACTTTGGACATGCGCGCGCGCCCAATCTTGCATGCAAATGTTACTTCCCCGGTTGCCCCCTCCTCATACCCCGCCCCTGTGCAACACCCCCTCCCAGCCGATGGGTAGGTGGTGCAGAATGTTTGCGTGGCACGCAACATGCAAACATTTTTGAGTTAACTTTGGCTCCACTCCGTCCCCTCCTCGCAAAACCCTATACTACGCACTTTTGACTCTTGATAGTGTTAAATGCCACACACACTGCAGCAGCAGCAGCAACAGCAACATCGGACTTGCAACAGCAACACAGGCAACAATGCAGCGCATGTCAAGCGGCAATGCCAAAACAAGCGAAATTTCTTTTTAGGCACGTCGCGTCGGCGACTGCAACTCGGAATCTTGGATGGAAATGGACGTGGAAGTGGATGGATGGATGGGACTGGGGATGGGGATGTGGGGCAAACGGAGGGAGATATGAGTGCAGAGTTATTGGGGGAGAAATGCACGAGTGGGTGGGCGGTCCTCTGGGCGGTGCAGTGGGTGGGCGGTGGCGCCTGTGGATGTGGAAGGAGGCAAAACTAAAAGCAACTTCAAGTAGAACTCGCTGAAGGGCGACCAAATATTTTCCTTGATTTGACATTTATATAAATGAAAATGAAATTGTTCAAAGTAGATGGAATTTTTTAAAATTCTTCCAAACACAAAATGTTTTTAATACTTACACCATTATAATTGCATATCTTATTCTCAATCATTTTATTTTATCTGTGCATTTTTGTGGTTGGGGGCTGTTTGACAATTATAACAGTTGATTTCACCAAGTTTTTTTTTGTGTGTAGATTATTGGATGGAGAAAATAGTCAGTCCCTTAGCTGGGGTACCAATTTTAACTAAATTATGATAAAAACGATGACAAAATTCCAGTTTTTGCATTAAATAAAACTTAAAGTAGAATTCAGTAATGTTCTAAAAAGTCTAACTAAGACAATTAATTAGTGAAATATCAGCCAGCTTAAGAATGGTTTTTATGTTTGATTTACAAAATGGTAAGTGAAATGGACTAAAAAGAGTGATTGAATAAATACCTGCTTTAATTATCAACTTCAGGTGGCCATTCGGCAATTAAAGGTTAATGAAGAACCGCCTTTTAATTTGTCACTCGGCTGTCGCTCTGCCAAAATTCGAATTGGGGCCAAGGCAGAGCTTAATTCTCGGCGCAGAGTCCAACAGAAATAATTATTAATTTAACAAACGTCGCATGTTGCACAAAATAATTGACAAATTTTCATATTTAATTGAAGAGCGGAGCGCAGCTGCTGTGGCACTGGTCGATTGTTGTTGCCATTTTGTCTGTCACCAGGGGCTGAAATTCATAAACAATGCGACGTGTCGGTGTGTCGGACTCCACATGCATCTCATATATTCACGCACACAGCTGCATGTGAAATGCCAGGCGGAAGAGTCGGGAAAATCGGAAAATCGGGATATTCGGGGAGTGGACGGCCGAAGGAGCACTGCTCTTTGTGGGTAAAAATAGCGAAATTAAGCTGAAAAAATGTTAAAACGCTGACGTCTGATTTGCAAGCAGAGAAATCCCCATTTCAATCCCAATCGGCGGCAAATGCAACATTATTATGCATTATTATTATTCGGCATGGCCCGATAATGCGGCTGCAAATGAAATGCACACACATAAACACGCTGGCGAATAAATAAAAATTGAAAAATTATGTACATTATATTAAAAAGCCAAATAAACGACAAGCGGAAGCGCAGCCATTTAAGTGGAAGTTAACATCCGTCCGCCAGAGCCAGCCAGCCATCCAGCCATCCAATCCAATGCGATCTGATTCGCCCACATCCACATCCCCACCCACTCTCATTCCATTCCGGCTCATCCTTTGTTTAAAATAAAATAAAATTGCATATTATTTGCGTATCGGACATTTCAGTTGTCATTTCATTGTCGTGTTTGTTGCTGTTAATGCAAAAATAAAAAGCCACCACTCCCACTCCCTGGTTTTTGGGGACTCCATTGAAATTGAACCACCTAGCCAACCACATGCGCATCGGTGGTGGTGTCCAGTGTCCTGTGTCAATTTCATGCCACATTGCAGCCTTCTCTCTAATGCAACCAGCCAGATTATGGAGCAGCCCCCGTTCATTCCCCTGCCCGTCGGACAACTAACATTTTAATAGCGCTCATGATTTCCGAAAATTGAAAATAAATTAGTTGTATATCATTTTCGGTCGGCTGTGCGACTTTTCCCATTCCATTTCCCTCGAACGCTCAGCTGCCTCCGACCGTTTGCATAATTAAACTTTAGCGTATATCCTGTCCCCAAATTGACATTTGGAGAACTCGAAATGTCCACCGAACGTTGGCCGAAAAAGTTCCTTTATAACATTGTGTGCCTCTTAGTTTTATACACTATCTAAAGTTCATTAAAAATATTTATTCACTTGGCTTATGGAAAATCATTTTTGTGTTGTCTGTTTGAATGTGGATTGAATGAATAAATATTTTATAAAATCGTTGTAAGAACTACAAATTTTTGAATTAGTTAAGACAAATACATTAAATTATATATTAATATAATAAATAAAAATTATTTAAGAGTTAAATGGCCGGCTATATGAACCTTCTATCTAATTTGCACTTGTCAAAGCAATAATTACAGCTACTCCTACCAAAACCCCTTGAAAAATGCCATCTAGGCAAACCGGGAACTGTGGACTTGTCCGCTGCCTAATTAGCAACGCATATTTAAATAATTTTCAATTCGATAAGCAGACATTTTTAACTTGAGCTGTCAGTTAGCGTTAAAACGCCATTTTGTTTGGCTGCCACTCGCCCCACGGCCCCTCGCCCCCTGACCTCGTGAAATCCTCAAAAGCGACCAGATAAATGCCGAGGAGTGCTAAATTATTGTCAATTCAGTTTTTAATTTGTGCAGTTTGTCGGAATTTTCGCAAATAAATGCAAAAGTCAATACGTTGCTGGTGGTAAATGTAATTGACTGGTGCAATGGCAACTCGGTTCGGTGGGCCTCCTTCTACCCGAAAATCGGCAGGCTCTTCAAATTGTCAATTAAGTTTTATTTAATGCCATTTGCCAGTCGGGCCGCTTTTTGAGGTTATGCACGGCCCTTGAAAGTATGCAATACTAGTTGTAATTGCGTTCGCCGGCGGCCATTTTGAAAAGCGACGGAGAAATAGGTGGAAAAGCGTCGGAGAGGCATCTCTGTGAAATTTGTGCAATTTTCACTAATTAAAAATTAGCGTAGCAGCCAGAAATCCGCTTTCTCGGCCACCTGGCCTAAGTGCTCAAGAGGCCGATGTTCAATTTTAATTAAACTCGCAGCCGGCTAATTAGAAATTGCGAGTAGGCCAAAACTTTGGCCGCAAACAGATGCCCATCTCCACTCTGCTTGGTTCCAAGAAAGCCAGAAAGCCCAGCCGCGGCGTAAGATCCCGAAAAGCCCAATAAACAAATTCCCTGACATGTTTAACACTTTCCGCTGGCAGAGCCAGGATACACAAAAATTAAGGACCATCTCTGGCCTTTGTCAGTGGCATCCTGGCATTTCGCAGGGGTAAGGGAAAGGGGCTTCCCCCTGCTAACAAAAGGGGAAAACTTTTGTGTAAATTTCATTTCGTTTGGCGATTAGTGTCGCCTCTCTGGGCGGGTTTTCATTGTTGAAATTGTTATGCGACCATTAAGACATTTTATAATTCTTTATGGCATCAGTCCCCCCGAAAAACACAAAGTGAAATTTCTACTAATGGCGAAATGAAAGAGCCACCGCGGGTGGTGCAAAGGATGTTCGCGGAAATTAGCATTGAGTGGCAAGGATATTCCCCATTGTCTTCCTTATCGGAGTGCCCAATATACATAAACCGATAATTCGCAGCTTCCTGAGCCGCATATCAATATATCAAGAAAGTCAGGGTAAAAAGTTTCCTTTACACGAGGAGAAATTTTGTTTTATTCGTTCTTCTGTATCGATGGAAATATGGTGAACTGTTTTACTTCTGAAGAACACTTAAATATTGTAAAAGATCCATTGAGTTTTACATTTACATTAAAGAATAAACGGTTAAAATCAAAGCAGTTTCTTATTAATCTACTTATAAATAAATCAATTTTAGTTTTGGTACTCACAAACGTAATATTTTAAATTAAATGAACCATATTTTGGAATCCAATGGGATCTAGAATAAAGAAATATTTTTATGAAGTGATATAGTTAGTAAACCAAATTTCTTTGCCATGTATTGAGGTATATTCGAAAGTCTTGTAACACGCATTCACAACTCAATTATCGCACACTCTCACACACGCACTCAAATGACGATGAGAGGGTTGGGAGAGAGTCAACCCCTTTCTCCGTCTGCTGGTGGTGAGCTTGATTTACGACACCCAGGCGGCGTCACCTGAGATTAAAAAAGTAAAAAGCCCGTCGAAAGTGGAAAAAAGGAGCAACCAAATGGCAAGGGAAGAAAGGGCGAAAGGAAACGCCGGAGAAATAAAGGCATTAAAATCACTGACAGCCAAAAGGATTGTGCCGCAATCACACACAGATACACACTCACACACCCACTTTCTGGAGCGTCAAAAAGGGCAACATCATTGGCACCATATGTTGCGTAATTTGTGTTATTGCCTCACCAATATGCATATGTATGTGTGGTTGTGCGAGCATTGCGCTCTTTCTTTTAACCCTTAACCCTTATACACAGACCCCCTCACCTTTTGCGGTTGCCCTTTTTGAAATCGATATTTAGTTTTTAATTTTAATTCCAATTGCTGCATAAAATATGGCACTGCACTTCATTTTAATTGAATTCGCACACACTCTCAATTGTGTCTCGGTGTATCCGTGTGTTTATGAGGGCGTGACAAGGCGCGAACACACACATGCCCACCTGCATATATAAATTACCTCATCGCCGATAATTGCAGGCCATCAATCTTGAGCACATCACACAGGAAAATTGTCAACGCGCGCAAAAAGTCATCAGACACGAGCACTTTTCCAGCTTAATGGCCAAAGGAGTTGTTGTTGCACCTATGTGGCTTTCCTCGGGCGCGGGGGGAGGCGGTTAGGAGGATGGGAAGGCGAGACTGTGCCCATATAGGTGGGCTTCATTAGGACACCACATACCTGCGGCACCACTGGGTGGCAACACTCGGCAGCCAGGTATTTGCAACAGAATCCCTTAAAAAATATAAATAACATAATAGCAGGCTATTTATTACCTCTTATCAAAAGTATTAGCATAACAAATTTATAGTGTCGTTTATAGAATACAATTTAAATATTTTAAATATATTTCATCTTGCTAAATATCCTGAGATTTTAGAAGTTCTTCTTATAAATCTAATCATTATTTTTTTAAGATCAGAAGACAAATAATAAAATTTCAACTAAAATTGAACAATTGGAAAACATTAAAATATGTTGTACTATTTAGTTGCATTCCAGTAGCTTTTTATATTTGTTATACCATGAATATGCAGTGGAATTTTAGAAATTAAAATATAATAATTTGAATTTAACAGTTCTAGTTCTGTAGCTTCTTTCAAAGTTAAAATGTTACAATACCTAAATATATTTTAAAATACTAACTTTGCTGCCAACTGTAATTGCTACTGAGTTTTCTGTCGGGTAATTTCGTAATACACAGACTTAAAAGGCTCGCGAGAACTGTAGAATAGGCATTGGGAATAGCCAACCCAATAGCCAACTCTATATAGTTGGCCCAACTGTAAGGGAATCGTTATTAGTCGCTGTGCTCCTTGGCCAGCAGAGTTGGTTGACAGGCGCTATGTCTTGGCCCGCAGCTGCCTTGGACTGGCAATTACTCGTCTCTGAAATCTTATCACGCATCCCCCAGCCATCCACTCACCCATCCTGCCACCCACTCACGCACATCATTAACAAGGCAGCTCCGTTGGCCAAATTACTCATTAGAAAATGTTGCCAACATCTGGGTGGGTGGCACATGCTCATCCGCGCACAACGAAGGCCACCAGCCACGACTAACAGTAAACACTAGCTATATGGTCGCTTGATCCCAGAAATCGGGGGGAGGGGACTGGATTCGGAGGAAGGCAACTTGACGACGGCAGCGCAGACTGCGCCAAAAGTCAAATTTTGTAGATTGCAATAAATCAAATAGCAATTACATGAAATTAGGCATGTTTTCTCAATTTTGCACACACACTGAGAGGGGAAATGGGAGGTGGTTCAAAAGTAAGGAAGGCAGCTAGTGGGTGGCTCTGGGTGTATGTGGGTAGAGTCCTGAACTGAGTCCTCAGCCCACATGGAGCATTAATTGCAGCAGCTGGGGCCACGGCAACGTCGAAATGGCAGAGTGTGCGAAATTGGTAAAAGGGTTCAAAGCCGGCAACTTGAACTTGTCTGGCGCGTTGGGTTCTGAAAATTCTGAACCACCGAAATTGGAAGTGGAGGTGGTTAGGTGGTTTGGTGTGGGGGCGGCAGCATATGCGCCAGCTTTCTAATTATGTAAACTTGGCCATGTTGCTGCGATGTTGCTGCTGCAGCTGCAACACTAAAAACGCCGCTGGGGGACAACGGCGACGACAGGCGGACAACACAGCATAACATATAACATGCACCAGGAGATGCTCATCCCAGCCGCGCCATGTCTCCCGGCTCCAGTGGTTCTCCCTTCTCGATTCGGATCCAGTGATTCCTGTTCCTATGCGAAAACGATCCGCTGGCCGGCGGAGTGCGTGCTTCGAGCATATTTATCTTATGGCTGCAACGTTTTGGATTTTTATTACAAATCAATTGAAGCATCATTAGCATAATTTATACAAAGCGTTCGCTTAATGAACCTGGCTGATCTCCGGTTCCCGCCCTAGAATGGTCTGGAAATCTGTTAAATGGGTTCGGTGAGAAGCGAATGCACAGGGCAGAAAATTGCTTTAAATCTGATTATTTCAGTCTTTTAAATGTTTATCTTTATAGTTGATTTTATGATAGGTACTTAAAATAGTAAAAATCTTAAAATATACCATTTTTAACATAAACCACAATGATTTCTTCTAATATAAAGTATGATTTAAGACATTATACCTAAAATCATCTTTGAAATCTCTTCCTACGAATAATTTAATTGAAAATTTTGCATAAATAAGAAAAAGTTTAAAGTTCTTAAATAAGTATTATCTTTATAAAAATCTCTCTCGGTTTAGAATCTTTATTTTCAGCAATTACAAAAACAGAAACTAAATGGAATGCAAAATCTTTACAACTGGGAGACTTTTTCAGAAACCATAAGTAAAACTGATAAGTAAGGAAGGGAATTATCAAGTAGATCTGTCACAGATAAATACCTCTGTATTCTGTGATACAATCAAACCTTACAACCACTTTGAATGTCGATTTTTTCTCTGTGCTTGATCTGGTTAACTGAACCGGGGTCTCGGCACTCGGCTCTTGGGTCTCTGATCGCCGCCTAATCACGATCATCAGTCAAACGGCAAATCCGCCGCTCCAGCAATCCAGCAATCCAGCAATCCAGCTCCACCAGCGCTCCATTTGGCGCCCTGACACTTTGGCTCGCCTGTCTCGGAGTCGCGGATGCCAGTCTTCCTGGCCCGCGGTTTCAATGCCCAAGCCCAAAATAGTCGCCTGGGATCGGTGGCAGTGGCAGCGCGTATCGCGAACGGCGATCGGTCACGTAGCTGGCGGTAGGAGTTGGAGGTAGGTGCCGGAGGTACCGGTACTGGGTACTGCCACTGCCACTGGAGAACTGGAGGTGCCAGTGGCTCAGATCCGTGGCCAAATGTAGCGCCAATTGCTACGCATTTGCGAGCAGCGAGGCGCCTATAACAAATGCCAATCGTGTCGTGGACGACGCCAGCGATATTTAATTGTTTCTGCGGCGACAACTTATCGGGGAATTCCGATCGGAATTTTTAATTTCTGCAAGGTCTGCAGTCCGCTGGATTCGCCATTCGTTATTCGTTATTCCCAATGAACCAGCCCCAGCCCCAACCCCATCCTCCAATCCTCCAATTCCATCATGAGTGTCACTGCAGAATGCTGAATGCATAAAAGGCGGCGATGTTGCTGCTGTGCCTGCAATATTGCTACCGCTGCTTTATGCAAATATGAGGGACGGACAAAGCGCGAGAAGGCCAGGCTTCTGAAAAGTTGGCCAACTGTAATTACCGGACCCCCGACTCGCCCCTCCCCTGACAACTTTTTCACACCTGTTCAAACAAGTTAATTAACAGCTCGCAAAACTACTTATTAAAACTAAAAAAATGGAATAAAAACAGCGGGCGAGAGAAAAGAAGAGGCAACAACAGACGAGCAGAAGCCTATGGGAAAGTTTCTAATTAAATGATTGTCATCTCGACTGCGCAGTGGACAAATGGACGCTGACCACCGAGGAGCTATGTGTTTCCGAGTCGGGAGCCGGTGGCTAAAACTCCGAGATTGTAGTACAAACTTTTGTCATTATGCAGGCAGAATGCGCGAAACAAAACAAACAAAAAGGTAGCACAAGCGAGAAAAAAGAAAAACATAGTAGACGACCAGCTGAAATTATTAGCAAAGATGAGGGGCAGATGGTCAGCAGTCCAGGTTTTGCAAAGTCCCAACACAGAAAGAAATTTTCAATTTGCTTTGGGACTAGCAAGATATTTATATCCCAATATTTTGTACATTCAAAGTCATCAATATCAACTAGCACATTATTTTAAAATATTAAAAGTGGATAACTTTAACTTAAGATATTTATTAAACAGAAAATTATCTATCAAATAGTAAACAAATTGAACAGGTAACTTTAGAGAACAGTGCATAAGATTGTTATTACCAGGGGTCTCACAAAAATCTCTTCCGTAACTAGAATGATTAAGTTTGTTACAGTGCAGTCAGCCGTCCGGCAATGAGGTCATCAGCAGCATCATCCCATATATCATCTGCAATAAAGCGATTTCCCCAACTCCCCCACGAAAACCCATAATATCCACTCCGAAACAGAGTGTGAAAAAGCGAATGGTTGAAAAAAGGCGACTTTGCCTTGGTGGTTGGCCACCGAATTGGCGACAAAAAATTAACGGATTTTTTGTTTTGTTTCGGTTTTGGTGCCGTGTGTTTGCCATTCAATTAATATAACTAATGAAAAAGCTGCTAACTTTGGCCAGGCAACTGGCGACTGCCAGACGAACTGCGTCTCAATTAAGCCGAATCTCTCGGATCTGCCGTGTAATGAAGTTGCTCAACGGCAAACGTGGACTGCCTGTGTTTCTGCTGCTCTTTAAGGATTGCCAATTTATGATGGAGCCGAGCCGTGTGGGGGAAAAAATGTCAATCTTGTAGATGTAGATTAGCCAGCACAGGCTGGGAGCCTTGACCACTTGGCTTGATTGGAACACGCCGCAAATGCCACACGAAAAATAACTAAATGTCAACTTAATTCTGTAGTCTCGTAGATTGCTCATAAAAAATATGTCGAAAATGTATTTATTGAAGATGATTTTTTTGACCCAGACCTTAAAGTTTAATCTTGTAATCTCGGCTACAGAAATTTATTGCAAATGGTATGTACTTTTAAAAAATCATAATACAAAATACAAAAAAAAATAAAACAATTTTCTTAATTTAGGTTTAGTTATAATCAACATTCCAAATTTTAAAAACAGTTTACAATTTGCTTAGCAAGTTGACCTCTAACCATTTGTCTGCCCATTTTCCTTATTGAATCCCGCTACTGGGCTTGGGCTTATGTAAATTCCCCAAACCCGGAGTTCACTTTCTTTTCATTAGGATAAAAGCGGAGACCAGGAAATCGATGCATTTCGAATGGACTTGGCGGCGACTTCATAAAGCGGCCGTTCAATTGCAGTTTGCGTGCTGCAAAAGCGAAACTTTTCCCGCCTCTCGAGTGGGCGGAATGGTTGGTTCGATTTCATTTGGGCAGGACGGAAGGGGAGGGGGAAATCGAGAAAAACAAGCGGCGGCGAGTCCCAAAAAAAGGGTTAAAAAAGCAATAAATAAAACAAGTGGCAGCCACGGCGACAGCAACGATATTTGGTGAGTTAGGAGAGTTTGGACTTTGGAAGGGGGTATTTTGCGAACCCTGTGACAGGCAAATCGCCAAACGAATGCCGTGGGGAGGCTGGCTTTCCACCCATAAACCCCCCTTCCGCCCCCCGCCCTCGCGTGTGTGGCATTTTCATTTTGTAAATTTGTTTTTCTTGTTCCGTTTGGCTTCATTTCCGTTTCCGCCGCCAGTCTTCTCGTTTTCCATTTGCCAGAAAGTGAATGTCCTTCCTCCGAAGGATGCCATGCTATTCCCCACCCAATCCGCCCCATCACTCGCTGTCGATAAGAAAGTGCGTGTGAAAAGGGTTCCTTCGTGGCTGCATAAATTTGAATTATAATATTGCAATCCTCCGAAGCAGCATCCGGAGTGGTCAGGAATCTGCAGTCCGGACTCCTTGCTGGTTGCAATTTGTGTGCGGAATATGTTCCGGCATATATTATGGAGATTTCCCCCGATCGCCCGACCTCTGCCGATGCATGATATACTCACATATCCGAGTGGGGATTTGCCTAAATCAAAAGTGCGTGCTCTTGAATTTATCAAAGGTGGACGGGCTAGCCAAGGATTCATCCTGGCTCCTTTGGATTTTTCTGTTTCCTTTTTTTGTTGGTTTGTTTGCCCGTCTGCGGCCTTGTTTGTTTGGCAAGCGCCGTGATTTATGGCTCAAAGTTTTCGCAGCGCGTGCCAAGTCCCCGGATTAGGAAAACTGCCCTGGAAAGCGGCCATTAGAATCCGCACAATTTGCTAGTCCCGTCAGCCAAAAAAAAAAACGGAGAAACCAAAAAACTATGCTTAGAACTTGGAAAAGTGCAAAACATGACACTTGGCGTTTATGTTAATCACCTGCCCGAAAGCCCGAGCAGCTGCAGCCCACCTCCTCCACCTTCTCCTCCTGCGTTTTCCGATTCCAATGTTCTACAGCCATGTTGACAATGACAAATACGCACACGAGTCCGCAAACCATGTCCACTTATATACACACATTCGTACGTATGTATATGGCATCCAGGAGACACATTTGCACTTTTTGGCTAGCAGGAAAAGTGCAGCTAATGAGTTGGATTGAACATCGCTCGGGAACTCATTAAACCAGCCAGTTGTAGCCGAAGAGCTGCTAGCTGCGAGATAATGATGAATTTCCATAAGTCGCCGCAACAGAACGCAACTCGCCCATTAATCTTGGCCAGGGCGACATGGGATGGGATCGGCTGGGCTATGTGGCATAGTGTCTGGGTTGCTTCTCCTTGACTTTACTCTATGTTGTTGTGGCTTCGGAGGATGAGGATGAGGATGAGGCTGCCCGCTGTTGTGTTGACATGCGTATGCGTTGTTAATTGCGAAAAAAAGGATTACCAGCAGACGGCGACTCCAACTCGGGGGATTACATGTCAGCGTTTAGAAAGTTTAATTTTGCCAATAGCTCTTGAGATTTGCATACGAGATGCGAATGAATGCCGTCTGAGATTGGCCAGTGGGAAAATCATTCGCCGATGGTCTGGGGAAATTTAGCTATTAACAAACGGAAGGAAACTGAGAGACCTATAAAGATAAAATTATATAAATTATCCATTTTATTTATATGAACTACAGAATTTTAAGAGCCAAAAATTACAGATCGAATTACAGATCAATACTAATCTAAAGTATTAAACTATTCTGTAATAATTTTGTGTAGTACCTTCACATTACCAATTTTCACTTCTTCAAATCGATTATAACAATGGCAGACTTTTGCCAGATGGAGGAAATGTGACCTTTGGAGAGCCATCACCCTCGCCATCAGTTTGCCTTTAATTAGTGCCAATATGAATGGGATTATCGCCAAGTTCCCAGCTACTTTCACCGATCAACCCCGGTCTCGGACTGCAACCCACATAATCCGCTTCATATTGGCCACAACGAATGTAATCAGGTTTCGGGTAACCCCGGCCAATTCCATCGATAACACTCGAACGGACTTCTGTTCTAATCCCCTGGCCCCTTCCAACTTCTCCTCGGTTTAAATTTCCTCGATTCAGGGGCCCGAAAACCTTTTTCCAGATAGACAGTCTGACACTCGGGAGCCGAGCACAATACAATGCAGCACGCCCAGCGATAATTAGTAGACATGCCCATTTAGAGGTTGCCCTTTTTGGCAAAGTACTAGAAGGAAAGAAGGGTGGAGGGTTCGGGAGGACATACATACTCGTAGCATAAGGACTACGATGACCATTTCGGTCACGACATAAATCGTGCGTCGGAGCGTCGTTTGCAATTAGCAGCGTTACGTTGTCGAACTCTTAATCAAAAGTATTGAGACCCAAACACTCTGGTTCTTTTATGGCCAAAGCCCACACTCACACACCCACACCAACGCACTCACACAATTGCGGAACGGCAACAACAAACATGCGGATGTCCTCTGACACTTCCTGTTTTTCTTATTCACTGATTTTTATTCGCTGTTTGAGGATACGCAAATGACCCATTTGGGGGATGTTATTACAACAGCAAGGGCGACGAAGTCGTTGATGTTGCTCCTTACCATCCCCCTGCCCCCCACAGTCTGCCACGCCCACTCTTCCACCACCTCCCCCTTTGGAGGCCATTGAGCTTGAGTTTTGGGCTTGGCATAACGGCACATGCCAAATGGGCACATAAAAAGGATAAAGAAATTATTTTCACATTGAATCCAAGTTCCTTTTGGCATCGGATAAGAAAGAGAAGGGACTAGAGATAATGGAAAGAGAGGACGTTGGAAGACGGATCTCTGCTAAATCCATTTATGTAATTTTTACAGCAACTTCCCAGCGATTTTCTGGCGCCTGAAAACATTTTTTTAATACAGTGAAAACAAGCTTAGTTTTTATAAAAATATACTGAAAAAATCTTAATTCTTTTTCGATAATATTATAAAGTACATGAACATTTTTTTATGATTACACCAACAATATCTATATATAAGTTAAAATACTTTAAAAATTATGACAAATATATTAATATCCAGAGCTTTCAATGAACAACTCTATAATTTTGTATTGTTTCTTCATGTTCCACAGTTTTCTTTATATTGCGGGCCCTTAATGTTATTTTATAGTTGGTTTGGCGTTGCTGATGCTGCTGTTATAATGGTTATTGTTGTTGTGGCATTGTTGCGGTCGGAGGTTGCGCATACGCCACGTGGCGCCACAACGAAGTCAATGCGAAAAATTGCTACGCGTGCCAATAATTAAGTCGTCTTCGTCAACAGTCTTCGACTGGGTCTGCGAAATCGGAGGAACCCAGAAGGGATTCAACCCTTTTCTTTAGAGCAGGGCATCAAATTGCAGGCTGGCTGCAGTTGGTGTCCTTTTGTTAGATGACAGCCAACAACAACAACAACAACAAGAACCAGAACAACGGCAAACGACCAGGTTATTCACAGAGTGTCCTTCTGGCCATTGTGAATTTACTGGCATTGTTGTGGGTGAGGTTGTTTGCGTTAAATTTTTGGATACGCCCTTTGTTGTTGCCTGCGCTTTTGTCTGGGGCATTCTAAAAATTAAATGCACAAAAGGCGGATTTTATTTCATCAACAAAACGGGAAACGGCAGCTTCTGTTGTTTGTTAAAGCATTCGCCCACGCAACAACAACAATGAAAGGCAACGACAACAACAAGGAGCGGCAGGAGGAGACATTTTTTTATGCCCCATCCTGCAGTCTTCTCCATATCCTTTGCTGCACTGAAAACAAATTTATATAATTTTGGAAGAATATTAGGAAGATATTTTACAATATTTATTTGAATGCATAACCTATTTTGGAATAAACATTTTGAATAGCAATACTAAGGAATCCGTTTTCCATTTATTTTTTAAGAACTTCTTCTGAAATATGGTTTTCAAATAATTCGAAGGAAAGAGATAATATTGTGTTTTACATTTTATGGAAAGGTTTTCAAACTTACCAGTATGGCCATTGCATGTTACTGTATTAATTTTATTGGTCTTACTGGAAGTTATAAGTACGGTATTTTTCTCAGTGCTCTAGTCTTCCTGCCAGCCGCCAGAGGCAGATCCCAGGACCCTGAGCCTCGGCCTCAGCCTCCGCTCGCAACAACAATTCTAGAAACAGACGTTCCACTCAACGCAGCTGAGCCCGCCGCTCACCCCGCCTTCCCCCGCCGCCTTTCCATCGACCTTTCACAAAGGTAGAGAGCTGGAAACTGAAAACTGCAAACTGAAACTGAAAACAGAAAACTGCTGCGCTTTGCATTGTTTTCCTTTCGGACCTCAGTGGCGAGGGGATTTTCCAGTGGGTTTATTTATTTTTCCTGCCCCTCCCCCTCCCTCATATCCGCATCTCCAATGAGTGCATTCTCCTTTGTGTCCTGGAGGGGAATTTGAATTCCGTTTGGCTTGGCTTTGGGCAAACATACGCTAAATGTGCCTGGGCCGGTGATAAATCGCTGCTTATGCAATCGAGTGTTGGCAGATTGGCTTGAGTGGCCCAAAGATGCTGCTTGTGGGCCACTTCTTCGAGTATTGAATTTCCGGCACCTGGTACTACCGCTCAATATACTTACAGTCAGGAAAAAAGCCTATAAGTACGATTGAATTTTGGAATAAATTGTTATTTATTATTTATTGTTATTACTTTACTAGTTTTGTGTAAGTAAAAAGGAATATTTCAAATTATTTTCCATTTGATTTTAAACTGATTTTTGATTCAATTCGATTCCCTATATTTTTCCCATTTGAAATTCCCTATACCGCATCCATGAAAGGACTCGTTATATAACAGTTTCCCTCGTCGCCATCCGAAACTTTCGGCTGCCGGGAGCACTTAAGTAATTGTAACTACTTGCCCTGACTGATATTGCCTATTTCACAAATTATTATGAGGCCCATTTGGAGGCACATTTCCCCCTGCCCCGCCCTGCCCCCGGCTGCCCACTTTTCCGCCCCTCGGAAAATCCCCAAAGCGATGCTGATGTTACGCCTGTTGTTTAACGGCTTGATGCCAAAAAACGACGACAACGACGGCTATGAGCCTCATCGCATTCAATTATTTCGGCATTGTGCGGCATCTCGCCGACTTTTTGTCTGTCTGTCTGTTATCCAACTGGCAGAAGTACAAGAAAAAAACATCACAAGCCCTCCAGGCTGAGTGGGTGATTCTGGATTGGGTAGAAGTGGAGGAGGAATGGAAGCCAAAGGTTGAATTGGTGTTCGGTGCGTACGCCGGAGTTTTATCTTATCGGCCAGCTAAGATCGCCTGGCATTCGTACCCGGGTCCAGAACTACTTCATTTGACTCTGGAAATCCGCCACTCCCCCTCCGACCGCCTCCTGCGGATAGCTTTGCCCCGTGAGTGCGAGAGCGTATTGCATAATTTCACAATTTTCCATTTGATGCTCGTTTTGCGCCGCCACCGCCGTCGAGATGTTTGTCTAATCAACTGTCATTTGTTTGACGTTTCCCTCAGGGAAGACGACAACGACAACGACTACTCCGAGGAAGATGGGTCTGGGAATCAGACTGGGAATGGGTAAGAGTACACTGCGGAAAATAATTGCTCAGCCGTCTGGAAAACTTACTTTTAAGGATAAGTTATGATTGCAGAAATACCTAAAATTATCTTAAACAATTCAGTTATAAAATGGAAAATTATTAAATTCTATACGCTGAACTTTAAAGATTGCTTAAATTAAGAAGCTATCATTTTTAAAGATTTTAGTTTCTGAACTGTATTGAAAAAGTTCAAGGGAAAGAATGTTTGTTCCTTTTCCTTTAAATCCTAAAATAAATATTTGCAGATTACCTAACTTTACCAGAATTTTTTGCAGTGTCCAGCCATGGGATTGAGGATGAGTTTTCCGAGGACGAGTTCTCCGGATGAGTCTGAGACCCAAAACGCACCAGGACGCTATGCACAGGTTCGTGGGCTTGGGCATCGGCAGCGGCACTCTTGTTGATTGCTGCGGGGTGAATAAAACCCCGTGCGGCGGCCTGGGGATGTCGAGGGTTAAAGGGGGTGGCCGCACAAAAAAGTTAAAAGCCGAATGTGTGCCTCTGTCCCCGAACATCCGACCGTTCCATTGCCATTGCCATTTCCCCCTGTGACAAGTGCCTCCCGCTCCACCATCTACAATCCACAATCCCGTGACAATGACGGCAAAACGTAAACGCAAAGCCAAATGTTGTTTTCAGTGAATTTGATGACTTTTATGTGCGCTGAGACAAGAGATCAGGCGTTTAAGATGGCCACGGGGTTGCCCGTTCAGTTGTTCGGCAGTTTACTGTTTGTGCCGCTTTTACTGTTGTTTGACGACCGTTTAGATGTGTTCGCCATTGTTTGCCTTGTTCGCTGGCCCGGGCAATTGGCTTAAGGCGCTTAAAATGATTTCTAATTAGCCGGAAGTGGACATAAAAAGTGGGAGAAGTGGTGGGAGTACTTGTTCACCTGACGGGGTGACGATTTTTTACTGCTAAAGAAGCTATTGATGGGGGATTTGGTACTCCCCTTTCGGTTCACTTTAACTTTAAATAAAAAGATTTACTAATAAGTCTATACTTAAATTCATGCTCGGATCCACGGGGGGTGATATGGGTGATATAACACCCCACTCGGGTGAAAAATGAAAGGAATATTGGTATTCAAAAAGGATGCAACAAAAAATGTGTTATGAAATCACCCCCCACCACAAAATCCTGGATCCACCACTGCTTAAATTGAACGAAAAATATTTTTAAAAATATTCTGGTTTTTATATTCACTTTTTAAGAATTTAATAAGTGATTCTCTAAAACTATAGTAATAAATAGTTATAATATAGTAACAGTTCACATTTAACATACAATTTTTCGATAAAAAGGGAGTGATTTCCAGGTCTTTGTAAATAAAAACATACAATTTATTGATCTCAATCAAATATTAAGTGACAATCCCACACTTGGCTTAATAAATAACATTTTTTTTTGCATTTACATGACGCGCATTTGTCGCTGCTTCTCAGCCCGCTGCTCATTAGTCGGCTGAACGTGATGAGATTTGCGTTTCGGCCCTCGAATCGTGGCACATAAATTCCAATTATGTCAAATGTAATATTTTAATAAACACTTTCGCGAAGGCCGCTACAAAAACGCGGAGCGAGAGAGAGCAGGAAAAGTGGTAGAGAGCCATAAATCTCGGGCCTCTCGACGACGTCAGAACGGGCAAGAGTCGCAATTAATTAACGCCTCATTAAAACCCAACCGACCCAGACTGGCCCGAAAAAAAGATCCAAAGTTTCCCCAACGAATGTGGGAAAATGCCGGGCCATGGGCTTTGTTTGCCAGCCCATTCCCGCCGAATCTCTATCTCTGCTCACCTGCCAGGTGACTGTGCTAACTGGGCAACTGGCATTTGGCGACTGGAAACTGAAAACTGAAAACTGGCGAGTGGCAGATCACTCCATTTCGCCTGGCCAAAACTCTGGACTTATCGATGGCTCAATCAGTCCGGCTGACTGGCTCACATAATGGCTTGATAAAGAGTTGGCAGGGGGCTAACTCCCAGTTGTAACATTGAAAATCAGCTCAAATTGCCATTAAGATTTTTCGGCCCGGCAAAGGTAGATAGCGCCGAGCGACAGGCAGGATAATGCAAAATGAAGTTGTTTTGTTGGCCAGGAACCAGGACAGGATTGGTTCCCGGTGGTTTTCGTTTCGGTTGTGGTGCCTTCAAAGGGTTGCTATCCCCATTCCCATCTCACAGGGAAATTCTGGATTCCCAGGGGCGACATTTTGCGTTTTGGTTTATGCGTCAAAGCCAAAGCAAAAGAAGCCGTCATTGTCTTGGGTTTCTTTTCCCATTTCCCATTGCCTTTTCCGCTTCTTGAAGGGTTCGTTTCCCTTTCAGGTTTTTTTTTTATATATTTTTTATGATATATATATAAAAAATTGCATTTTTAATTATCAGCTACGCGCCCGCAGGTTAGAAAACTAATTCCAAAGCAACCCCGAGATGCGAAGAGCTGTCTTTCGCTTCGCATTATGCCAGAGATCTTGGGGAAAAAGCAGGGGGTTTCGTCTAGGCTTTGGGGTCGTCTGAAAGGGCGGTCCTTAATGGCGGGTTGCCTTACCTGCCTGCATTGATTTGGCTTGTAGAACATCGGCAATTATTGAACTTTCAACGGGAAAATTTGCATAAAAAGGTGCTCTAATTGAATCCGCCCAGCAAAAGGCTTTCCCTCTCCGCCTGCCGTTTAAAAGGAAAAGCTGGAAAATTAAAAAAAAAAAAATGGGGAAAATAGAAAAGCTGCTTTCTCCGCCTTCTCGAGGATTCTTGGCTTCGGGTCTGGGCTGCTCCACCATAATAAGAAATTCAAATAAACCGCGCGCGCTGTCATCTTAAGCTATGCCACGCCTCCGACTGAAGCACGCCCCAAAGTGCCAGCCCCGGCCCAAAACCCCATCCCCACCCCTCCTCCCTTCGCCAGCATAGTTGGGTTGGCTAAACTCGAGCTTAGCTGCTTCGGCATGGCCACACTGAGCGAAAAAGTTGATAGGTAAAGAGAATTCATCATTGCAAAATAAGATACAGGATTCAGTACCTACAATATATTGCCACAAAATATAACTATTTAGGTTCTCTTCTACGTATTACCACTTTACTCAAAGAAATAGTTAAACTTAATCCTTTTTTCTTCACTAAAAAGTAAAAATATATCTTAATTAACATAGTAACACAAATGCTCAATAAGGTTTAATTAAGTTAAATTATTTATAAAAACAAACTGGAGATATCTAAGAACAAAGCTTATTCGAAGCTAACGTATGTTATTTGTGTTTAATAATATTTAAAATATTTCTTTTTGCTTTTTTAATAAACCAATTCAAAATATGTTTACACTTTTGATCTGAACTCAACTTTTGACTCATTTAAAGTATTATATTTATATTTCATCTATTTGCTTATTAAAGTAAACTAGAATTTTGGTTGGCTTTTGTGGTATTTTTTCTCCGAGTGCAGCCCGCATTGGTCCTGTCTCCTGGCTCCGTTCTCGTTTTCGTCCTGGTTCTGCTACAGCTTCAGCTTTGGCTTCAGCTTCTGGTCCTGCTCTCGTCGTCCTTGCGCACTTTCCAGTCGACAGGATTTCTCAAAGATAAGGGAATTGCTCTGTCAAGTAAAGTGATATATGGTCCGAAAGGACTTCAATTTATACAATTTCTCTTATTTTTTCGCTACTTTTTGCGTTTGCTTTTTTCCCAGACCCCCTTTTCGACTCCCGCCCCACGTTTACCCATGTTTGTTGCCCTTTTCCCGCAGTGTTGATATTGGGTTCAGCTCGAGGATGGAACGGAATTGGTAAGCTGAATGCTGGATTCTGGAGCTGGAGCTAAACTTCCCCCGAGTTCCCGGCTTTTCGGGGTCTGCTGCGTGCTCGACAAAAATGCGAATTTGCGAGTTTAGTTTATTTTTCTGCTTTTAGACAATTTTCATTTATTTGTTGTTGGTTTCTGGGGGTGGAGGAGGGGCAAAGGAAAAGCAATACGTAAAATGGGAAAATAGGAATTCATGACCTTCGGTGTGTGCTATAATTTAATACACTACGTCCAGCCCGGCCAAAGAATACTTTTTGGTAACCATTTTCAGCCTCGTAGGAAAATGGAAGTGGATAACGTCTCGATCTTGTAGATTAACTGTGGAAGTGCAGCGATAAAGCAAATCCGAAAAAAGTCATTAGCTAAAAAGAGTTACGTCTAGTAACTAGAAAAAGCTGGTAATTGCTCCCTATAAGAAAATGGAAATCGTATGGCGTTTAATTATTTAAAATTTAAGAAAATTATTCTATTCTCTTTTAATCATTAGTTTGGATGTTTTATTTGTAATTACACTTTCAGATATGTTTTTTTCTGATACATGGTGCAGATGGTGTACCTTTTAGCTTCCTAATGGATGTTTACAGAAATCCTCAAAATGACAAACAAATAAGGGCAAACCGCCAGAAAAGCCGCTGTCAGTGAGGCCAATAGAACATAAACGGCAAAAATATATACGTATTTTAATTTTAATAAATAAGCAAAATGGCGACTCGCAGATTTATGCGGCTCAGCCGCCGACGCCAATAAATGGAGTAGACGACCATAAAGAGTTTTTTCCGCCGGCGGGTTTGGGATATGGAACCAATTTACGAAACTAAGCGTTCTGAACAAATGGACGGGGCGAAAAAAGCGGAAAAAGTCGCGACTCGTCTGCAAATATGAACTTCAAATCGGGCGCAAAAATGAATAGCTGGCTGAGTGAATGGAACTGAATCCGGGGATCTGAGTCTGAGGCACCCTGGACTTTCGGCACATCCTCGCCGGTTTTGGTGGAAAGGAAAGGATCTGTCAGCTGCAGGCCAACGGGATGCGAGCCTGCAATTGACGGACGCATTGTGCGGCTGACTGTTTTAGGACTCAGCCAACAAAGGCGCCACTGCTTGCGCAACAGGGGACGCTCTGGCACCCCCCACCCCCTTACCCACCACCCACACACCATCCACATTCACCCATCACCCACCGAACCCTCTCCACAAAAAAACCAGCTCGCATTCTGGGGTGGCTCATGCAGAATTTCGGCCAAACCTCAAAAGCATTCGATTGCCTTAAACGCAAAAATAAACCAGTCAGCCAGTAAGGATATGCACTCGCAGAAAAATATTCTTAATATATTGTAACTGGTAATAGGATACAATGTCCTAGAGCCAATGGGTAACCATTTGAAAAATAAAATTAAATTAAAGAAAAAGTTATAGTCATTAAAAAAGTCAAAGAAAGTTAATAAATCTTCCAACAATTTTATAAAAAACAAAAAGCAGAACATTGTATTACTAAAACTATTCTAAAAACTATTAAAAAATATGTATAAATAAATTGGCAATATTTTTCAAAAATAAATATGAAATGTGATGAATAATTTTTCTTAATCTAAGATTACATCCTTTTTCCCAGTGCATAAGTATTCCAGAATCTATATATATGATGCAAAGGATATTGTCGATGGCGCAGACAACGAATTTGCGTTAAATTATAATTAGAATTTCTTTTTTATAGGCAATCATCTCCTGGTTGTGCGAGTGTGTGTGTGAGTGTGTTTTTGCCTGTTGTGTGGGTGTTGTTTGTCTGCCTGCCTTTGTTGTTGCTGCTGCTGTAATGTGTCCTTGGGGCGTCGTTTAATTGCTTTTACCAATTTGATTTTCAAGTGCCATTAAGCCGGGCACGCCCCACATGCCACGCCTCCCCCCCTTACAACCGCCTCCGCATGTGGCAGGAAAATGAAAGCGAGTCCAACGAGCGAAGTAAGTATGTATGAGAAGTGAAAGTATCGCGCGTGCCTCAATTAATTGGAAAATGAATGAAGCTCGCCACTGCCAAGCCACACACACTCATTGTCTATTTTCGGGGAAATCTCGAAAAACGAAATTCCGAAATCGGGAAACTGAAAACCGAAAACCGAACAGAATGACAGTTGCACTGCAGCAGCCGTGGAACTCGAATTCCTCTAGCCGGCATAATTAATGGCGTATGCTGAGGGCCCAGGGCGGGAAAAATTATTAATTGCCACAACTGGCAACTGTCGCCATGTTTGCCGAACAGCGAACTTTGGCAACCTGACGCTGTCGTCGCGTTGTATTTTCAACTGAAATCCGACAGCCGTCTGGTCTCTGTATTCCGATTTTGAGATTCCCCAATCCCCGAATCCACAAGCTAAAATCCCCAATCCCCATGCCATGTCATAAGTCGTATGCAACACAGCGGCTAATTGTTAGCAGCTTCCTTTGCCCGCTTATTAATAGAAAATTAAAGCAATTATCAGCGCAGGGAAATATGGCAAAGAGATCGACTGGCATGAGTAATTCCACAGCCACATGGGCAACACGCAACATTCGGAATACGAAATGCGAAACACGAAATACGAAACACAAATGACAAAAACACTGGCTACAACAGCAGAAACAGCAACATCGAGGGGCTGGCATCGCTCCGTTGCATTTCGCATGAAATTAATTACTTTTGGCACTTTTCATTGAGCAAACACATTCTTTTTTCGCTGCTCCTTCGAAGGCCCTCTGCCGCTGCTCTGCTGTTGTTTCATTCAGCGTCCCGAAATGAAAAATTGTTGTAAGAATTAATTACGCGCCAAACGCAGCAGCAACACCAAAAAACAAAACAAAACAAAATAAAATAAAATAAAATAAAAGAAGTAAAACTACAAGAAACAAGACCAACTGCAATCAGAAGTCGGGGAGCAAATCATCATTGGACCGCTTCAAATGCTCGCCGAGCACTCAGGAATTCATTCATTTATCCAGTGGCACATCCATCGATATCCACATCCACCCAGCTCCTTTTCTGTACACAGAAAAAAATGTATTAGGTGTTTGGAATTTAATTGATCAAAATACTAAACAATAACAATATAGCTAAGGGTTATTAATAGATCTTTTTTTTAAAGAAGTGAAAATAATAGCACACATATAATTCAAAATATTCTTAATCAGTAAATATTGTTTGATTTTTTTTAAGCTTATTCGTTTAAAAATTGTTTTTTATATTATAAATTATTTTTTTTTTAAAACAATTAGTTACCAAATTACTATTTAAAAAGGTCCTAGCAGTTCTCTTAAAATCTCTCTGCTTTTCTGGTGATAAATATACAAATTCCAAGTTTTTCAGATTTTTAACTTGATTTTTCGATTTTGAGATCCAGTTTGTAGGTAAGGCCCTTTTTTCTCCATGCATTCTTCCTCCGATTCTGACCATCTATCCTATCCATCTCAGTGCTCTGGTCGGCATTTTCAATGCCATCTCGAACGCAGGCTAATTAAAGTGGTGTCCACCCACCGAAAGCTCCAGCTCCAACAACTTGGTCAACAGTCCAGCTCGCCGAAGGTCTGTCCATCTGTCTGTCAGCGCCTGACACTAACCCTGGCCATCGGCCATCGACCATCGACCATCGCACATTGGCAACGGATCTGCCGGATCTGCCTGGATGGAACTGCTGATGGAAGCGGCGATGCAGATGGATGTGCCTGTGGATGAGGACGAGGATGAGGACTGGGAGTTGGCGAGTGAAGCCCTTCAAGGCGGCACTTTTGTTGCAACTGCTTTCAATTTGCGATTTTTATGCGATTTTTGTTGCTCCTCCGGACATAACAATGCCGATAGGTTGCGCGGTGCCCTACACTTCCTGACCCTCAAAAATTGTGCATAAGTTTTCATTCATATAATACTACAAAGTGGAAAAATATTTAAGATTTTGCTGATCTTAATCAGAGAATATTTTGTATGCCACCGAAATATATTACTTTAGATTTGTTGAACTATAAATTTTCTCTACATTAACAATATCAAAATATTTTTTGTTTACATATTTTTACTTTAAATTAAGCAATAATGCTATAACAACATTTACATTAGTATAGTATATAAGCAAATAGTATATTGCAAAAGTTTATAAAAATAAATACATATACAATTATTTATTGGACCTTACAGCCTTCTGAAATTCTGTAGCGTACCTAAAGCGTCTCAACAGCCCGATAGTAACATCCCAGTACAGCAAAGTACTATCCCTCATATAGCTATCCCAGTTTACGACTCGGCGGCTGACGCTTCACATATATTTATTAAGACTTAAGGCCGCACTTGAAGACTTTCTTCCCCTGCTCGGCAGTGCGAAACTGGGAGAGTGCAAACCCTCGTCATAATTATATTTTTGTTTTACGGCCTGCAAAAGTGACCAGCCCACCGAAAACGTCTTGAGCCGAGTGCCATAAAACAGAAACTGTTGCATAAATGACACCTAGGAAGGATGACGGTCTGGGGTCGGGGTCTCCTGGCGGGGAAAGGGGTGGGGGTGATATAGGTATTTGGGTATTAAAAGCGTTTTCCGTTTTGCCGACTCTCTGGGCTGGGAGGTGTGGCCACAGAAAAGGGTGGCATATTGGGGGCTCGGGTTCGGAAATAATTCAAATAAATTGACAGCCGCACATTACGCAATGGCCACGTTGCAGCAACCGAAATGCAACGTTGCACTTTTCGAATGACCACAAAAACACGAAAAGCCAACAGCAACAGCAGCAGCAGGGTTAAAAACATTTTTGGGGGAACGAGAGCAACATGCACTGAGAATGCAGAGACAAATCTAATTGCCGAATGCAGTCGATGCGAAAGTGCAAAATCATGTCAACAGCAATTTTCCATTGTTAACTGTGTTGGCGACACCGAGAAGCGAGATGGCCAAGAGAAAGGGGAGAAGGAGAGATGGGCTACGGGATATTGGATTGGGAGAAAGAGAACTGAGGACAGAGAACAGGGCTAAGTGCAATGTACGCATACTTGATTATGGTTTTGTTATCATCATCAGGCGGCGAGGGCTGCCAGCTCCTCTTAGCCATTTCTTTGGCTAATTTCGTGGCGAATCCCTGGCACTTAAATTTGAAAACTAAACCCAATCCCCCAGGCGCCCATCCTTGGCATCCTTGCCATCGTTCGTACGATCCTTAGCAGCCAGAATGGAGCACAGATTGCCACGTACAACTTAATGCGGTCTAAGTGCAATAATATTACTTTACTTCATTTATTTTGCGCAAAAATATAACAAAGATGTGACAGCGCCGAAGAGGAAGAATGGGTTTTATTCAGTAAGGAGGACGAGTTGGGGACCCAGAAAATAAGAAGACGTTGGCAAACAAGGAAGTTGCTGATGTCGATGTTGCTGCTGCTGCTGCTGTTGCTGTAGTTGCTGCTGTTGAAACTGGAAGCTGAGTACGCCATAATGATGATGTCATTGTCAATGGTATAGCAACAACAAGCCAACTATAACAACAAGAACAATGTCACTCTGCCAAGCATAACAACAACAATGTCAAAGCAGAGCAGCTGTAACTGAATTAAGCATTAAGTGCGGATATATAAACAACCCCACCGAAAAATCCAAATCCATCCATGTGTGTCTCTCTCGACTCATTGTGTGGGTTGTTGGATCTTGAGAATACAACCAAGTACATAAACAGATATATTCGCTGGAAGGGGTTCTTCAACGGAAGGAAGCATAAAATAAAATGCATGCCACAACAGCAGCAGCACCATCATCATCATCATCATCATCGTCTTCGGTTGCAGCCAAAAATATGCAAAGATTTTAAGAAATTATTATTGTGACTTTTATAATATGGCACACCACAACACACACACTACACACGAACACGCATTACCAAATTTTTGGTAAATTTGTTGACATGCGCACACTTTTGGCCACAGACATTTGCAATTGTTGTAAAATGTCTTGTTCTTTCCCCGTTCAGACTGCAACATTTTCCTTAGTTTTCAATATAAATTCTATTGTAGCTACATCTGCAGTACGGAACTTTCCCAATGCCGTCCTCATCTTTTACTTTTCAGTGCTGAAAAAGCGTAAACTCCCCCAAAGGCGCACTGAGGGAAAATTATATTTAACTGCATGAAATGCTTTTCATTTTAATAATTTTATTTCAAAAATATTTAATTCATTACCAGACACTAAAAATTTTTATAAATGCCCTTATAAATTTAAGACACCTTTAAGAATATTTAAGAAATATAATAATTATTCTATTATATCCAAACTGATATCTACTGGGGTTTTTGCAATTTCCCAACGATTACAATCAAAACTAGTTGATTTTAATTTCCCCCTGTGCACTTTCATTCAAATGTATTTTTCGCTTTGGCATGCCAAACCGACAGTGGGCGTGGGAGTGGGCGTGGCGGGCCGGCCTGCATTGACAGCATTTATATAAATTCTGTTGAAAGATTTTTGCCAGAGAGATGGTGAATGTGAGTATGTGAGTTCGAAATGCAAAGAACAGCCATTTTTGATTGCAGTTAAATGCATTAAATTTGATTGGTTGTACATATGTGTTTATGAGTATGTGGCGCATATGTAACCTTATATATCGGCACATAAGTAGACTGTCTTAGCGACTAATTCAAAATTAAATTGCTTTTTGTTTGCGACATTTTATCGAAGAGAGGAAGAGGTAGTTTTAAATAATTGAATTGCCCGAGCCAAGTGAAATGTGACTAAATTAATAATGGCAAATAATTGGCAAACGCATTTGGACACATTCCCCAAAGTCCGCACTTAAAGTCACCCAATCAAGCCGATCGGGGTGGACCAAAATCCAAAAATCCCAGAAGCCTTGCCCGCAGGCACACTCCACTCCAGAGATCTCGAGTGCCCCATAATCTGATCATTTAATCTGCATTGGAAATCATTATACGCATTAAAGTCAAGCATCCCGAAATCGGAATCGCAGACAAGCCCGCAGATGGAGGCCGCCACCGCATAACAGAAACCAGAGGCAACCACCGCAGAAGCCACCACATCAATATCACCAGCACCAGCAGCAGCAGCAGCACCACCGAGCACCAGATACAGCACCACATCCATATAGCGCATATATGGACCATAATTTATGCCCGCCGATTGTTTCGAGCACATTCGCACACTTCACAATCTGTTCGAGTTACATTTTTATTGACAAATTGCGTTGATTTTTGCGCCGGCGGATGAGGGCCCTTTTCCAGATTTTGTATCTCCCGAGCATGAGTACGATTCCGACTCTCTATATATGCTGCTGTATCTGCAGGCCGGCATCGATGGCACTTCAAACTGCAAACGACCGGAACTAGCAATTGTCAATTTGATGATGCCTCCCGCACCGCGGAAAACATCCAAACGAACGAGCGAACCATCGACAGCTCGACAATCAAGCAAACAAATTCAATTATGTAAATGCAGACATCAGCACGGTTACCGAGAGATACAGATACAGCTACAGCACAGCTACAGATAGAGATAGAGATACTACTGCCGCGAGATACAGATATACAGATATAGAGATACAGGGAAATTATGCCATAGTAAGTGGGACAAGTACACGCGACATGCCGCGATGAAAGTGCAAAGGCAATCGAGACAAAAGTCAGCCCCATGACATATTGAAGCTGTCCAGTTTTCCAGTTGTCCATGGTTCGCGTGGGCGGACAACGGACAAACGGACAACGGACATACAGCATCATACAGCCAACATCCAATGGAGAGTATATCCAACTGGCAGTGCACTAAATTTTTCATTGAATCAATTGTCAAAACAAAGTTTTGGGATTGTCGCCACACGGATCTCGGATCTCAGAATGCCAGCCGCCGTTCGTGGTGTTACTTTCAATTGAGCTTAATTAAATTTGTAAGTGAATCTAGTGCGGGCCGCACGGCATCGTCTGTCTGGTCTGGCCCGGCTTCTCCACGGACAACCCCGCATTCCCCATAAGGAACGACCAGACCCCCGACCAAGTGCATTGTCTGGGGCGACAATTTACATAATTCAAGTCATTTAAATTATCCGAAAACATTTCAATTCCAGCTCTTCGTACGCCACTTGACACCAACGCCCCCGCAAAAACACATCGCATCGCCCATTGTCTGTCCTCTGAATGATTTTGCGATTATGCAAAGTGCATTAATGAGCCTCGGACTTTGTATTCGTGTTTCCCTCTAGATCCTAGCTCCAGGCTATAAAATGCCATGAATGAATGAAAGAGTGAGTGAGTCAATGGAATGAATGGTTTGACAAACGCGTGTCTTGAATGGATGGCTCTCGCTGCGATATCACATTACAGGCCAAAGACAATGGCTAATGCTGCTAAATAGATTTGGCTAAGGCAGCGAGGGAAAGAGAACGGAGGCCAATGAATGCCAAATTAGTGGAGCTGGGCAGGCACAAAGGAAATCCATACCCATTGTGTGCCGATGGTCTGGGCTAACCATCTGTAATAGAACAAGACAAAAATAGCTTACAATAAGCTTATTTTGAAAGAAAGCTTTGTAAAGTTAGCGAGAATCATTTAATAACAGTGAAGATTTATTTTAAAATCAATAAGATTCTTTTTTCAATATAATTTGTTTGTTTTACAATTATTTATTAAATAGAAAACCTAAAATGTTCCGCTTTTCAAAAACCATTTAAATAATTTTAATAAAATAAAGAATAAATGATGAAGAGTTGTTAAAATGCTTTAGCTTAGTAATAGTGAATCGTAGTTTAAAGTTAAATTCTTTATATCTGAGTTTAAAGGTAGAAATCAAGTACTACTTCAAACCGCACTTCCTACCAACCCCTTTGTCGGACTTTCCCTAACAAAAATCGAAGTCGAATCGCACTCCCCCTGCTGACAGAAATTGCTCATAATACGCTCGCACCTGCTTTGATCTGGCCGGGCATTTAACCCAATGCCGATGCTGATCCCACTTAAGACCCCGGCTGAACCTGAACCCGAACTGAACCCGCCGAACCCCTGGGCTCAGGACGGGTCGCACTTCCTAGAGCGGAGATGCGACGATGATGCCATAAAGGAGATAAACCCGTCGCATAAAATGGTGTCACATATGCGCAACATTAATCTGTTTTGAAATTATAAAAGTGGCGAGAGAACGCAACAAAGTCGGGCGGCTGGGTGAAAAAAACGAAATTAAAATAGCAACCACTGGGGGATGAGACGAGTTCTAAGGGCTGGTTGTGTGTGTGGTTGTGTAAGCGCAGTTTACAATGTTTTCGCTCCCAAATCATATTCATATGCAAAGCGAGGGCCAACACAATGGTAGAAGTAATGATGCCAACACCGAGCGTGACATTATAACACTCGTTGTGGAGTGGGAATGGGACCAACAGTAAAAAAAGGGGGAGGATGGGAACAGTAACAGTAACAGGAGGCAACAATAACGAGGGAATTACGAGCATCAAAATGCGCAATGAAAATAAATTAAAGTTTCAAAAACAACAGCCGCAGGGCGGGAATCCGAATCCCGAATCCCGAATCCCGGGATGTCGTCCTCTGCAATTGTGCAGACAATTTAAAGAACTTTCCGTGTAGGTGGACAGAACGGAATGGAAACTTGGTGTTTTGGGGGGAAATAAGAAATTTGCATAAATTGACAGCAGAAAAATTTTATACGCCACCGCATAATGACCACTCGGAGCAGCTGTAAACAGCTCGTAAAAGTAATTACAGCCGCCGACGGACAAGGCAGGGGGGTCGGACCTGTGAGGTCGGGGGTTCCCATTTACCATTTAGCCGACGACTGCCCACTAATTATAGGCAACTTAAACGCAACTAATTTTCACACTTGGAAAATGATTAAAACTCCATTTATCTATGTGGCGTGCGAGTGTCCGTTGCGTCCGTTTGTCCGTTTGTGGCCGAAATAATGCGTGTGTGTTATTTTGGCCAAGGAGCAACAGCGTGAGATCCGGAGATCCAGCGGGAGAGCCACCAGCTCGACACCTTGGCTAATTAATATTAATTGAATTTCTTTGGCCAGCCACTCGGGGCGAGTGCGTGGAAATCCACGCAGCTGTTGTCGGGTGCCACTCGATTGGCATTAGCAGCGCCTGCCAAAAAATAACAACCCAATGAAGAGGAGAATACCGTGGTATCTGGAGCAGCACTGTCCGAAAAAAGTAGTATTTAAAACTAGGTTCTATTTTTACATTTAAATAGCTTTGGAATGGAAAAAATATCTTGAATTTTCATCACCCATACAATTATTAAAACAATTTTGTAGCCTAACAACGGATTTTAAGAATCATTGATTTTAAATAGTGATTTTTTTCTATATTTTAAATATAAACAAATTTCATATCTGATAAAATATTTAAAAGAATTTCTAGTTTGAAAATATCGTTATAATACGAATGGCTTTAAAAAGTTTATTTGCTGTTATTTCCAAGTAGAAATTTTGAATAATCCTACAAACCTTTAGAAATAAAATGTTTAACATCCAATTATATATTAATTTAGCTTTTTTGAAATATTTCTTGCAGTGCTCAGACCAGAAGAAGTGCATTCAGTTCACACCAACTTGGAACGCAGCTAATGCCGGGTCTAAACGATCACGAAACCCAGGCGGAAGTGGAGCAGATGAAGCGTGCTCCGCACGAACATTTCGGGGCAATTATAGTTCAATTATATTGGTCGAGAGAGCGCCGCATATAGCATATAGCACATATTGGCTATACAAAATGACCGGGGCACGCAATGGTCAAGAGCGGGTCGAAAGCAGGGTCAGTTGGCGCTGGACTTAGGGTTTGGTTTTCAGTTTGGGTTTGAGTTTGAGTCCGAGGGCCAGCTAACTGACAGCTGGCAAATTGCGAGCGGACCCACGTCAGTTGTCAGGACGCAGGACAGCCAGGATTTCACATTCCCAGGACTTTGGACTCTGGTCAGAGGTCATGCCCCGAACCCGTTAACATACCTTACGTACACACACAGACCGCATGCCAATTTGAAAAGACTTTCTCGATTGGTTTTCATAATCTTTTATTTCATAATTTATTACAATTGAAAATTATGTTCAATATTTCCACATATTCTGTTTCGGCCTTGCTGGTCCTTCGCCATTTATCTTGCGATTTGTGGCTGCAACAAGTTCAGGAATTCGTTAATTGGTTTTTAGTTCTTTACATAGAAGCTTCAATTAGTTAATTAATTTAATGATACTGTTTCCTTTCAATATATTTATATTTAATTCATTCTGGCCTTTAAGTCTAGCAATTTAGTTAAAGATAATTTTTACACGCACAAACATTTATTTAATTCAATTCTCCATATAAATATATTTATAGTTTTTACTTCTTAGAGTTTTCTGTTCTTTTCTTTTGTTTTATTGATTTAATTTCTGGATTTCGCAACTACTGAGTTAGCTCTCCCTTTCTAACTCTTGTGCTCTCTCTCTTTCGCTCGCTCGCTCGCTCGCTCTCTCTTTCTCGCGTGTGTGTGTCTTTGTCTATTTCTACCTCTTTCATTCTTTTGGATTTACTTGATGCTGTCGCGTGGGTAAGTTGTGTAAATTGTTCATCTGTCTTTTATCTTTTTATTTTCTTTCTGGTGCACTTTAGTCTATGCTCAGGGTTGCTTTTCTCCTCATCGGCCTTATCGTCCCTTACCATTTATTGCTAGGACCTAGCTTTAGATTAGGTTTAGACTTAGCTCTATAATTAGTATAATGTTCTTAAGTGTGGATGATCTATGCAAATGTTGCAATATATTTACAGTGTACTCTCTAGGGGAAGTTATCAAAAATGTACAATATTTATTACATACATTACACTCGAATATGTAAATTTATAATCGTATTTATCAATCGTAATAATAATAATGGTAATAATAATGTTGCTGCAGCACTTAATAATCATATTCATAATATTTACGGCGTATACATTAAAGTTTCGAGAAAAATCACATTTTAATTTAAATTCTGACACGAAAATGATTTCAAACGTAAAAAGCCATCGAGCTCGCCACTTTCATATACAATGCGTATTACAAATCGTATAGCTCGTTACATGGATTATTGTCGGTACTTATCCATACCGATCCGATACGCACACATATTGCCATATCCCCTCAAATCAATCTTAATGATTTAATTTACAAGCTTTCGTCGGTCCGGCGCAGCGAGCATATCCCCCAGATACGATACTCTATGGGGAAGATACTGGATATCCCGACGATCGAATAGTGAAGGGCATATAAAAGAAGCTCGTACAAAATACTTGGAAACTCTCGGGAATTCTCAGACCCACCAACTGTGGGATATCACTCGCCGCTATCCGCATCGACTGCATTTGGTTCCCTTTTCTTAAGCCATAATGTGTATGATATATAGGTATATATACTATTCAAGATTTATTAAAATTTAGTTTAGGTATAACTAGGTATAGTTTATGTTCTGTATATAGACTCGTATACATCATTCGTATTCATTCATTCAATGCTTCCACTTTGGTTTCTCATTTAAGGCGTTCTGTACAATTTGCGTTTAAACGTTTCTCAAGTCAATTGTTGTGTCGATTATTTAACTACTTTATATATAGTCTAATAAATTACTAGCGATGCGTACTCGTACTCGTATATCGTATAGTTCTGTTGTATAATTGTGAAAATGTTCAATTTGCCTTCGAATTCAAATTCAATATCAATTTCAATTTCAATTACAATTTCTATTCGCAATTACAGCTTTTGCAATTTAGCAAACTTTGTAAATAAATTTATCGCTTCGCTTGTTAGGTGCAAAAAATTCGCATAAGGTTTTCATTCTTGGGGATTCTTAGAGAAGTTCGTATACATTTGAGTGATTGTTTCGAGTGTAGTCGGTAAGTAGTAAGATGAGTTTGCCTAAGTGTGTCTGCCAATGAAGTGTTGGTTTCCCATGCAAAAGAAGCTCAAGTTTCGTTCAAAGAGCAGGCTAAGTAATCCATCTTATTTCGCGTTTGTATTTTCAAAATAGGTACTCGCTTTCCACACCTTCGATCTATTTATAGTTAATAAATTCCAAACTAAATACTTAAATTTCGATTTGTTGCCCTCTGCATTTACGTATATTCGTTACCATTTAAGATTAATCAGATCCACAAGCAATGTAAATTCAATTCAGTTCCTTAGCATGTGACGCGCGTCTGCCAAAAGATCCAACAGGAGTACAAAATAAAGATATCGAGGGAGAGGAGGATAGGGCTCTTGGAGCACGTATATATCCCCTGAAAAGTATCAAAACAAAAGTCCTTGCCCCGCTGTAAGATCAGAAATAATAAGAAGCCGAACCAAAATCAAATGAAAACACAAACAAAGGTTATTTTTTCAAATATTTTCTCATATATGCATTTTTGTTTTCATCAATAAATCATCTCTCGTACAATCTATCCTCTTGCTCAGTGTTTTGAATTAGTTAAATTTAAATCATTAATTAAGTAAATGTAATAATAATAATAATAGTTAACTAAGGATTAACGCATACAAATTAGAATACATAAATAAAAGTACAGTTTAAACGTAAGCATAATTTATTATTTATATTACGTATACATATTCAGAGTTATGTATATGCCTATGCCATTATTTGTATCGTATTGTTTGTATCTCGCATAAAATCCATACATATACATATATATTCAAATCGGTCCGTGTGCTTCAGTTGGAAAATAATACTACAAGATCCGCACACAGTAAAAACTCTAAAACAAATTCCATTCAAATCATAGTGTTCCCTCCTCACTGTTTCTGTTTCTCCATTCTGTTTGTTTCTTTTTTGTAAAAATTAAATTCCATTTCGTTTTTACTTAAGTGTTGCAAGGCGTAAAATTAGAAAACAATTCAATTTATTTAAATTAATCGTCTAAACGTAGGATAATATATAGTAGGGTTCTATCGCCTAAACATAGATGTACGTATGTATCTATAGTTTGTTATCGATTTGTTTTGTATGTACATATACATGTATCCGTAGGGTATAGAAAACAAAGCGTTACTACAGCTGACTTGTTACATAACTAAAGTGAAACTAAGAACTAGCAAAGAATTTTCCTTTCATCCTCCTTTCACTCCGCAAAATTATATTCAAACTTTATCGAATTTCGGTGCTGCTATTGGTTTTTCCCTCCTTCTTTCTTAATTTTCTGGTTTTTCTTGTGGGGCGGGGCATTTTCTAAATTCAAACTAAAATCTATAACAATTCCGAACGAAAGTGTCGCTTAAATTTTCTGTTTTCTGTGTGTGTTTTAGTTTCCTTTCGGGACTGCGCCTAAATTCATGCTTTAAAAATGTTTCATGTGTTTTGCATTCTGCAGCTTTGAACATAAAAATTTGCATTTCAAATTGTTGCTGTTGCTGTGTGTGTGTGTGTGTCTGTCTGCGTGTAGGTGTGAGTTGTGGTTTTATTTTGTTTATTTAACTTATAGCTAAGCGTTTCATTTTTGTTTATGCATAAATATCTTTTTTCTTGTTTTTATTTTTTCCCTTTTTTCTGCTTTTGTTATTTATGTTTAAGGTATACACAAATAGTTTCTTTAAAATTTCTGGATTTCTTTTTGATGTGATTTGTTTTTGCTGGTTTGTAGTTGCTGTTCTTGTTGTTCTGGATTCTGCAGTTGTTGTTGCTTAGCTAATATCATTTGATAGATTTTTACTACGTTTGCTGTGGTTGTTGTTCTTTGCTTGTTGTTTTTTGTTTGCTATTTACTTGACTGATATTGCCACGCGGTATGCTAGTTTTGGGATTGGATTGGATCGGACTGCTCCTCCTCCTGCTGCTGCCCCATCCTCCTCCTCCTACTCCTCCTCCTCCTCCTCCTTCTCCAGTGGTTTCTTTCATGGTGGTGGTAAAATTTAAGCTATGATTTTGGCTTGATCGCTTCCGGAGAGCTCTCTGGTTGCAGTTCCGCTTCCGCCGCTTCCGGTTCCGGGCCGGATTACGAGGATTACAAGTGCTGGCCGTAGTATTCGGCCGGCGGGTAATGCGGATAGCCCTGGTGGAAGCCGGGATCTCCGGGCGGACGGTGCATCATATGCGCCTGGCTGTCCATCATGTAGCCCATGGCGTCGTGGCCATAACCGGAGGGACCTGGATGCGGTGTATAGACTGTTGGTGAGTCGGTGTTCCAAATGGAAAGGAAGCGCGGGGAAAAAGAGAAAAAATGCACATAATTAGAAATTGCGCTCGAGTGGACTTTCGAAAAATTAAGCCAGGCCAACCTCGCGGTTCGCCACACTTAGTTCTTAACTAGATCATCGCCATTTCATAGTTATGGATATTTTTTTTGTTTTTTGTTTGTACTTTCTTATAGCTAAGAACAATAGTTACCTGCACGATTCGATTGATCGATCATCGGCTGGACGATTCTCCGCCGCGCATTGATGAACCTGTAAGCACACACAAAGAGATCGCATTTTAGTGGCATTCCCTAATTAAAAGCACACACAGAACCGAAAAGGTTGCCATGAATTATGCATGAATTGGCCGCGGTAAATCCGGGGACACTGTGTACTGTGCTTTATGTGCCCAACTTAGCCATAAACCAAACCAAATCTCCGCCAGAGTCACACTTTTTGCGGCTGCCCTCCAAAACAAGCCAGATCAAGGGGCCGCGCCGACTTTGGTTATGATTGTCGTTTAATAAATGCAATAAGAAATAATAAGCAGTTGCCCGTAGCAGTTGATCCGAAGGATCAGTGGCGACATAAAAAGCGCAAAAAGAGCAAAATGATTAAAGCAGAAAGCCGCCGGAGCGGAGTGACAGTCACTTGGCCAAGACGATGTTACCCGCAAGCTTTGACACGGCCTCAGAAAAAATCAGAAGAGAAAAAATCACTTTTATAACAGCCAAACAACGAAGCCACACAGGAAAAAACCCAAACAGGGAAAAGGAAAAACAACAGAGGAATCAGTTGCAGGTGCACTGGGAAAAGCCAATTGCTAAAATTGCATTTGACAAAAAGTCTTTGGGATTTCTGAATTCAATAAGTAATGGTATTAACAGAACTTTTCTCCCAGTGCACGGATTCAGATACAGCTACGCGCATTAGCCAAAAACCGAGTTAGCCGAGGTTAATGCCCTTGGCGACTCCTCCTCAAACGGATTGAAAAAGGGAACCCTTTACCGCTCGCCCCTTTGACTTTTCAATTTGCAGTTCGTTTGCAATCTGCCCCTGATTTTTGCTCATTTTGGGGCGGAAATTGTTGCAACGCCCTGGAATCGTTTATCAAAACGACAAAATGGAATTGAGTTCCGTTTGCTGTGCCATATAGATTTTTTCGCATTTCAAGATGCAGCAAAAGAATCGCATCTTGTAAGCTGCAAATCGATTTGCCCGCTGGCCTCGCACTTGATTGGAATGATTGCAGATGGAAGGGAGGCAAAAAAAATATATATACATATAGCTCTAAATCGGTGGGATAGCGAACATTTGCCGGAGTTATTTATGTACTTAGGCCATAATTATAACTTTTCCTTCTGCAGCTGTAACTAAGCGTTAATATTTAAAAGTTGCTCGGGGAAAAAAGCGAAACTTTTTCGATTACGAAAGTTACTTCTGCTGTCTGGCCATCTCTTATTGGGTGTTAATGGAGTCTCCTGGTCATTTGAATGGCTTCTTATGCCGAGTTTCGCCCCGGCTCAAATTGCGCAAAATAAATACACATTTAGTGGAGAGATATTCCCCCAGGATTAGTGTCCTGCTCGGAGCGACTGGCTCAGCGAAAAGGTGTTGCCCGCCTGCCCATAAATAACCAAAAGTGTCAACATTTTATTTTGCTATTTTCTGCCAAGGTTTTTCTTTTCTTTTTTCTTTTCTTTCCTTTATTTTCCCTTGTTTATTTCCCCAGGTCCTTTCTACGCAGCGTTGCGTGCCTAAGCGAATCGGAAAGGGAAGAGCAAGGGTCCTTTGGCCACTATTTGTTAATTTGCAGTGTGCTTCGGTGAGCGCGAAATTCAATTTAATTGAGCTGAGTGCCTGCCAGGCGGCAGAGCTCTCACACATTTCTCGCCGGATTTTATTGTGGCCTGTCGCAGCTTAAAAGCATTCCGCAAAGCCACCTCCCCATCGCCCCACCTCCTCGCCACCCCGAAGAGCTGGCTGCATAAAAGATTCAGCAGCGCTTTTAACTTGGCTCTCCCAAGCTTTTCCATCTCTATTCCCCTATATATTTTCGCATCTTGCAGTTTGCCGTTTGCCGAGTGCAGTTCTCAGCTTGCCGAGTGTCAAGTTCTGCCGCCTGTCGCATAATGTGCAAAATTTGATGAAGTTGCCGTCTCCCAGAGACGTTTCCCCGGATCTCTGGCCCTGTGTCTCGGCCGTAATGCACTTTGGGATCTCTAGGATTTCCAGTTTCGGTTCGGTTTCCCCTCCCGAATCCAAACAAGGCCCATAATTTTGTTTGCCACATTCTTTTCACCTCTTGCTGGCTGCCTGTCGGCCTGTTGTGGCAGGTTCTATTTCCTTGGCAGCGTGGGCCGCTTGGCTTATAAATTTGTTTTGGCCAGATGTGAGTGTGCTCTGGTTTGGGTTCGGTTTCGGGTTTAATCTTACGGCCAAGTTGCTGAATAAAGCGTGTGAGTAATGGACAACCCAGGGCATCGTTTACCACATTATGATGTTGTCTGCCTTCGGAACGATATCTGAGCCGATCCTATCGGATCTCGAGCGGATACTCACCAATTATTCACTTGCAGTATCGTTAGGCCGGTGTCCTGGGCCAATTGCTTCTTCTGGTCCTCGGATGGGTAGGGATGCTGCAAGGAAAAATTGTATAATAATTTAATAATCATAAAATATTTTGATATTGCATATTTAATAATAAAATATTTTTTTAAGTATTTTATTGATCTCTCTGTCAGAATATTTTCTTTTCAAATTTAAAATGTGTATTTTTAATGTAATAAAAAATATTAACCCCTTCTCCGCTGACACCCTAGCATATCGTTCATAAAATTTACAATCTATCTAGCGAACCGGCCAAACAATCGATCAATCATGGGCCGCAATAAAACCGAATGGGAACCTGTCATCCCATCGCAGAGGGCTGCACTTGAAACGCACAATTTTCGGGTGTTTTTTGAGTTTTATCAGAGTGCAGTGCTGCCTTTCTGCTTATCAGCAGTGCCACTCAAAGTGTCCTCAATTGCCGGTACCCTTAGGGGGCTAAGCAAAGGGCTTGGGGAATGGGCTAATCAGGGGGCGGGGCATTGCAATTGGAGCGCGTGTCTAGCGCCAAATGGGCAAACAAATGCCAGCGAGCAGTCCACTTCCCATAAATCTTGCAGTCGAACCGCCGACACAGTGGCGTCAGTGGGTAAATAGTTTGACTAAAGTGAAAGTGCCACTCCCCCTGGACAGCCGACGGCCTCGACCGCTACCGCCCCTTTAAGCCCAGCTAATCTAATCGTGGTTCCTCTCGCCTGGCGCTTATTACAATTTGTTTTATTTGCCTAGTTGTTGTGCACTTTTTGTTGATTCAACGATTCCGATCGCAGCACAAATTCACTTTATTAATGTTGCTGGGGTGCTACACATGGGAAATATTTGTTAATTATTTAAAAGCGTTGGGAAAGATAATTTTATGTGTTTCTAAAACATTTTTTTCTATTTTAAATTAATTTATTATTAATTTATTGTTGTTTCAAAATTTTTAAAATACAATGCAACTTTTATTTTAATTTTTTAGAAATCTTTCACTTTACACACTCTGTCAAGAAATGATTTTAAATCAAAAAAATTAAATTTAAAAATCCAGAAAAATAATGTACCACGTTTAAAATATTTTATTTTTGACGAAAGGGTTTAACCAGTCATCTGGTGGCTGTCAAAGAATTATTTCTAAGGATCTCTGTCTGGCGGAAGTAGCCATCAAATGGTTTTGGCTTTGTTTCGCCCCTCGAAAAGTCGGGATATTCTTGTGCGCGTGCTCCGGGGACGAAGGACGAAGGACTCAAAAGCCTTTGTGTTTTAACCCTCGACTGGCCGCAATCGTTTCCGGCAGCTGTGGGCGGTTCCTTCAGCTTTTTCGGCCACTCGTCACCAGTCGATAATTGTGATTCGAGGGGATCCCACAACTACCATTTGCCATTTCCCATTGCCTGCGAAATGCAATTTTGTGGACTGGCTAAGAAATTGTTTGGCAATTTACGATGGCCCCCGAAAAATAAATGAACTGTCACCCAAGCACACACACACACGTAGCCGAGGTTATACATATAAGGCGGGGCCTTATAGCCATAGCCATTCCAATCGAAATGTGCAACGCTGCACATCCTTGTCTTCGTCTGTATCTGTAGCTGTAGCTGTGTGTCCATGTCCTGGCCGTCGACTGTAATGCAATTTAGTTGCCATTGTTGTTGTCCTGCAGCAGGGAAGGCTTGGCCTTCTGTGTAGCTCCTTAAATGCATTTGCCTTATTGTTTGTGTTTAATAAATTTTACGTGTTGTCTTGCTGCTGCTTGTCCAAGAAGTCCTGTGCCCGCCAGCAATAGTTGTTTGCTGTCCTGTCGAGGCCAGGACTTTCAGCCTGACACGCCCGCACTTTGGACAACAACAACAGGGCAACAAGACAACCGAACAACAAACAACTATAGCTGATATAGCCAAATACTATATGAAATTTGCGTATTGACAAATAAACGTTGGAGCCATGTAAATACAATGGACATGCCAATGGCAATGTTAGCCCCTTCCAACTGCTCCTGCTGCACCTCGATTTCCCGCTCGTCCACATATATAGAAAATGTTCAAGAAGTCAGAAGGCATAAATTACATGCAGGTAAATTAAAACGGAATTTATAGCATACTTTGTGGCGCACAAAGATGGCTTTCTCAAAAGGAGGCGGTGTGGGATTGGGCTCGGATGGGTTATGGGTTTGCAGATGCAGGTGGAGCCTGGTTATTGATTTGATGTTGTGGCCAACACGAGTCGAGACATCTGGCAGTAGCAGGAACAACTTTGTGGTTGTCAATGGGGAAAAGGAATGGCAATGCAAACTTGGAATAATTAAGAGTCCAAGTCGGGGAAAAAACATATATATTTTGCATTTTATTGCTTTGCCAAGGAAGTTCATAGCAGCATGCAAAATAATATAAATGAGCTTTATAGGCCAACGGGAATATTATTAAAATAAATCTTATAAATTCTAAACAAATGTACCAAAAGTTTCTTGATTTAAATATTCATAATTCAAGAATATATAATTATTTGCTTTGTTAAATAGTAAAAAGATCATTAAAATCCATAATGCTTAAGAAACTGAAAATATGACTTCAGTAATCTGTTGTCTTTCACAGAGACAAAGATTTCTTTACCAACTATAAATACGACAAAATATAATCCTTTATATATATTCTAGCTGGCAGGTCAAGTTCGTTGACTTGCCCGACTCTTGGGGGATCAGAAGTGCATATAATTCATTTGCAAAAGCTTTTCTTTCAACGCCTACTCCCAAGAGCCAGTCTCCCTTTCCCTTTTCCCCCGCACCTTCTGTCCCTGTCTGCTTAAGCGTTTTTCTTTCAGCTGCACTGTGTTGCACCAATTAGACTAATGAAAGCAATTATGCATTTCGCACTCACACATATATATATCTATATATATAGAGAGAGATACAGAGAGTGCATAACATGTCAAGTAGAAACAAAGTCCATTTGGTTTATTAATTTACCATACGACAAAATAATTAATTACTGTCACGCCTTTAAGTTGTCGCCCCAGCCCATGGTCCCCATAGTCGCTCTGTCTCTTTCTGCCTCTCGGCTGGCCGTCTCATTCTTTCCCTCTGATTTCTGTCTCTGTTTCTGTTTCTGCCTTCTGCCTTCTTGTCCCTGTGGCAACTTGACTCGCTCCACTTTTTTTGCCAGCATATTTTCACTTTGTTGTGTGTTTATTTAAACTTGGCAAATGAATTTAAAACAATCATCGCACACAGATGTGTAAGAGGGGGGTTAACTCCTTCTTGGCCCCCCTCCACTCCCCTTGCTGACAAGGCCTCCCATTTCATTGGACCTGGGCCCAATGATGTCAACATGACTGCAACGCCGTGACACATGGCACAACAAGCCCAAGAAGTCTGCCTGGCCTGCCCCCTTTTCGGATCCCGAGCCCCCTTCTTTTCGACGGCCCCCACCCATGACCACCACCACATACACATGAAGACCAACAACCATGCGATGCCAGCGATGCCGACGCCATTAACAACGCCAAATGCGACGCCATTTGTGAAACAAGCCAACGGCAACAGCAACAACTGCTGCAGCAACAACAGCAACACCAACTGCAACGGCAACAACGTTGGCAGCAAATTGCAGCGGTGAAAATTGCATTGCCACAGCGAAGAAAAGGCGACTGTTGGCCATTATGAAGATTTTTTCCAGTCTAAACAAAGCCAAATGAGTGTTTTTCCCTCGGATTTCCCCGCCCCTGGTAGGCCCCAATGATAAGGCGAGCTGGAAGACCCAGCACTAATCGCAATGTTGTCCCCATCCTACGAAAAAGAAGAAATCATAATAATATTCAGCTTGGCAACCAAGAGGGCTATAAAGTTATGACGATGCCCTACGTCTAGCAGAACTACGTCGAGAAGTGGGATAGAAAATAAATATGAAAGAGATTTAATCCCTATAAATGAAAGGCCTTTGTATCGCATTTAATTAGAAAACGCTCGGGGTAAGAGAAGAATTATCTGACTTTGGCCTTTGAATTAATAGATTTAAGATTTTAAATAAATATCAATAAACAATATATTAAGGGCTTTTAATGGTAAGTCAACCAATATAGATATCTTTTGTCTTTATTTAGGAAATAAAAATTATGTTTATTCATAAATAAAATCGAATATATCATTTATAGATTAAAAACTAAATTAAAAATATTGAAATATATATTTTCAACTTAAGAAAAAACTTGATCCATAAAATTGTATATTTGTAGACTTCTTGAAGCGCATTGCAGGTTCGTCTTGAGCCGACACCTTGCTCCATGCCACACACTAAGCGCCGTTGCAACATGATTCGCTGACAACAATGCAACTCTTTCACCGCGGCTTCACCTAATTCTCCCCCCAAAACCCCCCTTTTGTAAAACCCCTTCGACCGCCCCTCTATGGCTTCCTTTGGCCATTTTGCCATGGCTTAACTTTTCGCGCTCTTTGCGTCTTTTTTCGGGGGTTGCAAGTTGCAACGGCACCAGCAACGTCGAAACGTAGGCCCAAAAGCAGAACAGCAACAACAGACAGCCGGAAGAAAATTGCCGGCGAGGGAGGGTTCTTTTGAGGGGATGGTGAGAGGGTTAAAGGGGGGAATCGAGAATGGGAACGGACCTGGGGCATATGGGCAAACTGCACACACATGTGGCTAACTGCTCGAGTAGGCGGAGCACGCGAAATGAGACTTTTTTTCGCTGGTGTTGCTGCCGTGCCATTGCCGTTGCCTTGGTTGCTGTTGTTGCTGTTGCTGCCTGTCTGCAATGCGCGCCAAATGTAAACAAAATATTCGCGCGCCTGCCATAATTATGGCAACCAAGCGGCAGCAGCAGCAACAGCAATAACAACATGGAGAACATTTTTGCAACAACGGCAATCAGGCAGCCATGCAATGCCCTCAATGTTGCTGTTGTTGCTGTTGTTGCTGCTGCAACGTCGTCTGCGTCTGGCTTTTGTTTTTTGGTTGGCCAGTCAGTTAACCCGGCCCCAAGCACCCCGCCCCCTTGTGTCCAGAATGCAATACACTTCATTAGCACCATCATTGCGGTCTTATTTGGGGTCTGTCTTATTCGGATTCGATGACTCTTAAGCGACATCTCTGTAACTGAATTTATTTAGCACCTACGTATTTCAAATTTCGATTTTTCATTTAAGTTCTCTAAGTCAATACCTTTTGAAGCTATGATTTTTTTAGAAACCACATCAGCTATAGACTCTCTTGCCCTTAAGTTAATTATTCCCAAAGCTTTATAGACCCTCGACCGATAAATCAAATTGGCAAACATTGCATTATGCCAAATCGAAGGCCTTTGAATACGAAATTAAAGTTTCAAACGCATGTCGGCGTAAAAGAAAAACAATTTCTCTAATGCGTTGAAAAACTGTTAATGGCATTAAGCCGGGACGACGGAGTCAGTCAAGGATGTGGATGTAGACGGTGGATGGTGGACTGGCGATGAGGATGTGCAGGCTGTGAAAGTCGAGACGCTGCCGCTGGGCAAACATGAGTGATGCGCTGATTTAAACGGCAATTCATCAATGTCACCGAGGGTTTGGGGGAAATGGGGGTGGTTGGGCTAATGTTTCTTCCGTTTACTTTACTTTTGCGCCCAAGGGGGTGGCTGGCGTTTTAAAACGTTTTCTTCTCCTCTTTTTTGGGCCAGAAACGCATCCTCAACTTTAATTTCCGATTCGCTGGCTTATCGCGCTGGTCAGCTTTTGGTCGTTAACTTTGCTGGCCACACCACACACACTCGCTTACCGAATTCCATTAAGATTTCTATCATTTTACATACGCAGTGGCAGACTCAGACTCACAAAAAATCCCCAAAACTAATGGCCAAAAAACGTAGTTGGAACTTCCTTGAACCGTCCAGCATTAAAATCTTATAGTTTTGTTTGGCTCTTTCTTGGCTCGACCGCATATTCAACCCTTGGCCACCTTTTCCCCTTTTTTTTCGATGCCCAACATAAAGTGGCGCATAACAAATCTGTTTATTTGTATTACACATCCGCTGGATTGGACTGGACTTCCGTTTGGCATCTCCGAAATCCGAAAAAGGAACTTTGAACTGCAGTTTCTGGCTTTGAATAGCTATTGCCATTGGCAATTTGTTTTTAGTGCCGCATTTCGAGGCCGTTTAGCCGAGCTCTTTGATGGCCCCGAAAATGGAAATCTAATTGGACGCGATGACCGGGCAAAAAAGCTCCGAAAGGGTATTTGTTATGGCCAACTGGATAAATGGCTAAATGGATGCTTAGGCCGAGTGAGTGGTCTACGATTGGACTTGGCAGTTGGTAGGGTTAGGGAAGGGTAAACCTCTTCAGTCTGATCAAGTACAGCACACAATCTTGTTTGCATTTCCCACCCTAATGGCCATATAATCAAGGTTCCGAATGGCGCCTCCCCTGGCTGCTATCGTTTACATCATCGTGCAGGCTTTTCCCCTAGGCCACAGTCCCCGTTTTCCTTTGCCCCCGTAGCTTTTCCCCACCCACTGCGCCGCCCATTGACGCAGGCCATTCATTGGAGCCCATGCGGTAATCTTATCAACCTGCCACACGTTGGAAAAAAAAACCACGAAAATAAAACAATAGCTGCACTGTGAAAAAAGATTATAAATTATAATTTCATTCTAACACTAAAATGTTAAATCTTAAACAAAAATTGCATTAAGAACTTGTATTTTCTGTAAGCCTTTCTTGGCTATAAAGTATTTCCTCTTTTACCTGTTTATGCTTATAATTCCCAACTCATTTTTCAGAACAATCGAAAATCGTACTAAATAAAGTAAGTTTATAGAGTAGGTACTTGATTTTTCTCTTAAATAAAAAGTTGACTTTTATTTGAAGAGATTTTCTTTACCATATGATTTAATTTATTTATTTAAATTTCCAAATAAATAACCCTGTTATGCAATCACTTTTTTCCGCAGTGTGACTAGACCGCTTTCTTATCAGACTGGGGCTGGTTCAGCTCCTAGTTTCTAGTTTCTAGGGGGTGGGGCCACCAGCCCCCAGCCAGTCAGAGATTCCCACTGAGATCGCGATAACATCTCTGACGTGCCGGAAAGCCATTGGCCAAAAAATCGGAGGTGGAAATGAAGGTAACAACTTGGGCTACTCACCGTTAAATGCTGAAACAGCCACGCTCTCAATATGTTGGTTGCTACTTTTGGGAAAATGCCACGTTTCTTTTGGTTCTTTTTGCCGCTCGCATCGTCGTCCTCCTCGCCGGTGCCCTCTCCACTTCCTATGCTGGCATTGCTGGCATCACCTGGAAAATTCGTGGAGAAATGGTAGAAAAGTGAGTGGTGCGCTCGTTGGGGAATCTTCTTCTTCTTCTTGCAAGGCCTATGTCAATATTGTCACTACAAACTACTACAGTCCACCGAAAATGAGAAGACTACTACTCTACTACTACCATCCAAGTCGACTTTTGTGTTTGCTGTTCTGGTTTATGGCTGTTTGTCAAGTGGGCATAAAATTACTCGGCTCGGTCGTAACGATAATCATATGGATGACATTGTTTGTGACTGCAGGTCAGTAGAATGAGAATGGAGAATGGAGAATGTAGATTGGGGGGCTTGGAGCTGGGGATTGGTTGTTGGACTACCAAGACTTGTTTATAAACAAAATTAATATTTGTCAGGGCTGCCGCTTTGGCTTTTTGGTAATGTTCCTGCATAATTTTTGGTTAATTTAAACTCCCCAGGCTTTTATCTTTTGTTTGCCGAACATCTCCCAGCCAGCCAAGGCAGCCAGGCGTTTCCTGTGTGCTTTCCTTTTCATCATCATCATCATCATCGTCATCGTCATCTCAAGCGTAGGCCTCACTGGATCTCCCTGGTCTATGTGTATATTTATACCCGTTACTCGTAGAGTAAAAGGGTATATTGTATTCGTGCAAAAGTATGTAACAGGGAGAAGGAAGCGTTTCCGACCCCATAAAGTATATATATTCTTGATCAGGATCACTAGCCGAGTCGATCTAGCCATGTCCGTCTGTCCGTCTGTCCGTCTGTCTGTCTGTCTGTCTGTCTGTCTGTCCGTCTGTCCGTATGAACGCTGAGATCTCGGAAACTATAAAAGCTAGAAGATTGGTATTTGGCATGAAGATTCTTGGAGTTCCTACGCAGCGCAAGTTTGTTTCAAAAGGGTGCCACGCCTCCTCTAAAGCCCACAATCGCTTATATACGATTTTAAAAATTTCAATATTTTGGAAAAGTAAAAATGCAGTTTTATTGTGTTTATCAATACCTATCGAAATGTAGAAGAAATTTTTCAAATCGGACCATTCGTTAAAAAGTTATGCGTGTTCAAAGTTTCTATCTCCATCTCCCTCGCACTCCCTTTACCTGAGTAACGGGTATCTGATTGTCGGGGCACCCGACTATAGCGTTCTCTCTTGTTTTGTTTAATATTAAGTATGTTATTTGTGTGTTTACTTAAAGTTTTAGTTACACTTAAGTAACTCAAATGCCAGCAAACAGGAAGCCCGAATCGCTGCGCACATGCAAACAAAATAAACCAGACCAGAGCAGAGCAGAGAAAACCAGGCAAGCGAACTCAAAGACCGTCCATGGATTGCATAATTTCACGCTCCTTCCTCAATGATGATCATCAGATTTCACATTTCAGATTCCAGATTTCAGGGGGCCCGGGCCCAAAACAAATATTGCCCAACAGCCAAATGTCTAACTTGGTAGCCTTCGTTCACGTTTAATTCCTTCATAAATTTTCCACGCTTTATCTTTTGCACAACACCTTTGGCATTTGCTTTCGCTCCACCTTCACTTTGGCTGCTTTTCATTAATTTTTCAGTTAACTCATTCATTAATTTTCACACACAGTAGCCACACCTAGAAACGAACACTCAAACATTCAATGGTGGCAGACTTCACGCCATATTGCGTAAACCGGAAGTTCGTTTTGATTAATTTAGTCGCCGATGGAGACGTTCGCTTGGCGAGTGGTCAGAAAAGTGCAGAAGAGGGTGGTGTGGGGGAGGGGAAGGGGATTTTCCAAATGGGCCGTAAAACAAAACCCGATGGCAGCAGACCAAATAAAAAACAGAAAAATAGAACCTGGGGAATTTCGAGGCTGAGAAAAGGCAGACCACTCTATACTCTCAATTTAGATAGATTTTTGAGGCTCACATTAACTTACAAACAACAAAATAGCATTCAAAATTTAGATAATTATTTACAAGAAAATCTAGACCTTAATATTATAATTTTATTACTTAATATTCTGTCTGAAAGCCCAAGATAGAAAGCCACTAAGCAAATCAGCGGAACACCAAACCGGAAAAGAAGTAAAATTAATTTACCAGAAAGAAGAAATAAGCCGAAAAAGGTAAACAAAAGAAGTTCCCAAAACAATCACTTGTTGGAACCTTTCTAGCGCCTTTCGCCCCCAACATTGTTTGCATAATTTAGCAATTATGGAAATGCGTTTGGTTGGCCCATAGTGTATAGGACGGTATATAAATGTGAGTTGTCCAACGGAATCTGGCCGAAATGAAAGCCAAGAAGGAGGCGTCCATTACACAAAGCTTATCGAGAGGCACTGTGAGCTGCACTTTGGTTGCGAAGAGCGCAGAAGAAACTAGCTGCTGGCACTTAACAACTTCATTAAAAGTTGTTTATGATCCTCGAAATTGATTATTCCACTCATGAGGGGGCTGGCGAAGGGGGGATAGGGGTATAGCGATCCCCTCGAAGGGGCATCCACCAGGCACTCAAATCGCGACGGGCGCGCGCTTAAGAAAACATGAAATTGATTAATGCATTTGCCTGCAACATGGTCAGGAGGAGTCGGAGATGCAGATGGGTCGTCTGCCGGGTCTCTGGATCTCTGGAACTCGGGAACTCCGGTATCTGCTGGTGATATGTAAATTCCTTCAAGTGGATTGCACTTTACGCCGACTCCAAGTTCGGTTTGCGGTGCGGTGCGGCGTGTGTGTGTGCTCCCATTTCCATTTTCTTATATTTTTTTCCTTTTCGAGACCCAAACACAATTAATCTTTGGCCAGAGCCGCATCTTCTGGCTGCTCGCTTATTATTGTTATAATAACGATGTGCAAAAGCACTTGTGCCACTTGAAAGGGCACTCGTAAGTTGTCGGGGAGGTTGGGGAAAAACCGATTAGGACGCGGTGCGTTTTCGTAGTGCCTTTTTCCCAAAGTGCTTTTCGCTGTACGCGATAAAGGCGCTTGCATTTTTGCTTTTAATTGAATTGTTAAGCGCAGCGCAAAACTTAATTAATTTTCACTATAACTTTGTGGACTTTATGGTGCCCGCTCGATTCCCAATAAGTTTGCTTTTCCAGCGGGGCGGGGAAAATAAATTTGATGCCAGGGCAATTTTCGTGGGTGGCTCACACAAACACACACACACACACACAAGCTGCACAGCTCCAAGCATTTTTATTTATTATTGGCTTAAAGGACGAAGGATGCAGGAGCCAAAGACGCAAACGCAGACAGACTTACATATATATATATATACCATGAGTGTGTTGTTATTATTGCAAAATGCTACCAAAAAAAAAAAGAAAATAAAACTACAGTTGGTCTGCCTTGCTTGCCACATTTTCATGTTTGTTTTTGGTACGCTCTTTTTGCTCTCATTTTTTTCTTTTCTTGCCTGCCTTCTACAATTGCGCAAAATTCCAATTTGCAGTAAATTTTGCGATTTTCCTTTATACGGACATACAAAACATTTTTAGTTTCCTGCTGGCTTTTCCTTTTCCTTCCGCCTCTTTCCCCCCCCTCCTCCCCACAGAATGCAATTATAGAGTAAAGCTGACAAAAACCCAAATGCTTCGAGATGCTTTGCGGAAAGTTGCCCGATTGATTAAGATTTTTGCAGAGCCAGCAGCCACAAAAAATGCGAATAAATTCCTGCGATAAAAAATAGAGTTCACTTCTTAAAATATCAAAAAATATGGACCACAAACATAATATTTAATATTTTAATTTAAATTTATAATGACAACAAATATCCAAAGATCCATTTCTTTCAAAGGCTGCATAAAATGCAATAACAAAATGCACTTTTCCACCCGTCAAATGGGAGCAGCAAAAACAAACAAAATTGCTTTTCCCGGCCAGACAAGAAGCGAATGGAGAAAGACAGTGAGGGCTGTACATATTTTCCCTCTCTGGCTGGCAAAATATTTCCAAACTACTTGAATGTAGCGGCGAAAGGGGGAGGGTTAAGGGGTTTTGGTTGCTTTTCAATCGTAGCAGTTTTCAATTAGTTTTTAAATAAACTTTTGCCGGCGCACCAACTGAGAAACGCCAAATGCTACCGCACAAGAAAACTTTCCATTTTCCATTGGTTTTGCGGGGGTGTGGGGGGTGGCAGAGTTTTCAGTTTGTTTATACAAATCCATGCCAATCGTCTGTCAATCATTTTCCAATGGGAACGAGCAACGAGCAACGAATAACATGGCGGAAGTCTGCTTAAGCTCATCGCTTCGTAGAGTATTTTTCAGTGGGCCTAACTAATTGAGTTTGGCCCGAAATGATAATAAACAGCGGTCTAGGCCGGTTAATTGAATTCAAAACATGTCAAAAGAAATCACACGCTGGGTGGCCCAAAACGCCCTCAAGCAGCCGCGTTTGTCGTCAGCTGCAGCTTGGCAAACACTCTAAAAACGGGGGAAGAAAAAATCCCAGCCATGGCTCAAGTGTTGGCCAAGAAGCTGCGCTTGAGCCAAACACTTCAGCGGCAGAAATGCCAGAGTAAGAAAAAAAAAACAGAAGCGCCTGACAAAAGCCCTGGAAAGGGCGTCATCATCATGCTCATCGCTCGTCAAGTGGGTGGCTCTACAGTAAACACTCGAGCGGTGAACCCCCCGTCCCCTGCGCTTCCTCTCACGCAAAACAGAAGTGAGACCTCCGAGGTGTTAGCCCGCTTATTAGCCAACATGCCGAGCTGCGCTTGACTCGGGCTGATTTATGGCCCGGCATTTATTGTTTATGAAACGCTTTATTGAATCTCATCTCCACGGGCACAGTGATAAACATGTGCAATTCATTTCGGTTTAGACGACGGTGACCAGTTAAGTGATATGCATACGATCGGCGAATTAATAAGGCTTAAGTGCCACTGGCAAATGGCTTAATTAAACATGGAATAATCAGCGTGGTTTGGTTGACAATCGCCTATGAGTTATAGCTATAAATTACCCAAAAAAATTTAAATAAATGTTCCAAAAACTATATTGGTTATTTAAATGATATATAAGAATATTTCATTTATTTAAAAGTGGTAAGTAAGTCAGCCAAGTGTTTTTTGCCTTCGGTCCATTCGATTTCCCTGGCAATTTTCATGTGCGAATCGAAAAGGGAAAAATATGAATAAACTGCAAATTATCGGAGGCCGCAAAATGATGATGGATCACCCAATCGCGCAACGCCATAAAACGGCAACAAGTCAATAAGAACAACTACAAGAGCTCAGGCATATGGCAAACCAGACTCCAAAGTCAATAGCAATTTTTGTGGCCATTTTTTCGTTGTTATTTTTCGTGTTTGTTGTTCCCAGGCGCAGGCACACACAAAAAACAGTTTGAGGTATTAACACAAAAGCCGCTTTAGCTTTTGGCTTTGCCATCCACACACGAATATATCTATATATATATATATATCTATGGAGAGGAGGCTTTTTATGGAGGATTTGTGTGATCCGCTGCAATATTTTGAGCCGGCCAGCAACAACAGGCAACAACCATCATCATTGTCGGCTTGTTGCATTGTTTTTGGCCAACAAAAAATTGGGGTTTGGGAGAGGGGAATAATAATAAAAATAATAATAATAATGCTGCAAGGAAAAAAACGCCGGCCGATGCTGCAACATGTTCATGCCTCATTATTTTCGTACGGATTTTTGCGGTTCGCCTTGGACTCTTTGGATTTCGGTTCTCAGCCTGAGATGCTGGAGTTCATTCAATAGGCTTATGTACACTGAATACTGGCTGGCAAAAGAGTTTATTAAAATTCCAGGCCAGTAACAAAAAAAAGCGACCCAGCCAACACATGTTTTCACGCCTACGAAAGAAAAAAGCGGTTGAAGAAAGAAGGAAAAAGCTGACGGAGCACCGCCTTATATGCAGATTAGCCATATGGAGTCGCCGTCGCTCTTTTTTCGACTCTCCTTCCCATATGCAAAATCAAATTATTCAAATTCAATTATTGTCAATTTTATTTATTATTAATGCGCATAATTGTCAAATTTGCCAAATTTATGAACCCCTCTGTGTTTGGTTTTTGTTTCGTTTTTTAAGCCTTATGCAAATGGCGGCAAGACAAGATTTCTGTGCGCTCAATCCGCTCGAATTTATGAGACATGTTGAAATGCATCTCACCTTGCTTTTTGGTGGATCCCAGGTCTCCGTCTCCGTCTCAGAGTCCCAGAATAAAACCGAGACACAGGAACTGCCTGCGATACTCTGAAACCGAGTCGAGAGCTCTGGAACTGATCTGCCACCAAGGGAGTTGGCCGGGAAGATTAATGGCAGCGGGTTTAATTTGTTTTTGGCCGGGTATCCAGGTATTCATTACTCTTTATGCACTCGCATTGACACCTTTTCGAAAAGGGGAAAAAACAAATATAAATTTGAATTTGACTGAGCGGCCCCCACAGGTGAGTGACTCGGATTTGGGGCCTCCTTTGGTTTATTACCCTCACATCGCCTTTTCTCTACGCCTTGTTGTACATGATATTAAGCAATTCATAAGCGTGTAATTTCGTTTAGCACACGAACCAAATAAAATACAAGGCAGCAAACAAAAAATGGAAGAAAAAAATTAAATGTCTGCAGTTGATTTTTTCCTGACATCAAAATTGCAGTTGTGCCGCAGACAACGCGCCAAATTCAAGGCGGTCCCAGACATTGGGGATGTTGTTCTGCTTCCTCTTCTTCAGCTTCCTCCCCCTTCTTTTTGCATACTTATTTTTTCCTCTCTTTTTTTTAATAACACACACAGAAAATGTTTTTTTAAACGGGCTGAAAATTATAACGCATCAGTCACGAAAACATGAAGACAAGGAAACTTTTGCTGTATATTTTTTCCGCCAATTTTTTATGCTATTTCCTGTAGTTTTTCCCTTCCTCCGCCTGCATGTGAAAATCTTTTTTTCTCTGTACGCTGTTACCCCATTTTGTGCAGCTTTGTCGGCCATATTGGAGGGGAAAAGTCTGGCCAGAAAGAAAGAGAGAGGGCGAGAGGCGTGCGATAAGGAAAGAGAAGCCAGGGAGCAAAGTGCAAAAACTCAGAGTGAGGGCGAGCGAAAAAATTCGCATTTATTCCGCCGCTGTACTTAGCAACAAAATGGTTTATTAGGTTGAAAAACGAGAGGCAGAACAAAATAGATATGGTATAGAAAACAACTCCAATCCCATTTCCCCCTTTAGCTTGAGAATATGCAAATCAAGTTAAGTATCAGACGGCATAAATTAAAAATAAAAAAGACCAAAGAATCTAGATGCGATGGGAGATCAGATGAAATGAATCTTTGAACCGCTCGGCAACTGTCCAATAATAATGAAATATTTCCAACTCGAAACCAACGAGAAGAAATAGACAAAAAACACGCTTGTAAGTCGGGGTAGTGTGGTGTTTTTGTTGTTCGCCTTATTTATGCTCTCCCTACTAATTTCGAATTTGAATCTTTTCGGCTGTGACCTTTGGGGCCTACCATACATATATCGATATATTTGGTAGATGTGTGTATTTTTCTTAATTTTGAAAGCGTATTAAATTACGAACCGAGGGCCCCCATCCGCCGGACCCGAAATTGAAACAAGAATTTCAAGTATGTTTAACCCAAAACACACAGGGAACCACAGAAGAAGCAAAAAACAAAAATCGAAAAAATCCGAAACAGAATCAGAATCACAGAACCAAAATCCGAAACCGAAACGCAGAGCAGATTGGAGTGGAGTGGAGTTGGGAGTTTCGATTTGGAGTCGGAGGCTCTGGGCTTAAAGTATTTCACAGGAAATCTTCGGAAACGCAACCCAACAGCACACACAATATGTTCTACACATTTCTCAGCGACCCCGCTCCCCGCTCTGTGTGAGAAATCGAAATCCCAAAAACTAAATCCTATAATGCCTGCGAGGGGCGCACACACATACCATCCATACACCATACACCACACACCATACAGACCATTCGAAAAATCGAAAAATCCGACCCGCACTCACGCACGGCTACATTTTGAAATATCTCATCGTGTGTGAGTGTTCGGTTTGGTATTTCTTTTTCTTTATATTATTTTGGTTTTTTTTTCACATCCCCACCCAGGTTCCCAGTCCCTTTTTGCCCCATCTCAAGAGTCACAGGGCACTGAACAGGCAACCCGAACAGAGCGTGCGCTCACTCTATAATAATGATAAGATGGCTCTTAATCACAAAATTTATATGTGCCCCGGCATTTAGTTGTTCCTTCTCCCCGAACAGCCGAAGCCAAAGACCAGAAATCAAGGGATCTGGAAACTGGAAACTGAACACTGAAAACTAAAGACTGAAGGCTGAGAGGACCGCGCTGAACTGAGCTGAACTGAACTGATGATGGGTTATGCGCGTTTATAATTATGGGTCCTGTCATTCCGCATCTCAAAGTCTACAATTTTCAGTTTAGTGCGGAACAGAGATGGGCAGTCAGTCCTCTCATTCGGTTTCTCCATTTTGCCAGAGAGTTTGGCCCAAGAGTTCTGATCTCCGGGGGCGTGGCATTTTTCGGGGCTGCCCCACTTCAATGGCTATAATAATTATACAATTATAAGGAGAAAGCTTACCGCTTGCACTCGTTCCGAAGTTGTCTGCAAGTAGAAATAAAATGCAAAAATTAGTTAATTATTTGTTTAAGTTTTTTTGTTGGGGGTGGGCCACAATAACCTGCCTAAGATCCAAATATTTCATTCAAACTTGGCTATAATAAATCTTCTCAAACCCAAACACAAAATTTCATCCCGACAAAAGAAAAAAACATTGAAAAATTTCGTGCAGACTTCTGACCGCAAATTGTTGTGAGCTTTTTTATGTTTTTGTCGGATTTCGCTGGCTATAAAATATGAAATATATATTCACACGCAGAAGGGATTGGAGGGGTGGCAATCAATCAAAACTATGTGAAGCCTGTGGAATCAGCGCCAAGTGTGAGCCCAAAATATTTGGAGCAAATCAAATGCAGCATCAAAGAAAACAAAAGATGAAGCCCGTTTCGGTTTCAACATTTCATTTTATTACTCCGTTTTTTTAGAGCTTGGCAATAATTTTTGTTTCTCCGTTTTATTTTTGGCTTTTTCGCACGCAAATCATTTTGTTTTCCTGATGTTTTTATGATATTGCTGGGGGCATTATGCAAATCTCTTTTCGCGGGCTAAGGTATCCATAAACATAATATTCAATCTCTGAGAGATCTTAGCATGAATCTTTCTAAACTTAATTTGGGATTGCGAGCAAAGTATTTTTTTAAGTCCAAAGAGATAACGAAAAAATAAAAACTGTACAAGTACTCCGAATAAAGAAAATAAGCAGCCTTAAATCTTTTTTATCTGCCTTTTTGCCCTCCATATCACCGGTGTCATTTAGTCAGTTTGTAATGACATGGCTAAGAGTATTTTGTGAACTCGGCTTTTGAGGTTGGCCAGCTCAATTGCAGCCTTGGCATCTCGCAATGGACGCGTTCTTCTTGTCATTTAAGTCATCGAACACGCATTGGTACATTGTAAAGAGTGTCGGTGTCGGGTTTGTTGTCGTTCGCCGTCTCTTTCCTTGGGACCGATGCTCCGTCTCTCTCTACTCGCTGGATGTCAGTGTCCTGGAACGGCCATCACCAGACCGAGTTACCAGGTTCCCAAGTTCCAGTCCCAGTCTCATTCTCGGTTCAGTTCCAGAGTGTAGGATCCCCAACCCCCCGAGCAGTTCATAAATAATCGTCTTAAGTTGATGGCAATGCGGTGACTGTCGACGATTGCTGGGTGGCACTCGCTGCAGTTGATGGCACACCGGAAGAAATAATATTACCCATATTATATGATATTTTGAAATATCTGAATTGGATAAAAAAAATGGCTTTCCTTTTAAATTTATCGACAGACCAAACTTTAACTAAAGTCCTAAGATATCAAAGGCCCTCGTTGGGCGCCAAAAAAAGGGAAGGATTTCATTGTTCGGTTTTTTCTCCAGTGCAGCTTTTCGGCTTGGCTTTTTGGATTTAAGCCCGAGTGCTTAACATTGCAGTTCGAAAATGAAAAGGCTCGGGAATTTATCAGCGCTGCTGCAGAAAGAAAGCAAAGGCGGCTGGGAATCGTTCAGATATTCCGAAAACGTTTCAATGAATGTCAGCAACGCATTGCTTCAATTTTTTTCTGTTCTGTTCAGTTTCGTTTTTTGTTTACCCCCATACAAACTTGTGTCGTGTCTGATCCCATTTTAATATTCTAGATACTTAAATAAAATACGTGTCTGGCCTGGCCAACAAACGTTTATTGTTTGTTAATTGATTTCGCAGCCAAAGTTCTGGTTAAAATGCAAAGTGCAGCTTTTTCAGACGGCGTCGCGAGGAGAGGAAAACAGAAAAATACGAGTAAAAACCAAAACAAAACGAAGACAAAACTTTGCACACTGGTCTTCTCTTCTGGTGGCTGGCATTTGGTATGCAAAATTTGTTTGCCTTTCGGCCAGGCCAAGATCGCCGCTGCTCCTCTTCTTCTCTTTTGGCGTTTTGGGCGCAATTAATTTGCAGACAGCGAATCAGCCTTGAGGCTTTAACCAGTTGACAATTGTCAAGGACTGCGACAACTTGGCGGCAGAACGCAGTGTGCGTTGTTCGTCTCGTTGTTGGTTGTTCGCCGTTGTTCGTTGTTGTCTTCCACTTGCCACCTGACAGCTGACAGTTGCAAGAGACTTGGTCTCTATGCCTCGGACTTGGGTCATTTAACGGTAATTACCAAAATGCTGGCCGCACAAAAAGCTTTCCGCGAACGTTGGCTGGAAAACACTTTGTTTCCTTTTTTCTAGTCTTAGCCGACTTTCCGCAGAGCAGCAAGAGCTGGCTGAAAGAGCAGCTCAAGTGCCGACAAAGCCAAAGCGGCCAAGTGAAGCATAAAAATAAAGCACCCAAAACGAAGAAAAACCTCAAAAATGGCAGAGCCACAAATAGAAGTACAAGTCGGTGTGCACTGAAAATATTTGATGTTTACTTCGCAAACATGAAATTTGATAAAGGAAGATTATAAACTTTCAATCCGAACATTTCTAGCTACATTCTTTCTAAATTTTGATAAAGCAAGTCTTTTATTTGACGAATTTAAAGGATTATTTCTAATAAGCCCCTCGTTGGGCGCCATAAAAAAGAATCATTCATTATGTTGTCAGAATTTTCAGGTATAACTTTCTTCTAATACAATGCTGGTATATTTAAACTCTTTTTTAAGTGTAGGAACCCAGGCACACGATTTTCCATTTGGCCAGAGCCGAACTGCGCGAGACTCTCGAGCGCGACTCACAGTCTATTTATGTGACTATTGAAGTGGGCTTTCTGTTCACTTTCTGGGTTCTGGGGCCTCCTCTTCAGCGGAGTCTCGGAGTCCATGCTCCGCACTCCATAATACTCCAGACCTGAAGAGACTGCGGCGGCTCGGGCTTTGATTTTTGCTTGATTTCTTTCAAAATCGGCTGCAGCTAAAATAGAGATGCAGAGTAGGGACCCGAGAATCTGGGGCCTCCGAAGAAGAGTGGAGTCTGCTTTTATTTTTGTGTTTTTTTTGTATGTTTTGTGTTGCATGTGCAGTGACTGTGACGCCATTTTCAGGCGAAGCGTATGCAAAAGAGAGAGAGAAGCCGAGAAGACCAAGGTTGGAGAACATGTCCAAAGGCAAACCGCCAAAAGGATAATCAGCAACAATTTAGTATTATTACACCACGTTTCGAAGCCATCGAAAAAGGGGTTGTGTGGAAGGGGCGGGAGGGGCTAGGGGGTCTAAAAGGTGGAGCACACAAAGTTGTCTGTCAGAGGCTCTGGGCTCTGGCCCTCTTTTAAGCCTGGCTGAGCTCTCGAGTATGCATTTCAAAGAAAATCATTATTATCGATGCGGCAAGAGGATGAATAAGAGGTTGGAGCTGCGGTTCAGGCTGAGGAGCTGGGGAAGGAGAAGGAGGATTAAGGCCCCGGGTCTTGCCTTTCGGTATTTTCACGTAGTTCGTAGATTGAGTTTCAATGGAAAAATGATTTGCAAATTGACTTTAACGAATTGCCAGCCAGAACGGGCAGGTTGGCTTTTGGGCATGTTATGGAATTTTGATTACAGCATTTGCTATTAGAAGAAAGCTGCGGCCCCATGTAATTGGCACGCATTTTGGCTGGGCAGTATGGGATGTATGGATCTATGGACCAGGCCTAAAGAGCTCCGGTCTCTGGGCACTTCGGCCATTCAGAAGACAATCGAAGGCGTTCGCCGGAGCCTTGTCGATGCCATTTTGATGGCCGTTTCATTGGCATCGGCATTGGCCAGGCTGAAAGTCTGGCTGAGACTGAGAGACTCAAGATACTCGGGGCCGCAGGCGGGACGTCTGATCTGATCCATGGCCGCCGATCAGGCGCACTATCTTAAAGATTTCACTGGGAAAAATTGTATTTTCGATAAGGAAAATATTTTCTGACTTTATAAAGAGAAAAATCATGGTATAGAAATATTTATTTAATATTTAATAAGCATTATTTTTCATTAAATTGTCAAATATTATTCTTCTGATTTTACTTTGCTCCTTTTCTCTCCGTGTTGGATTGAAACTTGGACTGGGAGTCCACTGCGGAGGAGCCTTTGCCCGTTGGGCGATGTCAGTTCGTATATCATTATAGAAATTACCTACTCTCGGCAGCAGCCATTGTTAGTATTTTGCCATTAACGTTAACTCTCTGGCACAATCTGAGCCGCTTGATCTCTCGCTTTGGCTTTTGCAGCAGCAGCAACTTTTGGCAGAAGCAGCCTCATCGATGGGGCAGCAGAAATTAAAAGCCAACCAAGCAACAGCCAAACAAAAAGGCGGAAAAAGTTAAGGGTCCGGGCAAAAAATTGATGTTGTAAATTATTGAAATCTAATGGAAACGTTGACGTCAGTTGGTCTCGTGATGATAGCTGAAGTCCGCTGATAAGCCCCCACTATCAGACAGACAGATAACTTTTGGAACCGAGAGCTAGCTCTCAACAACTAGTGGAACCAGTGGGGATTACTTACCAGGACTACCGAGGAAGACTGAGGAATACAATCGCCGGGAGGCGTCTGCATTGCGAGCATCGGCAGGTGAGGACCATTCTCTTCGACACCATCGTCCTGGAAAAGATGGAAAAGCCGATTGTTAGAAGTCTATTAAACTCTATTATAGACTAAAACTAACGAACAAATGAATATACAAACAATTAATATTAAAATTGCAATTGTAATCTATATTTTTAGGTAAATGTGCCCACTACTTTGTTATCGCTGCGGGAAAAGCACACGTACAAATACAATTATGAATTCAATTTTCCACGTTCTTAAGCCTTTCGGCCAACGAAATGAAACTCATTTCCAGTTAAGGCATCCGCAACAGTATTAAGATCTTGAGCCACTCTAAGCCACCGACTGACTGACACAATTCGCAACACTTGTCAACTTAATGCTTTTCAACCGATATTGACAGCACGCTGAATATGTTAAGCCAACGCACATATATCTTATGATATTTGTGGAAGGTTTCACACGGAGAGATAGTTGTCTTGGGGCTTTCGTCAAAATTCGTAGAGTGACAGGTGCGTCAGCCCCTCCGCACCTGGAATTCCGTGAAGTAATCTCTGAACGAAAAGGTCGCCTGCTAGCGAAGAACCCTCAACGAGAATGGCCCACAAAATATAAACATAAGAACCTCAATGGACACTTTAAGCTTATAAAACTTTAAATGAAATACGTAGTGTAAGAAAAAAAACAGGAAAGCAGGAAAGCAGGGAAAATGGCGCTAATAATAATTTGGTTTATTGGCTTTAAAGCACAATGGAGGCGGGTGGAAAAAATGAAGTGAGGGGGCGTGCCAAGAACAACAACAGCAACCCTCGGCCAATCTCCCGGGCAATTTCTATTATTTTTTTAAGCACTTTCTTGAGCTCAACGACGGGGGCAGACAACCAAACGCACCTTTATTTAAATTTTCTTTTTTTCCCTCTTCCTCCTGGCCTTCCTCCTTCTATTCTATGGTCAGAAGAAGGCGAGGAGAATGAGGAGGAAAAGTGGGGGCCAGACTACGCTTCGTTTTCTTCTTAATGGGCAATTTTCTTGGTAGTAAATGGGCACGTTTTATGAACGCTTTTGTGGGGTGTTTATGGGGTGGTGCTGAGGCCCAACCTCATATCCACCCACCTTACAAGAGCCACCCCCTGCCACGCCCCCTTGTGGGCGAAAACGAATGCAAGTCTCTGTTCGCTTTTGTTTTTTTCGAAAATGGAATATTAAATTCCCAGTGAAACTGCACCTGTCCAATTAAAATGTAACACAATATGCACGAAAATAAATTAAGAAAAACCAACAAACAGTGACAAAAATATGTTTTTAATTGGTCTTTGCAGTTTTTATTCCGATGGAAATTAATATGACTTTGATATATTTGAATTTATTATCAATAGCTTTATTTTCGTATTGATTTTAATTTAATTTTATTTTATAAAAATATTTTTGTTAAAAACAAAAAAAATATTTTTTAAATGGTTTTATTTATTATAGATTGTTATTAAGTTTTGTTTAAAGATATTGCAGAAATGATTTACTCAAAAAAAAACTTTAAAGAAAGTTGTACTTATTTTATTAATTATTACAACTATTTTAAAATTAAAAAAAAAACAGCAATTTACAATTTTTTAATTTTGCAGTCCACCGAAATCAATAATAAAATTAATAGAGAAATCTACGTGACAACAACAACAAAACAACTACAATGAGTGACCGAAAAAAAATTGTTCGCACATAAATCTTTGCACTAAAAAATTTTATTGTCGTTTTTATTGTAAGGAAATAAAATAAAAAGCCGAGGCAAAACAAAACAAAGCCAAACAAAAACAAAAACACAGAGAGACAGAGACAGAGCCAAACAGTCTGCTGATTTTCGCTCTCCCAAACACACACGCACACACACACAAGCAGCACCCACAGATGCGCCCCGTCTCTTTCGCTCTTCTGATGGCCGCGTATATTTCCCCTGGCGAGATTATCGTACCGTAAGTTAGCTGCTTAAATATCGTAAGAAGGCAGCGCCATTTGCCTCGCAGGGGCTCTCCTCTCGCTGCGTGCGTCAGAGCGAGACGAAGCTAGTGAAGAGTTTGTTGAGCTGTTTTTTTTTTGCACTTTTCTGCCAACTTAATGATTTTCGATTTTTGTGACTTGACTAATTCGATTTTTGAAGTCCCTCCGCTCTTCTCATGTTTTTTCTATCGGCTTATGCAATGTTAAATCAATAAAGCGAACAAAGGCAATTTGCTTCGCTTTAAAAGCTCGAAAAACGCCATGAAATAAATATAATTTTAAACCGAAATACTTTTCAGATTTCTTTGTTTATGGGGCTTTTAAATGTCACAACTCTCGATTCTGAGAATGTGCTAAAACATTTATGGTTCGCTTGTCTTCAAATGTATTTTAAATTATACTTGCTTTTTGTGTGCTGTTCAACTTGATTCAAAAATGTATTTTAAATTATAATGGTGGTTTGCGTTTGTTCTATTTTATTTTTCCTTTTTATTTTCATGTCTTATGGCAGAAATGTTTTTCGAAATGCTTTTTAAATTAAATTGGGTTTGGCTAATTATGATGTTTGTAAAATTAATATAAAATTGTATAGACTTTTTTTTTGGTTCTTTTAAATTATTTTTAGTCTTGTATTTTTGTCTGATTTTTTGGGTAATTTCTCTTAAATGTATTTTAAATGTTCTCAGCTTCTTTCTTATTTTCTTGTTTCTGAATTTATTTTTAATTTCCTTTGTTGCTTTGCTTGATTTGCTTTTTGGCCTTTTGTCGGTGAAACGCAACGAATGATTTTCTATTTTTAGCGGCACTATTTTGGTGGCGACCCCATTCGCTTTTCAGCCTCTAGCTAAGTGTATTCTTTTCCCCACTTTCCCGAATTTTCCCCGCATTGACCCCAACTTTGTGAAGTGCCCTGATAAATGGCGCTTAGGTATTGATTAGATGCCCCAGAGCTACGAAATGCATTTGGCTTATCACCCATGCACTCGCTCCTCACACACACTGGCACACATTATAACTAACACCCATTATACCCCTCCTTTTCGATCCAAAAGTATACCCCCCACCCCCACGCAACCGGCAAAAGCCGAAAAAAAGAAAAACAACAGACGCAACGAAACGAATTTTCCATTTTCCATAGAGTTCACTTCACCCCAATGCCAAAGTCGCTTCAATTCCGTTCAGTGCAGTGAGAGAAAGTAGGCTAGGAATATTTAATAATCCCTTAGAATAATTTCCCATTTAGTTTATGATATTTTTATTTTTATTTAGAAAAAACGATACAAAAAGAAATTCTTTTCAGTTTTTTTGGTTTAAAATTCTAGTTTCAATGGCCTTTTGTTTTTAAGCGTTTATAAATTTATAACGTTATTTTTCAAGAAGATTTTAATAGTTTACGGATTTGAAAACGTTTAAAACAGCGCTTACAAGTATGCAATAAAATTGTTTTTTTATGTATTTTATATTAAGCCAATACCTTGAGAATTGCTCTTTAAAATCGGTAAAAATTCGAATAGTTTTAAACTATAGTTTCAATGGCCTTTTGTTCTGAAGCGTTTATAAATTTATAACGTTATTTTTCAAAAAGATTTTAATAGTTTACGGATTTGAAAACGCTTAAAACAGCGCTTACAAGTAGGCAATAAAATCGCTTTTTTATATATTTGGAATGCCTTAAGAATTGCTCTTTAAATTAGGTAAGAATTCAATTAGTTTTTATAGAATATACCCTTTAGAATTTGTTCTCTGTGCAACTGTGTCTGTCGCTTGCCGTCTGTGTGCGAGAGTCTCTGTCTGTGTTTAGATAAAATTGTGTTTCGAAAGTGACAGTTGAAATGATTTATCACTTGCCAGCGACTGCAAGGCGCAAACGCCAACGCTGCCCCGCCCCCTCCCCTCACCGACGCCCCCTTTTCGCCCAGTGCTTGGCTGTCGTCAAAGTTTTTAGCACAAGCTCTCCCTTCGGCCCCCTTTCGCCTCCTCTCTGATTTTCTCAGCCCCGGCATGTTTGGCATTTTTGTGTAGAAAAATTGAAAATTGCTTTTTTCGTCAGCAGCCCCTCTTTCACCCCCCTCCTAGCCCCCCTTTGTCCTGCTATCTGAGGCAACTTCATCTTTCCAATTTTCTACTATTTGGCTTTGTTCCCCCTCCTCTGGCGCTCTTGTTGTTGTTTTTGTTATCTGTGAGTTTTTCATATGAAAATTTAATTCCGCTCAGACCCCCAGCACCACCCACTCAACCCTCCTCCTCCCCCCTCCCCACCAAAACACCCTGGCATTTCCCATGCGAGCTAATTTAAAAATTTTTGTAATTTTTTCGCTTTGCTCTTTTGGAATTTTTGCAATGCGCGACAAAATGATTTATGTCGCTGCCTTGGCGAAATTAAAAATATTACAAAAAGCCACAGCAACAACAACAATGTGAACACATTTAAATAACATAAAAAAAATAAATGTATCTGTGTACATTTGTATGCACGGTATATATGGTGTCACTTGAAGCTTTAAACTGAAATTGTTGCCGTGTGGAAATTTACGCTGGCTTTTCTCAATTTTTATGCCCAACAATTTCGAGCGACTGCAGCAGCAGCTGCAGCAGAGGAGGAAAAAAATTTAAAATAAAATACATAAACCGCAACAATTTTTCAACATTTTGCACGTGTAAATTTTCCAATTGGTTGAACGCGCCAAATGAACGGAGGGGAAAAAGTTGCAAAAATGGGTAGGTGAAACGAGGGGCAAAATGGGTGGGCGGTCGGGAAAAAAACAGCCGGGTGGTTCGAAGGGGGCGTGGCTCTCTTATTAAAGGTCTATCTCTGATGGATTCATTTAGTCAATTCTTAGGGCAGGTGAGCAAGTTTCCAGGTCTTCTTTTTATTTTGCATACAAAAATAATGGTTGAAAATTATGGCGGAATATGAAATTTGCATAGGTTATGGGAAACCCTTTGGGGTGGCCCTGAAAACTGGAAAACGAGTTGGAAAAACAGGTATTCTATCTGTCTCAGTCTTTCTTTCGTCAGTCTGAATATTTTTGCATTGCCGTCGGCAGTTTTCAATAAGGCAGGTTTTTTGTTTTATAAGGTAAGCGAAGTCATTTTAAAAGTATTTAAAATATAAAAATTTATTTGGCTACTAAAAAAAAATATATTATCAAAAGTTTAAATTTAATTTCATAAGAAAGGAAAAAACCATATCATTTCCAATTTTTGTGAATGAATTTTGCCGTTTCACTTGAACCTAATCCCAAAAAGATTAGTTAACAATTGATAAGATTTAAAACGCTTGGTGATAGAGAAATAATCATTTATATGCCTATATTTTATTTCCATCCCTTTCGTTCAATTCTATTTGGAAAATTAAAGCCTGATAGCCGACTAGAAAAAAAATACAAACAAAATTTTGTTAACCCAAATTGCATTGGCATTTCATCTCTGCAATCTTTCATTTGGTTTTTCCCCCAGCTCCTTTTTTCTTGGCTTTTTGTGTAATTATTCACATGCACCGAATGAATTTTTCTGTTTTATTTTTTTTCTTTTAGTTCGCCATGATGGCCGGAAGGTGGCGCTGCTGCAGCTGCTTTACGAGCGCAGAGGAAAAAAAAGCAGAGCAGTTATCTATTTTGTTGCACTGTTTTTGTAGTTTGGCTGGCATTTTCCGCTGCCGTTTTCACAGCATTTTCCAGTTCTTTTTGTTTTTGTTTTGTTTCGCCAGCCGACATTTTTTCGTTGAGGAATTTTGTTGTTTGCTTTTGTTTTAATTTAAATGAAAAAGCTTTTCGCGCATAGTTATGAAAATAATGGCTGCCAAAAAGGGGGGTTGGGCCATGTATATACGTATGGTGCCAGTTCTAATGCATTAAAGCACACTAAGTGGTTTTAGTTTGGGCTTCAAAAGGCCCAAGGCCTTAAAGCAATAAAAACAACAAAAAAAAACAAAAAATCAAGGGCCACACCTCGAACATGACTTGTAACTTAAGCTATGGAACTCCGTTCCTTCAGCCTGTGTCATCAGTTTTGGCGACATCCTTTTGGGATCCGCATATCGCTTTACACTTGAAGCGAATTTGAAAGTCTGGATCGGTCCGCTCGTAACTCTTCTTGTTCCCGCCCCTCTGCCCCCTGTACCCCTTTTCCCCGTCGTTCTGCCCACACACAATTCGCTCTTCTCATTGGCTTTTTTCTGTTGTATTTTTTTTTATCTGGCCCGCGACTAATATAAACGTACAATGGACCAACTTAAGCTGAAATGACAGTTGCGACATGTTTGCGTAGGCGTGTGCGATCTCCCGGACGGACAAAACGGACGGACAACGACCCAAGATCCAGACATACCATACCATACAGGCCAGCAAATGTTTTGGTATTAATTTTTCTTGTTGTTCCTTTGAGCATCTGGCCCCTCAATCTCTGGACTTCATTCTCCGACCCCCTCCCCCTTCGAAAAAAAACCCACCAAGCAGCCAACTGACAATAAACTTTATCGCATTCATGTGAATGCACTTTATGACACCTAACCAGGCAACACACAGCCAGTCGAAGGTGGAGAAACTTGTTTACCTGCCCGCAATTTCCAAGGGCCGAACAAAGAATTTTGTTGCGGATTTCGAAGGCAATTTTTGCACGACTGATTTGAATTGAAAGACTTTGATGAGTTCTACATGTGGGTAAGGATGTAATAAGAGTGTATACAGAGAGAAAAAATATTTGTCATATTTTTTGGGGCGCAGGAAATCCTTAAAAAGCGATAGCCTTCAGTGTTTTACCTTTCTAATACTTTTTATAATATTCAATATTATTTGATTCCCACTATTTGATAAGTATAGCTTCTGTTCGACTAATTTACAAAGCCTAATATAAAACCTATATATTCTTGACAAATTCAAAATTATTTTTTCCAAATTCTTCTCTTGCTAATAAGAACATGATATGAGTTACACAAGTAGACAATAACGATATTGTTATGCTTTTTTCACCGTGTGCCAATGGGTATTTTGTGGTCGTCTGGCTGGCTCGTGACTCGTGCAATTTCAGTCGTCCGTTTGACGGTCACGTGACCCTAATAAATCACAGAATTAATGTTACGTAAAATGGAGTTGGCTCGTCCTGAGCCGTCGCTAAAGTCCAGAACTCAGAACTCGGAGAGCTCAGGACTCGGGAGGTCCTGCGAAATGCGAAAGCCACCACCGTTGAGTGGTTAAACTATGCCGGCCGGAAATTGAAAAACGTTTGCGGCATTTCTGATAAGCCAAGGCGAAGGGAAAGCCACATGGCCAGCGAAATCGTAGCGAAACTTAAAGATCAACTGGTAAATATGGGAAAAATTTAAATCTTTCTACTTAATTTTAACCAGCACTCTCGCACTCGCAGAAGGAGATAGCAGATGGCAGCATTACGACCATTAAAAATACCCAAAACGACAACGACAATTTCCTCATTATCGTAAAATTTATTCAAGCAAAATAAATTCATTGGTCGTTAACCTTGACACTGGTTTTTCTTTTATTTTCCCACGTCTATATGGGTGTATGTTCTGTGTGAGTGCGCATAAAACTCATGCTATGACGCGTGTTAAATAGTCGCCTGTCAACTGGGGAAAACTTTGGCCCGCCAGCTGTAAAATGATTTTCCCAGACGATACAGCTCCAAAACGCCTCGAAATCGACTACATTAAGTTGTGTAGGCACAGACAAACAAATTGTGATTACAGGCAGAAAAACAGAAGAAGCTAAAGATAAAAAAGCGAAAAACAGAGGCTAAGGAATCTGTAAGCCGAGCATGACTTTCATTAATTTCTTTGTCTGGTTACCAAACTACCAAAAATAAATAAACTGAAATGACGCCCGTAAGTATGCTACAATAATCGATACGACTGTGTGTGTGTGTTGTGCTTGTTGTTTTTACTGCTTGACTGCGTTTTTCCACACACACACACACAGAGGCAGTAAAGAGAGCGATTTGTCATGGGGTTGCCGCTGCCGCGAGTTTTCGGGAGTTTTGCATTTTCCCCAGACATCAGACTGTTTTCCCCGGGGCTGTTTTCGGTGGCTTAAAGTGTTAATGTATCAGTTTGGCATTGTTTTTCCACAATTTATGCACTGCGAACTTGTTGAATACCTTGTGGATTTATGGCTCAACTTAAGGACAAATATGGCGACCAACTAAATTAAATTTCTACGCAATTCACATGTAAAATAGCGACTTCTAGACTCAATATATCCCCTATATATGTATCAAATTTATAGCTGTGACAAAGGAAAGCTGGAAATAGGAGCTGAAGGGATAAATACAAATGGGGGAAAAAAAGAAAGCGGAGAAAGGGGAGAAAGGAGAAAACTAAAATGAAGAAAAGCTTTTTTCATCCCGAAAGCTAGCTGGGTATTCGTTTGTGTGGCAGCTGTCTGTGTGCGTATTGGCGAAAACTCCGACCAACTCCGACTGCCTCCGCTTTTCCTCTCAAGCTGTCGTCGTCATTTCGTTCTTTATATAAAGCCCCGAGTAGAGCCAAGGAAAATGCTCAAGCACTCACACACACACATATTATATTTTTCCTTTTTTTGCGCTTCTGTTTTTTTTTTCTAGTATTTTTCTACATTTCTTTTATTTCCAGTCAGCAGAAAAAATTCTTATACACAAGCATTGCGTTTTCTACAAGTGTATGTGTGCTGGGAAAAGCTTTGCTCTCATGTGTGTGTGTGTGAGTGTGCGAGAGCTGGAGCAGTCAGCTCAGTTTTCTTTTGAATGATTCGATGATTTTAAGCGCCTGCGTTATATGAAAACCAATCGCATCAAAGCACCCCATTAAATTTCATCGTCAGGCATATATCCTTGCCACAGCACACAGACACACACACAGGCACAAATGGGGGCACAGCTGCTGCTAGCTGATATCCTTGGCTCCTGGCTGGCTCCTCTTGGCCACGTCTGCATCTATTCCATGGACGTATTCGTCTGTCTAAGCCCAAGGCAACACTTTTGCCGTTCTGTGTTGTGCTGTGTGTTTGCTATGTGCCGGGGAAATCCGTCAGAAAAGCGCAGCCGCTGCAGCTGCTCCTTCACGAGCATCCAGATCCCCCTGCCCCCCTCCTTCTTCACTCTTCCATTTTCCATTTCCATTCCCAGCCCAGCCCCACCCACTCCATCATTATGTGCTGACGGCGTAAATGGCTCTATCAGCACATTGTGCCTTTGGTGCCTCTGACATGTGAGCCTTCGACTGAACGAACGAACGAACTCTTGGCCTCCTCATGCGATTCGGGCTTAAAGTTTTGAGCACATTTTGAGGCAATTTAAAGTGCTGCTAATGGCTTTATAGAAGCCACACAAAAAAATATAAAATAAATGCAAAGAAAATGTATAAATTGCAAGTCATGCTGGAGAAGGGGGGCTTACAGTCAAAACTCTTTAGGGTGAACTTTAAACTCACATTAAAGGTATAAGTATAAGTATAAAGTATTATTAAAGCATTTAATACTTGACATAATTTCCCATTCATTTTCAACCTTTAATTTTATTTTCCATTAATTTAAAATATATTTTATGTAAAATTAAAAATATTCTTTATGAAATATTCTATCTTTATCTAAAGAATTAAGTTTGTATTTAAATTCCTTTTCTTTTAAATATGTAGTGACTAGAATTAAACCTGTTAACTTTTTTTGGTAGAGATATTTCAAGGCTGAATATTTCTGTTTCAAAGAGGCATGACTGTAGTTCGTTGGTAGGGAAGTATGCCTGTAGTTTTCGACTTGTACAATATAGCAGCTATATGCACATAGTGCCATATACTCTATCACTGGCAAATGCCGCCATCTTCTGGCGTTCGTCGTTTGCTTTATTTGCAGTTGGTTCTACTCCATCTCTTATTTCGCCTCCTTGCCCCATCTTCTTCTGGCTTTCATTCTTTTATTCTTCAACCTTTCCCCCTTCCCCTTCCACTCTCTATATATATATATATATGTATTTTTTTTTTGATGGCAAACATTTAATGGGTTTTTCAGAAAATTGCATTTTCTTCTTTGGCACTCTTTAGCCTTTTTGTTTAGCTGCTACTTTGCTGGGAAAAGGGGGTGGGTGGTAGTGGGAGGAGTGGGTGGGTAGGAGTTTCGGTTAGTCCCAGTTGCTGTTGTTGCCGCTGCTCATGACCATGGCTGCCATATTAGATTTTGAATGCATTTCCGCTTTTTGCCGCAGCGAGCAAAACTTTTGTTCGCCATGTTGGCTCTGCTTTCCCAGCTTTATATCCCTGTCTTTCTCGCTCGCCTGCCCCTCTCTCTTTCTCTCGCACTCTTTCTCAGGGGCTGGGAAATATTTTCCACTGACTGACAGCTGTGCAAATGGGAGGCAACAAGGACGAGGAGGCGTACTGCAAGTTTGTCTATCTTCAGCTTGTTTTTGTTTTTGTTTTTGTTTTTGTTTGCCAAAAGTGGGAAGTGGAAAGTGGGCAGTGGGAGTTTGGTAGGTTGCATTAAAAGTTTGTTTCATTTTCCTCTTATTTTTCCTTTTTGCTTTTGTTTGATGAAAAAGTCCAAGTTGTTGCGCAAAAGTTTTTATGCAAGTTTTGCTATTTTGGCAAATGGATATCCTTCTGCTACTCCAACTTCCCATCTTCTCCCTTCGATTATGCTGTGGGCGCCCGCTATCTATGTTACTTATATGAAAGTTGGTCAGACATATAGCACTTTGTATATATGTTGCATATATACGAGCCCTGCTTGCTATTGGCAAGAAGTTTAATCAAAGTTTTCCTCTTGAATTAGGGAGGGAAAAATAAATTAAATAGGGAATTAATGCAGAGAAAGAAAAATCCAAGGACCTTGAACTATTACCTAATCAAAAACATTTTTAACTTTAACTCCATACTTTTTCCTCTTAAAAATGCATAAATAAAATTGTGTTGCAAGTGAAAATTCCACTTGTTTTTCTGTGCATGAAATTCCGAACCGAAACCGAACACACCTTCAAGCTATTCGGGTGAAACACAAAAACCACTGCATATTTCAGGGCGCAGGCTGCATATGCAAATGAAACATTCCACACATATTCCCATTCCCGCCGAAGGCAAAAGGCCATTAAATGTCAAACCCGCAGACACAAAAAACAAACATCAGCGAACATTTTCCCAACCCGTTTGCGTTGACCAAATTAAAAAGCCATTTGGGCCTAGCGAAGCCAACAGACTTTTGTGCCAAGTTACCTTTTTGGCTTTTACGCCCAGCGGCAATTTATAATATATACCACTACCACTTATATTTGAGTAGAAAAACACAACCGGTTGATGGGTTTTATGAGTGCCAATCAAAGTTTATCGATTATGCGACAGCAATGCGTCTGCTTTTTCAGTTTTCGATTCAGATTCCGATTCCAAGCAGAAATGTGAGGCACAGCATATCTTTAACGATTCTCAACGGCACTAAATCTTCAAGGACAGGGAGCTGAAGTGAGTTAATCATGAATGATTTAACGAGTCGTAGACCATTTAATTGCCATTCAACTCGGACATGACAGCAATCGGTGATTAAAGCCAAACGAGACACAAAAAAGCGACACCAAATTGTGTTCGCTTTTAACGACTTGACAAAGTCATTTAAGGAATTTCTTTTGACAATTTTGAGCCGAGTTTCCTTCTCTTCGATGGGAAATGGATCCGGGCACCTGTAAGTTTTTCTGGTGCGAGGGAGCAGCACGCGCCATTTCGTTGGAAATTGAAAACGTGTCCAACATCGAGACATCAATTTTTAAACAGAAGTAATCACTTTGTAAACGCTGAGCGGAGAGGAGAGGAGAAAAAATAAATATTCGAGCATATCCTTTGGGGGTTGACTTGGGCTAAGCCAGCGACCAGGGACCGCAGTTGAGTCCTTCAAGTCCTTGGGTCCTTTTCGGCATTTTGGCCTCTTATTTCTTTTACCCTCGACAAGTGAGCCGGCTCAACCAGCCAAAAATTCTGGGGTTCACTTCGCTTGATTTCCAAATTTCTGCACGTAACAACGTAAAGTTGCAGAAATTTTTATACAATTTGTTGCATGCATAATTCACGAGGACAACAAACTTGGGGGCGGTGGGAGGTGGGATCTCCTCGGGATTTATGTGGGTTGTGTCTGGTTGCCAAAGAACTTTCGGTGACTGTCGAGGAATTATGATGAGCCAGAGAGCATCAAAGAAAGTGACTTAAACGGTTTGGGTATTCAATTTGGGAAAAGTAATGGCGCAAGCAATTTGTTTACACAGAGAAAATAAAGGTATGCGTAATGTTTCTTAAAAAGAGGATTTTCATTAGACAGCCAATTAAGCTAATATTTTTCATTAACTTGATTTAAGCCTCAAGCCTTAAATCAATGCTCTTTTTGCTAATTGATGGCAAGGCAAATAAAATCGAAAATAAAGAAATTCGAGAGCCCATATCAAACAACATTAAGACCCCCGTTAATCTATCGAAACGAGCGCCACCATTTGTCTGGTCACAAAAAAAAAGGCAGAAACACCAAACACACACGTTTTAATTGCCGTCCGCACTAAAAACTGAAAATCCAAATAAGCTAAAAATTTATTAAATTCTCATTTATCAAATGCCATAAATCACGACGCGTCTGCGTTGTATTTTATTTCAAATGATCTATCAACAGTTGCCATTTCGTTTCGTTGGTTCCCTCACTTCGGACCTCGGCTTTTATGACTAGCTAATTTGGTTTGTTTTTGATTTTGATTTGTCAGTTTATTATTGTTTATTGTGCTGGCCCGGCTGTCAATGATTCGCTCTCGCTTTTTTCGGTGGCTCAATGAACTATAAAAAACTAATGTTTTCAGTTGAGTTTCGCTGCTAACTGCTGTGTTTTGTGTGTATGCTCCTGACAAGTGAATGAAAGGCCGAATGATGATGTCAATCTATCAAATACACACACACACCCCTTCTTTTTTTCTGTTCTGACCACACCACACACACCTCTAGGCCTGTCAACTTTTACTTTCTGTATGACCTTTGCTAAACTGTCAAAATTTGTTGTCAAAACGTGCGAGTGTTGCTGCGGGGAGGCGATATTGCTGCTGCTGCTGCTGCGATGTTGCTGCTGTATTTGCATTTGACAGCTGCTGTCGGACGTTCGCTGCCCTCACACACACACATATATACTTTTCGCACTTTTGCAGCAGACGCAAAACGCGGCTTTGAACTACTAAATCATTTTTGACAGTTGGCAGCGAAGCCGGGGAAAGCCCCCAGTTGCTGTCTCTTTCGCCCATGACCTTGAGAACCGTTACACACAGACACAGACACAGACAGACATTTTTATTCCGATGGCGTAGCCTTTGTTTATGCAATAAATTAAAAGCAATAATTTTTCATCTTGAGCCAGCAGCAGCAGCAGCAGCAGCAACAGTTGAAAGTTCGCCCGCTGCGGCGCAACAACATTAATTTTACACACCCAAACACACACACACATGCCGAATGAGAGGGTCATACACTGAAGTGAAAGAGAGGGCCATACCCTGAAGGGAAAGAGACGGGGCATTTTGATAAAGTACCGCCATGGCAATGGCATTGTTTTTAACTCGCTGCGACTGCGCTAAAAGCGAAAAATAAAAATCGAAAAAAACAAAGCGGCAGAAACAATAATTCAACTTGTGCTCCACATACACAAATACAGCGGACTGCAGGTTCAACGGACGCTTTGCGCCTGCGCAGGGTTAAACAAATTGCAGCTGTCTCCCTCGGTCGCCGCAGCCCCTCTCACTCGCACTCCCACAATATCTCAGCTTCGAAGTGAGAGAGTGTGTGTGTGTGTGCCATTAATTCTAGCTCTTGCCGGCTTGTTTGACAGTTCTGACAGACGATTATTTAAAGTTGTGCTTAAACGCTCGCTGTCTCTCTATCTCCCTCTCTTTCTGGGTTCTTGGCCATGGCCCACGGCTGTCTGCAACCGCCCCCATGCCACGCCCCCGCCCCTACCGCCCACCAGCCTTACCGGCAAGCCCAAGCAAAATAATACAAATTACACTTTTGGCATATTGTTCGGCTGCTCTCCTTTTCGGCCAGCCTAAAATAAAAGCTCGTTTTGTAGGTTACTGGGTCCTTCGGAACTTGAATTCATGCAGCGAAAAAGTTGGTAAATTTCTTAATAAAGGTTTCAAAATTAATATTTAGAGAATATTTTAGGATACTTATTAAGTTTTACTTAACACAATAAACGGTCAGAATAATACGAAAACCATTACAATATCAAAAATACCTTCAATAAAAAATATTTACCAACTATTTACCAACAAATTATCAGTCCTAACAAATTTATTACTTTAATTGAAGGCAGTTAACAACATTTAAAAAATTTTCTTTTGAAAAATAAAAATTGTAAATCAATTTAATATTGAAATTGATAAATTAAATGATTTCTTGCAAGTGGTTAGGAATACATTTAACATTTTTCATTTCTTTTGACTTATTTACTGTTATTTCTTTAGTTATCAATAAACAACAAAACGATTTTTTTCGGTGCCTGAAAAACAATTGAATGCAAGTTACATTCGAGCGGTCCTACACTTGCCATTTAACGATTTAAATGCTCTGGCACGCCATTCCTCAATTTAACGCATCATAAAGACGGGGAAAACTGCATCCTGAGCTGGGGATTTTACGACCCAGAGGAGGCTGCTTAGCCGGCAAAGGGAAAAGCAAGAAGAAAACACAAAAAAAGAATACAAAATACAGAACAGGGAAGGAAAAGCCCCACATGGAGGGCCGCTCGCCGATCATAAATCAAATTTCAATTCACGTGCCGGTCGCTCGACCATTCGTTTTTGCCTCATGTTCATTAATGAAAGCGAAATGCGCTTATATAATGCCGTAATGCCGGCGACTATCGGCCCTCGGACATCATCAAAACTGCCACTGATTTTCGCAGCGCAAAAATTGGCACAAGTTCATCATCATCATCTGTCGGCTGTTGTTTTTTATATCCCCCTCTTTTTCAGTGGGCGTGGCCCACATGCACGTTGAAAGCTCCGGAGACCGCCGATGTTCAATTTATGAGCCGCAGACAGTATTTCGTCCCTATCCCCACTCCTCGCCCCCAGCCCTTTAATCGATTGTAGTTTTTAATTAAAATTTAACTTTATAATGATTTTTTATCAGCTGTCCCGGTTCCGATACGATCCATACGACCCCACTCCAGTCGCAGTCTGTTTAAGTCTAAATTAAAAAGAAATTTCTCATTTTAAAAGATCGCAGAAACAGGAAGCCGCAGCCGTGAGCAAAGTGGGCGTGGATCGGGCAGGAACGTGATCGCGAACAGGATTAGTGACAGACATCAAAGAACCCCAAGGAACCCCAAGCCCCAAAGCGATCCTACATCGATGATGCCCTTGGCCATCGGCCAAACTTTGATTGATGTGCGAACCGAAGGGACAGCACGTGTTTCACTTCAGATCCACCGAGTTACTATATATCTTAAACTTACAGACTATCAATCTACTCTATATAGATGTGTTAAATGGCTTAATGTGGAATGTGACTTACCATCATATGTTAGTTCTGAAGGATTGAGTGATGATAAGAACTTACCATCTGCAACGAGAAGAGAGCGGTGGAAAAGCGAATTAATTTCAATTAAAGCTGTCATTACAATAATTATAAATAATTGGCCATTTGTGATTAACCACTAAGCTTTGTTAGTTTGTGGTAAACTTTTTTAAGCCATGGCATAATGCATATTGTATATCAAAATCAAAGTAATATTATGTAGTTTTCTAACTTAAACTAACATTAGATCATTTTGTTTGTCTTCAAATGTAAACCGAAATCAGTAAACATTTCCCACAGATAGAAGGTTTTTAATGTGGGGATTTAAAAATGCACATATTTCCCCTGTTCATGTTTGCCCACACTTCTAGCCATTTTTTGTTTCCATAAATGAAGCATTAAAACGCTTAATTACATGCGTTTTATTGTTGCTGTTGTTGAACGATATAGTTTTTGTCCGTGTTTTGTTTGGCTTTTGTTCGGCTACCTTTCTGCAATTTTTGGTTTTCCTGCCTCGTTTTATTCTATACGCATACACATAATTTTTTGCGCTTTGGTGCTTGATTAATTTTATTATTGTGCAGCATTTAATTTAATACGCATTGCGGCGCATAATGTACAATAATTATTTTAAATTCACTTTGACAAGCGCACACACCCACGCTAACCGCTTTCATTTCCCTGTTAATGTTAATTTAATATTTTTACATTGTGCTCGTGTTTTAATTTTGCCTGCGGTTTGCCATGTTTGTTCCTGCTGAAATTGTCCAATTTTTTCGCTTATTTTTTCGCTTTTGTTATCATAAAACAAAAATGCAAATTAACGCAGAATCCTCTTCTGCCGTTTCATCTCTTTTTGTATTGTTAATTATTTATGGCTGTCATGGTGCATTTATTCCCTCTTAAAATTTGCCGTGTTTTATCTTTTTTACCGCATTTTATTTGCACGCATTTTATTTCAATAAATTATTAAATATGTATGTGCTTTTTTATTTGCATTTTTTCAAGTGATTTCTTTGTGACATTATATGGATATTTTAAAGGCTGTAAGTCAGCTGCAATTTTTTTGGTGGCCAAAACGAGTTAATCCTTAAAAGCTTGATATCGTAACGACTTCTTCCCTATTTCCGTTTGTGGCAAAGAGATTGTAAGTTTAATTTTAATTTTATTTTTATTACTCAGCAGGAGGTTTTTGTTTTTCACTCTTGTTGTTGTAAATAAATCAACGATAATTAACCTTCTGCAGCGCGTAGAAATAATTTTACTGTCAATGTTGTCACCACTGACAGTCGAACATCTTAAATCATTTTGTTGTTGTCGCTCTGTTTCTCGTTTTGGTTGTTGTTGTTGTTGTGCTGATCACAAAACGAAATTAAAAAGCGCAACAACGACGGACACTAAACACGGCTAAATGATCAACGCGCCCCGAAAATGCCAAATGCGCCAAATGAAATGCCAATTCGCACTCAATTGGAGGTAGAGGCAGCATTGCCGGACTGGCGACAAAACACCTTTTCGAAAAAGTCTTCTTGTGTCTTCTCTGTCCCTGTCTCTGTCTTTTGCTCTGTTCCCGTCTCACTCATTGTACGGGGCAGAGAAAAAAATACACTATATAATATTTGGGTCACGGAAATAAATAGATTTAATTGATATTCTTATCTTATTCATTTTAAAAGTGAAATATTAAGTATTTCTATGAAAAACATAGAATATTTTCTAATGTGCAAAAATTTCAAAATAAATTGGAAAACTATTTATAACCATCTTGGCGGATTTTTCTTGACATTAAATAATTAAAAATAATATTTTTCTAATGGTAATATAGGTAAAAAAAATGTCTTTGGATAAAAATTTCTTTATAAATTAATCCCAAATCTGTCGCAAATTTTCCTCTGTGTATCCCTTCTCCCTGATGCGTATACGTCAAAATGCCGCGGTGGCAATTAAATGCCTTCGACGCTCATTGCCAACGCCTCAGTCTCGAATTGGACTTTGAGTTTGACTTTGAGTCCGGGGCTTCGGGAGGAGTCTTCTGGAGGAGTCTTCTGGGTTGGTCTCTGCTGGTTTACTACCTCTGTCCTGCGGGCAGAAGGCCTCCACCTCCACCCTTCCTTTTCCAGCTGGATATTCAGAGATTCGGAGAGTCGGAAAGTCGGGGCCACAAATAACGCCCAAATATGGCGCAATTTCATTCGCAACGCAACGAATCGATTGCCGATGCCACCGCTGCTGCTTTCAATTCGTTGCGTTTCGATTTATTTATCACCTGTCGTTGAAAATTGAAATTGCATTCGCCTCGAGACTCTTGGGTTTTTTGTTTTTTGTTTTTCTGTTTTTTGCCTTAGTTTCAGTTTATTTCATTTCATTTCGATTCGTTTCGTTTCGTTGTTTTTCGTCTTCGTCTTCTGTTGGCCAGGTAATCATTGTCAACAATTAATGAACAGCCATTGGTGGGCGTGGCAGTCGTTTAATGAACAAACCACCAAAGAGGCGGTGGTGCTTTTCCCTTTTCCTTCTTTGGTTTTTACTCTGCTTTGTATTTTTTCTCCCTAGATATTTTATAAATTAGCCGAGGCCTTTTCCTATTAGAATGGCCAAAAAACTCATCAGCATAATGTAAGATGTTGAGTTGCTCGGGGCGATAATGAGCCATAATGGCGTTGGCCAAAAGGAGTTGGGGCCAAAGAAAAGGGCAGGCAGAGGGTCCAAAAACTGGTTCGAAGTCGCTGCTCTTAAGAGCTCTTAATGCCGTATGTATATTATTTCTTTTTTTTCTCTTTTCTTACCTCTCTTTTTTGCATATTTAAAAGCTTGATTCCGTTCAGACCGAACATTGATCGACTAATCAGCAAAAGGCAAAGAAAGGCCAGGGGCGGGGTGCAGGGATAGGGCGAAAAGGGGTACGCTCCTTATCAATGCACTTTGCCGTGCTACACGTAAACTTACTTTAAACGCGCCAAACTTTTCATTGCCGATAAGAAGGGTAACCTCCGCCGAATCCTTGCCTCTAGACTGATAGTATTACAGTGAGAAAAAAAAAACAGAAAAAAACATTCAAAAATGTTTGAAGGGAACAAGAAAAAGCAATTTTAGTTTCGGCCCAGATGACTTCACCTTACTTTTATACAATTCACCTTTGTTTATAATTGTGTATTCTTCGTAAAAATAAACATGTTGTAGAAGAATTTTCTATTACTTAATTTAGAATCTTGTTATTAAAGAATTTATTTTAAGAATTGTTAGTTTCTAAAAACTCTTACTAGCTTATATAGTTTCCCGACATTATTAAAATTTTACTTAATAAATAAAATATCCCAAAAATATTATTTGATGATCAGAACTATCAAAGGTGTATTAAATATTTTTAAAATATTTTTCCCTGAGTGCACCCATTGATTTGCATCATTGTTTATGTACTTTGCATGCGCCTCGAAAGTTGCACTTGATTGGCAGGGAGTTTGGCAGGAGTTTTGCCCACTCAGGAGCGGAGTCATTAGAGCGGCAATTGGCCAGGGCCAAAAGGCTGAGCGTGTTCGTGCCGGCGGCGCGCGCTTCAACGCTTTGGTCTTTCGGTCTTTCAGTCTCGGCTCCATCCACTCAATTTTCAGTTTCCTCTCGATTCGAAGCCCGGGGTCTATAGTCTTTGGGTCTACGGTCTATACGGTCTGGCCTTGTGGCATGCGGACTTTTGTAGCAGACAAAATTGTCGACAAATAGTTTACACAGGCATGAAATTTTGCTGCCCCAGCGAGCAAGAAAAGAATGTTGTTGCTCTTGGCGCAGTTGTTGCAGCAGGAATGTTGCAGCAGCAACATGCAACACAAAGCTATTGGGCGAAAAGAAAGGCGAATGGAAGGGGATCTTGTGGATAGAGAGACAAGTGCAACATGATAGCCCACCTACAAAACAACACCAACTACCCAGCCGTGCGCCACCCACCACCCACCGCCCACCTGCCACAAAATGTTTAATTAAATTATGTGAGCAGAGCGGAGTGTGTGCGATATGCTGCCCCAGGATTATGCATTGTATGCGGTCATTAATTCATATCAAAAGGGTAATTGAAAACCGCATAAATTAAATAGCAGCATATGAAAAAAAAAGAAATTATATGTATAAAACAGAGCAATCAGTTTTTTATTCAAATTTCTTTTTCTGTTATCCGCTGGGGAATTTGCAGCGCGCGGCTTTGACATTTGGCTGCATTATAGTTTAATCTTATTAAAATATTTATTTTATTAAAATATGCATGCAATTTGTTAATTTAACTGCTGCGTTTGCTGTTATCCTCCACCACCTACTATTTTATTTATGCAGCACTTTTCTCTCTGATACCCTGGAACAGTGAAGGGTATTTTCACAACGAGTGAAATATGTAGAGATATATAATAATCAAATATTTAAACCCATTTAATTTCCCTAATAATTATAATATTAGCCATATTATTTGGTGTCATAGTCAATAGATAATTCAAATAAATAAAAAACAATCAACTAGGGTATCGAAACTCTCGACAACTCAATGCTTCCACTTTTCTGCTCTCCATTTTTTTAGTTGGTCATCACTGATTTCGTGCTTTTATTGTGGCAGCCACTGCGCTTAATTGCATTTTGTATATGAATTAATGAATTTTTTATCAGCAACAATGCACCTACACACACAGAGAGACAGATGTGCTATATAAGCCTCTCCGCATGCATGTTTTATTTATTTGTTGCCTTTTTTCGTGTATTTTTTCTTGTCATGGCGCCTGATAATGCAATGAAAACAACAAATGCGCCAACCGCAGAGCCTCACATTTTTTTAATGCATTTTTTTCGTTGCCGCCGCACCGCTGCGAATATTTAATTTCATTTGTGGTCCGACCAATAAAATCCAACCGGGGATAGACAAAGTGTCATTTGAAGGCCGGTTAATCTTTTCAACAATAATTCCGGCAGCGAAACTCTCCAAGGACCCGGGGCATTTACCATATCATTAACAACTAGGCTCGTATCGGGCCGTTAGGATGTTATTATAGATCTAGATTCTAGATTCCCTAGAAAAACTAAATAAAAGGGTTTACCCCGGGGCCGGCCAAGTTGGTCCTTATGCTGTTTCATTAAAATGCAATTAATATAGGCTTTCAGCACTTTCTGACGACTTTGGGGACGCCAAATGATACCCGGACTAGCAGCAAATTAGGGTGCGCCTATAATTAATAACAGTTTCAACGCAGATAAGAAGAGGGGCGGGTATCGGTGGAAATGTGAAGCATTTCATTAACTTCCCATTACATATTACACGAGCCCAAAGACCCGAGGCCGCTGCAATTGTCCCAAAAATTCGGCCAACACAGACACGTGTAAGCCCTATGCACACAAAAGTGCACGCAAGATTACACTTGAAAAAATTCTACTTCATTTCAGTTAATCTTAAATTCCGTCCTTATAAGCTGTATAACTTTTTCTCCTAACCAAATTGATTTTAAATGGTATTACAATTTAGTTTTATGGCTCCAAAAATCCATTTTGACTTATAGACAATTGTTTATACCTAACTGACCCTCATTTAATTATTTTTCCCCGTGCAGAAAGAGATAGAGAGTGCTTTGTATGAGTCAATCCATTAACGTTTTGATAAAAGATCTTTATGACGACACTCGAAGCGACGCCGGCAATCATCATCATCAGCCGAAGAGCCACAGAAATGGCTTTGGTACGTGTTGGCCAGCACAGCACAGCACAGAGAAGACACAACAAACGCACATACGTTGGGTGAAAAGTAATTGCGTTTAAATGCGTTTACATTAGGGCCCGAAAAAAGAAGGCAAGGAAAATAGTATATATTTACCCATATAATGCATTGGAACTCGAGGCGACCTAATTGCACAGAGGCCTGTGCCTTGATGACCAAGGACAATTATTACATTACACTTGTAATGGCATTATTAATGCCGCTCGGTCCGATTGTTTTAACGCCATTTCCCAGGCGATAAGCCAGAAATAAATATCCATTGGCGACTTTACGACAGCCAAAGGCCAACACACCAATGAAAACACAACACTCACCCACAGAAACCGAAAGACGAAAGGCCCCAACTCCTCATCACCCCTTCATAGTTTTTCTTTTTACGACTTTTTAATAGTTCTCACATAGATTTTATAGATCTCTGCGCTCCGAAGCTTTGATGGGGCCCCCACCAATATTTGTTGTTCTTACTTCTGGCCAGAGCGCATAAAATTGATTTCCTTTTCCCGGTTTCCCGACTCGGGCGTTTACATCTTTCTGGGCTGTCATAAAATTTATGTTTATGTCGTAAAATTTAGTTCGATTTTTTTTGCCCTTTGAGCAATCAATGTGCGTGTTTCACTCCCCCTGTTTTTTTTTTTTGTAGTTTTAGTTTGGACCACACCAGGTGTTTGCAAAGGGTTTTTTTTTTCGCTTCGCAGGCTCTAAGATGGAAAGTAATACGCAACTTTTCCGGCCAAGACATTGCCGCCCTCTTTGATATAAACAAACGACAGACATTTATTTTTATTACACACCTTTTTGGGGGGTTTCTTTTTTTTCTTTCGCCTTCCGAAGGGTGACACTTTGGTAGTAGATTCTAGTTATTCTAATGCACATTTCATAGGCAATTCCAAATTAGGCAATGTTTGGCAATGTACTTGTACATCCCACCCACCCTGTTCCATCAAGGTGTGGCCTTGTGGGTTGGGGGTGGTGGTTACTTTCCCTTTTTCCTTTCCCTCGCCGTATGAGGGCGGCTGTGCCGTTCTGTGGGTTTCCCTCCTTATAAAAAAGTAATTTTCTCATTCGAGGCTTTTTGTATATTAGAAGAAATGGCTTTATTTATTTCTTATTTCTGGGCGTACAAGTGCGAAATGAGGAAAACTTTTTGCCCACCGCTTTCACTTCAGTTCAGTTCGCTCTACTCGACTCGCTTTTCTTTTATTTTACTTCACTTACTTTTTTCTGGTTGGGCGCCCGTTAAATTGGCAAGTTTGTTGTGCTAAGTTTTTGGGGTCTCTCGCTGCCACTCGGAGCCCATAAATTAGACGCACAAATTAGAAATTATGTGCGCATTTAAATGTGAAGAGGAGCTCCGGTTCGCTCCCCATTTCTCCGGCTGTCTGCTCCATATGTTCCTTATTTTTTTCGGGCCAACTTCACCGAGAGCTAATGAAATGGCAGTGGGTTGCCCGTTGCCTTTTAGTCAAACTCAATGAATATTTGAAGAGCCAGCAAACGAATGGTTTTGCAACAAAAAAATCCAAAAAAAAAAGAAAGAAGAAACAAAAGTATAAGTACGAAATGGCCAGGCGAAAATGGAACTTTTGTGCCACGGCGCCATTTGGCGCTACAAAATATATTTTTCCATTGAAAGCATTCGTTATGTGGACGGGGCGAAAAAGTTGTTTAAATTTAGCACAAGACACACATGTGTGTATACATCTCCGTTTCAGTGGGTGTTGTCTTGTGTGCTGGGCCTTACAAGCCCCAGAAATTCCGCATTTCGCCTTCTTTGTGCTGCTTTCTTATTTTATTTCGCGGACTGGAGACAATTGCCCGAGAAAATGGAAATGAAAATGACTCAAAATTGCAGACAGTTCAATGATCATCTTTGGTTCCTTGCCCTCGTGATCTCAACACTTTTATCAGCCCATTTGCATCGCCCAGAAAAGTCCGCTTGCCTCGCCATTTCCCTCTCATTTTCCTCCGTTTGCTAATGTCGTTTATCATTAGGGCAGGCTAACCTACAATTTCCATACCGCTGGGCCCAGAAAATGTGTATATAAATATACGTATATTTACCGTCAATTTTCTACACAATTTTCTTTACCATTTTCTGGTACAATTTTCCTCCTGTTGACGCTAGATAATTTCTTGTTTTTCGAGGGCAGTGGAGGAACGCATTACAAAATGTCAAAATTTCCACACAAAACGCCCTCGACACGCTCCAACCAGGTGGGCGGTTCTTTTTTCTTTGGGTTTGGGTAGAAGGGGGCGGGGTGGTTCGTTAGTTAAGTTAAGTTAGTAGGTGGCATAACAAAACAAAACGGAACAGAGAAGCAGAGGCAAGTTGGTCAGGTGAACACAGAACCACCGACCTACCACGCCCATCACTCAGACACAAGGCGCATAATTTGTCATTGAATGTTTGCCTAGGCAAAAGGGGGCGGAAGGTGATTGGGGAGGGGCTGCTGCCACGCCCACTGCGGTCAGTGGGCGCAGGCTGAAGTTCTACACAGAAATAGAAAATATACAAGCTAAAAAGTAAATCAATTATTGGTTTTAAAACTAGAAATGCCAAAAAACATATTTATTTAAAATTATAAAAAACAAATCTTGAATAAGTATTAAATTATTAGATTAGGCAGTTTTTTTTTACATTAAATTTTTCTTTCATATTTTCTCTCCCTGTAATATCTTAGCTGTTCTGTGCCTTTGTTTTTGAAGCGAACAAAACGGAAAGCAGCTCTCTTGAAAGGGGCTGTGGATAATGTGGGCGTGGCTGGTCGAGAGGTTGTCGGCTAGCCTGCCCAAAACATGAGCTGCTTAATTTGCCTGGACGGTCATTTAAAAAGCATTTAGCATACAGTGCAGTCGTAAAAAATATGTCCACTGAACGGAAAATATTTAATAGAACTCACAAGGATTTTAAAAAGGTTTAATATGAAACATATTTAATGAAATTTAAATGAATTTTAAATATTTTATTCTTAAGATGATAGAAGTATATGTATCTTTGGCGTTCCTAAATATTAAAAATATCATTTATCTTTAAGATATTTTTGTAAATCTTTAGAATGATTACTTCGTTATAAAGATGAGCCGATTTCTTGGCGTGTTCCCCACGGATTTCGTTGCTATCTCCGGCGTATGTCATTGATTCTGGTTTCAGCGAAAATGAGAGGTCGTCAGGGCTCACAGAGCACTCACATAAACACACTTGAGCGGCGAGAGAGAGCCGTATAATTATAATTGCTGATAAATGCCTCCATACTAATAAACACTTGGCTCGAGGAGGGGGATATGTCAGATCGGGATTGGGATCGGGACGTGTGACGCTAATGACACTTGGCTTCGTCGGGCAAAAATGAAATGATTTGTGTGAGAGATTGCATGCCGCGCAGTGATTTGTGATTTGTGTGTTGAGAAATGCAGTTTTAAACTGCAAAACTGCAAAACTGGCAGCTTGATAAGCTCCACCACTGTCATCAGCAGCATACGGCACTTGATAGCTCTATTAATGGCACGCCACCATCAGAATGCCATCTCTTTCTCATTCCTCGTATGCCCGTCTCTTTCGCGGATGCAAGTCAACACAAAGACGGACACCGAAATGAATGCGAAAATAATGAATAATAAAAGTCGGGAGTACATGATTTTTAATGTTTTCTTGAGAATGAATAGCACTGAGGTTAAAGCTGGGACAGAAATTAACACTTATCTCTCCATCTTGCCGTCTCTTTCTCAGCCGCACTTGCCATCTCTTTCGCAAGCTTATCATTTTGATGGCCTGAGTGTTCGTCCGGCTGTGTCTAATTTATGCGACCGCCAGTGTGGCAGATCCATAACTATATTATGGCGATAAGTGTAAAGCTAGACAAATTTCAAGTCAAAAGCGACCACCCATGAAACGCGATTCGCAGCGAAAGAGACGTGTATATGCCGCGCGTGCGAAAGAGACGGCACGGAAGTTTGCATTTTGTTCTGGGAGTTTTTGTATTAAGCTACCCTCGGCTGACTTTTTGGTGTTGCTTGTTTGTCAACTCCCGGCGACCTTCCGCCTCATCCTACCAGAAAATGTTTGGAAAAAATAAAAAAATTTCGGAAACTCCCAATGCTGGTGTTGATGATTCCGTTGATGTGAGAGTTAGCCCGGGAAGATCCTGCGTCCTGACTGCCGGGAAATTCGATGCGCATTCTATTCATTGGCGTGTCGGTCCAGAAATATGATAATGCGTACCCCCCGAAAAAAAAGCAACAGTCAGTTCGTAAATTTTCATTGTAAAATAAGAACAAGTCCCGTCAGTCGTTCAGTTTGCTTTTTAGGGGATGAAGATGTATTGCCTTTTGTGCCGTTTGACGTAATGTTACATAAGCTCTCGTTGGTCCCTGGTTCCTGGTCCCTGCTTTTTTCCCACTCCTCATTATGAAACATCGCATTTCTGTTTCAATTTTTACTAGTGCGAGTGCGAATCAACCCGAGCGGAATCCCAAACGTGCAGCAGCTGGTCTGGCACGTTTTCTAGGGGTTAGGGATTCCTATTCCGATTCCAATTCCTATTCATATTCCAAAGAGATAACCCCGAACAGATATGGGCAATTTCTGGCAGCCCTTTGAAAAGGTTTTTTCTTCGTTCTCGTTAATGCGTAAAATTTTAATTTCATTTTTCTGAGCGCCGATCGTCTGTCTGCTTTGGGAAATTCGTGTCAGCGTTTTGACAAAAGAGTTAAAAAGTTGTGGGAACGATAAAAAGATGGATCACCAGATACGGGTGAGGTGTGAATTATGATTGGATGTCATATAAATATTAAGAGGGAGGCTACAATTTTTGGAGGAGGCGATTTCATATGCCATCGATTTCTCAGAAGTAAAGTAGTCCACTAATTCCCTTCAAATTTGCATGAAGAATTTAAGGGAACCGCACTTCCTTTCCCAAACCAAAGAAAAGACAATAGAATTAAAAGCGGGAGGAGTGAGTGAACCAAAAGTGAGGAAAATGCTTTCACATCACAAAAGACAGAGAAAACTCCCAAGGCAACTGACTGGCCTGAGTTGAAATGCCTGAGAAAAACTGTCAACTGAGCCGAGGGGAAAACCCAAATGGAAATTGTCTAATTGTGCGTGGTAAGATAACAAAACAGAGTTAGAGCTTCCTGTTATTGTTATTCCTCTTGTTGGCTGTAAAACATTCATTTCATCAATGTAAATAAGCTAGAACAACACAGGCAAAGATAATCGCCTTAGTCGGGGGGACGAAAATAAAAATAAAAGTGCACTTCACACAAGGTCGGGTAGGATTTAAATGCCGCAGTGACAAAAACAAGCTGCCATCCCTCACATATCCCTCTTTTCATCCTTCTCTGTGATGCGAAGGATACTCTCTCGTATGTTTTAAAACTGTAACAATTGGCAATTGTGTGGGTCTTGCGGCTTGACGAACTTCCCGAGCGGAAAGGATAACACGCACTTTTCGAAACACCCAAACACCCAACCCCCATGAAAGTTAATTTACGTCACGCAGCATTTTCAATCAATGTCAGCGGCGGCGGAGGGTTAGGTTAGGGTTTTTCAGTGAAAATCGAAAGGGGTTGCTGAACCCCGACGACCGCCCGCCGTTTCTGTTTATTTTCGTTGGCAATTTTATTTCCCTGACCCCCAGGACTGATCTCGTTTTGATTTGCATTTAAGCGCGACACTTGACGAGTTGCCGTGTAAATAAACAGATTGGGCTTTAAATTTGTGGTATCTTTGGCTCTTTAACGCGGCATTAGCTCGTCATCCCATCGACGAGTAAAGGTATATTCTATAATTGAACTCTGGCTGAAGTTGATGAGGGTGATGGCATGGTATAATTACAGGGTCTGCGGCTGTCAGTTGGAGTTGCTACGTTTTTATAGGGAAATCTATCGCATATTTAAGGGTTTTTTTCAACTAAATAATTATACCCGAGAAATATCTTTAAGGTCTGGCGAGGCGTTCCTTTACACTCGCTCTCTCGCACAATTCATGGAAATTTTAAGGACCGGCATCCTTGTGCACTGAGCTCCCCTCCCTTTTCTTTGTGCTGGGGCATGAAATTCCTGTCAAAATTGATAAAAATCACATTTTCCATTTGAATAACATTTTACGAATTCGTGCATAAAATTACGACAGAAAAATATTCCCAGCTTCTTCTTTTGCAGTGGAATTTCTGCAGCTTGGAGAACACCCATATATATGTATGTATGAATATTCTTTGGCAACCGCATTCCGCCCTTCCGTTGCCTTGTCTACTTAAAATGTGGAAAATATCTATTTTCTACGCCCCGAAATACGCGACGCAAATTTCCCACAGACATTGCCATTTTCTTATCGCTCGGAAAACAAGAAGAAGAAGAAGAAGAAGGCTGCGGTCCAAAATTAACATGGAAATTTTGCGCCCTGCTAGAAATTATTCAACTGTAGATAATTTCTATTGAGTGCTCGGGAGTGCACAACTTGAACTATGCCGAAATTTAATTTGTCTACAAAGTCAAGCGACGTGTAGATAAATCAATCAAAATGGCGCGCACACACGACCACATAAAAAATATATATATTTCCCTCTATATATATACACATCGGTGGAACTCACACACAATCGTTAAAGTTGCTGTTCGGCGCGCTTTAAAGTTTTTCGAATTTGACGTCAACGTCAATGGATTGGCTGCGGAACGCCTCCTACTCTTCAGAGCCCTCTTCAAACCCATATTTCTTTTATTTACACAGCGAAAAATAGTTGTGAGTGGGGATAATATAATATTATTTTATGTACACAAGAAATATATTAATAATTTTGAAGATTAGAAGGCAACTTAATAAATATTTTAAATAATTTATTAGACAATATTTTAAACTAATTTATATATTTTCCTTTATTCTGTCAGTGCACCAATTCTTCTAGCAGTGAAACTGCATTATCACCTTGGTGCCCCCCACTCAATCTTCGTTTTTTCCCCCTTTTTTTGAGAGCAAACGACGAGTGGCCCCAGAGTGTCTTTTTCGAGTGCTGTTTTGGCCAGGGCTTTTGTTTTTTTCGCTGCCGCCGTACAAACAAAGGGGAAAACAACGCACTCGCACTCGCACTCTCTGTGGAAATACAAAAAACAAAATAAAATACAGAAACAAAATATTATTTTTGCCTATCACCATAAATAATTCACCTGAACACCCCTCCCACCCCTCGCCGGCAGCACACACGAGATCTTCAAAAAGAAGCGCCAAGTGCAAAGTCAGTCGCACTCGAAAAAAATATATATTGAAAAAGCAACAACGTCGAGAGTGTGGGGAAAATACTAAAAAAATACACATAAAACTCTTTTGCAGGCTGAAGTGGAGTTTGGAGTGGAGTGGAGAGCTCCACGGAGCTCCAAGTTCCAAGTTCCGATCTCCAAGACAGGCAGTCTAGGGTCTCAAAAGTCGAAGATCTGAGGGCTGTCCCTAGGAAAAGTTGTTGCTCATGTGTTCGCTCTTCTGTAGTTGTTGCTGCTGTCGTTGTTGTTACTCTTTTGTCAAGTTGTTGTACGATTACGCGGCGAGCTTGTTCGAAAAGCTTTGGCGGCACTTGAAACTGAGGCAAACAACATAATCAAAAGAGGGAGACAGCCGCCTCAAGAGGTGTGAAGTGTGTAACACATTCAATAGGGATTAAGCCGATCGAAACTGGCTAAAATCAGCTTAAGTTATGCGATATTCTGCCGATTTAAAAGATAATAAATATAAGAGTGTCAGAAAGTCTGTAAAGCTGTACTATCAAGGGATCCTAACTCTTGGATTTCAAGTTCCTTTATATGGTGACTAAAATTAAGTTTTATTCCTATTTATCATAAGCTAATACAGGCTTATGTTCTATAATCTTCTTATTTTCTTTTTTTATGCGTTAATCCCTTGTTTTTTATAGATCTTGAAAGGGACTTACCAGGGTCTGATGTATCTAGGGCAGGTGGCTGCTGTGACAGTGGACCGGGAGTACTACCAGCGCCCGGCGATCGGGCGTCATCGTTCATTGCGCCGCCATAAGACAGCGATGAGCTCGGCGGCCGCTGTAAATAAATAATAAAATATGAGTAAATAAATACAATATCATATACAGGGAAAGAGGGGCAAGTGTGGGGGGCATGCGTTAGCTGATTGTTAGAATTGATTACAAATTGGTTATAAATGTCGCTTTAAATTGACACGCCTGGCCATTAAATGAGCCAGACGATATGGCCATGGCCAATGCCAAAGGCAGACATTGTCGGCCCGTCTTGTCCGGACCTCGGATTCTTCCGCCTCCTTAGCCATAAGTCCCCCAGACTGTCTGCACGACTGTCAAGTTGTCAAAAGTGCCATGGCCTGGCCATATTGTGGACAAACAAATGTTCAAGATTGTCGTGGCCTAGGCCTAGAGCAAAATACAAAACCAAACCAAACAAGAGACCAACCAGACAACATCGTGTGCAGAAATAAATATAGCTAGATATACATATATATGTATACCTATATATATAAGTTATCAAATTAATATGCAGCGACTGGCTCTGGCGATCTGGCCGTCTTCTAACTAGGAGTAGAATCAACTCGTCTCCATCTCCATCATCATCAACATCGTCATCGCCAATGGACAACAAGCCAGCGACAACGATGGCATATTAAACGTTGCTAAAATAATACAAAGCTGAAGAGAGGAGAAAAACTTATGCAGAAACCAAAAATGTCAACGTCCCAGGTATTCAGCGGTCGCCTCGCGATCGAAATCGATCGAAGAGCAATTTAAATTCTGCTAATAACGAAAATATACAAAACGCTTCGCATTAATTTCGTTCACGTGCAAGCTACAATTTTTAGCCATAAAATTATTATTTTCCCAAGCTCGTAAAAATTCTTGACTTTCGAATACAATGAAATATATATATTTCGTCGCCGTTTGTGATTCATTTCGAATTCGGGGCACATATTGCATGTGTTTTCGCTAAATATTTGTTAAATCGCATATTAATAGCGCCCTGCTATAGACAATTTGTGACTTGTTTTGTGTTTTTTGTTTAATTGTTATGGCCCCAAAAATTTGATTTGTTAGGAGGCAATGAACTGAACTGGGGATTATGATGCTATAGGCAGTTAATCCATAGCTTAGGCTTAGTCTGGGACAAGTTCCAATGGATTGGTTCCTGCTTTTTGCCTACTTTCCATTTCAAACACACTCGTTGCCGCAAATCTATTAATAATTAGACAACGCCGTCTGCATTTTAAACACACTTCAATACCAGTACCAATCCCATCCCTCCACTTTATGGGCCATAAGGTGTCTCTTGATAGTCGCATAAACAATTTCCACCATAAACGGACGCGATAAAGCCGCTGGAACAAGCGCTTGCAATTGTAGCAATTGTCGTTGCTTTTATGGCTTATAAACAAAGACAAAGCACAACAACTTTGGACTGACCGTCGGCCAAAATGAAACTATTTAATTAGCCAGCCGAAATCAAATGAAATGGATATAAAAAACAGAGTTGGACGAGAGAAAGAAAGAGAGAGGAAAAAACAACCAGCCAGTGAAATTCGATAGGCTTGACGGTCTGGGCCAAAGTCTTCTGGACTTGCTCGCATCTTTCACACTTGCCGCACACTTTGCCAGGGTTCTGTTTCATTTTTTCAATATTATTTCCTCCTTTTTTCTGCTTTTTTGGCGGCCTTTGAGCCCTGTGAAGGTGTCTCCGGTTACTGGGAGCTGAGAGCTTGGAACACGCCCGAGTGTTGGCCAAAATGCCTGGCGTGCTCCTTGAGCAGAATGATGGGATCCAGCCATCGATGCGTGCCTTAATTACATTTTCAATTAGCCAACGGCCCGCTCCACTAAATTAAGCTATCGAATTCCATTCGCATGTCCTGCGACAATTATTAACAAATATCGCTTTTTATTCAAATGATGAGCGTCCAAGCGGGGGACGGCTTTTAATATTAATGAAAGCGAAACGAGGGGGTTCACCCATCTAACCCCAATTCCATTTCCACGTCACGTAATGCTCCCTCATCGTGAAAACTTTTTCTTTTTTGGTCGGTTTTTTCTCTTTTTTCGGGGGGAGCGGCCCTTTGGGTGCATTAAAATGATCAAGAAACAATTTTCGTTTACCTGCCGGGGAGCTAAATTATTTATTTAATGCCCTCTCCGCCCGCTCGTCTTGCTAAATTTTTGATGATATCTGGAGTGGAGCAGCGACAATTGGGTGAGCGCAAGTGTGGATGGGCGGCCGAGACAACAACCGCAAATTTCTAGGGCCAAGTGAGTCATAAAACAAGTTACGACCAAGACCATCAAAGTTTACACTGAGAGTAAGGCGTTAGAAAGAAATGGAGGTCTTAAGGAATTTGTTTTGTTTTGCTTAGTATTATAACCTGGCCGCACTAAAGCAATGAAGCCTAGTGTGACCATACTGTCTACCCAAATCACAAGAATTCTGAAAGAAAAATGCTAAAATGTAATAATTTCTTCATTTTTCCACTGTGCATCAATCGAATTGCTGAAGTAGGGAAGAACTTTGCTCAATTGTTTTGGGTTTCGCTCACTTCATTACGCTGGCGGGAAGTTTGACTTGCGGTCAGTCTGAGAACTTTCCAAGTGACTTGGCTAAGTCGGCTCAGCTGCGGGAGATAATTGCTGTTGGGATGGGGCGGCGTCGAACAAATATCGACGCGTGTCGTGCTGCGTTCCGCCCAAAAGTCAAAACATGCAATTTCCATAGAGCCCTGTAATTTGGTAAAAATCTCTGTCACAGCTCCTGGCCGGTTAATCACTACAATCAACAGTTTTTGGGACCCTGCCCTCTCGAACTTAAGTCCCCCCCGGATAAACTAAAGCAAAACAATCAAATTACGGTTCGTAACTCAGTTTTTGGTGCGTGGGAAGTTTTTCCCTTTCGAAATGGGCGTGGCATTCGCAGAGAATTCCCTCCCTTTTCTAACATCCCGTCCTAATTGCCCGCCGGCGTTTATCCTGCATTTGACATTCGGGAGAGGGTTCCCGGGGGTAAGTCGAAGCCTAACCCGCGGCTAAATTCCAATCCAAATCTGAGTTTGAGTCTGGGATTAGGCCTACGCTTCGGGCTCATTTCACAATTAAAAATACAAACTGCAGCTAAGCTGGTAGAGAGGTATTTGAAAAAACAGTAATAATCATACACAGAAAATAAAATTTACTTTCGTTTATATAATTTCCTGTTGTGTTGATTTCAATAGGCCCCTGTCCACACTTTTGTGCAGTGTGACCATGCATGCTGCAAGTCAATATACTTTTTTCGGATTTTAATCCCTTTTAAAATACAAATTCTGATGATACTTCTCCCAAATTTCCCCCTGTGTAGCTTGTCCTGCTATTCGGTTTGATTTTGTTTACCGAACGCCCTGCGAAGTGGACGTGAAACATATTCTTTCTATTTGTCGGCAAACACTCAGGAACAAATTCTCTCCCCCATTTGATGAGCATATCCTTAGAGCAAATAATTAAATCCTTTTTACACGGCCGCTGCGAATGAAAGTTTTTCCGTGCGGTTTCTGGTTTCGCAGGATTTTCGGTGAGATGGGAAATGCTCGATGTGGAAAAGTGAGTGGCAGCGAGTGGAAGTTGAGCCCAAACCCCAAGCCCAAGCCCAAGCCCATACCCAATCCTCGGAACAATCCCTCCTGGCTGTTTATTTTGATGGATTTGCCGTTGTTGTTCTGGGGCAACAAAAGCTTTTGTTTGTCTGCTTGTGTCATGTTTGTTGTTTTGGTTTTGGTTTAGGTTTTGGTTTTAGCCAGAAGGCCCTCCAGCCGGAATTCTCTCGGTCTGAAGACTCTTTGGCGTTGGGTTTCTGTTAGCAGGCTGCTTAATTAACGGTATATAACCACCCCCAAGTGAGTGAATGTGAGTGTGTGCCACTTGAGCAGCAGCTGCTCCACCCTTTTCAACTTTTCCCCTGTTTTTCGCCCACCCACTTACTCCCACATTTCGCTGTTGCCACCTTTTGTGTATTTAATTGCGCGCATGGCATTTAATTGTTTTTCAAATTTGCTCAAGCTGTAAAATGTTCATGTGTGTAAGCCATTTTGTTTGGGGTGGTTGAATTTTTAATTAAAGCCAGTGGAGGTGCATGACTCCTTGCAACAGCCCGAACAATTCAATATGGCTGACTGAAATCTTTCCCCCCCGTTTTCAACCGCTTTTCAGCCATCACTTTTGGCAGGCAAATTGCTTTACTAAGAATTTTCCACATATGAATGAATGGACGAGTGTGTGTGAGGTATAATTTCAATCAAATGGCAAGTTAATTACACACAATTATTGTGCAAACACAGACAGACAAAAGGGGTTTAAAGTACTCAAGATTGTATAGAAGTTTAGTAAAATTAAAGGTATTTAAGGATTCATCGGAACACTTTTCGCTTTACCATCACAAATTAAATATTTTAAATCTACGTCTTTCTTCATTAATCACCAACCAAGTCATCGGCTATCAGTATTTTAATTAAACACCAATAATTACGCACATTTCAGGCTGTGGGCTATCATATCTAAAGAATTCGAATAGACATCAGCAGGCAATTACAAATTAATTTTCCAGCTAAATTCCCAACTCGAGTGGCAACATTTTAATTTCATGTCGAAACACTTGACATAATTAAACTAAACCAAAGAACGGAAAGTCAACTTGTTTTAGATATTACTCATACGCCATGGTGGTGCAGCTCCCTTGTGACCATTATCTAACCAAAAATCTTGACTTCCTATGCTCCGCGCTATCAGCAGCCAGCCAAGCGAAGTGAAACCCCAAAAAAAGCAAGAATAACAATAAAGCATGAGCGAATGAATGCCCAAAAAGTACAGGTCTGTGATTAAATATTTATAGGCTGATAACAGCCAAATTGAAGCAGAGGCAGCGTAACAGAAACATTTTGGGAAATCTTGAGCAAACAATGAAATTAGTATTTTGATAATAAAAATTCAGAAGCTACCTGAAAACTACTCTGCTCCCAGAATCAGGCAAACAGCAAGAAGTCAGGAATATAAGTAAGGTAAAATAATAAATAGATAAGGCGGCTGGCAAGCGGTGGCGCGCAATTGTGACTCTATCAAACTTATCATTTGTTTGCCTTTGTTATTATGTTACACAAACAGTGGAAACGTTAAACGTTAAGAGTGCGAGAGAAGACTGCAGGCCCAAAATAAAAAAAAAAAACTAAAGCCTCGGATGGGGGGAAAAGGGAAAAACCCAAGGAAAAGACCCCGGGCGGAAATGGAGCAAATTGAGCTGCACGCGATTTTGCATTTCACAGAGATCGGGTTTATCTGCTCCACAAATCTCGGAGCTATCAATTTGAACTTTTCGCTCACACAGCCCGAGATTAACCAGTCGGAGAAATAGAGAGAGCTATATAGATGGGGTCTCCAGAACTTTGGACTCTAGCTTTTTTTTTAATTTGCACTTGAGTGCATTTCTCGCTGCGGCTGCCATGCAAATAAGATAATTATTCAAATGGCATGTTTCACACAATTCCAACACAAATTCCTGGTGGAGATGAAACCAGGGGGGATATGAGGGAAATCACGAAAGGCAATGGAATCATTTTCTTGCCGGCAAAAGATATCAAGATAGCAACATGCAAATGCTGCAATGATCGCGAGAAATAGATTTGCATAAGAGACTTGCAGACTGGCTTTGGCTTGCATGTGAGAACATTAATCGTGTAATTAATTTGATGCATGTGTATGCAAAGTAATTTCATGTAAACTGTCACGCCCCCCTTTTCCCGCTCGGGTTTCCCGCTCTTTCTTTTAGTGGCGTGCTAAAAAGTCTCCCGGGACAAACGAAAATCCAGCGGAAAGACAACAACGACACCAGAGGCCCCAAAAGCCAAAAACCCCAGACAGTGGTGTCAAATAGATTCCGCAGTCCGATAGAGACGACAACCTGGCCCAGAGATTAGCCAAGACATCGCACCGGGCAGCGGGCACCAGGATCCCGATTCCGATTCCCTGATTCCCCGATCCCGATCACAAAGTTGGACATTTCGTGGACGTTTCCCTGTCAGCAGACTAACGCAAATCCCCGAGACAGTGCAAGAGAGTTAAAGAAACCCAAACATTTTCATTTCGCAAGCGAAAAAGATTTCATAGATTGCATTTTGCAAGAGCCCGTGCTTGAGCCCGAGCCCGAAAGGTGTTGGCCAACTTATCGCCTCGCCGGCTTGTTCCTTTTTGGCCCCGGCCGATAAGCTGACAGCTGAAATTAGCCCGACTAGAGGAAACATGCCCAGAGACGAGGCATTACAAGGATTTGTCGCTGTCTGGCGAGTCATGCCTCAAAAGAATGCTGTTTAGGTTTCGGAATGGTTCGTCGTCGAACTGGCGGGGTTGTATGGAAGCATGGCAGTCCAAAAATGTCTAGTCACTTGCACCAGGCAGCAGCATAATACGAAATTCATACAGTATTATTGATATGAACACACTGATAAATGGCCCAGAGTGACTCAAATGTAGATCAAAGATTCGCGCGAGCTACGCATTCCAAATAAACTCCCCCATTCCCTGCGGAGCCCCTTCAATAGGAGAGTTGTACACTTAAATAATATTCTTTAAATTAAGAAAAATAGAGAATATCTTATTAAAAATCATAATTGACATTATCAACAGGTAAAAGTAATTTTTACAGCATTAAATATATTTAAAACATTTTAAAATCGCATTTATATATTCTATTTACTGAATTGTCCCGAAAAATATAAAATTTGTATTGTGATAAAATTTTAATTTTATAAAAATTTTTAAGACCCTACAATATTTACAATGCAACATTTTTAAGTAATACATATTATTTAAAGCTGTATGATTATTTATACATGATTATTTTTCGGCTCTATAACATGTTTATTAAATATTAAATTTAAGGCCCTTCTTTTTCCCCTCAGTGCTATGAAATCCTCATCTGAATGCGATCCGAACACTCTTGTTTTGAATTTTAGCCCAGTCATCTTTGCCGCGAACTTCAGCACGGCGCTTTTGAGTTCTGTGTATTATTTCATTCCCTTTTTTTTTATTTTTTGTTGCCCCCTTTCGAGATAGTCTTTTGAATAGAGGGGCGGTCGACTCTTTAAAAGCCTGGCCTGGCTTGGCCGGGCCAAAAGTGTCGCATCATGGCCAGTGCGAGCAGCAGACTGGAAGACGACGTCGCCATGGCCATGACGAGGCACAAGTTCCGCCCCTCGACTCCCAAGTTAAATTCATATTCCCCATTTCGATTCCCATTCCCATTCCCACTCCCATACATTCCCCCGAAAAGCCTCTCTCCAGAAAGAGTACTTAAGGTTGAATCATGCCGGCCACTGCCAAATCAATTAGACCTGGTCGTGAGCCTCACTTTTTGGCCATTACTCGCCGTTTGTCAGCCCCACAGAGGGCCATAAAAATTAGAAAATTTGATTATTGCAACACGAAACACTGCCCGAGATTCACTTTAGTCGGAAGAAGGGGAAGAGTATTGTTTTTTGGTAGTCGGAGTAGGCAGGACGACGTCCCACTGGGCCGGGCCATTTGCATATTATCATTTTTGGGGGGGAGTGCAAAAAGATGCTCTAACAAAAATTTCATTACCCAAACCCAAAAACCGAAAGGCCGAAAAAAGCACAGTCGTCGTTCACAACGGTAGCGATGAGTTTAAATGAGTTTATTACATCTTTTGGCGCCTTTTACAGCATTTAGCCGGGTAAAAAGTTTTCAGACCGAGAAAAGGGGTGTGCGATAATGAAATTTCCATAGATTTGCATAAAGCGAGAGCCCCCAAGCGATTCGAGTCAGTCAGCAGAGTCAGCAAAGTCAGCAGTCAGCCAGTCAGGAATCGGAGAGATGCCCTAAATTAGATAATGTCTAAATTGGATTTAAAACACGCATTTTGCGGGTTTCCAACGGCAGCAGCACCGAACACCCAAACACCCATTGAAGACCCATCGAGACAACATCAAAATATCATTAGAAGGCTGTGCTTTTTTTCTGGTATCTGGGTGTCTGGGCATTTGAAGGGTTGCTCTTCTGATTTGTATGCAAATGTTTTCGGCTGGCTGGCATGAAATTTGATTTTCCATTTGGTGGCAAACAGGTGCCAGACATTTTCTCTTTCACTCTGCCGTTAAGCCGATTATAAAACGTAATTAAATTACGCTGGAAAATCATATGGCACTTTTTTAAAAACAGAATAAAATGTGATTGTAGCATAGAGTTATTTAAATGGATATATAAACTTAATTAGGAACAACTAGTGATTTAAGAGCTTAAACCAATATATCCAAAAACCAATAAACCAATGATAAAATGTTTATATGGACTGTAAATAATTTCATTAGAGTTCAAAAAAATATATAAAAGTAGAGTAAATAGATTTAAAGTTGGCTAACTTAATTCAGAACAATTTATGAAAAAAAAATAAAATAACTATAGAGTTTAAAAAAATTTCAGAAATAAGCAAACTATTTCTGCATTTTTTATTCTATTGCCATTAAATACTTAATTAACTGAGGGGACATTTCTTGGGTTCTTGGCCAAGTTAATAAATCCTGGTGCTGCCCACATTGTCATTACGTCATTTGCATGCACATATACGCAAAGTCATTGGGGCGGCCATTACACAAACACAAAACACTAATATATGAACACTTGGACAAGTTCATAAACTTTCGTTTCATTCTGGCTTAAAGGTCTGGTCGTATTGTTTTTCCTGTTCTTTTTTTCACCTTTGTTTTTAGTGTGGCATTTTTCGCATATTTCTGCTGCACATTTCGTGCAAAACTTAATTATATTAACTGAGTTATTTGCGGCATTTGGCGCGCTCTGCGACTCCGACTTGGCCCTCGAGAGTACGGCTTATATGTATGTCGCATGGTGTATGGTGTATGGCTATATGTGCATACATGCTGCAGGTGTTGTTGAACGACAAAAATTATGACAACTTAACTTGACTAACTGGTGTGTGTTGGCCGTGTGAGAGAGCAAGAGGGAGAGGCAGCTAGTTGTTCGCACCTAAATGGCCAGAATGACGGGCCAAGAAGGACGGACAGACGGGGCAATCAACAACATAATTAAAGACAACAAATGCCCATGTCTCCGGGATCTTTTCTTTTCTTTTTTACTTTTTACTTTTTCTTATTTATTTGCGATCCTTCTCCAGACGTTGTATGTCTTTGGTATGCAACGAGTTGCAATTAAAAATCAATAAAATGCGTGATTTTTGCAATTTCTGCGCTTGCCAATGCAATTTGTAATTGCCATAATTAAAATGTTGACCAGACCGAAGCAGAAAGAGGGGGTCTCCCTTCCCCTCCTCCTCGTCCTCCTCCTCCTTTCTCTTAATCAAATTTTCACCTACCAAAACGAGATGGAAAATCTGGCAGGAGAGTCAGATGGCAATGAGATGCAATTAAATGCGTTTTCAAACAATTTCACTTTGGACCACTATTCGAGGGTTGTGTGAGTGTGCGAGTGGCTGGAAGGAAACCACCCCGAATACCCTGACAAAATCAGGCAATCAATCACAGGACCGCCGCATAACTCACCCTCGTCTCCGGACTTTTCGGTTAGGGGGCGCAACAAATCGGATTAACTCCGCCAGACTGTACCGAAATCCACGCAGGCGCATTTTTCGAAGGATGCCCAGGATGAGTTCTGAGTTCTGACATTCTGCGTTCTGATTCCTCCTCAATTCCTATATCTGTTGCGCTCTCTCTCGCACTTATATGATTACTATACTTGGCAGGGGGTAGCTTATAGCTTATATAGCCGGCACACACATAACAATTAACTTTTGTTCGAGATTGAGGTTTTTGCGCTGTTCTTCGGGGCGTGTCCGACCATCCCTAAAAAACTAGATTCCCGAAAAAACGAGCAATCAACTGGAGAGATCGGAAAGATTTCCAGGTTCCAGCTGTGTTTGTTGATCGTTAGCCAACACTGGGCGCAAATCAGGGGAACAAGGGGAAAAAGAATAAAATAAAATTGGAGAGAGATCACGTGGTCGTGTCAGTTGCCTGTCAAAATAATCATTATCGATGGTCCACCGGCGATAAGGAAGAGATCACGATGCGAGGATCGCTGTGGGTTGGCTTGGCTGCCGATTGCCCATCCAGATTGAGGTGGCAAAGGTTGTCAGACAGAGATTTGACTTTGGACGGGTTCTAACTAACCCTGCACTCGCAGAAAACTATAGTGCAAAACTATGGATCATAGAACTTGGATGATAATTGCTTGCAAGAGCAAATTAGTAAGCTTCATAGCTCTGCATTTATAGAAATCTAGGTCGAAATATTCGAGAATTTTTAATATTTATTTTGTATTTTGTATGATATTTTGTTCCTATTATTACCTTTAATTCCCAGGTATTTATTGCCCAGATTTAAGGTTATTCTCTTGATTTTTGGCTAGTGTAAGTGGGGTCTTTCTATTGCCTTTACTTCCCTCTCGCTCACTCGTTCTGCCCACAGTCAATTGAAATTCTACGCATTCCAACAAACAACAAACAAATGCAGGCACACACAGATACACCGATACAGAGTTACATTTAGACATACAGACAGTTGCATATATAGAATTCTCAATTGCTTTCGCATCATTACGTCTGCGAACAATTTATTTTTATAAAAGCGAAGCGACCGCCGCCAGTCCAAAGTTGGCGTCATCATCACCATGATCATCATCGTCCGTATTCCGTCGCTTTTCCCTGCATTTCCCTGCATTTTCTCAGCGAAGCGTTCACGTTCGAAAGTGCAGAAGTGCATCGGGGAAAATTGAAGGAAAATACTGAGGCATGAAAGCGGCGTAAAGAAATCAAATAAATTTTATTGTATAAAAGCAGCAACAACACCCAAGCAAAACAATCATTGAGCCTGCTAGGCTGTAAATAGTTTACAGTTCTCTCTGCGGTTGCTCACACTTTTCCTTTGCTTTTTCCGTTGCAATCGATCGCAAAATTTCCCCCACTTTTCCGCGCTCTTTGGTTTTTCAGTCCCTCTTTTCTTTTCTTTGTATTGTAAACAATTCTGTTGGCGGCTGGCGGCCACATCATCATCATCATCATCAGCCAGGCGGCCTAGCTAAATGGGTGTTGAGTGCAAAGTGTTTGTATTGCCACAGATTCCCCGCCGCATCGCCGCTATATCCCCCGATATATATCGCCTGCCATATAGCCCCATCGATCCCCACTCTCTAGCAATTGCAATATGGTCGATCGCGATCCCAATTCTGCATCTGCCCCAGCATCTGCATCTGAATCCGAATCGGAATCGGAATCTTTGCCCCGACCGTGTTAAACGCTCGATCATTTTCGTGTGCATACTTCTTCGCCTTGGGGGTTTTGTCCCCTCAACTTGGCCAATCTGTCGATTTTTAGTTAAATTGCTCTCTTATTTTGTATTCAATTAGCCATTAAGTCATTAAATAACAAAGTTTGATTTTTATATTTTTATATCTCATGGCTAGTTGCTAACGATCAATTTATGGTTTGCTTTTTATGTTTTATTAATGTAAAAAAAATGTATAGATTTCAAGTTTTTTTTATCCAGATTTCATTGCACATTTCCTTCCTAATTATTTGTTTTTTAATTGGCTTGCACTTCTTTGTGTATTATTTTTATTTCCAATAAAAGCTGGTTGCTTTGATTGCTAATTTATTTTTTCCACATTTTATTTTCGCTTTAATTATTGCTTAAATTATTTTGTTATTTTTTTTAAAACTTTTGTTTTGTTCAAATGTTGTGAGCTTGTTCAGTAAAGACTTTTGTTCGCTTGGCGTTCAGTTCCTTATTTTATTATTATTATTTTTCGATTCTTTTCGGGTCGCAGCGGGAGATGCATCTTTTGTGCTGCTTCTTGATCGCTTTGTGTGTCTTTTTAATTTTATGTCTGGCCTTGTGCTTTGCAAGGGAATTTCTGGGAGGAGGGAAACGGAGTTTTTGGAGCTGACACTAAAAATACAATTTTAAAATACGAAAAGTTCGAAATCGAAGTGAAGCCAGAAAGAAATCATACAAAGGCCATGGTTAAAAGTCAGAAAACCAAAGAGAAAAAAACACAGTCTTTTGGAGATTTTTCATAATTTTTGCGCTGACCACAAAAAGGCTGCAGCAACAACAACAGAAACACAGCAACGACCACCATGTTAACGACTTTGGGCCACAGACTCCGGCATCATCATCATCATCGTCATCATATCGGTTCGGTTCGGTTCGGTTCCCTGCGAATCCCTCTCTCTACATTGTCTGCCAGATCGTTTCCTTAACTTAACGTAAAAGTTTCATTTTCGTTGCCCTCGCAGTGATACCAAAAACCAAAAGGCAGGAACCGAAATGAGACTTTGTCCAGAAAACCGAACGAACGAAGCTCGAGAAGTTGCAACAAATGAGTTTCTTATTTTTTTTGTTTTTGCCAGTTTTTTATTTTTTCACTTTTTGCTGCACCCCTCTCTGATGATTTTTGAATTGATTTGTGTTGTTAAATATTAAATTCTTATAAGTCATTTGCACTCGGAGCCTGGGTCCGGAGCTCTTGGGTCTGGGAGCTTTGTGTGGCTCCAAAATGACAGACAAGACGGTCCGCAGTCCGTTCCCCGTTGCCCCCACCCCCCACATGCCCACATATATCATTTACACTCGGCCAAGCTGGCAATTGGAAACGGAATCGAATTCGAATCCAAGAGCCACGGACCCGACTCAGTCAGACATTCAGTCAGTTCACAGCGGTCGGTCGGCCAAAAATGGCAACGGGGCAGCCAGCAGCATCTCAGATATATACGAGTACGAGTGTATATATACGTATATTTTTTTTGGCGGCAGGGAGGGGCTGCTAGGTGGGGAGCCTGCTGGCTCAAACAGAAATTATATTTTCAAGGTGTTCTCTTGCACATTGCTGGGTGCCTTAATTTTCTCGTATTTTTATAATTTTAATTAACATTGCTGGGGCGCTTAAAGATTGCAATTCGATTTTAACACAGTCGGAGGGGTACTTACAGTCATGCTTCGTTATGACAGACATTAATGGGACTTTGAAATGGTATAAAATAAAATAATAAAAAGTTAAGAGGTTTAAAATGAAACTTTAATTTAAAACAGGCTAAACCTTACATAACCGTAAGTTAGTTTATTTCATTTTTTATTATTATATGATTAGATATTTAAATTGCCATCTTCTAAAGATTTTTTTAATTTGAAAAAATATTTTTTTTAAGAATTAGCCCTGTCTTTGAGTCTTTCGAGTGTCTGATTTCATATGTATGAGACTGCAGTTTTATTGCCATTTTATGGCATTTTATTAATATTGCTCAAATCGAGGAGACAGACTTTCTTGGGGGGAAACGGGGGAGTTTGGGGCATTGGGCCTCGAAAAACATTCAATAAACACTCACGCAGTGCACAAAATGGACTTTAAACAAGTGCCACATGAAGTCTGGAAATTTATATGAGGAGCTTTAAGTAAGTCTCCAGCTGCTGTGTTTGCTGTTGTTGCTGTTGCAGCTGCCTCCTTCTTTCTTCTGCAGCCTGAATCTTTCTTCTGGTTCCTCGGCAGCTCGTTTCGGTTGCATTCATTACAAGCGAGCCAAAGGTTAACATGCAACGAACGAACGAACGGCAAGCAGCAATACAGCAACAGCAACACAGCAACAGCAACAGCAGCAACAGCAGCAACATCAACAACACAACAGAAACAACTGCTAAAAAGCTTAAATTTCACAACACGCTTCGAGAGACAGACAAACAAACACACAGCATCAACGTTCGTCGTCGTCGTCTCTCAACTTTTGCGTTTGAGCATTTAAGTGCCAATTAATAACAATTTTTATGAACCGAAGAAATAGTTGACAACACGGCATGGCTTCTCTTCTCGTCTCGTCTCGTCTTGTTTTGGTCTCGGCGATGAGCGTTGCATGCAACAAGCAACATGCAACATGCAGCCAGCCAAACCTCATTTGAAAACACATAATATTGTACACTTTATGAACAATTATTATATAAGTTTTATTAGCTGCGCGTCCGCAGGAGATGAAGAAGAAGCAGAAGAAGAAGGAAGCAGAACCCCGCGAGACTCTTTAATTAATTTGTGATTTTTCTGCATCAGAAGCTGAAGCTGAAGAAGTTGCAGCAACTTCTAAGCTGGGCTCCTCGGAGACTTTGCCGGGGGTAAAATCAACTTAAGACTTGTAAGCTGCAGCCACTTTTAAAGGTATAGCAACAGCTATTCTAACTGATTTTACAAGAAATATGGCTTCAAGTGCATCACAAATTTTAAACTAGATAAATAAGAACTAGAAAGTGTTGTAAGAGGAGGATCTTAAAGCAAAAACCACTATAAGCTACAGAACATTTTTTAAAAAGGTAGAAACCTATTAATAAAGCTTTTACTTTAAAAAAAACCCCAAGTAAATAATTAAAATACAAAAATGTACTCATAAAATCAGCCATTACCACCAGCTACTTCAGTGGAAAACCCACCCGACTGGGCCGACTTGCATTAGAGGCCATTTATGCCGGCTTATTGACGGCAGCAAGAGTCCGCGGGAAGGAAACCCAATAAGCATACGAAAGCAGGCTGACTTTGAAACATTTGGCGACATTAATATGATTTAATGCGTTAATTAGCGCCCGGCACAAACACAGTAGCAACACATTTTCCAGGGGGTGCGAGAACCAGCAACTTGAGAGCAGCATCTGACGCAAAGTGTTGCTCCCGGAAAAGTATGCTATGTGCGCCGGCTGGCCTGAATTCCCCAAATCCCCGAAGCGGATTAGTAAAAGCAGAGGCATCTCGCGCGAAAGAAGGAAAAGCCGGGGGGAAAAGCTGGTGTCTGACTGGTAAAGCCGGGTTCCGAATTCAGCGCCCCCCGTGTGCATTGCGTAATTGACGTCAATTTTGTTTTCGCACCGCGCATACCAAGCAAAAGCAACAGCCCACGGAAAAACAGAAGAAAAAACACCTAAGAGGGTTTCGAGTGGGTGGTTTTTTCCAGCCCCGAAGGGAAATCCAATACCCGACCGAGAAAATAATTTGCCAAAATATAGAAATTGTGTCGCCGTGCAGAAATATGCAGAGATATTGAAAACTTGAGGTCGGGCCAATAAACAGGAGCTACGACAATTTCCATGAGGGGCTGATGGTGATGGTGGTGGTGGCATCATATTTCATTTATTAGCAAAGAGCGTGGCAGGCATTTTTATTTATGCCTCCGTAATGCCGGGCATATGTGGCCCAAATGGGAATTGCCTTGGCGGATAAGCAGCACTCAGAGAACTTGGAGAAATTCCGAGAAAAACTCAGAGAGAGAGTTGGAGAAATGGGGGAAGAGAATCCTGTGAGCCCGAGTGCTTGGCAAGTAAAAGTAGCTTAGAGATTTATGCGGCATTTGTTCCATTGAATTTTCCGTTAAGCTGCACTTAGCAGCTCTCCAAACTTTTTGGTTAATTAAAAGTTGAAGCTTAGAAATTGCACGAGTTTTGCAAAGAGTTTATATATTCGAAAGGTGAAGTTGGAGTGGACTTTATTTTGCTTACTTAAATTATTTCTAAAAAATACAAGCAAAGTTGGGGAGATTTTTCTGAACTTCTTTCGGTAAAAAATAAACTCAAATTAGGCCAAAGGAGCAGGGTTCCCTGGCACGTGCGCTATTAAATATGCAATAAATTATTTTTGGCTAGTTTCTTCCTGCCCCTCAGCAACTGCGGAATTTGCTAAGCTGCCTGCAAATTATAGAAAATCCCCCCAAAGACGCCGGAGATGTGTGGGGATAAAGAAAAAGCCAATGTAAGCAATAAGCAGGAACACCATTATCTAATGCTCGGCGCGCCATTCAGGCATAAAGCCGACTCTACCCCAACTCCCGGGAAAACTTCTTTGGGCCTTCGAAAATAGTGCGCAGGAAATAAAGCACAAAAAGGCAATAAAAATTGCTGCCCCCACAGAAATAACTTTTGGGCCGACGACTATTTTGTAGATGCTGGCCGCACAGCTTCCGGGCCAATAGAAATGCCAGCAGAACAACAAAGGGCCAACAAGGCGAGAGCCACCCTTCCAAAAAATAAGCCCAAATCCAAAATCCAGGACTGGGCCTAATGGCCAAGGCAAACAGACAGATAGACGGGGCGAAATACAGATAGAAACGGAGACGTCGCCAGCAGCAGGTTTAAGTGCAAGTGATTTATGTCCTCGGAGATGTGGGCGAAGGAAAAAATCAGTCGACTGAATCAGAGCCAAAATTAGCCAAAAAGATCCTGGCCAAAACCAGAGCCAAATTGCAATTTGAGGCCCGGAAATCAATCAAAAGTTCAATGGCAAAAAATCAGAATGCAGAAACAACAAAATAATAAATATTTATCAAAAAAAATATTCCTAAAAAATCATTAAGTGAGTAAACATTAAATAAATAATTTTTTTCCATATAAATAATCAATTCTTAATGTCGGATCTAAGATCTAAAATATCTTGAATCATCAGCCTATTTTTCCTGTGCAAAAAGGCAGCTGTCCAAGGACTTTGGGAAAAGGGTTACAGCTAAGAGACTTGAGCCAAATTCAATTAGCAGCGGTCAGTGGCTGCCCTTTTTGATATTTGAATCATAGGAAATAGAATGCCCTTCAAGCGGGATTCAATTACACATTACAAGTGGTCAATAGTGGCTAAGCGGACTTAAGGGCCCCCTTTTTATTTATTTTTTTTGTATTTTCTCTGTGGTCAGTTGCGTGTTGGTAATTGAAAAGCACTCAATGGGGGTCGAAAGGGATCAGGGCAGAGTGATCCGATGATAGGATCAACTGCTGACTAATCGAGTTTAAAACAAGCGTAAATTGTCCTGGCCTTTCCTTTTGATATTCGAGCGGGCTTCAGTGGCGTTATTTGCGGTGCCAAGTGCAGCGAATACGCCGGGTAATTAATGGTAATTGTTCAGAGCTGAGCTGAGCTCCCACATAGGGCTTCCCTCAGGTGAGCAGGGCAAAAATTACGGGAAAAAAAAAGATTAAAAAATAAAAAACCTGGGAGAGGTGCTGCATTTGCCTAATGACACAAAAGTAAACCGTCCACATCGGACTTTGTATAATTTCCACCGCCTTTTCGTTAAGCTCTTAAACCGATTTGCAGCTTAGTTGAATGGCCAGGCGATAGAGGAGCAGTGCAAAAATATTTCACAAAGCCAAAAGCGCAAAAAATGAAACCGAAACTGTGTTCATTGGAAAAAATGCTTCAGTCCAAGACAAAGACTGCGACTTGGTGGCTTGTCTTGTGGCATTTTTACGGCATAAATTTCCATTGAATTGATACTTTTTGGCCGGGGACTCCACCGCACTCCTCCCCTCTTAATCATGGCAAAAACTTCGGGAATACAAAATAAACGCAAAAAAAGGGTTGACACAATCAGGTAGAGTATTTCCTCCTGTCGGCCGCCGCCCTTTGAAGGCAACACTTGAGCAGCGAAATTTCATTAAGATTTCAAAAATGCTTTTTGTCCAGCCTCTACGATTTCCTGGAATCGGGTGAAACAGTTAAAATGGTAAGATATTCTATAAAATGTTTACGACTAGAAATTAACTTTGTGGGCAAAAGTTTTCATTAGTTTTTTTTTCTTTCTTTCTGATAGTCATAAAATCGGATAGCCGTCAGTTTGGCATGTCTTTTCACGCCAACCGAAGATCTTTGGTGACCCAAAAAGGTATCGCATTCAACGCTTTCAGTGCTTGCAATTCCCCTGACAAAACCAAATTCTGATCAAAAAATTTGCTGTCGAAAGCTAACAAAAAAAAAGGAAAAAGAAGGAGGAACATCAGATCAGCCGAAGACGAAATCTTGTGGCAACTGCATTGAAACATTAGCAGTGATGACATTTTTGCGGTCACCCCCTTGTCCACCCCCCAAAAAGCGTCTGTGGATTGTCTGCTTTTGAGAGAAATTCCTGCCAGCGCGACACTTCATACATAATAACAAAAGATCGACGGATCACAAGGGCGAAATCGTCAAGCACGCATGACTTTTGGGCTTCGCTAAATACCCTGTAATTTACGGGTATATTCGCAAGGGCTTAAAACCAAAAAACCTTAAAAATATTTTACTCTAAAAATATAATGTGATTATAATTCCTCTAATTTGTCATAATGAACTCATTTGAAAAGGTGAACCCAAAAAATCACACGAGGGTATTTTAGGCCTCGTTCCCTGAAGAAGAACGATCAAAGTTTCGGGGATTTTGGTTTTTGGTTTTGGGCATTTGTAGGGCTTTCGTGGCCTGTTGGTTTATTAATTGTAGCCTTGGACTTGGCGATGGTCCGTCTTCGTTTCACAAATGAATGCACAAATTTCGGGACAAGTCTGCGCTGCGGTTTCGTTTGTGCCACAAAACGCAGACAGTATGACGACGCCAAAAGCCGCAAAGCCACAACAAAAAAAACAAAAACAACAAAAAACGCACACACATAAAAGTGAATTATAAGAAAGAAATCCTTTTGGCTAACTCGTATTTCGGCCCAAAAGTCTTGAGGTGAGAGTGCGGCTAATGAGCCAAAGCCAAAGCCCCAAAGTCTTGGATCCTTTGATATGTTTTTCTCGTACTTTTTCATCCGATTATTTTTGTTGTTGTTGGGGGTCTTCGATTTCAAAACCAGTTGGAGAGTTTTTGGAAAGGGAATGGATTGACTTAATGCCTCTAAAATTATAGGTTACTTTGCGCGCTGCTTGGAAAATTGTGTGCGTTTGTTTTGGGGCGTTGCTCGAGAAATTAATATAAAAAATCGAGCAGCACGAAAGAGCATTTTCTTCGGTGAAAATGCCTTGGAATTGGTTTGACTTTGAAGAGCCCAGAAACACGCCCCGGGCAATCACGCAAAATGCCAAATTACATGTAGCCACCATTAAGCGAACGAACTCATCTAACACGCACCCGAAAAGGGAGAAATAAACCCGGTCGGTTGAGAGAGAAAAAAAGAGTCATTTAAGGTGTTTTACACACGTTCTTTCCCCCTCGCGGCAGCTGGCCGATACGATCGGGTTCACTGCTCGAATTTCAGAGATCTGGCGCACTTATCCAGTGATCCCTGCAGCACCCCCAATTTTTACTTTTTTTTTTTGGATCGAAAACCTCCCTCTGCACTTTAAGCGGCTTACACGTGCCGCCGGTTTTTGTCTTTCGCCTGGATCTGGAACTGGAACTGGAGTAATACGAGCCGAACTCCTCTCAGCTTACACCCGCTGCTAATGGAACAGGAGCCAGAATTATGTCCAGTTTCCAGTTCCTGAACAGGGTAAAAATATCACACAAAATGGTCAGCAATTCATGAGAAACATAGTTTGGATCGAGATATTTCTTAAAGTTAGTATTATTCATTTTTCAAGAAGTTAGAAGGTTATGAGGCATTTATATTGGAAATATGGTTCATAAAAGTATTTAAATATATTTAAATTGAAGTGATAAAAGGTGTAATTGATATGATCCCTAATCTGCGTTGAAAGTCACAAAATTATTAGTATTATATATATAGATCGATTCAAGCAATTCGGTAAGACTCTCTTGAGGTCAGTTCAAAAATCGAAATTCCCGTTCCGATTTTCCTGAAAACCTAAAGAGAAGTTTACCCTTGCTTACAAAGATCTCGGAAATTAATGAGACGTTTCCAAGCGCGGGGCTGAAAAGGTAGAAAAGGTCCCTAAGCGATACATATAAATCCATCTTCAGTGCTCCGCTTTCAGATGAAGATCACCAAAATGTTGATCTAAATATTCCAGCTGCGAAAAAATGAAAAAGAGTGTTATCCTTTTTATGGTCATCCTTCTTTGGTTTTATCGGCAGAATATCCAGTTATGATGATCTTCTCCAATCGCATCTTTTAATATTCCCAGTTCCATTTTGCTCCATCCATAAAATCCATTTTTGCTTATATACTAAGGTAGTCAGAAAAAAATCAATTTCATTTTGTTTTATACTTTTCAAATATATTTTGGTTTTTTTGTTGTTTTTGTTTCTTCGTTTGTTTCATATATTTATTGGCTAACTCTTTAAACTTTACTCTGTAGTTCTTTTTTGTTTTTACTTAATTCTTCTGGGTTTTTGTTTTTCCTTGTTTTAATTATATTATTAGTATACATATAAATAATTAAAAATATTACATTAAAATGTATTCGTATATCGTATAGAAGTTGCTGGTTGTTTTGTTGTTGGATTTATATTTTACTTTTCTTTCTTCTCTCAATTTTTGATTGCGTTTTCTCTCCTTCATTTCTTATAACATTTACTTTCATTTTACAATTTTGCTAAAAACTAAATAAAATGTTTTGTTTGTAAAAACAATAATAATAATAATAATTATTAAAAAATGTATGCTCAAATTATGGTTAATTTATTTATTTATTTTATATTTTAAAAATAGTAAAAAGCAAAAAAGCGCCTTCTTTCGATTTTTAAAACATATTACGTATATATTTTGCATCATTTTTTAATTTTAGTGTTTTTATTATTATTTTTACTTTTGTTATATTTTTATAAAATATCACCTAAAGCAATTACGTATTTCAGTTTCAGTATTTTGTGTTTGTATTTTATGTTTATTTTTACAATGCAACAATAAAAAATTTTGCTTCTTTTTGTATATTTTTTGTTTTTTTGGTAGCAAAACATTTAATACAAAAATCATTAAAAAATAATATTTAACGAAAATGCAAAAAGCTCACACCAAAATCATAGGAAACAAAGTGTTTATCTTCGTATTTTCTCTCCTTTTTTTGCAACAGTGTTTTGTTTTGTTTTTAACTAAAAAGCGGCGAATTATGCTAACAGAAAAATTATTACATAATTACAGCAATTTTTCAAGTTTAATTTTAATTTCTTACATACAACTTTTTTTATTTTTTCTGGGTTTGAGACAAAGTACAACAACTATTTTAATTTTTTTTTTGTTTGCAAATTTCTTTTTATAATTTTGCAAGAAAGTTTTTGTTTTGTAGTTTTGAAAAAATAGTACAAAAGCTTTTCACGTTGTTGTTGTTTTTTAGTTAGTTGGCTATAATAAACCGCTGGGAATCGGTTCGACTATAGTCTAAGTATACAAATGACTGCCCATATAGCTGAGGAACTGCGATCGCAGCTCGATTTAAGTACATTTTTTGTAGTTTTGTTGGTTTTAGTAGGTCTACAACTCAAAATAGTAGTAGAAATTAGCAGTAGAAAGTGTTTTGTTGGTTGGTTTTGGTAGCTAGAAGAAGGGTTTGCTGCTAACATTTTTTCGTATCTTTGAGTTTCGATTGCAAGTTTAATTTACGCCTAGCATACAACTCCTAAGTTTTGGGATTTTGGGATTTTTGGGGACCTGACTAAGAACTATATAACGTACGCTATAGTATACAATTGGGGGGAGGGAGCGAGGGGTCTCTAAGTTTCTCGACTGCTCTCTAATTCAATTAAATTACATTAGCTTTCTCTCCTTTTATATTTATTTAATAATAATAGTATCGCGTAGTTTTCGATTTGCTTTAGTAAATGCTTAAAGTTTGTTTAGTTTGTTTTAGTATTGTTGCTGTTGAATTACGTATATCAATGTTCTTGAAAGTTTATCGGCTCATTTAAAATGTCGTTCGTATAGGCGCATTGCAATCCTCAATTAATTAAATTAACTTTAAGTTTTTTTTTTCATTTTTGTTTTTATTTAATAAACAATAAAGTTTTATTCGTATACTTTGCATTTGAACTCAGGTTGGGGTTTCTTTTCTGGTATCTCTTTTTACGTATATGCGTTGCATGATGAGAGTTGAACAAAAAAGATCAACGAAAATATATGTTCATATTTTCATTTAGTTTTTTTTATTTTTCATATTATTTGGCAAGTTCTCTCCCGTGTTGTAAAACACGCGAAGGGAAAAGGACGTTTTGTTTTTGAAAAATCGTATACACGTTTGCTAAAGTGAAAAATTCCCGAGAACATAGTGAAAAACAAAACAAAAATTGAAAACTAAGCATAGAAAATATGTTTAGAAGTTTCTAGGAATTAACTATACTCTTAGCGTTTGTTTCACTTTCTCCTTCTTCACTTGCGAGTGAATTTCTTTAAGCGCAGCCTAGACTTGATTTTAATTACAAACTACATGGCTAAGCGTTATCTCTATGTTAGATAGATTTCTTCAGTATATTTATAGAGAACTCTTTTTGGGGGGGCTCGAAGGGATAAAAAGTCGGGCGGGACTAGAAGTCCGCCTCGTGTTTGATGCGATAGCTGGCATAGGTCTCCTCCAGCGGTGAAAAGTCTTGGGTGCTGGGCTGTGATCATTTTCCAAGTAATTGGCACAGATTTACGTAAGAATTTTCGTAATATATAGGATAGAGAGAGATTTTAGAAATGTTGGGGTATAAGACTCTGTTTCTGTGTATGGTATTTGTATCTGTTTCTTGTTTTGTTTTTTTTCTCTTCTTTTTTTGGCTATGTCAGTGTCTGCTTGTGGTTGTTGCTGTTATTGTTCAGAGAGGAGGGGACGGGGGATGTCAAGTATTTACAAGTTTACAAACTCAAAAACCGATAAGCGAACCTATCGATCCCACTGTCTAACTGACTGTACCCGAAATGAAATCAGGGCAGAAGAGTCAGTCCAGCTCTCGTATATCATATCATATCAGTATACATATATAATATATGCGTATTTGTGGGTATTTATATATAGTTTCTATATAGAACTCTATATAGAGTAAGGTGCATATGTAAAATTGTTAAAAATTGGTTAGTTTTGGGGTTAGTAAACTTTCTCATAATATAAGTGTTCATTACTTCAATTCTTGTTGGTTGGTTTTGTTTTTTTTTTTGGGGGGTGTTCAGTGTGGGTTAAGTAAAGAAAAATAATCAAAAATAGTTGGTTAATGGTGTGTGTGAGTGTTGGGTTTTTTGTTAATAATAATTAATAATATATTGGCGAGCTATATGGGCCTCTTGCAAAAACGAAGTTCTGGAACATTGTTCATATTGTTGTAATTTAGTTCTCAATTACTTTATGCTTTTCTTATCTGGCTTTTGTTTCTTTAGTTGTTGGTACTTTTTACAAATTAAGCGAAATTGTTTGTTGCTCTAATTATTGTTGCTCAGTTGCTTTTGTTCATTTTTTGTTTTTGTTTTAGTTTTGGTTGTGTGTCTGTTTATCTTTATCATTTACAATCTGCTCGAGATATATAAACTGATGTTTGTGTATTTACGTGTTGGATTTCTTTGAGAGGGAGTGAGATGAACTACTGGGAAGGCGCGCGGCGCTGGCAAAAGTGTACTCACTTTGGCCCTGGCCACGGCTGTCCGCAGTTTTTGGTACTTAAACTTATGGCATTTACTGTACTGTACAGAGGAGAGCAAACAAATTCTGGCCGTGGCAGCAATAGCAACATTAATGGGTATCCATGAGATACATTCGTGATGCGTTCGTTGTTCGGTTCTGCAAGTCGATATGACGTTCGTCGTTGTCGGTTCGTTGTTCGTTATTTTTTGTTTTGTTTCGGTTTCGGTTCGGATTCGTGGCCGAAGCCTCTTGGAAGCTCGTTTGTCGCTGGTTAGTCACTCATGTCGGTTACTGTCCTCGGTTGCTGCTGGCCGCCGATGTTGCTGCCGTGCTGCAACTGCTGTTGCCGCCGTGTTGCATGTTGCTGTTGCTGTAGATGTTGCTGCTGTTGCTGCTCCGGCTAGGAAATTCCTCTGCTCTCCTTTTTCGCTTGATTCTGTATTTCTGAATTTATTAATATATTTATTGTGTTTGTTTTTTAGTTTTTTTCTGGGCTTTCTTCGCTTTTTTGTGTTCTTTTTTTTTGTTCTGATTCTGACTAATTTACAATGTGTGTGTGTGGGTGTTTTGTGTGTGTTCATAATGACGTACAACTTCTTCTGCGTTCGGATTTGGATTTGAATTCATCAATATTAATATTATGTTTTGTTTCGCACAAAGTGAATTAATTTTACTTAATTTGCTTATACAGTGTGCAGCAACATTTCTTTTCTTTACTTTCTTTTCTTTTTTTTGTGGTTATCGCTCGGTTATTTCGCTCGATTGGCATTTTTCGTATTGATTGATCGCAATTATTATTATTGATTCATTTAATCCCAGGGCATTGTGAGCACCCGCTTCGTTTTTGCAAGAAGGTCGTTATCGTACTACGAACATGGGTGCACCACCGCATTGTAGCTCGCCAATATAGGACCATGTGCTCCCGCGAAGGGGGTACTCACAACGTCTGGTGTACTAGCTCCATCGGTGTGCGATGTGGAGTCGGCATTGCTGCGCCCTTCTCCGTTCGCCGATCCCAACTCCGGTGGTTTGGTGGTGTCCCGTTCGTCGATCACTAAATCTATTGGCATTTTACCCTTTAAACACGATATATACCGATGACAGAAGTTATCGCATAATTCGTGTACCTAAAGGAGTTCGTAGAAGAGAGAGAGAGAGAGGAGAGAAGAGAATAGATCATCAGTTTTCAGTCGATTTTTTAGCTTCATGGGTGGGTGTGGGTGCTTGGGTGGGGGCTACTCTCTAAGGGGTGTGCTCCGTAAAACATCAGTCATTGATATTTCTCAGGGGGCTTATAACATATAAGGATCTATATATATATAATTATTATGTAAGGAAATATCTTAAAACATCATCGAAGAAGATCATCGAAAGATTTTTGTACCTTTGGCTAAATTGATTTAAATTGTTTTTAAATTTTTTAACATCTTTCGATCATCTGCTTTGTAAAATTCAGTGACAATAAATTTTAATTTATTTTCCACTTGTAGCTTATATCTACACTTGAAGCCAGCTTAAACATTGCCATACTAAGCGCCATCGCATTCTTGTTTCAACCAGAAACCTGCTCATCCCAGTTGCCCCGAACAACCTCACTCCCCTGCAAATGGCATGCAAATTGCTTTTGATGCGTTACCTGAAAACTCCAACCTGGACTCCATCGCCCAGGCACAGACACAGGCACAGGCGCAGACCCATGACCATGATGATGGCACTCAAAAATGGCTGAGGTAGAGCCAGGCAGAGTCTTTTAGCTCTCCTAACCGAGGCCCATAAATATGCATAGAGGTACGAAATAATGCACTGGCCGAAAAGGAAGTGGCCGGCCGAGGAGGCAGGCAGCTTAGCCCCGGGGCACACTTTCAGCCAAATAACCAACCAGGCCAAAAGCAACAACAACGGCAACAGCAACAGCAACAGCCGAGCAGCAACATGAGACAGCAGCAGCACGTGCAGCACTCGCATTAGCAACATGGAGTGAAGATCGCTGGCGTCATCGTCATCGTCAGCGGGAAAAAGGCCCATGAAGACCACTTGGCCCAAACAGAATGCGTTTTTAAGGCCCTGCTGTTGTTGTTGTTGCCGGCTGTGTGTGAGTGTGTGTTTGTGATAAAACAAATGCGATAAGACCAAAGTGAGTGTGAGTCAGGCATATATGCAAATATGCAGCAACAAAGAGAGGAATGCAGCCGCCGCCACGGCTAAAAAGAAATTAATTGCACTGGGCCATGGCTGGCAGACACAGCAGCAACAACAGCAACACCAACAGCACAACCGGCAACAACAGGGTGCTCCATTTAACCGGGGCCAGGCATTTAATTTACGAAAAAGTGCGCGTTGCTTATGCAAATTGTTTGTTGTTGCTGCTGTGTTGCTGCTGCTGCTGCTTCTTTTCTTTTCGATTTTTTGGCCTGCGAAAGCTGCAACAGCCAGGCTATTAACTTGTTGCCCATTGCCCAAACTTGTCAAACTCGTTTGCAGGCTGCTTTCAATGTTATTGTCACCAAAAAAAAAAAGAAAACAGAAACATATACGCAAAAGCCAAAAAAATAAAACGATGATAACTGGTTTATGACAGGACAATGTCAAATTTGTCGCCGTCGCTGATAAGCTTCTCCACAGCAGCAGCAGCAACAGCAACAGCAGCAACATGTTGCCGGTGGAGGCGACTCGGTTTTATGATTGCATTTGTAGCTGTCAAAGTGACCATAACAATATCCATAAAGCGAGCAATTAGCACGCCAGCAACATGTTGCCGCTGTGGCTCTGCACATGCAACATGAGAGCGCCCACCAAATTGATATGTTTATGCGATGCTGCTGCTGCTGCTGTTGTTGTTGCTGCTGCGACTTGGGCCCTTCAGAGACCCGCGGACTTTCGATGCCGGCTGGCTGATAACTTTTGATTAATTTGTCAGCATTGTATGTGACATTTTCGAACGGCTCATTGCGATATTTATGACTGCCAGTGGCCCCCATGTTGCTGTTGCACATTGCTGTTGCTGTTGCTTTTGACGTTGCTGTTGCACATTGGGTGGGCCCACGAGCAGCAAGGGCGACAGGCGGACATGGACAGCAGCAACAGCAGCAACGGCAGCAACGGCAGCAACCAGAGGGCGTTTCTTGTAAATGCTGACGCTCATTTGTACATCCTGTTAAGCAAAACTTTTCACAGCAGCAACATTGGCTTTTCCCGCCCCGTTTAGCCCCCTCATCGCTTCCCTCGCAGCTTCCTCTATTCTAATCTCGATGCAAATCGCTCCAATCTGCGCAGTGGTAATTCTCGATTTCCGCTCATAGATAGCTTTAACTATACGAGTATTTTCCCCCTATCTAAAGTCTCGGCACGCAACCTCCAACACAACACACAGTCCATACTGTCTAACAAGTTTACTGAGCTCTCTGTATGACATTTAAATGCAGTGCAATTAATAGTTAGAAGTATTGCATAAGTGCCCCATAATAGCTTATCAACTTCGGTCTAGTTCGGTATCATCCTTGAACTTTTTTTAATAAGTTGAAATTGAAAAAAAAAATTTTAAATCCAAACTAATACTTAGGATTCTTTATGTTAACGCTGAACTATAAGTATTTTTTGCAAATTTTCTAATTTATATTTTCTTTTACTAGAACATCATCAGTTGTCTTTTTTTTGGCATCCCTCAGCTTGCATCATCGGCTAAAACCAAAAGTACACAGCTGTCGATGGCGATGTTGCTGGTGTTTTTTAGCGAGAGATCCCGAAGCGATCTTGGCCAAGCCATCAGAAACAAGGCCCCCAAACCGTTTGTTGTTGTTGTTGCTGGTTCTGTTATGCCCCCATGCCGGCATTAACCCAACCGATTCCGATTCCGATTCCCCGATTCGATATACCCATATATATATATACACGTATGTATATACCCCCTGCCGGCCGAGAAGCGTGTGCAACTGACCCAACGTGTTGTGTCTCCGGCTCTGTCTGTTTGTCCCACTGTCCATCAGTCGGTTCGTTGGTTTGTCCCACCGTCCGTCCCACTGTCTGTTTGTCAATTGCAATGTGCCTGCCTGCCTGTTTGATTTTTTTTCTCCCCTTATATTTTTTGTATTTTTTGCATGTGACTCTGTGACGAGAATTGTCCGTGTGCTGGGGAGCTAAAAAGCTAAAAAGCTGGAGACTATGGAGACTGGGGCCCAAAGCCTGGAGCTTCGAGACTGAGAAACTGAGACTGCCAAACCAGTTTTTGACAGACACAAGTCTTGAAAACGTCTTTTTAACTGATTCTGTTCGCTGCCGTTGTTTTTAGCAGCGGCAACAAATATGCACAGATACAGATATACATTTACTCGCTCCCATATAGATGTTTTTTGTTTCTGTTTTTTTTTTGCAAGTCAACCCGCACATTTTATTTAAGTATATTTTGTATTTCTTTGTAGTTTTTTTCTGTTCTTTGCATTTATATATTTATTTTATACACCAAAAATCGACCGCTGCACTTTGTTGGCTGCATATAAATGAATGTGTTTTTTATGCTTTATTTTTTGTTCGATTTTTAGGTTTGTTTTTTTTTTTTTGTTTTTTGTACAAGTTGCTACAGTTCTTTGTTGGTTTCGTGTGTGTCGCAAGCTGTGTGAGTGACAAATGACAAAACAAAAACCTGTCGTGGTCTCCGCCGCTGCTGTGATGTTGATAAAGATCTTGACTGTTTTATTTTTTTCTTGCTTTTTCTGGCTTTCTATACAGGGTGCAACAAATTGCAGCTGGCCAACTGACTGACTAACTTGGCTTACTGCACTAGTTTTGTGCCTCTGTTTGTTTTGCGAGCTTAGAAAGCGTTAGTTGGTGATTAACCACTAATTGCACCTTGATTGACTCTTCTTCGTTCGATTCCTTTTCGCTGTCATTAGCCTATATCCAGGGCTTATAATCTCTCGATAGGAAAAGAAAAGGTATGTGGCATTTCACATTCCACAGCAAATGACTTCAAGGTCTAGCGTAGGGCTAGTAAATGTACAGCCAAGTATTTGATCATTATCAGTGGCTAAGATTTTACTAAAGCCCATTCTATCGATGGTATCTACTCTACTCTACTATAAATTCCCTGAGCGTTTTGTGTTCTGGTGTTCTGCTTATTTATTTTCGGTTCGTGTAGAATGTTTTGCATAATTTCTTACTTAAGACTTAATTGAAAAAAAGAGTGAAGAGCGACTTTCGGACGGGTTTTCTGGCCGGCTTAGCCTCTCAGCCTCAGAGACTTAAACTCCGGCTCTGGGTTTCGGTTTCAGTTTCGGTTTCGGTTTAGGTTCGCTCCACGCTTCGTTGCGCATTTGCCTAATTAATTTTCTCAGCACAGCAGCAACAAAATACAACAAAAAAAATACAACAAAATACAGAAAAAAAGGGGGGTAGCCGGCATTAATTACGACCACGTTTGAGGAACAACTTCCATTAAGTCACAGGGACCGAGAGACACGCACCCGAAGCCGCTTGCATATTATTTGAAATTAAAACAAATTAGGCAACCTGTAATTTTTCCATTTAGACAATAAAGTGTCTAATAATCAAGTAGGTGTTGTCGAGAACCCTCTCAGCATAAAACCTCCCCCTCCGCCCATTCTCCCATTTTTTAGTTGGGAAAATAATTTATGTGGCTGCGCGGCGTTATCTAGGAATTATGTTAGGAGATCGAGAGAGGGGAAGTTCTGCAGTCATCACACCTCATGTATCAACAACAAAGGAGAGGCCGAAAACCTGAATGCATTCCATTGTTTAGGAAATATTTTCCTTTTTATTTTATCTTACGCATGAAACTGTAACCAACTACAAAAAACACCTGCCGCTGGCCAAATATTTGTGGTCTAAGCCCACATCCTGTGCTCGTTCCCCTTCTCCTGCTATAAACAAATATTTCACTTTGATTGGCAATTAATTCAATTTTCAGCTGGGTTTTTTTTTTTGCTTCGTTCGTATTTCTCCTTTAATTTAGACATTTTGCAAGTGTATTAAACCAACTGCAGATAGATATATACGTATATATGGCCGCCTGCTGCGGGACTCCCATGTTCCCTCTATGCTCCTTTTCACCCCGTTTTTGCAACATGGCTCAATAAAATGTCAACACAAATGTTGGTAATTGAAATGCGCGCCCGTTGGCAACTATTTGCCTGCTTTTTTCGCCACGGCGTTTTGGGCCCGGTTTTATTTATGGGCCTGCTGGCTGGAGACTGTGTTTTTGGGTCCTGGGTTCCTGGTTAAACATTTTGGGTGGTCTTTTTGGGGCGTTGATAAATGATTGCTTGGCCCGGCTTGGCTCTCTGGCTTTTTCAGTTAATTGCAATGACTAAACAAATGCTGCTTTTTCTGCTGCTTTGATGAGGTTGCATAAATACGGTTTTGATATTAAAGCTATGGCAATGTTTAAGCTGGCTTAAATGGTATAGTACTTTAGGGAAATATTCTGTAAAATCGTTACTTACTTTTTCTAATTCTAAAAGGTGAAACCGAAGTACTTGTATTGCTTGCACCATCTGTAAAGAAAGCAAAAAAGACAAATACATTAGTAAGAAGTATTTAAATAGAAAATAAATTATTAGTGTGACCAGACTGCTTATTAACGATCTGAACAAAGTTTTAAATAAATAAATTTAATAGAAAAAATAAATTAATATACATTTTCAACAATTGTATCGATTTAACAACTCACTCTAGCACACTCACAAACACACAAGCATTAAACATTTTTGCTGGTGTGACCAGACCGCTAATTAAAACATCACTTTGACATTTGACATTTTTACGATGCTGCTAACTGCTGCTGTGTGGCCTGTTTGGTTTTGGTTATTGTTGCAGCTACCGCCAGGAATTCCATTTTAACCCAAGACATGCCATAAACATTTTATAGCAAGGGGTTTCTTTTTATTTCTGCCTTCTCCTTTAAGTGAGTGTTACTAAATGCACTTTTAAATGTTCAAACACGATAGCGGATAAAGGGGGGAGTGGCAACCACAGAGTGGCATGCCAAAATGATTTATGGCCAAAGTACGCAGACGCGAGCGGGCCAAAAGATAGACACACACGGCCATGGCCAAGACGATCTATGGATCTATGAGTATGAGGTATGAGCTCTGAGGGATATGTTGCCGTGGTGGCGGGAAAAACAGGAGGAACTCGGGGGTTTTTCAGTGATTTTGTACTACAACTAATAAACTAATCTGCAAGTGCATAAAATTAGGGCCACCAGAGGAAACTCCGCCGTGAGTGAGTGGGTAAGTGAGTGACACATTTACGACTGCCGGCAATTAAAATTAGTTTTGCCCATAATCTCTTTATACTCCGCCAGACTCTCGGCTACATATGCACACACATACATCTGGGTTTTTTTGCTTTCTGTTCATCATCCGACTTTAGCTTAGCTGCTAGCCAATTGCATGGCTCGTTTTGCACTTTTTGCACGCGGCATTTCCGTCTTGATTTACATTCTGCTGGATGCTGCCTCCGAAATGATCTCTTTTTGGCCCCCCCTCAAGGACCCCTCGTTCCCCGACTCATGTCCATAAAAATTGTTATGACTCGACGGGGTTGAGAAATACCAGAAAAAAAGAAGCAAAAAAGCAAGAAGAAGGATATTGGCAAGTTGTTTTAGTACTTTATCTTTAAGTTGGGTGGTTAAAGGATTTTTGAAACCCGTAAAAAAAATGTAGAGTTAAATCTTTAAAGATACTAATGCGAGTTTAATTTGTATTGTTATTTTTTTAAATATTATTATGCCAAAAATCTTCTTTCAGTGCACCACTGACTCATTTCGCTTCTTTACTTCTGGCTGATCTTCGGAAATGTGCTGCCCCATCTGAGAATGCTCGAAATCTCGATGCTCTTTTAACGATCATTTCCTTTGGCAGATTAGCATGAGTTCCGTTCCGTTCCCCCAAAACTATAATAATGCTCCTCGAAGACTTTGGCTCATCATGAGCGGCGATCATGATGATCTCCAAGGTTGTGCTGCTGGCATTTGCCTTGGATCGCGTCGCTCCCCCTTTTCCGTCCGCCCCTCTTGTCCAAGATAGCGAATGCATATTCTACTAAAGTCAAGACGTTGGCTCCATTGTTGTTATTTTTTGCATTTTTTACCCTTTTTTTTTTTTTGCACACCCAAGGCTGGCAGGCAGGCAGCCCATTTAGAGAGTGCAAAAATGTCATATGCATCATTAAATCGTTCTGCTTCATATTGTCGTTCGCATGGGTTCGCTCGACGCCAGTCCCCTCTATATACCCCGATATCGCCCCCGAGAACTGTGCATATATCCCCCGAGAGCAGCAAGAGCGAAAAGTATGGCAACGCTGTCCAATAAAATGACTAAACAACTCAGTTCACGTTGACGAACAAATGCTCATAAATTGCGTTCGTTCGCTGGCTGTGGCTTTTGCTAAATTCACTGTGATTTATTCTAAATAAAAGAAAATTATTCAATTGTCGTCGTTGTTTTGGGTCAAGGTGATACACATACACACACAGGCACACACAGAGTGAAAAAAAAATAGCCATGATCTTTGGCTTTGGCAACTTGCTGCCAAGGAGGCTGTTGTGGCAACTTTGTTGCCAGCTTTGGTTTCTTTATTTTTCTTTTTTTCGTTGTACTTACCAGTGAGTCGACTTCGGGATCTGCGGTATAATAGGGTTTCTGTGATCTTATCTGCAAAGAGAAAGAATGAGAAGGACGATGGTTAGTGAGTGTTAAATTTACACAGAGCAAAATATAGATGACATTTTTATTTAATTTTGTAGAAATGTTTTCCCCTCTACATAGACTATTGCCAGCTGTCCTGGTCGAAAGCCGGCTCCTCTCCACTTTTTTTTGCCATTTTATGATGGCCTGGCCGCCGATAAGCTCATGCCAAACCAAAATATTGTACACATTATAAAACTGCAACAGCAACCATAAGCAAATCGGTTCCACGGCGAGCATGGGAAACGCAACATTTGTGCGCTCATCAGCTCATCAGCAGACCCAACGCCAAAGCCAAAGCCAAAGCCAAAAACCCAGACCCCAGAGATCCGAAGAGGTGACGATGCGACTCGCTGTGACCATAAAAGAGATTCTCGCTTTTATAGCAATCCCGAACACACAGAGATATAAAAATAAACCACACACTTAGATAAAGATCACAAAGGCAATATCTGGCTAGATAAAATGCCACACAGACCGACCGAGAAGACCGAGAAGAGAAGGTCATCAAAATGCTGTGCGAATTATTTGAAATCTCTTGTCGGATTCGGATTCGAATTTGGCTTTGGTCGTTGGTCTTGGCTCTCACGGAACTGAGCCATAATAAATGGTTGAGATGAGCTCGGGTCTTCAGTCGTTAGATAAACAGATATCGCCGACAAACACCCGCTGCGATATCTTATATAACGGTCGACGGACCTGACCTTGTCCAAATGCGTGTGTTGTCTTGTGTTTTTGTGCAAAGTTGTTCCTGGTTGACCACCCAGCAACTTGCAACAAGGTTGCCCTACAGAAGGGAGGTCTATAGACAGAGTTTACATTGTCCCGGTAAATAAAAGACATGACCCTGAAAGGGGGAACAGGAATTACGGATTGGCAATAGCCAATGTGACGATTGAAAACTACCACATTCCTCTTTGTTTTTTTCATTATAAGAATCTAAAATATATATTAAAATCTGAACAAATTTTTCAAGCGAATGGTCACATTGATCTTTAATTAGACACATGGGCATACTCTGCCTTCTGAATCCTTAAAATATTTTCCATTACTAAACATTTATTTGTAAAATTAATATTTTGATAGCCTTTAAGATGCATAAATAATGCCCTAGTGATCTCCTACGGCTGGAACTATGATCTTCCAGCCTCTATAAACCCACACAGACCCGAGTTCGAGTTCGAGTCCGAGTCCAGCGGTCCAAGGCAGTAACGGCAATTTGAAATCAACTGAGGCATGTGCAGCTAATAATTACACACTTTGCACACGGACGGACGGCAAGGCGGGAAAGACTTGGAAGACTTGTATCTAGATATGTGGGCACTTCCATACCATTGTACGATCGTATGAGAAAAACGCCCCATTGTGAGTACCATGCCATACCACACCATACTATATACAATAATAACAAACACAAAGCACGGCCATTGAAGAGTCGCGATCGAGAAATGGAGGGGAAAATGCGGGGAGCCGAGTTGCGTGTTGGGTATTTTGCAAAAGTTGTTGCCTGTTGGCTTTTATGTTGCATTTTCAAATGCTGGTTGGCTGATGTTGTGGTGTTGCACACTCACACACACCGAGATACACCGCGATAAAATGGGAACTCGCCAAACTGGTTTCGCTATGCAGGCTCGCGCTTTTGGCTTTAACTGATATGAAAAGCAGAAAAGCAGTCGGCCAAAGAAGTTGGCCGGGCCTATATTGCACGCACTTTGGGCCTTTTGGAAAAGGCGAAAAAAAGAAATAAAATGGCTGACCCGAAACCTTGAACACACCACAATATCGCGGTCCATTCTAATTGAAGTTCTGCGCCGAAAAAAAAATTATAACGAAAAACTGAAGAGAGACCGAGAACGAGATGATTTTAAAAATATATAAATCATGCGGGCAACTACTAAAATGCACAGCATGAGACAAGTCTATAAATACACGAATGTTCAGCAGTTGGGGCGTGAAAATGAAATGGAAATGGGAATAAAAACGAAATGATTTTCCCCGTGCTTTTCCCCAAAACAGTTTTGTCAACATGCTGCTGCTGCTGCTGCTGCATTGCGTGGGCGGCGTCTGCAGCTGACAATTTTGTATTTATAGTTTAGTTTTATTTCGATTCGGACTCAAATCGAGTCATTGCGGAAATCGTCACGCGCCCGCTGAAAACGGAACCTGAGAACCCAAAGCGAACCCCGTTCGTAATCAGTTTCACATGAGCACCTCATAAATTTCTATTTCTGTTTTTCGTTTGTTTTTTATTTATTTTGTTTTTTTTTTTTTGCGACAACGGGCGAAAAGAAATCACTACTGTTTAGATACTGCTCTTCAAAGCGCCTGTTTTTATGATGCCAATAAATGCAATTATACAACCGGCAAAAGGTTTACAATGTCGCGTCTCCAAAGATACCAAAAAAAAAAAAAAAAAAATAAAGAACAAATCTAAAGTAAAATAAAATAAAAATCGAAACTTGCTGGCGTAGGTGGTCATAAATTTCCCGCGCGCGCGATTATGGGGGGAATTTTGAAATCAGTACCATTTCATCAACCACGTGCTATCATCCCCTGTCATAAAATCTATATTATATATATGTATTTATAGAGAGGGAAGCACAAAGTGTGTGGAAGGTGTGGAAGGTCTTTCGAATTATGATTCAATCAGGAAATTTCCTCAGACAATTATCGAAAAGACGGCGAAGAAAGCGAAAACTAAGCAACCAAATCTGGGTTCATAAAAGACAGAGAATAAAAGCATTTCATTCTGGCGGACTAGGGACTATATTCGTTTTACAATGCCAATACACACGGTTGGGCATGATTTTATGGCCAGGTCGCTTGGCTATAAAATCATTCCGAGCGGTGCGAGGAGATAGCCCCGGACTAGGGACAATAGTACGGGTATTTGTTGGTCTGCAGGCACTTGAGTAATGTGGTGGTGGCCATAAAGCCCCATACCCATGCCCATACCCACACCCATTCCCATTCCCAGTCAGAGTTTTTAGCCCCGGACCGGGCCATAAAGCAATTTATGCCCGACTTTTGGAATCAGCGCACAGTAGCCAGCATTTCGAGTTGTCGCTGCCGTCAAAAGCTGCCTGTCGATCGCAATTGAGCCTCCAGCCACTTGAGAAAAGAGTGCAGTGATAACAGTGATAACACAGCCCAACAAAGAAAGCAAAAGGGCTGCAAAAAAGATTCGCAAAATGTGTTCAAAAATAAAGTGGGAAAAGACAAGTAATAGAATCAAGTCATAGTAGAAATATATAAATTAAAGAAGCGAATGTGATCTCTAATAAATTTTAATGATTCCTCTTAGATATGGTAATAAATATTTGCTTAATAATTACAATAAATTAGACAAGTATTTATACCCAGAACCTAGAACCCGAAAAGTTCAAAGATCGACCTAAAACTTGGTACCATTTTCCCTGGAGAATCCCGCCCTGTTATTAGTTGATCTAATTGCGGAGCCAAAAGTCAGCGGGGGATTTGAAAAGCGAGGCGCCTAAATTGCAGCACGTAGCCGCATTATATTATTTTCATTTCCATGTTGCGTGCCACGGCGCCAGCCGCATGCGGGTTTTCCCTCCCCACCCCATCCCTTCATCAGCATTATAAACAAACAAAAAGAGCAACAAAATATATATATTTGGGAAAGAGATAGGCGACTTGTGAGTGCCTGTGGAAATGCTATCAAGATTTGTACAGTGTGGCCCGAGGAGAAACAAAAACCAAATTAAAGTAACAGCCGAAGATAAAGATAAAAAGCTCTGAGACATTTTTCAATAAACTCCTGAGTAAAAGATTATTTCGGTTTCCATCAGGGAAATGAAAATCCTGTCTAGACGCGAACAAAAGTTGTGACCGCAAAAACATAAGAACAACCTAAGATGTTATTGTTCAGTCACTGCAAAATTGCACTTACCTCAAACAGCGATACAGAAACTGAGACTAACTAAACCCAACTCGAATCGAGACAAAACCATATCGGGTTTCTCACACCTACACAATGGGAAAATGGAACCACGCTTAGGTGCCTAAAAGCTTGCACAATAACCCAAAACCAGGGACATCAATTTCAGGGGTTAACTACAAAAAAATTCTTCCTTCTAATCCCTCTCGAAAAAATATACTAAATTAAATAAAAAATACTTTCTAACTAATTTTGAGATATTGTATTTAGGTGCTATCTATTCTAACCCCCTTGAAAACTTTTTTCGCCGCCCCTGTGCCTGTGCAACCCACTCATAAAAATAACAATAATTTCGTTGTAATACAAAACCGAAATCCACCAGGAAAAAAAGAGAACTTTATTTGCCTAGCCGATGACGATGATGTTGGACTTGTTTAATGTCGTTGATTACTTTTACCCGGGCATCATCAACAAACACAAATAGAACAAGAACAATAACAATAACCAAAGCGAATGCGTTGTCATAGTTGTAGTTGCAGTTGTTGTTGCCGCACTTTTTATCTATATCTTTATAATGGGCGCACAATATCGGTAGTAAAACAGCCGCAATTGAGGTGACACAAGCAGAGACTAGAAACAAAACCAGAGACTCTCGACACCGACGACCCCCACCGACACCGACAGTTTCTTTTTATAACCCCACATGTGTGTGCAGTGTACACCCTCGGGTAGAGAAAAGTGAGGGGTCCCCGGGAGATACTACTACTCCACTTCAGATACTTCAGTTTACGACCCAAAAGTAAACTCACTGGGGCAGCTACCGCTCAGCTATACACTACTTCTAACGCTTTTCTGTGTGGGCAAACAAACCAGCAACATACGCGGTAGAAAAATAAAGAAAGAAGAGCTCTCTGCAGAGACAATAATGTCAATATTTGCATTGGCCAAGAGATTTTGCTTCTCTTACCTGAACTAGAGATAATTGTAATGTAACATCCGGTCTTTAGCCGATAGATAATCGTGCAAATAACCAAATGTCTTGGGTAGAGTGATATTTTATCACAGAAAGATTGCCTGACAATTTGTCATTTTACAGCCGCTCGTTGTGCTTTGGTTTTTAATTGAGAGCGTTTAGCAGACATCTCGTCTCGAGAGCCGGCGCTCATAAATCATTTTGGGTTAGCTTCTGGTTGGCGGGGGATGAGTTGGATTTTCCCCATAAGTAACGCCACATAAATAAAGGCGCAGCGAAAGAGTGAAATGTTTCTCGAAGAGAGAAATTCCATTTCCATATTCCCCACACCAGAAGAACGAAATCCATATTGATCTTATTAAAACTTTAGATTATTAATTTCACCATTAGATATTCAGCATTAGTGGCTCTATTTTTTCGGATAGCGCAAATTGATGGGACACCCTAATGGGTTAACACACATTATCTAGCCAACAGACACACATTATGTTCTATTCCATGGCATATATATAGAGCTGTTAAAAAGGGTCAAACTACTGAACAAATATTGAAAGTCATTCCGGGCAGCGGCAGCAGCTCGAAAATGTTGCCATAATCCAAACACAAACTCTGAAATAGAGATGGGTATAGAAATGGTGAAAGAGATGGAGAGACAGCGAGCGAGATATTCAGGCAGTTAACTAAATAATCACATTTAAAAGGCGCCAAGTGGTTCCATAAACAAATATTTGAGGGAATTTGGAACGCATCTTGTCTGCTGGCTGCTAATGGATTGTGGCTCGTATGCAACTGTTAAGTAAATAATCTTGGAAAATCCACCCTGTGTTCGATTTTCCCCCCCTGCTGCCCTCCTTTTTTCGTCGGCTGTGCCAAATCAATTCACGCTGTGCAATTGCGGCAATCAACATCAACATATCTACAGAATGAATGCAACGCAATTCCGAAAAATTAAAACTCCCCTTGATTCCTGTTTTTTTTTTGGTTTTTTCTCTTTTGCTGGAAACAGTTGCGTCTGCGCGCTTTTGCTCATTTCGCAGTTTGGCTAAAAAATAAAAATAAAAAAAAAAAAGAATAAAAATAACAGAGGGAATCTTTTGTTCTGCCCAAGAAATTCAAAACCCGCTAAGGGTTGTGCGATCGCGCAAAACTAAAAGAACAATGCTTTAATAATATAACTAGACAGAGGGAGAGGACCGCCGCAGAGCGAGAGGGAGACGGAGAGATTAAAAAGGTACCAAATTCCAAATAAAAAGGTAAAGGTTTCTGTATTTCTTTTTTTTTATCATTAAAAGAACAAAACAACGGAGAGTCGAAGCAGGGAATATTGCACAAAAGAGATTAAGTTCCTTTTCTTTTTTCTTCTTCTTGTTCTCGGGGCCCCGAGAAACTGAGAATCGGAGAAACGCAAATGCGTAGCGGAGAAAGGAGACGGCGGCGGGACGAGCAGAGATATCTCTCCTACAGAGATCCCTCGGCAAAGTGAACATTCCAATGAGGCTGCTGTGCTCCTGCTGACAATACAAACACACAAATGCGAAGCGTAACCTTTCATACCTGATTATGAACCATCCTCCTCCGTTTCGGATGAAATCAGAAAATGCAATTTACGAAGCAACAACAAAAAAACATATAGCAGGGGGGGAAAAAAGGTAAGCCAGTAAATTGCCTTTTGTAGGGAAAACCCAACCATTTGTATATATATATGGATAGTACGGCCAGAGAAAACCGAACCGAAAAATAAAATCCCAAAACATTGATTGGCATTAGGGCTTAACCTGTTCGGTTTCGGTTAGAACTCTGTTACCTGCTTTTTTCCTCTTGGTCAGATCGTGAAATGTTGTGACAGTTGTTAGGCAGCCAAAAGACAAATGTCAAGGACGGACAGCCTAGAGGCACTTCATTAATCATTTCCGTTTATCCTACTACATGCAAAATGCAACATGCAACACAACACAAATCAACTCATCGCATGTCCAACTATTAGCAAAATGTCAAGAAACGAGCTGATTTTCATTTAGAATTACTTAAAATGAAATCATAAAATTATCCGCACATTCAGACGCCTCATCCTTTGTCTCATTTCGCATTTTCGCATTTTCGGGGGATCTTCAATCTACAACAAAGAAACGATCAGACAACGAACTTTTCGCTGGGCATTTTATTTTTATATATGCACTTGTCTTATACTTTTTGTGGTCTTTATTTTTTTGTTCATCATTTGCATCACATGTTGCTGGTTTTAAAGAGAAATTATAAAGCGTTTCCTTAGCTGCATCATTAGCAGCGCCAACACCAAAAGTCGCCTAACTATGCCCGCCATCCAGAAGAGATATACACATATAAGTAAGTGAGTATATGGGGACTTTGGGGAATGGGTCTGTGAATATGAGGAAAAAAAGAAACATCACCCCGCCGCTGGCGTTGGCGTGGCGCATTTTACGCAGTTGCTTAGTCCAAATTAAAGTGAATATATATATATAGCATAGCGGGAGAGTGCCAACGAAGAGATATATCTATGCAATCTATCTATATAAAATGCATCGGCATCATCATCATCATCATCAGTAGAAGCAGAAGCAGAACAGCAGCAGCGACAGCAACTGAACTACGAGTAAAAAAGTGCCAATGCCTTATTTTTAGCCCCTCTTCTGGGGCGAAGAAAACTGCTCCTCTGTTTCTTCTGCTCGTTTGTTAAAATTCGATGGGCGAATGACATTTTTGAGTTATTTTTGTCAGTCCGACAACGACGAAAACAACCACGAAAACAACCAAGACGGTGGCAGGCAGATCCCAACGAAACTCAGCCGAAACTATACTGAAAACTCAACGGAGACTGACTGAACCGAGGCGAAATAAAAGCGAAATGCAAGCGACAACTTAGTTGTTGACGTTCGGTTCGGTGAATGATCAACAAATGTCAACTGCTAGATGGGATCATTGAAGATCGTTTTGCAGAATCGCAAGATACGTTAACTTTTTGGGTGAGGTTTATATGAAAAAAGGGGTTTTATTAGGCAGAAATACATTTTTCTTAATTAGTTCCAATAATTACTAAATGTAAAGTATTTTTTCCATAATTTTTTCAGCTGCTTTGTCAGATCCCCAGAATTACCTCAGTTTTATGTGACATTTCATTGACAATCTGACAAAAGTCTATCAAAATCTCACCCAGCCAAACAGGCAGAGATAAATGTGGCTCGACTCTGAGATGGTGTTTCGAGTGTGGTTTTATGTTGTTCTTGCGGTTCCCGTTGTTGCTGCTCGTTTTATTGCCCATAGCAGGGGCCTGTCAAAATTCCAAATGGACCATAAATAAGAACATCATTTTTATAATATTTAACCGGGGGCGTCGGTTGTTGCATTTGTTGTTTGCCAAAAAAGATTGTCGCAGAGCGTAGAATGGAGTCATGTGGATTTTTTTTTTGGGATTCTGCGCATCATCTAGTGATCTTCACTGACTCATAAAAATAGCTGGCTAACGAAAATAAGGGTGCAGGATGTGGAGCAGCAGCTACTTGCAACATTACAATTTGTATGTTAAAACATCGTAAATTATCGAAATGTCAGTGTGTGGCAGAGTATCTTCAGGGTATCTTTGGTTTTATGAACTCTCAAAAAGGGGGGCGCTAAAAAGGAGGCGTGGTGCCTGAGCAAGAGCAAGAGGAAGTGTCAAGTGTGGGCAGCGCCATTCTGGAGTCACATCGCATATTTGTGACATATGGCATCAAGACATTGTTGATGTTGTTGCGGCTGCCGAGGGAATCGGGGGGAAAGTTGCTCCGCTGCCGGGTTGCCGGGATGATGTTACTCTTGTCAGCGGGAACTGTAATTAAGTGCAGACTGCCCCGCTCATTGAGATGGAGGGAAAGTAGAAGGGGAAGGAATCGATCCTCAACGATCCTCGGGGCAATGTAATCCGATCATTTAGCGGCTTGCTTCGTTAAGTTCGTGTGCCGCGATTTTGCTGTTGCTGTTGTCTTTATTTTTATTTTTATTTGTATTTTCATTTATATTTATTTAGTGGCCACATGTGGGCCATGTGTTCCCATTCCATTTTAGAGAATGGGATGGATACCCGAAACGAAACTCCCCTCTTAACTCCTCGCCACTCTCTCAATGGGATCGTCTCCAATTACCACCGAATGTTGGGAATCGAAAGCTGAGGCCATTATTCTTACCTGTTTACTGAACATTGCAATATCCTCGTTGAACGATTCCGACGAACAGACATCGCCACCTTGCACCCCGGGCTCCCTCGGCGTACATGTGGCCAATTCGCACTTCTCAAAGATCAGCGCCAAAAGCGGGAATAGCGGATGTCTGCAAAGGGAAAATGGCACAATAAATACATAATACATCAGTTGGTCAAATTTCAGGACATTTCCTGTCCTACAAAATGCAAATGAGCAGCTGGCTTTCGATCTGTATCTATAGATCGCTCGCTGCTGGCAAATATAAATCTTGAAACTTTATAGATATTATTTTCCTCACAATAAAATGTAATTAAAATTTAATTTTCATATATAAATAAATTATACCATGAGAAGATCACTCTACTATTTACTTAATTCTATAATAATTAAATTTATTTTAAAATAAACCTTTCCACATTTAGCCAGATATTTAAAGTACTTTCTTTCCCTGGATTCCCTTCGAAAACCCAGGACATTTCCTGCCCAACAAAATGCAAATGAGCAGCTGTTTTTCCCATCTGCATCTGTATTTCCCTCTGTTTCTATATCTGTATCTGTATCTTAGCCTTTATGCACACATAAATAATCCCCCTCTTCATGCTGACGGATTAGTTCAACAACTCAACATGATTTGACCATTTTTTGTTCTCCATTCTCCAGGCCAGGAGTAGTTTTTCCCTGCCCTGAGACCAATTTCTCAATTTCTGTACAAATTGCACCTGAAGAAAATTAGGCGGGACCCCTGACCAGAAAGAGAACCCATTAGATGGCACAAAAACCGGACCAAAAAAAGAGGGGGTGTCGACCTGCGCTTAACAAACTATTAATAAGAGTCCCGGAGTCGGAGTTTTCAGCCGTTTACAGTTGAGTGCGTTTTTCGGCCTGGGATCAGGAGCAGAACACTACAACACCACCAACAACAAAAAGGGAAAAAGAGGCTAAAATAAAACCGCCTGACACTCATTTACGATGACCAGGCAAAAAGAGCAGCTGAAGTTGCTGCCAAGAAGGTGTTAAACAGAGAGCTCTTTCCCTTTTGTCTTGCCTTTTCCGTAATTTCAATTTGAATTTGGGAAAAAGGTGCCAAAAAAAATAATAATAATCATAATGGCAGGTGCTCAATGAAGTCATAATCATCATCATCCTCCTCGTCGTCGTCGTCGTGTTTGATCAGACACTCGAGACAGGGACAATCATCAAACAGTCATCAAACAGCTGATTGAAGAAGACCATATAAGTCATTCATGAAATTCCCTTTCAAAGCAAATATTTGCACAAAAAAATATGAAATGCAGGGGGGAATACAAAAAAAAGTGGGCAAACAAGCATTTCAGGCACTCAGACAGCTGGCAAAACAGTTGCAACACATGAAAATTGCCAGGACACGCAATGACATAAAAAGGTTCCGAGTCTTCGGATCGGGTTAGAAAAAACCCTTCTAAAAAAGACTGAAAGCCTGAAGAAAGACAGAAAAACCGAAATGGAGAAGAAACCACAATTTTGGCAAATTAACACCCGAACCGCAGAGCGAGAAACTGCACCTCATTTTCGATGATTCGCTTCGTTTGGGTTGGTTCGCTGCTTTTTGAGTCTTTTCAGTCTTTTTGGACTCCCTTAATGCCTAAGCACGTTCATGTTCCGTGTCCGTCACTAAACACCTGACACACCCCCAAGATAGAATTGGAAAACGGACATTTTTGTGTGAGTCTCTGAGTTTCAGTTTCAGTTTCAGCCGCAAAAGGCAAACCCATAATTTTGTACTTTGCGCAAAACGCAAGAGGATCACGCCCATTTCTCCCTGTCTCCGTCTCTAAAATGAAAAAAAGGATCGTTTCTTTATGGATCATTTTCGGGATACGCGTGCGCTATGGTGAAAACAGGTGGCAAATTGGGTTGGATCACTGCGAGCATGCCAAAAATTATAAATCGACAAAGGGCCAGCGATTGGAAATTGATTGGGATTTTACCAATAAATTATAGTACCCATAAAATCACACCTAAATATATTATTTTTGCCTTGACAACAGATCAAGGTTAGATGTCAGGCCATTTATTATTTAGTAATTCATGTATTTACTTCATTATTCTAAGTGATCTTCAAATGTTCTGCCTTTAATCAATGACTACTTGACAGCGCGACGAACAGGCTAGTTTATTCAAGTCGTTTCCCACATTCCTCATTCATTCAGTTGAGCCTAATCAGAGTCTAGCTGAATTTTGACAAACAACAAGATCATCTTGGGTCATTCGAACAGAGTTGCCACCCCTACTAAATTCTATTAAATGCTAAATTCCATTAGTTTTGCCATTATACACTATACTCACTCATAAATCGCATCCTTATCACGTTTGTGTACTTCGGGTATTGCGCCCATTAGGTGATTACCGACCGGCGATACATGACTAGGTGTTCCATGACCCCCGGCCCCCGAGTGGTAGCCGTGCATGCCCACTGTGGCCGCCGCCGCCGCTGCGTGGGTCATGTGCGGAGAGTGGTGCGAGGGGAGGCCCTGCAGTCCGGGCGGCCGGTGTCCGGCGTGTGGATCGTACATGGCCGCTGCGGCGGCTCCGGAGTCCATGCCGTAGCCGTGTAGGCCATCGTCATACTGCAAATGTCAGAATAAAAATAAAAAACGAAATTAGTGGGGGATTTAAGTGGGCACAAAGAGAAAATATGCAACACAAATGATTCATCATTTAAATATTACAAATACTTTTTTATATTTTTAAATATTGGTTGCATATTTTATATTTTTTTGATGGTCTTTTTAATCCTGAGAGTGTTGTTTCCATTTCTATTTCTGTAAATTTTGTTTGATTTTTATTTATTTAATAATAAAGAAATGTTTTTATTAATTTTTAGTTATATATTAAATACTTTACTTAAAAAAGCTACAAAAAAATATATAAATACAAGTGCTTTAATATAAGAATACATTTCCTTTTTAATTACCTTATTCTAGGCCCTTTCTTTCTCTAAGTGCAACCAACTTAGCGGCGACATGAGATCTTTTTTAAGCACACTTATTTAAATACATTTTCTAAATTGAAGACTCTTGGCCAGAAGAACATGCCGATAAAAAAAGAAGACAAACCCCAGCAACAAATAACGACCTTGTGATTACTTTGCCGCTGCTTCGAAATTATATAGATACAGATATACACACAGCTGTGCTTCTATACATTTCGGTTACCTTACTTTTGTCTTTCAACGTTTTTTGCATATTAATTAAGCGCCAAAAGCAGCAGACAATTTTGAATATTATCAGTTAATCTGTCCAGGCATTTTCGAGTGTGTCTGTTTGCTGTTCTCTATCTCTGGCTAATGTTGTACAACATTTTGTGAAGCCGCGCAATTGCGAACCGGTTTTTGTGCAACAATAATAATAATAACACCAAACCACTGAGAAATGATTTTTCTTATTTTTTCTTTATTTTTTCTTTACTTTTTCTTATTTTTCTTCTTTTTATTTTTACAAAAGTTCAACGCTGTGTGTGAGATTTTTATCATTTGTACTCAAGTGGCGTCGACTGGAGATACACACTTCTCCTCGCCGTTTCACACTGCATAATTTGAGGGAGCACACGAAGAAGGGAAGAGTTGACAAAAAGATTTTTGTGCAGCGACAAGAGATGTGATGTGGTCCCCCCTTTTGCCCCGCCAAAACAAGTTGAGGTTGATTTTTTATCAGCCTGGAAAAATCTTTGACACTAAATGAGCAATTGACTTGCCGTTGAGAGAAGAGGGATGTGAAGTGCCGGGCAAAAGGGGGAGACCCACGAAAATGTCAAGGATTTGCAGCTGCTAAGGATCTGTGATCCGTGTATCTTTACTTTGGAAATAGTGCAGTGCCAGTCATAAGGCAGCTGTCTTTGCAGGTGGCTCAAAACTAAACAAATATGCATGTAGGAGGAACAAAATAAGCTTCTGCGACGACGATTGTCAACCTTTGAGGTTGGCAATCCTTGAGATACACACCAGAGATTAGTTTAGTGAGGCGGTCGTGCTGCCTCCGTTTCTTACTTTGGTGTGCTTCTCTGTGTGTGCACATGCACGAGATACAAACTCATAGATACTACCAAGTTGTCCGGGTTTAGTCAGTTTGCTTTGGCTTGGCTTGGCCTGGCTTTTTCGGTTTTTCGCGCTGGGGTTCAGTTCATGGCTGTTAAACTATAAAGTTGTTATGCTAATTTTAGTGTTGGTGGCACAAACCGAATGCTGCTCTTTTTCTTTATTTTTGCTTTTTTTCCCCGTTTCGATTTCTTGGCGTTCGGTTTCGTTCGTTCGTTTAGAAATGAGGAAATTGTGGAGCAACAAAGAGATCTTGAAAATTACCACAATTTGTACTTGTACATAAGTAATGTGGGAATTTGAGATGCCGTAGAGAAGAGCTCAGAAAAAAAAACACCAACACAATGAGGAGTAAAAATCGAACAGGCAAATACACTTAAGGTTTCGGTTTTTTTTTGTTTTTGGTGCAACTCCCCAAACCCAAACCATTTCGGCCAACTTTGATTGATGATCTCTGATGTTGGGCATAGTATACCTATCTCACTCTCTGTCTCTGTATTTTTCCCCATTTTTCTCTGTTGTTTAGTGACCAAGCCATTGACCTTGTTGAATGGAAAAGCTCTTGGCCAAGCGGATCAATATAAGCCAAGCCATCCAACCAACCACCAAAACAGTTGAGGCCCATGGTCTGATTTTGACAAGTTCAGCGTCGAAAATCCTTCAAAAATTTATGACGCCCCCATGGCAGCCATAACAACAACAACAACAACGAGAACAGTGGGCTAAAAGTGGGTGGTGGTGCTCAAAACTGTCAGTGACAGGCGCTGAAGGAGCTACGATTTTGTTTTTGCTTTTTTATTCTTATTTTTGGAGCAGCCTTTTTCGGGGGAGTTTTCCTGCTCTTGTCCCACTTGCTGTCTGTTTGTGTGCCGGTTTCTGGTATGTTTTTGTCGTGTTTGGGCCACATTAAGTCATTGCTAAAAGCCAGCCTACCAACTAAACAGCAACAACTCAATTGGACTTCTCAGGCAGAGCTTTAATATGCAGATTTGGCGCTATGAGCTGGGAACTGCGACTTTAACATGTCTAACTTGGCTTAAAGGGTCTTTAATAAGTATTATTTGTGATATATATAACTTGTTTGTTGAAGAAAAAATACCAGAAAATACCAGAATTCAAATAGTGGCAAATTTTAGCTTTAAGCTACGAAATCCTCCTGCGTGAACTTGAAACTGAAAATGTTTGCCCAAACAAAAACCCAGAGAGTTACCGGAAATGGTCGCACAGCAAGGACATTTTACGAAACGGGGGGGAGGCCGTTAAAAGGGGGTAGGAAAGTGGGTGGGCTTTATCTAACGGCGCCTAAAACTGACCAAAAACCAGACGCCAGCGGCAGAAGAGTTATGAGTGCAAAAATGCAGCCAGACCAAAAATGCGAGACAGAGATAGAGTGTGTGTGTGTGTGTGTTTTGGCCAAAATGGTGACAATGGCCGCCATTATACATACGTACGTAGTCATATAGCCACATGGACCACCCACTTTCCCCGCGTTAAAGCCCTCAATATGTTTGTTGTACAACCGACTTCGTTTATCGATTTCTTGCGTTCTTTTTCGCCCCTCAACACTTTTGCTTTTCGCCTTTTCTATTTGTTGTATTTCAGTATTTTCATAGCCCAAATAAAATCGACAAGAAAAAAAACAAAAACCGTTCTTAATTGCGCTGGCGCGGTCGAAGGCCTAATCAAAATTAATTGTTTAATTTAATTTATGTCTAAAAACAAATACTTAACACAAGCGGGGAAAAATAAACACTGAAATATATGCATAAATGTAAAGCAAAAAAATTAGATGCTCGGTAGCCAAATTGAAAGCGACCAAAGGGAGAAAAAAGTATATATAAATGAATTCTTTGGCATTTTAACATTTATCAAAAATCAACAACAAATGACGTCAGTCCGTGGCATTTATTAAATTAAAATGAGCCCCAAACTCGCAGACACAAAAACTGGCAGATGATTAACAAAAAACCAACAGGGCAAAAGCAACAAAAATGTGTCCAAAAAGGTAAATTCAAATTTCGTGTGTTCCAAAAAAAAAAAAGGCTACAAGCTCTACACACAAAAATATCGAATCAAAAATAAATCGAAAGAAAAGGAATTTAAAAATATATTTTTAGCTGCTTTCTGGGAATTTAAAGAGCAATGAAAGCAAAGACAATTTAATGGGCGAAAATTTAAGCAAAATGTTTGAATTTAAATTGACGGGAAATTGTGGAAAAAATGCAGTATAACATTTAAATAGAATAAAATGAGGAACATTTAAAATGGAATTAAACAAAGAACATGTTTTCGATTTAACTGAAATTACTTTATATTGCAAAATACTGAATAAATAAAGAAAAATATACTGTTGGCAATTGTTTTACCACTCTAAATTATCTATCTACAAAATCCCGCTTTGCCAGCCATTTAATTAAATTGCTCTGCGCCGAGGACTTGGCCAACTTTCCTAACAAAATTCCAAGCGGAAAGAAACAAAAGTCTTTTGGAGTTTGGCATTTTAGCCGACGTCTCCTGGCCGAGGCCAAAAGTTACTCAAAAATACGAAAATAAATTGCGTGCTGATGGCTCATTTAATTTAATGAGCGGCGTGCAACTTGTCTAAATGATTTTTCCTCTACTTTGCAACACATTTTTGTCTGTACACTTTTTCCATCTCTGCCCCGCACGAGGGCAATTTTTTTGTTGGTATAGATGGATGGCCCCCCAAAAAAGAGTTTTCTACCAATAAGAAAAAACCGTAATTTCATTTTATTCGACGAATATTAGCGAAACACTTTGACTTAATGTATGGGGAAATTACGACAAAGAGTCGGAGATATTTAAAAAACTTTTAAGCGTAAATGTAAAAAGAAATGAAACTAATGAAAACACTTTCAACGGCAGCCACTAAGCTAGCGACCTCGTCAAAAACTTGGCAACTATGTGTAGTATAGTAAGGCAGAAAATAAAAATAAAAATAATAATACTACTCTATAGGCTATAACAACAAAAGCAACAACTATATAGCACCAGCAGGCACCGACCCAAGAATCAGGCACGCAATTTGATCATTAAACATGAAGCTCTTTAGCACACGAAAAACAACATGGGATGGCTGGAGGTTGAGAAGTGGAGGCCCCATCATATTGGCCCCATATAGAGTCTTACGGAGGCCCCCTTCCCGCTTGCAGAAATATGCATATGTAATTTGTTTATAAATATTCCTCTCAGCCTGACGCTTCCTACTCGCTCAATTTTCGCTGGCATGTGAAGCGTCTGCAGAGCGAATTCTCAACGGACAAAAAAACCCCAAGATATATCTGCAAATCTCCAGATAACCGGGGAGACTGGCACAAGGAACTCTCTTCTGGAGCCGTGACTCATGCGAGGAAGCTGGGAGAACGGAGAATTGCTTACTTAATTAGAAAAGAATGGGTCGCTAACAAAGATTACAAATTTCTTCAGATTGATAAGGACCATCCGGTAAAAAATATGATTTATAATGCTGACGTCTTTCGGATTGGCCAACAGATAAGTATAAAAAAGGAAATGCCTAAAATAGTTCAATTTAATTTCCGAGAGTATATTTTTTTTATTTTTATTAAAAAAAAAACCTTGTTAAGTTAAATAGTTCTTTAAAGAACTAATATTACTTTTTAAAAGCATCTTTATGATATTTTCCCCCAAAACATGTATTTGTGCTAGCAACTAAACCAAATTCCCAATGTTTCCATCAACTTTGGTAAATGTTGTCGGCCACTAAAGTAAACCACAGCCATCGACAGTGGCATTTTCCGCTGCTCCACTCTCCTTGATCTTTTCTATTTTGATTTTATTTCTAAAGCGAACACAAAAACTATCCGAACAAACAGAGAGGCGAGAGCCACACGATAGACGAATTATATTTTATGCCACAAATTACGCTGCGGTTAACCTTTAAATTAAAATAACACCAAAACAATTTTTGTGCTGCATTTTGCAGGCGTTTGAAATGGCACACGAGCTGAAAAATGGCAAAATGCAGGGAAGGTGTTCGGAAGGGGGGGCACCATTGCAGCAGCTGCAATGCACATTTTTATACAAATTGCAATTGCACATTTTTTTTCCCCGTGCTCTCGGTCTCTCGTGCTCTCTCGCTGCTTCGAACGGCATAAAATAATCAAATTAAATATATATAAAAAGGCAGGAAGAGAAGAGAGGCGAGAACACAACCCGCGAAAATTGCTTCCCGCCATTTTTCGCAAATTATAGCAGAGTAAAGTCATGGAAAATGGTAAAAATAAAATTGTAAATAATAAAACCGCGAAGCGGGAGAAACTGAATGGATCGCTTTTGGGCCCGCTGGCAATGTGCAAAATGTGCAATAAAATTATATGCATCAAATGCACACAGACAAACGGACAAACGGACAAACGGACAAACGGACGGACGGACGGACGGAATACCCGTATATATACATATATCTCTTTCGCCCCGAGTCGAAAAATTCATTTGATGGAATTGAAATGGCGCGATTCGGGAAAAAGAGCCGCAGGAGAATTACGAAAAAGGGGGTTCAAAAGAGGTGGATTCGGTAGAGAATCGGGTATTAAACCATAAGCGTAAATTTATTCGGCACTCAAAATTCCCGCGGGCATTTCGTTTTCCTTTTTTCCTCTTCATTCATTTTGATTTTTTTTTTATTATTTCTTTTAATGCTCCCAAAGAGCATGGTAACACACACACACACAACCCCACACACTTGCTAATTGGTAGCACACACACATAGCCATGTTTGAAGTCTTTTTGCTCCGTTAAATAAAAATCAAGTTCACTTCGCATGTCCATGATAATCAATTGATAAAGTCTAACTGCGATTTGGTAATAATATTTCCATTTCTTTGAAGAGGGACGGAGGGCGGAGACTGCCGGTCACCTGATTAGCATATAATTTATGATCCAGATGGATTGTTAAAAATTATTACTCCGTTTAAACTGAGGCGAGAATTTATGCCTTATAAACGTGAGGGAAAATGGTGGAACCATCGGGAGATCTCCAGCAGGGGGCTTTTTGGAGGTGAAGGTCCCAGCAAATGTTTATACAAAAAATCTAATAAATATTTATGGTGCGAAAATGAGTGGTCTTGTGGAATAGTTGATAGTTCTTAAATACCAAGAGCTAAATCAACTCTTTTGACCTTTGACTGTGTATTTTGTTTTATTACTTGTCTTGTATTTACTAGAAATAGTAATTCTAAAGATCTTTTAGGAATACAAAATTATACTGTTTTGTTTCAATAAAAAATCCAAATAAAACCATAAACACAAATAACTTTTTAAGTATTTCGTTATTTTACTGTTTCAATAACATCCATAAAATTTTCCAAAAACCTCTCCTAGACTCAGTTAATTACATAAACTTGTACGAGAAAATAACCCGCATAAATCAAATTTCCTCCTCCATCACACATACACACACTCACCAACTCTTGGTTAAAATTCATTTTGATAGGGCTCTATTAATAAATAAGAACTGTATCCCCCATTGAATTGATTAAAATGGGTTAAATTAGGAGGTTTTGGGGCTATATATAAGAAAACTCTACAATTTGATTAAGAAAATTGAAAATATTTTTAGTTAGTTTAGAATGAACTATGAGCAAAGTTTGTATGAAAGTGATATAAAATGATTTAAGCTAATACCTATTAGTGCCGTCGGACTTTTTGACTTCCTAACCTGATGTTATTTCGACTAAAACAACCCACTATTTAGCCGTCGCTACTCGTTTTGGGATAACAACACTCTCTGGAGGACCTGTCTATATGCTTTTCCATATAGTTTCGGGATCTACTTACCCTGGGCTGAGCCATTAATGCTCTGGGAGCGACGTCTAACCCGATTTGTGCCACTTTTGGAGTAGAAACAACAAATGGGGGCGCAACACTCTAACCGACGTCCCGCTCCGCCGCTTCAACTGCTTCTCTGTTCTAGGGAAGCTCTACTGTAGCTGTCCGGTTTTGGAGTCCTTATTTTTCTGTTCTTTTCCAGTTCTTGGGTTTTTTAGTTTTTAGTTTAAAGGTTTGATTTTCTTGGGCTTTTAGGTTTTGCACTTTTACATCTATTTCGGAAGCTTCTGCTTTTTGAATGCTTTGCTTCTCTATTTTGCTTTCTTTCTTTTGTTTTAACACAGGCACATTTGTTTAGATTTTATGTATTATTATTACGTTTGTATACTTGTTGTATTGTTGTGGTTGTTGTTACGCGCGCGTTTGTTGTTTTTTAAGCGGGAGATCTGTTTTTGAATGTTTTTGTTGTTTTGTATTTTTTGTATGTTATAATAATTATTTACATAGAATTTGCTTTTGTTTGGTTTATAAAAATCGTATACAATTTGTTGTTAGTTGCCGTTGCAGTTGTTGCTGTTCTTCTTGGTATACTCGTGTATTGTTGCTGCTGCTGTTGTTGTTGTTGCAACATCATTTGTTATTTGGGTTGTCATAAATTTGTTGTTGTCATAAATCCATGGCGATTTCCTTACTTTCCTCTTTCTCCCATCGGGTTTTCCCTTTTCCTTGGTTATTTTTAGTAGTAGTTGTGGTTGCTTTTTAATTATTTTTGTTTTCTTTTTGTCGTATACTCTTTTTGCTTCTTTTCGTATAATATGCGCACTATTTATCACAGCTGCTTCTACATACTACGTTACTAGAGATGAACAAATTATATCGTTAAAATAATATAATATTGTGTTTTTGCGACGGCAATTTTGCTTGGTTTCCTGCGGGGGGATCGGCGGGATCCCCTCGTTCAAAGAAATTCCCTCCGCGGCCACGAATAGTAGTACTTATTGTGGCCTTTGTTGCTGGTGGGAAATGGGTACTTTCAGATTTTTCAGTTTCGAAAAACACACACAAAAAACGAAATGCAACTGCTCGCGCGATGGAAAAAACGCGCGCGATTTCCAAGTGTTTGTGGTTACACGATGCTGGCTATCCGTTTTAGCAAAACGCGTGGTTAATAATAATAATAAACTTCACCGACGGCAACGCTTCCCGCTTTTCCTCTTCTTTTTTTTTCGAACGGAACGAACACAGACACACGTCGTACGCGCTTCGCAGTCAAAAATTAAATGTTACGTTGTTACGTACAACTGCCACTTACGTACAACTGACTCTTACGTTTAACAGTGCGGATGAAAGATATTTGGAGGAAAACCAACCCGCCATTTGGCCGGCCCAACAGCGCTGTTAACTACAGCGGAGAGCAACAGTGCAGCGCAAGGGCCGTGGGTGCGAGCGGTGCGGCATGACTGTCAATCATGTCGCTGCCCTGCTCGCCGTCTCTCTGGCTCAGATGCAACAATTGTGCCATTAACTCGCACATGGCCATAACTTAGCGGTGCAAGCGAGAGGAATATATGGATTAACCGACCCGACCGTGTTGTTTATGCGCACGCTCCGGCGAATTGCGGGCGGCGGCGAGAGAGCGCAGGCGCTCTCGCGTCCTGGGCGACGATGACTGATTTGTTGGTACGCCTCTTCTGTCATGCACACACTTGTCATTCACATGCACACTCGTGCTCGCTCCCTCTCTCTCCCACTCTCGCGCGCGCTCTCTCTCTCCTTCTCCCTCTCCGTTGGGGTCTTTTACGGTTTTCGCCTCTTTTTGCGCAACGTTTCGCCGCGTTTGAAATTTATTTGGCTTTGGCCAAAAGGAGACGGCTTATGGGTATTTCTCCTCTGCCGCGTCGCTGTCGGCGTCGAAAATCAGCAAAAACCAATCCCATTTGTTATTTTCGCTTGAGTGGCAGTTTGGCTCGGTTTGGCGCTCTCTTTCGCCGCACCTTTACTTTGCACACTACACACAGGTTGAAAGACAAACAGTTGTCCATCAGCTTTCGCTCAACATTTCGCTCTCTTTCGGCACACTCGTGCTTGCACACGGACGCACACACACTCACGCGCGAATAGGCAACGCCTTCGAAGAAAAGCGGCAAAAAAAGAGGAGAAGAAACTGTAAGGAGAAGAAGAAGAAGGACGGCGACGACAAAAACAAACTTTTCGCTGCAGTTTCCGTTTTGCTTTCTCCTTTTTGCTTTGTAACGGTGATCGGGCCACTTTGGAAGGATACGTGATCCTGACAACAACAAACAGCTGTTTGGCGCTCGCCCTCTCTCTCCATCTCTCCCTCTCTCTTTCGCACACAACAACAATTGGCACGGCGATAAATTGCCAAAAACATTCACCAAAAATTGCATATCCTGCAGGTCATTCTGCGCTCCTGTCTGGCGACTCTTTGTTTTTTTATTTGTTTTGTAATACCCTTGAAAAATGGGATCCTAGCTTTAACAGAAAACCCTTTTCGTTAAAAATATCTAAGCAAATTTAAGCAGGGAAATTTAAAGAAAATCATGGTTTATTAAAGAGTTGACTTGTTCAATTAAATTTTTGGACAGGGATAAAAAGCTTTATCTTAAAATATGTTTAAAGTGTTTCAATCATTTTTTAACTTATGGGTTTTTTATATGTAGGTTTTAACTGGTTGGCTAATTGCAAAATATTTTAATAACCATTATTTTAATACTTTTTCTTGTAAAAATTAAATATTTTTTTTAATATCGAATGCAAGTTTACTTTTAATTTACAAACATGGAATAAGGGAACTTCAGTAAGAAACCGACTCTTCCAGACCCACCTAGCAAATACTTTTTTTAAATATCTTTTGCTATTGTGTTAAGAAAACAACGTTTTTAGGAATATATCGTCTATGCTAAGAAGACATCTCCTCAGTACATATCCTCATTTATACATATCCTGTTTATACGTCCATGATTATCCTATAACTAACTTGGAAAATCGTACAAAGTTTAAAACTGGTCTAAACTTTTTCTAAAAATTCACTTGGAAAATCTTCCAAAATTTAACAAAGATCGTTTTTTAGGGTTTTCTTTTCCTTACAAGCAAGGTCTTCTTCTTCCTTTTGACATTACCAACAAACGAGGAATTTTCAAATCAGTAGCACTTGAGCTTAGGATATTTTAAATATTTTTTGTTTAGTTCCCAAAAAAATGTATGTAACCAAACTCTAAAACATGTATCACTTCCAGTTTTTATACTGACTCTAAATCTATATCTGATCCCTGATCTGCTATATCCCTACAATCAAGGGTATTCCAATCTTCGTATTCGTCCCGAAATCCCCTCTATTGTTGCTGTTGTTGTTGCTGTCGTGTCGTCGTCCTCGTGGCAGTTTAAAAAGCAGTTAACACATATTCCCAGGCAATTTTTCACCAGCGTATTTTTGGCTTGGCGCTGCAGTTGCCATTACGACGAAAGAGAGGGAGACAGTGGGGCGGGAGAGAGACGGAGACGGGGCGCTTTGGCCGGCGTTTTTAGGAAAATGAAAAATAGCCTTGTTTGTTTTCCGACGCTCGCCAAAAGGATTTCCCGTGTCTGTTTTCGCTGGTCAAAAAGATGATGTTGCACTTAATCTGGTTGCCATTTCATCTCTGGCATCTGAGTATTTGGGCACCTCGGAATCCCCCGAAATATCTTGGGGATGGGATGGGAACTATGATACAGGAGGTCTGTGTCTTGTCAACACTTTGACAAATTTATGAGACTTTGATTGATTTGCGGTTGTCTCTTTTCTTTTTTTTCGTTTCGGGAATCGTTTTCTTTTCTTTTTGGCCTTTTTCGACTTGCAAACTTTTGTGCGGCTTCTCGGGGTACAGAAATCGAGTAATTTATGTGAAACGAAAATCACATAAAGTCGAATCAATTAAATGCAATAAATTAGGCAAACGCTTCAAGTGTGGGAACTATTCGGTCTGATAACCAAATTAGATTCGAAAAACCACAGATCGATCGATGCGGTAGCAAAGTTCAAGGATCCCAAAGAAATTACAATGAAATTAAGTTTATTTGTTGGAACTTACTGATTGGGTTACTCAGAATTGATAAGACGTTTTCGGAATCTGTCAAAAGTCACAGAATTAGCATGGGAAAAATGTGTTTTTCTTCCAATTAAACTTGATAAGGGGAGATAATTCAAATTTCTAAGAAAATAAATAGAGCTGAATAATAATTTGTTATATTTGAAATGAGTTCTGCAAAAATTTAATTAATTTAATTATAGAAACTCTTTTTAAAATAAGTAAAAGTACATTGATATTTTTATTAATTTTAATAATGATTTAAATTTAAAGAGATTTTATTTAAGGAGAGAAAAATTCTTTGAAAATAAAACGAACAAATTTTACCTTTAAAAAAGTAAAATGCGAGACAATCCAAGAAAAGCTCGAGAATTTTCCCAACTGAAACAGAAATTTTATTTAATATTTAGAACTCATGAAATTTAAATCACCAAAAAAAGGAAAATAATCAAGGGGCGATGAGCAAAGGAGAGGGTGGAGAGATAGAGGGGAAGAGAGCGAATTTAGGAGGCTGGGTCTGTCCACCCGCCGAGTGCAAAAACGAAAAAAAATGAATAGAAGAAAGCCGAAAAGGAATTGACTCGGGAAAACCTCAAGGAAAATTGCATTTGGAAACTTCCAATCCCAGACGAGCGAAAGAGAGGGAAGAGAGAGAGAAAGCTCACACACACACCCATGCCAATTGGGGGGCAGCCAATATGATTTAAACACTGACGCACAAACACACACGCACACGATTACAGTGATGTTAACGCCGGCAGCGCAGCCAGCGTCGACGTCGACGCCGGCAGAGAAGTGTGTGTTGTGTGCATGACAATTCATCTCTTTCTTATAAACGCAATTTATCAAACGCAAACGACGAGCGACAGCAAAAGATGAAGACGACGACACGATATCAACTTGATGTGGCGCCATCTCGCTCGCTCTCCAGCTCACTCACTCACTCAAGCTTCAAAGACAACAAAAAAAGGCGAAAAAAGCAGTAAGCCAAAAACAACAAAAAATGGCACATGAAGAAAAATAGGAGTTGACGTCGGCGCTCTTCTTCTTCATCTCCTCCTTATTCGCCGTCGCTGCAAAAATAATAAAACGAGAAATCACAAAAAAACAAAGAACACACAGAAACAGCAACAAAGTGACTGAAACCGCCATAATCTTGACAGACAAGTGCACGCGCTCTCTTCGCCGCGCTTTTAATGGTTTGTTTTTGTCCGAATTCGCCGGAGAGCGAGCGGGAGAGAGCGAGACAGCCTGCGTTGCATTGCGTGGGAGCGAGAGGCACGATGTGTTTTATGGCAGCGCGTTTTACAGCTGTTTTACAGTTGCACAGCCACTGTAGGTCTAGCCATGTTAAACAGTTTGGCCGTCACTGGAGTTAAAGGATCTTCAAACTTGTGAATTTCGCGATTATTGTATTTTTATATTTAATAATATGAACAGTCTTTAAAGTTTTTAAATTTTTGTTTGAGTTTTTTAATTATTTATCACGATTTTTACGTTTTCATAGATTTTATTAGTATTTAAACACATATTTGCTTTAATATTTGACATATAAAATTTATATTTAATTAGTTGCTTATTAAAAAGTTGTTTTTGGTTTACGCGCGAATTGAATAATATTATTTTGATTACTTTTCGTTTTTATATAGGTTTTCGTTTTATTTACCTTAGGTCTAAAAATGATTTATTTCCTATGATTTTTGAGTTCCCAGCGAAGGGAATTTGATTTTAAACGCGGGATTTTACCAGTTTACCTGCATAGTTACCTGTTTGCCAGCTTCTTCCTTGAATCTTCCTTTTGCCTACTAATTTTTTTGTGACTTTCAACGCTTGAGAAGGCCCATAAAAGGCTTAGGACACTTGTACATAAATCTACCTGATCTATTGCGACTCACACCCTCTACACAGAAAGAAACAAGGATCATTTTTGATGATTTATTGAGATATTTAAACAAAGAAATGAGCCATAAACAAGGTTCTTTATAAAAATGTTTTTTGTAGGAATTACTTGATTAATCTCAAAAAATATGCACTTGTTTTTTTGCTGTGCAGTAAAGGTCCTTCAAATTGTATTTAGTTTTCTTCGAGTCATTATTCAGCCTACTTTAAGTGACCCGAAGAAAAATCGATGGCAAATTTGCTGGTTAAACAAATGTGCCGGGTCATCCAGGACGATGTCCTTTTGGCATTTCGGGCTGTTTCTGTTTTTGCTCTGCTTTTGACAGCCGCCGACAAAAGTGTCAATTCCATTTTGGCCAGCCGACGGGCCTGTCAACAAACGTGGCCTAAACACGCCCACCGCCACCCCGCCAATCTCAAGGACGCCACCGGCGACCCTATTATATTTCGCTTAAATTTATATGCCCTCTTTGCGGGAATTTTTTCATATACAAAGGACGAGTGAAAGGGTGAATATTTTGCCTTTAAATATTTTGATTTAAAGTTTGATTTACACGCAATGTAGTTTAAATATTTTGAATTTAGTTAAAATATATTCTTTTAATAAATTTAGTTCAAATAATTTTTGTATTCATGGAAATAGTTTAGGACATTTTTCCACAATTTATTTTAATTTTATAAACAATTTGAAGTACAGACAAGTATTTAATTAAATATAATTTGTTAGGAGATTTACCTTATAATCTCAAAATAAATCTTATATTTTCCATTGAAAATATTTGAATTTAATTAAGTTACCTTTTAATCGTCCCTTATATATTTTCTTTATTTTGGTAATTCCCCAGTTTGAAAACTTTTGCCACAAAGTTAATTTCCAAGTGATTAAAGGCTCTGAACTCACTTACCTGCTCCCAGATTTTGATCATACTTTACCTGCAAAGAGAAAGAGAGAAATATCATTAGAAAAGGTCCAAGATAGTCCAAGTTAATTTAAAGGAAAAGTCAGTAGGGAAAAGATTGGGAAATGCAAATGAGCGGAAGGCATCGGGGATTAAGATGCACCGAGTCTTTTGTCCATCCGCCTGTGACCACATGTGTTGTGCACCCCTCCATGGAAAACAAATCCTCCAAAATACAAAATCGAAAATACAATATTGAAAGTAGAAAATCCCCAGCCCGCTCCCAAGTGACTCATCCCTCTCGGATGGACCGACCGGTGATCTTTTCCTGGCACATTTGTCGGGAAAATGTTTTCCTTCTAGCTGCCTTTTGATTGATTGCCCTGGAAAACCACTTGAAACTGTCAAGGGCGCAATCGTGGGGTGGGGGGCCACAGTTTTCTCGGGGAGTGAGCCCATCGAAATGAAGTGAAAATCACTTTTACACAGATGGAGGAAATCGTTTTCCTATGAAAAACTACTTAGCGCAAATGGAGGCGGGGGCGGAGGCTTGGAAGATGCATCATGTTAATAACTAAATTAAGGAATGAGATACCACTTCTAGGATTACCAAAGCGAACGCTAAATGGACTTCGATTCGTAGAGGTAGGATATTTCAATTGAAAAACCCAAGTTAACACACGATATTGTGAGATATTTTATAGTAACAAGTATACACAAATCGATATGCGCATGGTAAATTTATGGTATTCATACGCTCATCGTTTTGACCAAGCAATATTGGTAAAATTGAAATTAAATCATATCATTTTGCCGAATTCGCACTCTCAGAGATTGACAAATTGACAAAAATTGTATTTACTTAGAAAAATAATAATTATAATTACATCAAATTATTATCAAATATCTCTTAAGCTCATTGTTACCTTATTTGTCGCCCCACTACTCTTAAATTGATGTCAACAAAATTGGGAACCCGAATCGCAGCAAGAATGTCATCAAGAAGAAACTTATTTTGAAAATGTCAAGAAAATCTAATTGAGAAGCCAGAGAATGAGAAAACCCGGCGAAGAAAAATTCCGAGCAAAAGAAACAACAAGAAACGCACAAAATAAATAAATTTATGTGCATTTCCGTTATTTTTTCGAGGTTTTCTTTCTTCTTTCTTGTTGTTTTTTATTTTTCCTTGGTTTTCCTTCCGCCAAAGTAAATAACAAATATTATTATCGCATGACCAACAGCAGCAGAAGCGAAGGAAAAGCAGCCAAAACATGGGTCATTTTCCAGGGGGAGGGATGGCAGAGGGAGGGGGTGGTAAAACAGTGGACAGTGGAATGAGGGGGCTGGATTTTCCAAGGCGTGGCCTTTTGTTGCAATCTGCAAGTGCCAAAAAATTCTCAATAGGAAATTGAAGGAAAAGAACAAAGAAAAACGAAGCCAGTGGAAAATGGCATCAACAATTTAATAGAAATATCAATTTATTCTATTATTTGGAATTTTATAGTTTCTTTTTTTTTAATTTAACAAATGATCGAGGGATTTCTCTACATAATTCAACTGAAGCCAAGTAGACTTTTTAAATTCAATATATTGTTCCATATTTAAAGGTTTAAAATGTTTATATTAAATAAACAAACATTTCAATCTTACAAAGAATTTGTTAACCAATTGAAGACTGAAAATTTAATCTTTGAACACATTTATTGTCTTGGTTGTAATAGATTTTACATTTAATAGAGAAGAAAAAATGTTTTTTGTTCTTAAAATACATTTTAATAATCATATTATTTTTATATACAGAATAAGTAATTAAAATGTTATATTTAAATGCGGATACTGATGTTTTTAATTAGTTCAATCCCATATTGATTGTATTCTGTAAAAATATACAAAATAAAAGCCAGGGGTGTAGAGTTCCGATAAAAAAAAAAACGGCGGCAGGAAGCAAAGTTTTCCGGGGGGACTAAAGAACGGAAGCCGCCGCTGCGTCGATGTTGCTGTTGCACGTTGCTGCCGTTGAGCAAACAACAACAAGGGCAGGAGAAAAACAAACACACAAACGAAAGACCAGCAAGCATATCGACTCAATGAAATTATTAATGGTCAGCACACAAAAATGCAGTTGAGCCAAGGAAAAACGGGAGCAACACGAGCAACATGGGCAACATGAGCAACAAGAGCAACACACAGGAGCAACTTCGATGTGGTCACCCGAAAATGGAAGACGACAGAGGAAGCTGCTGCTCCTGCTGGCCAGCCATGGAAATAAATAAATAAATAAACAACAAACTCTAATTAAACGCCGTTGCCACTCCCCCAGTTTTCTGTGTGTATTTCGATAAGGCAACGTAACCAATTACTCTTAGCCCGAAAGCCCCAGCCTTTCTTTTTTGCGTTCTGGGGGCCCCCTCCTTATCGCTTGAGTCACAGTTTGTGGACTTTCAGCCTCGGAGACCTTTTCTGCAAAGTCCTCGGACTCTGGGGCTTGTTAAAAAGTTTTTGCCAAAAATTCAATCTGTTTTGGGCCGCAGCAAAGGCCAAAAAGGAGTAAACTCGCAGAGGAGGAAAACAAGAGCAGAAAAGTGCAACAAATTGCGAAAATTCAAGGTCGGGCTGAGAAAGCTCCTGGGCTTTATGAAAATCTCTCAAATTTAAACACAAATTCTGCGTTTTGAAAATGCCTTAGATCTTAATAAAGTTTCTTGGGGGAGTTATCAGCTTTATTTTGAAAGAAAAATTGTGATAATCGTACTTGTGTCTCATTTTAGTTATTTTTTAATAAATTAACGATTAAAGAGTTTATTGTTAAGAGTTCTGTGAGGTCGGCAAAATATTTAAAAAATTGTTTATATATAATTATTAAGCTTGAAATTTAAATCGGTTAACATTCTTATTTAATTACAAAAATATTATTTAAAGTGCAATATAATTAAACAAGTAAATTATTATAATTAGTTATCCAAAATAGGAAATAGTCTGACCCAATTTGCGTTGAATCTGCATTAATTTAAAACTCGATTTACTAAATTTAAACAGATTTTACGAGTATTCTAATAAAATCAAGCCATCCACAAATTTGTTTCTTATATTTTATGAATTCTAGTCCAATTAGTCAAAATATTCCCGACCCCAGTGACCTTTCTATTCATTTAGCCAAATATTTTTGGTTCACATTTCGCGACCAACTGGATGCGAGAACTGTTATGCTCTTAAATCTTGCGAAATGCCATAAAATACCCAACCAAGGAAATGCTGCCAAACCGGCTGACTAAGCTGGCCAAAAATAATATAAAACATTTGTTGTTCTTGCCCACCGACCATTTGCATAACAACACCAAAAAAACAAAAAACCTCAAAGATTAAAAACCGAATGAAACGAAATTTATAAATTGATTTCGAGCGCGACTAAAAATAAAAACCAAAGCCGCGTTGCCAAAGCTGCGGGGATCAGGAATCGGAAATCAGGATTTTCGGAAGGGGCAGATACGTCCGAGTATTTGCCGTTTTCAGCACGACTCTGCTGGCTCAGCAGAATTATTGCATTTTGAATATTGGCATTTGCGTCAAATTAAATTTAATTGTCAGTACAGCTTCAGTTTTCGAGCCGAAAAAAGTTAAGCCGAAAAAAAATGATTCGAAACGCAGGGCGAAATTGGTAAAAAAAATTAAATGCATGTCGATTTTTAAATTCTCTTACTTTGTTTATGTTATTATACAAATTTTTATGTAAATATAAATATTTTTATATAAATATTTGTATTTATTCATTTGTTTTTATTGAATAAAAAAATGGTTTTAGGTATTTTAAATACTAATATGTAGACTTTTTATTATTATTTTATTATTTCCCAACCCCAGCTTATATTTTCCATTTCCAAACAAAAAATATTTGTATTTATTCATTTGTTTTTATTGAATAAAAAAATGGTTATTTTCAAAAGTGTATTCAAAATATCAGAAATAAAAAGTTGCCAGCTGAAAAGGGAGGAGATAAGAAACATCTCCACCGTTAAGGCGACAGAAGAATTACATTAACTCGAAAATAAAAACCTTCTCATTTCGCAATCAGCGGGGTAACGATGACGTTGTTTCTTGCATGTTAATCGCATTTCCTAATTATCAAAACTCATAAATTTCGATTAATGCCTGCGATTCCTGGCGATCGAAGCGAAGCTCGCCATTTCCCCGCTTTCCCCTCATTTCAGATGCACACTCCTCGCGAGTTTTGCCATAAAAAGCGAGGGGAAAAGCCGAAGCCGCCAAGGCGGACAGAAAGAGAGAGGGCTACCATTTCCCCTGCGGACTCGGGAAAAGCCCCCTGTTGTCTCGCTCTCGCTCGCGAGCTTCTGCCGGCGAAGGGTGGTCTTGTTTTGAACCCGCCACCATTATGCCATTATGGAAAGTGAAATGGATATATCGCTAATGCGCCTGCACATAACAAGGTCGGCAATAAATCAAAAGCCTGGATTCTGTGGGGCGGAAAGGAGGGGAAAGCAGAAAACTCTGCTGCTGCCGCTGTCGCCGCATGACAAAAATCAAATCAAAATGCCATAAAATACCCCAAGTGCTTGGCCCTCTCTTTCTGATGCGTTGGGCCTTTCGGGCCAACGGCAAATGAATTATTTGCAATTAATTGAGCGCAAATTTGCAAAATACTTTCGTGTCTGCGTACGTACGTCTGTGCGATGATGGATATCCCTGCGATTGTATGGGTGGCGATCTCCCCGATTGCGTATACGCCCCGTGTGCGTTGCGAAAAAAGCTACCAAAATATGCAATACCACAATATTGAGCAATTGACTGAAAAACCATTTTCTCAGAGGTAAAACCTTGATTTACAGGTCAGAATTAATTTCAAAAGATTGTTTTTAATGTTGCAATATAATTTGTACACCCTTTGGCTTTTCTTTTAAAGGAAAAATTGTATTTAAAATTAATTTTGAATAAAAAAAAACATTATTATCTAATAGCCCAAATAAAATTGTAAAATTAAATTTTAAAAAATTAAATAAATATTAATAGCAAAAAAAGTTTAAATATCTTTTTTGAATAATGGTTTAAAAAACCTAAGTTTTTTTTTGAAAATTTAATTTAATATAAAATTTTCTTCTATGAAATATGAATATCCATTCATATTGTCTGCTATTATTGAAAAAATTCAATCGCTTTTAAGCAAGAAAATGAAATATTTTTCAAAATAAATTTATATATATAATTTATTTGACCATTTAATTGTATTCCGATGAAGCTGATTAAAAAGGTTTACTAATTGGCCACCTTGGCTCTAAATCGCCCATTTGAAAAATCCAGCACACAGCTCTTTTACGACCAACGAAATGGAGACTTTTTGTGACTTCATGAGTGCGAGGAAGTCTATAAATTCAATGAACTCGGCCAGAACAATTTGTGATGTCAATTCCTGATGTTTACACTCGCTCACAAAAACCCCGAATCCACAGACACAGAGACAACTTTCACATTTTACGAGTTTTATATGGGCCCTCGGTGCGATGATGATGATGACGATTATGGTATTTTCACTTGAGAGTTTTACGAGCAACAAATTGCGCTACAAATTACACGATAAATAGAAAATTATGACTGGAGGCGAGTGTACGTACATAACCCTCGGCCGACCGACCCTTTCGCCGTGGGCCCATCGTAAAAATGTCTCCCTGGATCTGGTTCCCCGAATGTTCCCTTCAGTCCTTTGAGTTTCATTTCCAGTTCGAGTTCCGATCCACCAATCTTTTGCTCAGGAATAGAACCCAAAACCCAGACCCCCTGCCTGCCTTTACAAGCTGTCAAAAAGTTTTGTTTGGTGTAAATTCAATTGTTGCTCCGTCTATTGATATTTTATTTGGGCCATAGTCTTTTCCCATTGGCGTTGCACTTGGAAAGTCGTAAAGTTGAGAATCGTTGAAACAATGGCAAAGTTTTTACGAGCGGAACAACGAGATTTTTACCTTTTTCGAGAACTAGAACTAGAAGTTAGGGTTAATTTATTGAGTGTTGGCCTTGTGGTCTTCAAGGACTTTCGGGCCATAACAGGTTGTCTGCTCTGGGTTAAGCAGGGATATCCACATCCCTATCCACTGAAGGGATCGTAAATTCTCGGTTAATTTGGCATTTCACACCTAGCAAAAAGCAGCAACAGCAACACAGGCAACCTGCAACATGCTGCATTAACGAACCTGTCAAAAGTGACAAGTATTCCGCTTAAAGTTGGGCAACTTATCGGCCGTTTCATTAAGCACGGGTTATCTATGGGCCTTGCCATACTATACGTACGAGCCAAAAGTGCATCCTTGGCCACGTGGTCAAAACTGACAACTCCCCGAAAATGTTTTCCCTAATTGATGGGCTTCTTTTTCTGTCTCTGTTTTTTTTTGGTCGCTGCAGAGACAGGTATTTTGTAATTAAGCCACTTGAGCCCTCTCCAGATTGAGTACAGTGGGCCAAGCCGGACGGACAGTGGGACGGACGGACAGCAGACATGTCAGTTTACCAATTGAAATATATTGCAGGTGGAGCAAGCGAGCGGTCGGCCAAAAAGGCAAACAAACAAAAACAACAGACAAACATTCTATCGCAAAGGTAAATGCTTTTTTTGACACTGCCTAATGCGACTTAATGTTGCGGTTACGCATTCTGTGCGAACAGTGCGTTTCGGTAATATAATGTCGGGTAAAAATTCAAAAAAATATAGTGACAAATAATGGTGACTAAAAAATAACTATAATTTTTATAGTTTCTTCTTTTTATAATATTTAAGGTACTTGTCGTAAAAATATGAAAAGGCAAGGTTACAATTCTAAAAAATATTTTAAAAAATAATGGTTTAGTTTAAAAAATAATAATGACCAAAAAAAGATATTTTCTATATTTTAGATTAGAATACTTATCGTAAAAATAAGAAAACACATTTTAGTTAAATGTATTAAATTGCAAACATAAATCTTTATCGTTTTTTATAAATTTATAAGGTGTATAGAATATACTTTTACTTATAATAATCTTGTATAGTTTTTAGCTTAATAATCTACCTATACAGCCTTACATTTTCCGAACGCACTGTTCCCTTTTATCGTTTTTTTCGCCGTACCTCCCAAAATAATCATGGGAAATACCTTTGGTGGAGAATGGGAATGGAACATGCAGGTCGGTCTATGAAAGCCACTCAATCATTCTGCTTCACTTCATGGAAAAAAAATAAAATAAGAAGGAAACGTTTTAACTGATCGCTCAATCACTGATATACAAGTGTCTGTGTATGGAGATATATATATTTATTTATATGAATATACATAGTCGATCGCTGGGTGGCAGACGCTGCCTGAGTTGAATTCATTGTTGGGCAGCGATTTGGTTAAGTCACCCGCGTGATTGTTTGCTTTCGGCCCTGATAAGTAACCTCCTGAAAAATGGCTCCTGATTCACCTGAGGCCAAAGGGCAATCAACAGGTGACGGGGCTTTTTTGTTGGCTTCTGTGGGAAGATTCCAAAAATTTGGCATTCAAGGGTGGGAACATTAATTTTGAATTGATAACCTTTTACTCCGACTTTATTGGCATGCAAAATTTTGATGACCGATTTTATTGGCTCACGGATATAAAAATATTTCATAAAGAATGTGGAATTAAAGTCGCAAAAAACATGCTCTTGCTTTAAATAAGTGAATATTCAAAAGAATTTAAAATCAATTGTTTTATTAAATTTTTTGACATTTTATTGGTTTTATTTTGGAACCCATTTAAGAATTAAAATTATTTTCTTCTTATTTCATTCATTGAATTGCATTCCTTTCTCTTTCCACTTGTCTCGTAACTCTAACAACCAAAAGATCAAGATAGTGTTTATATGATCTTTGGTAATTAACTGACTCACCCAGTTCTTTTGGGATTATCTGCTGATCGGTCTTCAGTGCGGCCATAATATAAGCCATCAGGCAATTCGCAATCTAAATGTCCAGCTAAAACTACTGTTAATACTAACCAGGCTGAAAGGAAATCGTATAAAAGCAAAACTTGTCCAGACCATTATGGCCACAAGTCGCTGCTGCATTTTGGGGGCACAGGCATAGGTACAGGTACAGAAAAACCGAAGAGGCAGGAAGAAATTTTAATTTTACGATCAGTGTGGGATCGTAAAATGTCTGGGGCGACCGCGTGTGGAACGTTTAATTTGATGCTGAAATACTGATACTGATAGTCCCGAACCACAGGCACTTAAATTGCATATAAAAGTGGCTTTTATGATTGGCCTTCTATTAGCGAAATCAACTATTACGTGTTAAATCGCACGATCCACCCAGCCGAATAACAACGGCCACAAAATGATCGTAAAATTTAGCCAGTTGTTAAATTTCGACTTGGTTTCCCTTTCTCCCTTTCCTGTGGCTCAAAGTGTGTAAATCAAAGGATGTGCAGCCCGTTTGGCGATGCACTGAGAAGAAAGCAAGAAAAAGTGAGAAATTTGTTCTTGAAGTATTATGATATATTTAATAAATTCATTATTTATCTAAAATTAAAATATATATATTATATCAAATGCCTTTTAAGACATTTTATTGGTATTACTTTGAATTTATATCAAGAAATCTTTTATTAAAATTCTAAATATTCGTTAAAGTATTTTTATATATTTTTTAATATTATAGAAAGCCGTATGTAATTAATTCACCAATGAGCTCATACATTACAATTCATTTTGTAAGAAAATCTATTGTTAAACAATAATTTTAATGGGTTGTAGAAATTGCAGCCTTAAGTAAACCCTTTTTTTATAGGGAATTACGCCCTTTTCGCTCAGTGTATCCTCGATTCCAGGTCATAGTTCGCTGGGCAAGGTGTCGACTTACATGTGCAGCGATGGATGGCAGGCAAACCCCTACTAAAGTGAAAAAAAAATGGAATGGAGTGCAGTGGAGTGGTTCGAACTTCTGCCATATAACGCAGGCCGGCCGGCAGGAGATCCCGAGATCCTGAGATCTGGGCACTGAAAGCGAAAGTGAGTTTTCAGGGTAAATGAAATTAACAACGCATCCTTTGCTGCGCATCGCTGATTGTTTTGTTTCAATTTCTGGTTGCGCCCCTCGATCCAGAAAAAGAAAGAAAACGATGGGAAAGGAGGGAGAGGTACGTACATATAACCTTTAACCTCCGGCTCGGTCGGCTATAAGTAAGTGTTGCTGTTATTATTTCCCCGAAGTCTCAGGCGGCATTTTTCGATTTTTCGGGGGAAACTATGCATTCTATGTGCCAGAGCCGAAGTTCTTCTACCTGAACCACCGCTCGGTGGTTGTTTCCTTTGCCTACTTTGACGACAAGAAGTCAAATTCTCGATTTACGACCATTTTGTTTGAGTAATTTCGTCCTTCGTCCTTTGCCACATGCTCGGCAGTTGTGTAAATTGTACAGTTTTACTTTCAGCTGTCGATCTTTTTCTTTTTCCTCCACTGGGAGTGTATAACAAGATCAGATCCAGATCCCATCGAGTGACTCAATCCCAGATCATATTAATTGAGTAACACAAATTTTTGATTTTAATGCTCGCCCTTTTACGAGTTGTCGATGTAAATATTTAATGCTTCGCCGCGATCGTAACCATATTTCATTGGCTCATTTGCCTGGTTAGTTTGAATAGTAAATAAAATACAAATAAAAATCATAGAGGAAATCAAAGCGAAAGAAATGTTCACGTTTCAATTAAATGATCGTAAAAGTTCCTCTGAATGGCGGAAAATAAAAGTGGAAACAGAGTTGTTTGCCCCCAAAGTTATATTGTCGTAAAATTTTCCCCAAATTGTTGTTAGAACATAAAAACCACCTAAAAATCGGTAATAAAATCAATCGAAACCTAACTGGAATGGGACTTGCTGCCCAAACCTCTTCGAATTCTCCCCCGCATTTGTTGGGGAATTCCCTCAGCGGCAATGAAATAAAATAAAACCGAAAACAATAATGAGGGAAGAAATGTCAAAGTGATAACGGCTATATTTAAGGTATGTTTTGAAGGTGGAATTTGTCAGAGAAAAGTGGAAAATTACCGCGGCCCCTACAATTATTTAGTTAATTATACATAATTATTTTGGTAAATTAAACAGTTGATTTTAATTTCTAGCACTCATTTGCAATTATGTTAATTGAATAATAACCTGTTTTTTTGTGTCCTGAATATTTAAAACTATTTTTTTTGCAAAATATTGTAATTTTTAAATCGAAAATGCATTTTTACGTACTAAGTTAAAGCCACAACATTTTATTTTGAGTAAGGAATAAGTTTACATTTTTATTCAATGGTTTAGATTTTTTGATGATTAAGTTACGAATAATTCGTAGTTCCTAAAAGATGTACAAGGTGTGAGTTTATTATTAAAAAATAAATATTGTTCTTATTACATTTTCTTAATTAATTTCCATTATTTTTTCTTAATTAATTTCCATTCTGTTTGTGAGCAGTAGAATATTTCCTTCCTGAGGAGGCTAAAAATCTTTTTGATTTCCACCATTTCGATGTCTGCAAATTGGCCTAATCCCCGCCAAATCCCCCTCCATTGCCAGCCAGACAACATTCAATTAGAGGAGCAACCCAACCCGGATGTGAAATCCGATGAAAATTGAAAACTGCGCCGCATGCAACAGTTGGGCACATTTCGCAGACGGGCAAATCAACATCAAAATCAAATTCATTGCATTGGCCATGGTTCACGACCAGGCCTAAACCCACACCACACTCACTCGCAAATTGGCGCACAGATACAAGATACACAGATACACAGACAGGGACGGATAGAAACCGTCAACACACGGAGTGCCTCTAAATGCGGCGAGAACGCGAAAAACCGTTAAGCATCAATTTTGACGCATCATAAAACTGCAATGAAGTGATAAGTGCCGCTGCTGCAAACGCAAATATGCAACAGGAATGTGCAGTTGATAGATATAGATGCGGAATGGAGGGGCGTATATGGTGTATATGTCATGAAGGATGGGGGTCGCGAAACCAGAATATCTGCAAATGGATATTGACGAACTTGCCGCTGAAAATGGGACCCGTATCTGGGCGATAACAATGCAAATGCAATGGCACCCACTTCACATGGTCGTGTTTCTATGGGTTTGGGCATCGTGCACCCAGAGAAAAAAGGTATAGAAAGGTTAAATGCAATTATATACTAAAATTTTAGATTATTGTTAGCAAAATCAAAAAATGGCGATTTAAGATTTAACTTTAACATCTCGAAATTAGTTCCAAAAGTTCTGCCATTAAAATGTGAGTTTTAAAGTAAACCTAGGTTATTTTCTTGGTGCATCTGCGAGTTCGTCTATCTGTTCACCAAACAAAACAAGACTTTTATGAACACCGCGGGAAGTTGACAGCTTGCATCATTGTCGTGATATGCGAAAAACTGTGACACTCCCTCACTTCTATGTATTTTCCACTATTTTTGCTGGTTGGCCAATTTTATTGCCTCGCGTGCGCAATTATGTTTATGGCTATTGGTAACGTATAGATGACAGAACGAAAAACTTTTTGGCCGAATGGAAATTGCACCATTTCGCAGACGGATTTTCCACCCACTGAATTGGTGTGCTGCAATTTAATCAAATTTGTAAAAAGTTTTTAATTTGATTTTGTTCCTTGGCATTGGTGGGTATAAACTCTCTCTTTGATTTTTTTAAAGAACACGCTTTTTATACAATACAATGCTAATACAAATACACATTTTTAATTTCTAATTATATTATTTTTTGAATCATACATATAATATACTATTTAAACTAACTTTTCTTTAATATTTTTATTTCTGAATGTATTTATTTTTTCTAACATTATTAACTTATATTCCAATATGAAAAGGAATTTCTACCAAATTAATTATGAAATAATAAGAATCAAATATTTAAATGAATACAAATTTTTCACTTGATTTTACATGAAACTGAATTCTTACTATTAAATGAAGACATATTCCCTCACTCTTTTCCCTGAAAAGTCTAGACCCCGAAAATCAATTGCATCTCGTTTGCCAATCTTATCGCCAGAGAGCCGACTAATTGACTTATAGCCACAGATGGCAGAACCTCGGACTAATCAGGCACCCAGTAATCCAACTAACCAGCCACACACACCCATCACACTTTTGAAGGTACATAAATTATCTTTATTGGCAGGTGGAAGGAGCTGCGTCTGCGTCTGCGTCTTTTGGTCTGTGGCAGGCAACACCTAAAATGGGGCTCGTTAATTGTTGCTGGCCCGGTCTCGAATCCGGGGTCCAAAGGCGACTGCTTAACTGGTTGCCTTGTTGGCCGGCATGGCCGCATCGTAAATCATGGGGAATCCATCAAAATGCGATCATTGTATTGAGATTGCAACTAAGCCCCCCTGTAATTTCAATATTTTTGCACTCGCACTGGGGGGAAAAACGAAGTGGGGCACTCACTATGGCACTCTGAACCAATTGACAACTTAATCCTGCGACATGTCAGTGGAGGCTCAAATGAGATTTACGTGGCTCGCAGTCAGTTAGCCTGGCCCATTTGTGTTGACTCAATGAAATGTTGTACCGATTTTTCAACATGTTGTCTCTGCCGCTGCCGCTGCCTCAGTCGTCTGGGTCGTGTTCACTTTGATTGACAAAGTACAAAGGTGTAATTATTTTTCATAAAAATTGTTGCATGTCGCTCCGAAAAAGTTTTCGTTTTCTCTCTCGTTTTTGCCTTTTATACTTTTTTTTTCGAGTCTCCGTTGATTTTGTTGTAGGTTTTCAATCAATTTGCTTATGTGGCGTGGAAAACCCCCAACCCCAATCCAATTATGTCAACGATCTGAGCGCATAAATTACGAGAGCGAGCGCTCATGCCCGGAGCAAAAAGCGCTGAGCGGTTAAGATCTTTCGGACATCAGCGGTGTCGCCATCTAGAAAGCCAAATGCAAAGGTGGCACTTAAAAAAAATATTATTCAAGATATAGGAACTTAGAATTCTAGTTGTATTAATTTCTATATATAAATTTCTATAAATTTCTTTTCCAAAATTGCAAACATTTTAAAAGTTAAAAATAGTTTCTAAACATACAAAAAGTTTGAACTTTTAAATGTTTTGTAAATTTTAAAAAGAGTTAGATCTTGAACCAATTTTTTATTGCATACTTTTTGAATATCACATTTTCTTGTTCTTTTCGTGGATCCGTGAAAGTTTATTTATTATAAATATTCCTTAATACCATTAAATAAAATCAATTGAAGACCTTTATTTAAATATGATCTAAATTAGTTTTTAAAAATGTAAAATTTTATTTTAATCAATCACAGTTTTAAAAGGGTTTAGATTTATAAAGATTTTCATATTTCTAGTGCTATATATTTTTTCTAGTGTGCTCCAGCTTTTTCTGCTGCCCTGGGCCGATATCAGGCCCCCTTTCCAGCTGGACACCCATTCCACAATCCCCCCAGAGCGTCAGCCCATAAATCTTGAGACGGCGGCGCGTTACTCATGCGCAGTGTCCTCCACAAACGGGAGACTCCTCGTCCAAGCTCCCAGACTCCAGACTTTTGCTCCGGTTTGGGAAATGTTTTATAATCGCATTGCGACTAATTATCGTATCGGAGGAATTATTATGGCGCGATCATGAAGGCGATTTGCAAATTGCGTGCTTAGATTTGATTCGGGGCGTGGTGCGGATAGATGGGTATAAAAATAGAGTACTCTTGAAATATGATTGACTATTATATATTATTTAAAAATGTTATAAAATAAATTAGATATATTTAATACGTTTTTTTAAAACTAGCCCACATTTATCTTAAAGGTAAATTAAAATGATACATATAAAATATATATAAATATATAAAAAAACAAACACATTCAAACAGTCTTCTAAAATTTAAAGAAACGGTTATTACCTAAAATTGCAACTCTTTCTCTCTTTTTGGTAACCAATAATTTTAAACTTTCCCATGGGTCTGGGAAACATATCCCAATCGCTACTAGATTGAGTCGAAACTAATATGCCCGGCAGTTTATGGGGCTGTATTATGGCCGCATATCGTCAATGATCGTGTTTTACTGCACTCTTCTCGCATTTACTATTTGATTAACCAGCTGGCCCGGCAGCCAAATGCCCCACCCCCCACAAAACTCCTGTTTCCCAGACCAAAGACCACGGAGGGAAATAAAAACCAAAAAACCGAAACGAACTGAGCCGAGCCTGGTGATTTGGCCGGTTGTCTTGAGGCATTTTATTTGGCGCCATAAATCTATCAGCGCCGGCTAACTCGAACTCCAAGTCGAACCCGAACGCGTGCGCATGCGCAAACACTGGACCTCTTGGAAATCGCCCTACCTCTCCGGATCTCTCTGAATCTCCCCGAATCCCTGCATCTGTGGATCTGTGGAGATGCTGATAGGCCCGAAGATTTACGGCTGGCACAAAGCCAATGTTCCGATATCTGTTGGCTGTTCCACGAGGGCTCCGACGGCTAGGAGAGATCATTTTAAGTTTATGATACGAAAATCAGATTGCTTTATTGTATGCGAAATGCGATCGATTCGATTGCGATTGCGATTGCTCCTCCGCACGAAATTCATTTATATTTATGATTTGTGAATTGGTTTTTATTATGATGTTACTCGTATTTTCGTATCCCACACAATTACATTTTTACTGCCTTTCGTTTTGTTGGGGGCGCCCGAGTGGTTTTCAAAAAGTGTGAATTTGCCACTTCATTTGAGAGCTGGTAAAGACATAAATTATATTGTGAAGCGGGAGCTATTTAGGCGCAGTTTTTATGACCATGTGAATTGGAACAAACGAAAGTGTTTGGGGGCCCCGAAAGTCAAATGACGGAATCGGGGAATATAACAAAAACACTCGTAGATGCGGAAGGTATGGCCACGAATCGGGGAGGCCAGGGGCAGGCACTCCTGGCAAAAGAACTAACAAAATATATTAATGACTTATCAAGGATAATTTGACAACGGGCCATAAATCAAATCGCGTAGCTCGCTCGTTGGCCAAAAACAGGGCGAGTGGTTGGCTCACTCCCCTTGTCCTTCCTTTGTCTTTTGCACAGAAAACAAAAATTTCATATTAAGTGAGTATGATATATTTATGATATATTAATTAGTAATTAAAACGAATATTCCTACCATTTTTATCCTAGTTTTTAATAGCAGGAAAATATAAAGTTAACTCATAAGGCTCACGATAAAGATAATAGGTTCCTTTTTTGTATTAAGTATTGCCTAGTAAGTTGTTATCCCTTTAACCAATATTCAGGACTTTTATCTTGTTTTCCTCAGTGTATAAAATGACAGCAGTGGAAACCACCCAGAGCCATTGGAATGTTCCAACACACACGCCAAATGGCAAATGCGAAATGCGATGCTGATGCTTAATTTCTGGCCAAGAAATTGGAGGTGGAGATGGAGGTGACCACCAGTGGAGGAGACCGGGATTGGGGGCCAAGGTTCGGGGGAGAAGTGGCCTGTGGTGGGCCAAATTGGATGCCCAGCTGTGTGGTTGCAGACTGTGCCATAACTTAACACCTTCGCTGTTGTCTTCGCCGGAGTGCCATGGCCATTGCATTTGCCAGGCAAATGTGTTCTCAAAAAGCGCCCCACATGACTGGGAATAGGGTGACTCAGGCTGGGAAAGTAGTGAAAATGTTTAAGTATTTTTATAAAAATAAAAACAATTTGTTTAAAATAATCCGATCTACTTTATAAGAACTTAAAGTATAGCATTGCAGTTTGTTAATCATTTTTTAAAGATCTTTTGTCTCCTGAATTCGGAATATTGCACATCAAACATATAGTTTTTTAAACACCTAAAGAAGATTTAAGAACAATATCTCTTCAAGAAACTTTCCAAGAAAATAATTATTCGTAGTCACTCAATTTTTCAGAAAAAACCCAAACACTTACTACTGAATAATTCAAGATTTATATAGTTAGTTTTCCATTTCTCTATCCATAAAGAAGATTAGCTTCCAAGCCATACAGAAGTTTGAACCACTCATTTGTAGTTCAATTTCCCTGACGCTCCTCCGTGGAGTTACATTATGACATCAGCTGGTAATTGTGATTAATGCTCCTGGCCCCACAACTCGCAACTCGAGACACCCTCTGCGAAATGGCCAAAACATCTGTGGCCACCAATCCAATCCTCAGTCACATGTGAGGCGACGACCCAAGTTTATTGTATTTCGCATGTTATTCGCGCTGATTTTATTTTTCTTTTTGTCAGGCTCATACATAAAATATGATTGCGTTTTCATTTGCATCTAGCAGATTGAGTTTCTTTTGAGGCGCGAGCCCGTGAGTTTATGAGCTTGTCAATTGCCTGTTTTTCCCCCGGTTGCTTATTTATTTATTTGCATATCATGGTCAGACTGGAGTGGAGTGACCAATAATAATAACTATAATAGTAGTAGTAGTGGGAGGACTAGGGAAACAGTACTGCCAGCAGTACTGTCATTCAGATCAAAGCCAAACCGAATGGTTAACCCGGCCTCACCTTCGGCTGTTTCGCTGTAATTAAGAACATGTTAGTTGTAAAGAGGAGGTTGTGTCCCTGCTGCTGTGTTGGCCCCACCTTATATGGCCTGCCGATGTTGTTGTTTGTCCTGAAAAGCCCCAAGCCCCCTCCCCTCGCCACTTAACTTAACTCCTCCTTTAAATCCGACTCGTGTCTCGTTGCATTTGCAAATTTGTGGCGGCCGTGTGAAGTCAAGAGGGCGAGCCAAAGTCAATTGCATTCTTAACCCTTTTGAGGCCGATCAGGCTGGCGGACAAGCGAGGCAACAACAACAAATAACAGTACAACTCTAATTAAAAATTAACACACTTGCACTGTGAAGAGGGGGAAAAAGGCCGAAGGAGGTGCCACCACAAACATTCGTTTAATCAAACGAAAATCAAGTCTATTATGTGGAGAGGCCTTTTGGCCAAATTCGCCAGATTGGCTGTATCTGCATGAAAAACGTATAAACAGCGTCTCATTTGAAGTCATCATTAAAAACGACGACGACGACGAGGACTGTGGTGTTTGTGGTCCCTGGATCCTCATCCAGTCCCTCGATCCCCCGATCTTTCGATCCCCAATCCACAATTCGCAATCCGCAATCCTCTCTTGGAGGCGCACACTTGAGGCCATGTAATCAACGTTTGCTTACTTCATTTAGCGCGCGGCGAAAAGAAAAGCGAAACATGCATACAATCAACGAGGCTTGCAACTCTGCAAACTGAAAACTGAAAACTGGCACTGGACATCGGACATTGGACGTCGGATTCGGATTTGGTCGGGGGAATGCAGATGGAGCTGCTTAAGCTGGACTTTAGCTCCAAGGCGATGGCACTGGGAGAAAATAGTAAACTCCTTTAAGGGGAAAATGGAAATTGATTTAATGTGTAAGACATTAAAATATGTTTTTATCTAAATAACTCTAGATAATATTTACTTTGTGTTTAAATATCATCTAAATTCCATAGGTAATATTTACTTTAAGTTTTGTCTTTTGTTAAAAGTTAAAAGTTTAATGTTTATTAATATACCAGAAGTTTGAATCATTGTATTATTAATGGTTTTGTTTTTGATTTTATAGATTTTTCTAGATAACTTAAAATGAAGTAATGAAATCAAATAGTATATAGAATCCTGAGGAATTTATCGAATTAAACCCAATCTCATATTATATTTCGCAGCTAATAAACAAATTTTTTATATAAATTTAACTTCATTGTGTTTTTTTTAATTGTTCCTTTTCTTAAATTATTATTATTATGTTACTTAAATCTATTAAAATAAAATATTTTACAATAATGAAAACCTCTATTTGCTTTTAGAAAATTTGGCTTTTAACCCAAGTATTTTGACCGTTTTTAAACTATATTTTTTTTAACGTGTTCCGAGTCTTTCGGAAACTAAGGCTGTAGCCTCTGCGGCCTTTACTTGTTGGCAATGATGTATTTTTGATTTCGTATCTTATATTACCAACAACAAGCTGCAGCAGCAACAACAACAGCACCAGCAACATCACCGGCAAATGCCAAGTGTGAGGCTCGGCTCCGAGTGGAGAATAAAGCCAAGACCAAGACCGAGACCACGACCAGACCAAATCCAACTCCAAATCCCATCCAGGTCCAAAGTGGTCGAAAAGGGGGGGAAAGAGGAAAAAGTTGATTTCAGAATTTTTATTTTTTGATTGTGATGATTGTGCATTGAAATTTGATACATTTCAACCTGGTTGGGGGGAATGCTGTTGTTGTTGTTTCTGTTGCTGTTCTTGTTGCTGTTGCATGCAAAAATGTTGGCTAGTCGACAAGGCATTGGCATGGCCAGAAACTACTAACAACATTAATAAGATTGGCATCTGCTGCTCGCAGTTCAAATGTAATTTCTCATCAACAAAAGTGGGCTGACTCCGGGAATCCGCAACGGGGTGTGGTCGTGGTGTCTCCATCTCCGTCCTCTCCATTTGCCATCTTGGCCCGACGATTGCATTCTGGCCATAAAGATAACTTTTGGTGGTAGTGTCGTGTTTTGTGGTAGCTGGTTAGGCTTGTTAGTTGCCATTGATAAGCCAGAGATTGGGGAAACTCGAAGAAGTCAAATGACCACTCGATCTGATGCTGAAGTTGATCGAGCTAATGGAAAGCCATCTGCTGATTGCTAGCTAAACCATCCGGTTGCCAAAATATCATATAAATATCATATACATTTATCACAAATCAATAAAAAAGTGCTTACACATTTATTTATCAAAATGAAATCTAAATCTTTAGTTAAAAATATCAAGATGACTTTTTAAATTTAACTAACTGAACATTTAAAATCTAATTTTGTCAATTTAATGACAACTTGTCTGCAAATATTATTACATTCTCAATCGCAAAAGTTTACGACTCTATAAAATGGTTTCATTATAAACAAGCAAGTCAGTAAAATGTTTATTTTCCTTATCAAGTTTATAGCTGTTTTTTATATAAAATATATTTAGTAAATATCAAATACATGTTTTAGTTTCATTTTGTTTTGGCCCACGACCTTTTTGGATATCTCCAATTACTTTTATTTTTTCATGTCAGCACCAAAACAGCTCTTACAAACCATAAATCTTGGCTTGAAGAAATGCAATCCCTTTGGGGCATAGAAAACCCAAGTCTTTCTCAAAAATGTCGTCTATCTTTTAGAGGTCTTGACTTGGAAAATGTTTAAGCCCTCAGCTGCTTATGTTAATGCCTCCCCCCAATCTCTTCTTCTACAAACCAAAAAAAAAACACGTGTAGAATGCCATGCGATATGGGTTATTTGGAATATGGATGGTCGGATGGAGACAATGCGTTTGAACAATATTTTCAACACAATATGAAAGAGGGAAATAAATCAAATTGATTAAATTTGAACAACGAACAATCTGAGGCTCGCGGGCGAACAAAAGACGAGAACCCCAGAGGCTCATTTAAATAATAAACCACTAAAATCGTAGAGAAGACAACGAATTTAAATAAAAAACCGTTCACAGCCTCCGCGAACAAAAACCGAAAAGTAAACCATTAAAAATTACTACTAATGTGCACCTTACACAAAAACCGAAAGAAAGATCCCATTTGGGGATCACCGCCTTAGCTCGGTTCGGCTCTTTCAGCGGAGACAAAGGCCACAAAAGTCACGAATCTTGGCTCCCCAGATAATGCCCAATATCGGAATCGGTTCGACTTCGACTGCGACCCACTGCGGCGACACTGGATTCCAAACAAACGAGCACCGATTCATCTTGGGAAAAACCTCTTTGGTGAGCCGACTTGGTCTGGTGCACTTGAGAAAAAATGCTCTTTAAAAATTGAAACGATTTTCGTAATTTTCGAACCTTTTAAAAAATATATCTTTTTCAATTCAGGTAACATTATAGATTAATAAAAACTATATAAACTATATTTTAATTAAATTATTACTAACTTTATTTTACAGTTTGATGATTTTTAAATCGATAACAGTTGATTTTCTGTACATTTTGATCGTTTTTGTAAGATTTTGATTTATTAGATCCTTTTCAAAATGCGGTATTAGGCATGAAATATTTTTCAAAGTGCAACAACTGGCCCCCAATTCTCACGGTAAATGGTGGAAAACTACTGAACATAAATTGCACAGGGGGAAAAACTAAAACCACTTAACTTAATGAGCATCAAATATCTGACTTGCCTGGAATCGTACATATCTGCAGAGCCATATCGTTTTGGCCGCAATTCTCGATAGAAATCTATTATTTAAGACTCGCCTGCTGCTGCTGCTGCTCTGCTGCTCTGGCCGCACTAACATTTCAATTAATAAACTGCCCTCTACCGGCACGCAGAACTCCCAGCGAACTCCCGGCGAACTCCTGGGGAACTCCCAGCTCACCTTTCCGAGCAGTCGGAACAATAGCTAAGTATAATCACTTTGTTTGCACCTTTGGGAATAGCCAGTGACAGACGTTGTGTGGATGTGGGTTCGGATGTACTGGTGGGTGTGGGTTATAGTTGAGGGATGGATGGGGTGGTTGGGAGGGGGGTCCTGAAATAGTTGCCGGATAATGGCACTGGATCGGACAGATCGGGGGAGCTGGCGGGGGAGTTGCACATGCCACGTGCTGCAAGTTGGTCGTCGCGTCGTTGCATTTATGAAAATGAGCTCTGTTCTGGGCGGCGGGGCAATTTGTAAACGAGACAATTGACCAAATGCACGTTGTGACTCTTTTTTCTCCTCATTGCAACCTGATTGCCGGGGCAAAATGGACAAAGAACAGAGTGTAACAGGTGACAGGTCATAAAGGAAATTACTTTTATGGACTTTCGCCGATTTAATGGTCATGGTAAAATACTTTACCAAAGTTCTCTCAAAAAATTATAAACGAATTGTGTTAAATGGGAATAATTTAATAGGAAATAATTTAATAGGAAATAATTGTAACAAAAATAATTGTAAAATAAATAAATCAAGCTGTATGCTTTAGATAAATATTAAGTTTCAAGTTGTCCATTTTTCGTAATTGTTATTTACATTCTGGATTTACAAAATTTACTTAAATTTTCTTATAAATTCCTTTTTATATATATTTATAAATTTAAAAAGGTTTTGAAATAATTTCATTTATAACCTTTTCAATGCCTTCTCCCCACATAGTCACCTGCTTTCCATTTTTCCTTTTCAGTTGAAAGCGATCTCCCATTTTTGGGCTGTAATCCATTTCGATTATCACCCACTAGGACGGCCCACTCGAATGGCTATAACAATGGCCAAGTGCCGGGCTAAGCCTGTCAATCTGTGGCCAAAAAGACCTCCAAAACTGCAATTGAAAGTCATCCAGCCGACCCAACTGCATGCCCATTTAGAGCGACTTTGGGCCAACTGCCACCGGAGGAGGTCCTGGTCCTTCCACCGAGGCTCAAAAGCGGCGACAAAAGACAAAAGCCACCGACGATTGTTGGCCAGTGGCGGACAATGTGGCGATCCACAATGATGGCGGTAAAAGCAACAGCAACAGCCACAGCAAAAGCGAAACAACATCTACGGCGAGTGGTAATAAAAGTGAAATTAACAATCAACGGACGCTTTACGGTTGACATTTCACATGACAGGCTAGTAATGCGATTTAGCAGGATAAAGGACAGCGGAATGGAATGGAATGGTTTTTATTTTTATTTGTAAAAGGAGTGCAACCAAATGGACGGCAAAAACAATTATTGGCCCCTGTGTTGCTGTGTGTCCGCCGCACACGAAGTGGTCTGATTTTTTTCGCTGCGCTTGCCAGCGAACCGAGTGAAGAGAAAGTTAATTAAAATAATGAAAAATTCCGTTGACAAATGTCTCGCCTGTCAGATTGTCACATTGCATACTTAATAGATGCTAATAATAGAGTTTTAATTAAATAGATTATGTGAGCGAGTGTGTGTGCTGTGCAGTTCGACATTTGGCATTCTGCATTCTGCACTTTGGCTTTCTGCAGCATTTGCATATTTGCGTGTTTCCGCTCGGCGCCTTGGGATCTCTCGATGGCATTTTGTAATAAGCAAATTGATTTAAAATTGTCAGTGTGGCTTAGTCGTGGTCCGGCTAAATTAGATTCTGCCGTGCAGAGGCGGTTGCTTTCGATAAATATTAGATAATGTGGGTGGTCCGGTCGGGCTTTCTGGCTTTCGGGCCATAATGCAGGACGGTGGCTCAAATTCGTAATGGCATTTTGAATACTTAGTCAATAATGAAATGCCAATGATTTGTTGAGCACAAGGCGAGTTCATTTGGGTTCAGTATGCATTTAAATTGGCCTGTCTTGAATGGAAACTTTATGTATAAATTGTCTTCTGCAGCATTTAATTGCTTTATTTGTACAAATATTAAGTGAGATAGTGTCAATGACTTCATATTTTCTTTGCTTCTATTTGTTTTTTATAAGATGTAGTAGGTATGTTGATCTGCTAATATAACCGTTGGGGTGAAATAGTACATGTACATTTTACATTCTAATTTGTAAATTTGTTCCCATACCCTTATTTAGCAATTACAAATATAAGTTGGTTTTTATAGTACAAGTTATATGAATTCTATATGCTAAAAGAAATAAAATATTTTTTTAGTATTCTATTAATTTTATAATTAATAAATAAATACTTAAAGGTCGTTGGTATCAAGAAATAGCCAGGTCTACTAATTTTATATCTAACTTTTTCGTATTTCGGTATTCAACGTATTTCGAATTAAAATTTTGTTTTTAAATTTAGTTCTAGAATTACTTAAAAATAACTATTTAAGAATTTTTTACAGCCATTCAAAATCAAAAATGCACTTTTGGCCAACAACATTTTTTTTTTAAACTTAGAAATAATAATTCCTTCTCCGGATCGATCTAAGTTTGAAAACAACGGTCTTTTAAAACGAGGTTGCGAGAAAATCGCCAGTGTATTCTGGAAATATTGATCGGTAAAGAAGAAAACATTTACAAACATTTTTTTCAGATGTCCAAGACCCTTCTCGCACCCTTAAATAAAATGTTTTTTTATATACTAAAACTATTTTTTTGCCGATACAAGTGTATTTAAGCCCTAAAAACTTACCAATCAATTTATCAATCCACCACAAGTATCCCAAAGTTATCCACCGCTTTTCTGCGTCCTTTGTGTCAGTTTAGTATCATCTAGGAACCATTAAGTGCTTTATGTGAGTCTTGGTTTTTTTCCATTTCACTCTACTTTCACATGCTGTTTGTCAACAATGTTTTTGCATGGAATTAACTTGACTTGCGCCACTGTGCAGTGACAGTTCTGGCTGTCAAAATTGGCAACTGAGAGCGCCGATGGTGGCCAAAACATAAACATGTCACGCCGGAGAGAGAGAGAGCGAGAGAGTTCCGGGGAGAGTGCAGCCGCGAGAGAGAGAAAGTCACGCACACACACGCGACTGAGAGAGAGCGAGCGAGCGAGCACAACTAAAACACTGTGGGAATTTCCGAGCAGGGGTTATGGGGGGATTTTCCGGGGGTCTACGGGATAACGTCTACGTCTAACGGTGCTCCCACTTTCTGCCGCTCGCGGGTTATTCCTCTAGCAGTTTCTAGTGGGGATTACGGAGTAACTGCCAGTTCCTTCGCCATCGTTCAGTCCTCTCACTCGAGGAGGGGTTATGGGCTATCCCGATTCTAGTGGCATCCACATCCAGGATTCAAGTCCACCGACAACGTGGCGGCGACAACGACAACAAACACGTCTAACATGGCGACGCGATGTCCTTTCTCCATGTCCCTCACACACACACACGCACACACTGGCACACACCGAAATTTCTAATCTCGCGACTATTTCGATTTTCCAGCTTCTAGACTCTTGGGTTCACTTTGCTGGGAAAACTTATGCTTCAACCGTATTGCCTGTTCACATTTTCTATTTTTTGTATATTTCTCCGTATTATTATTTATTCGAATTTTTTTTATGTTTATTGGGAACAACAAAAGCCTGGCCAACAGGAGCCCACTCGCGTCGCGTCGCGTTGCGTTGCGTTTGTCAAAGAGAGCGACAGAAGCCAAAATCTCACAGCGTCCCCTCAGCGAAACCCAAACCAAAATCAAGGACCAAAAACGTTGCCGCCATCGAACCACGCACACACACACAGTCGCACAGCGAAAGCATTTCTAAAAGTTCGGCCAAAGAAAATGGGTGAAAAAAAAGGAAAACAGTACGTGGAACGTGGAAAAGTGAAGCGAGCATCAAAGCGCACGGGACAGAATAGTTTTCAACCCGACCAGCGGTGCACGGAGGGTTGTGGGCTGACTTACTGTGCTGCGCTGCGCCCCACCCGGCAACACCCCACAAAAGGCCACCCAGAACACCACACCACCCCACCCCACCCACCGAACCCATTGAGCCACTGAACCACACGGCCAAAACATTCTCTCCTTTGGCAGCGGCTGCTGCGTCTAAAACCGAAAACAATAAAAAGCTCTAAACGAGCGCTTACCCATTTCGAAGACGACCTTGGAAATACTCTTCAAATATTTAACAAAAATAAGAAAAAAGGAAATATTGCACATGTTTATATATTTTTAGAAATATTACCCAGTTTAAGGCTTTAAAATCTTTTTATTCTCTCAAAAAATACAACTAATATTTTTAAAATATTTGAATTTTTATACCCAGTTAAACGTTTTAAAATCTTTTTATTATCTCATAAAATATACTTAATATTTTTATAAGATTTGAATTTTTTAAATAAAAAAAAAAATGTAGTTCTGTTTGTAATGATTTGCTTGGAATTAAAGTTTATGTTTTTTTCTATGACTATATGAAAACCCAAACTAGTTTCATTGCATTAAATTATTTATAAATATATTTTACTATTATTATAGAAACAAAACCAAATATTTCTTAGGTTCAAAACACAGAGTACAGTATTCTACAATATGTATTGACTTCTTGAGGTCTCTAAAAAAGGTAGAAATTCTACGACACATTCGAACTGTAGCACATTCCCAGATACCCTTAAAATATTAATAGAATTTCCCCCTTCACCTATACGACGCACAATAAAACGTAATACTGAAATTGCAACCCCTGGCCGATAAGAACCCTTCGATGATAAGGAAGCCCCTGGCTGAAAGGTACGCGTACAACAGATGGGATTTTTGCATAAATAAAATATTTATACAACTGAGCGTTGCCAATGCGCCCATCGATTGCCATATGCCCGGCATTCGACTTGGAACTCTGGGGGAACAAAAGGGGCAAAAAAAGAGCCGTAGAAGAATGCCAAAGCACGCGTTGACACTTTGCGCTCAACACTCGCATACGAACACACGGAATCGGAATCGCAATAGCATATATGCAGGACTCTCCTCTCCGGAGAATTTGCTCCGGGCCCGTCATCAACGAATGTCCTGCAGCCCCAAAAGGAGCAGCATCCTCCCAAATTGCTGGAGTTGTTCATTGTAAACAAAGGATGTGCGAACTCTCTTTGCCTGTTTTTTTTTTGTTTCCATTTTCTGTGAAGTGATGCTGGCGAGCGGAAGCTCAGGACTCTGGGGGAATTCTCTCTGCGCAGATTTCGGGAAATCGAGAGAAAAGCTCGCGGAAAAACCAGTGGCAACTGGTAGTCCGCCTATCGATTTTGCTCACAGCGCCAGCGCCACAATTTTGACAGCTGTCAACGCGACGGATGACACTTTGGGCACACCGAAAACACTGAGCCCTGAGAATACCGCCTCCTGCAGCAAGAAGGTAAACAAATTGAAACGCAAACTGCAGGCGCAATCATTTATCAAATGTCCATCGGCCGATAAGCAGGGTTCCCCAGAGCTAAAAAGTGGAATAAGCCGAAACCAGGAGCCAACAGCCAACCGTCGACGTCCACCATGGCAATTAAACAATGTCAGAAAGCATTTAGCCGGCAAATGAATGTCACCAGGCGGCCGAAGGATGAGCTAAACTACATGCGAATTAATGAGCTGGTCGTGCAGGTGCACTGAGCAAAATTAGGAGGATACAAAATCAAGAAAATTGTATTTTAAGGGGAGAATAAGTTATTAAGGACTTTTTATTATTTAAATAAAATTAGCTGTTCGCTTAAAGCAATAAACTTACTAATAAAAGCTAATCTTTATTAAATTTAAATATGTTTAAAATGCTTTCTAATAAAAAAGAAAAATCAAAATATCTCCATTTCACAGTTCGTAAGATAACTTGAAATCATTGGAAGGTTGGGAATTTGTATTTCAGTATTGGTATTTATGGGTTTATCTTCAAATACATTTTCGGAATAGGGGAATAACATATTTTAATGGATTTACGTTTTAGTTTAGAAGTTGATTTAACTAACAACTTGAAATGAATTTTGATTTTTTGAGCATCTATATTTCCAAATCTTTAATATCTTAATGGTAATGGGTTTTTCCAGAACTTTTAAAAAAATATTTATATCTAAAGGAAGATACTTTAAAGATTTTTGTACCACTTTATCAAAACTGAAGACGAGAATACTGAATGGAGATACCATTACCAGTATTTAAAACCACGCATTTACATCATATTAATTTATAGATTACCATTAACCATTATTTTTCGCCAGTGTATCGAAGTCAATATGGAGAAACCTTCATTCTCGCGATCCCTTGCCCGCTGTCAGTATGAATTTTTGATAATTTAATTAGAGTGCCGCTGCCCGAGAAGGATGGCCAGATGGTTGATGGTTGATGGTTCGGACCACTGGCAATTGCTTGTAAAAATGCGGCTGACCACGGCCCAGCCCCATTTTTCCGGCCCTCACGCACACCGGGGCGTTACAAAGGGAATTTTCATAATTAAGCAATTACCCATTTTTTCGGTAACGCAGTTGGAATAAGTTTGGGTCCTTCGAGCTGCGTGGGCGTTGCGGTCACTTAGCCTGACCGCTTGTTCTCCTTGGCCAAATGTCATAACCGTTTTTTTTTTTTTGTCTCCTTCGGGTCAACTGGACCCATCTAACGAAGACGAATTGGTTTTTTATTCAAATTTAATTTATGCCCGGCCCTTTTCCTATTTTCGGGCCCATTAAAATCGCCAAAAACAATTGAGACACGTGATTTCTATGGCCCCAATGTGTCTCCATGGGCTGTGCGTGCCTGTCTGTCATAACCAAGGTTAAACTGGGCGGAGGTCGGCCTTTCGGGGGGCGTGTCAGAGTGGCAGGCTGATGTCAACTAAATATCATCACCTAAGCAGATGGCCAAGAGCTGATAGCCACGCTGGCGACATGGACACGGCGTTGGGGATATTTGTTAGGTGCAAAAAATTATGTTTGACTTGGGACACGGGGACATGGCCACTTCGTCATAACGACATTGGACATTCATATCTGTTACTTGATAAAGATCTAAAATAGCTTAGGTGGGCGGGAGACACAGCTAGACAGGAAATTTAATGGTGTAGAAGGCCAAGAGGTTGGGGAGATATTTAGATATTTTTGTTATTTGTATCACCAGATTGTATTAAATAAAGTAAAATAAAATTTGTAGATAAATCCCTGTAAAATGTACAGGGTTAAAGCAAAAAGTTACACAATAAAATTAAAATTGATGCTGCTTAATAAAAGCTCTAAAACTCTTTGGATAGGTTTCTTATAAGCTAAAAGTGGGGTTCAAGCTTAAAATTCTCAACTTGCAATTTACCATGATGACGAATTAAAGGTCCAAAGACTCAATTCGTTTTTTAACGGTTTTAAAACCTTTTTTATATTATTAACACTATTTGTTTTTATCGCTCAAAACTAATCAAATATTTTATTAATTATAATTATTAAGGAGATCTGTTGAATTTTACTCATAAATGGAATCAATTCAGCCTACCTGTCCCTTTCAGGGCTAATCTGAGCACCTTATCACGTTCCCACGCCACGAGATCCACCTTCCGCCAGGTAGACAGGCACTTGTCCCTGTGATTTCATCATTCGCGACAGAACTGGGGCTGCCAGAGTTAGGGGTATGGGAATGGGAATGGGCACTACGACGAGTGGGTGGCTCCATTGTATAATTACCAAGCTAAACAATCACTGCACATTCATGGCGCTGCTGTCGTCATTGACATAATGCGACAAGGAGACCCAACGTCATGGCTGGCTCGGTGATATCTCATATAGATAGTAACTACCGATTTCAGTAACGCTACTCCCCCGCCCACGGATAGATATTGTACAAATAGGTGGATGTGTCGTACACTGGCCTGACAAGATAACAAAATTACTGCCTTCTAAACATTCCCGCTCAGATATTGTGATAAAAATTTATAGTGAGTAGGGGGGAGTATATATATAGTATAAACCGACCGAGATTTATTGCCCCGCAAATCTGTCAACGCGCAGAGCCGTGCGGCAAACACGAAAATATTTGAGTTTGCCTTTGGAGAGACACAGAGACTGTGTTCGTTCTCCTCTTGTCACTATATCTGGGGATCTGTTTTTAGGAGCACATATTTGCATAGTGCCAGAACAGTAGCGATAAAATGTTAACTCGCCGATTAACGTTGCAGCCATGGATGGTATCTGTATATTCGAGTAGCCGAGGAACTGAGTAACTGAGTATCTGAGTATCTGAGTATCCGAGTTTCTGAGTATCTATATCTGTAGCTGGGCAAACAATTGCAGTCAGTCTGCTTCTGCTGGTGTTTTTTTCCCTGCTCCTGCTGCTGTTTTTGGGTGATAAGATAGCCTTTGGCTGGAGCCGAAAATCATAAATTACAAATCATTACGCAGACGGCGGACAGGAAACTTACTTACTATACTGACCAAATCGGTCGGCATCTTCAGTTATATCTGGACAACTCTCGACGCTCATAATGCAACGACGATTTTTGACATGTACATGAATTAGACGAGAGGACCCCAAATGAGTTGAAAGAAGAAAAAATGCAATGGGGAGGCCATAAAAAGGGTAGTATAACGATTAATTTTTTCCACGTTGACATTTTAGCTTAATTGCACTTCAATAATCCCGAAAAAATACGAAAAAAAAATATAAGGAGAGGGCTTAAACAAGAACAGATACAAGGCTAAAGCAAAATGGCAAAAATGCGTAAAAGGGCATGAAAAGCGGCAGCCGACAGAGCAGATACAATTTTAATCCCACGGACTTTTGCTGCATAAGCACTGGCCGAGAAAAAAATGAGCAGAAAAGGCAGAAAAAAAATAAAATAAAGAAGTATCTGGAGGGTTTGTCGAGGGGGCAGGGGCGGCAGGGGCAGGGGCAGGGGCCGGGGGTTGCGAATCCGAATCCGAGGCACGTTGTCAGCAGAATCAAGCCGAGTTGCAAGTGGGCTGCGACTGCGACCCCAAAAGCGGCCAGCAGTACCGCTAACAAAGTTGACAAGAAGTAAAATGTCCGACGGACTAATTGGCTTAAACGCTGGCAAAATTTATTTAAGCACATTAGTGGGATTTGGTTTTTGCCATCGCCAACGTTTTATATACGAACATGTTGTTTGTTTCGCTGTGTATCTTTCGCCGTCGATTCACTTGATTCACTTGACCAGCTGGCCCAACTCAAACCTGAGGCTTCAGTCCCTGCTTCTGGTTCTTTTGGTTCTTCCCACATGACGATAAGTAGATATTGGTTCCGATATTGATTTAAACACTTTTAGCAAAGTGTAGCTAATTACTTTTTTTATTAAGAACTAAAAGGTAAAATTTAAAGGAAAATATTCTTACACACAAAAAAAAAACTTGGTAAAATCAACTGTAATAATTGTCAAACTGGCCCCAACCAGCAAAATTGTCAATTCTACTAAGTAAATAGTTATTCCACAACAAATACACACAATTAGCAAAGACACACACCCAAAGCAAAAACAAAATACACGTAACTATTTTAATAGTTACGTAACTATCTTTGTTGGTCAATTTTCCCAAGCAAATTTTTGTTGTGTGTAATAATTTCTGATGCTTTTAAATTTAAGAATCTATTGTTAGTAAGTATTGTATAAAAATATATTATTTTAGAATACATTAAGTCTAGGCTTTAAACTCTGAATTCTCACATGTTTTCCAGTTTAAGCTCTACTTTAAATTTATAATGCAGCTTATATTGAATTAAATTAAAAAGGAATTCCTACATCAATCACTGGTTTTTTAATAAGATATGAAATAATCTATTCATTATTTATACAAATGTTATAAAAAATGTTATATAATGATTTGTATTTATTTTCAATTCTCCTTTAAGAAAGTATGAACTCCCCTCTTATCTTCCAGTCCCCGTGATTTATAAATCTCCCCGAAAAATACAAATACCCGACGAATCCCCGGCCTATCCATTTTAATTAACCCCAAAGCAATTGTCACTTCTGCAGGGAAATCTGGGCAAGGCATAAATCATTCAGCCCAAGAATCCCCAAAATATTTTGAACCCATTAAACCCCCGCAGACCCTTTACCCTAGAATTCCCGCCCCCACTTTATCCCGCACATCCCCTTACGCAATTTTTGTCACATGCACAAAATATCCGGACTTTACCTTTTTATTTAATTAGCTAATTTCGAGTGACCCCAGTAATTGGTGGAGGCATAAATAATTACGGCTGATGGAGAGTGCAAAGTGCAAACGTATCTCACGGATACGCAGCTGAGCTCAATACATTTTTAATAAAGCCAAGAGGAGCAGGGAATCTTGAATTATTCAAAATGTTTCGCCGGTGCCTACATCGTTACCCTAAGTCCTAACTTTTCGAAATGGCTTTTTAAATTATTCTCCACCCACCCGCTCAAATTGATCCCCCTTGTCCCAAAAATATTGTGATCTATTACCGGGATACGCAAGAAAAAAAAGAAACCAAATCGAAGGCGACGATACAAAAGAAATTAAAAATAAAAACAGCAACAAATTTCTCACGCTGCTCGGATGCAGAGATTTAAAGATTCGAGTCTCGATTCCGATTTCGAATCCATCTTTGAGTCTATCCATAATGCTCGACCCCAAAGTCACTTTCTCCCGTTGTCCTCTGTGTGTATACATTTCACACCCTCAAAAATAGAAATTATCTTTGTGCATTTACGCAAGTTTTTAATGCTATTAGTTCCATCTTAACATCTCGGGTCTCTTTGAGATACCATCCTCCACCTCCATCCCATCCCATCCCTTCCTGCCAGCCATCCATTCGAAGTGAACCAAATTGTCTGTTTCTGTTACTGTATCTGTATCTTTGGATATATCTGGTTCCTCGTTCTGTGTGTCCTGCTGCCTGTGTGCCTTTTATTTCAATTCTATTTTCTATACACTCACTCGCTGCGTTGCACTCAACAAGAGCGCTGGTCTGGACGCAATTTTGTTGGCAATAAATCACCCAAAGTCGACATTAAATCTCTTTTCCCTTCTTTCATTCTTTTCTTCTCGGTTTTCCTCCGTGGCATTTGCTTTCCCTACTTTGCGTTTGACTTTCACACAAACAGAGCGCATTGCACATGTCTCGGGGATTACGATTGGACCAAATCAGGGTAGCAGTGTCCTTTCGATTTGTTCTTTTTTTCCTTAGGATACACTGAGGGAGAATTAAGGAATAGAAGTTGTCTTTTTACCAGGATTAATCTCTCATATATAAAGCGTTTTTGATGGTTTTATATCTGTTACTGATCAATTACATCATTTAAAATATATATTTTACTTTTAAAATTAAAAGTATACGTATTTACTTATCTTACAATTTTAAATCAATATTATTTATCAACTTGAAATAAGAAATTAGTGAATATTTTGTTTGTTTTAATTGAGACAAATCTTTTTAAAATGTATTTTTATCAAATACTTAACAGTTTTTGTTTAGATACGAATTATAAATTTGTTAAAGGATAAAATATATATAGTTTTCCGAAATACTTATTGATAAAATACAAAATAATTGCCTTTAAAATTTGAGTAATTAAAAATTTTTATTGCATTTAAATTTTACATAATTTTTATTATAAATGTTCATAAAAAAACTTAAATTTAAAACCTCTTTAAAGCTATGACTGAAGCCATAACAAATTTATACCTTTTTCTATGAGTGTTGATAGCAAAAAAAGGAAACTTAAATTAAATTTGAAAAAGGAAAATTGTAAAATTTGAATTTGAATGGGTGCCAGCAGGCAATCGGCTGATTAACAATTTCGAATAGGCCGCAGAATCCGAATCCGAATCAGAATCCGTATCCAGGCAGAAAATGAAACATTTCCGCAGCGCGGGCAGCACATTAGCACTTGCCGATCCGAACAATGGCCCAAGTGGCATCCATCAGATGCGAGTTCGGGGGCTGTCACAGATCTGTCAGCCCGGCGAGACTGTGAACAATCGCAGGAAGTTCGGAACAAAAACAGCCTCAGAAAACAGCTTTCCAGGCGACCCTCTCTTCCTGTGCATTTCAATTGACGAACAAACAACAAACAATTTCGCGCTTGGAAAAACAAATGGAAGGCAGCCAAAAGAGCAAACTCAACATGCGTTCAACTAATAATTGTCAAAAAGTCAAAGTCAATTTCGTATTCAATGGATGCAGCAGCAGAGGAGCGCATCACAGCTCTGGCTAAGTGGCTATTTTCTAGCTGTTTTTTAAAGGATTTCTAAGAATTTAGCTATTTTGAATCGGAAATTGTAAAAAGGTATACCAGTTTGAAAATGGATATGTTTATTTATAAAAGATATACTAGATATAATTTTCTGAAAAAAAAGTTTATAAAAAATCACTACTAGAAACGTATAAAGAAAACTTAAGCTTCAGTAAATCTTTGTGTTTTTCCGAACGTTAAAAATATATATTTGATATTTTTATTAAATTATTTACATTTTATTTAATTCTTTTTTGGCTATATTTATACATTTGAACTAGCTACTTTAAAAAAACTCCATCCACCAACTCTGCGGCATCAAAGTTCAGGATCCGAGTGGAAGGGTAAGCGCAGGATAAACCTGAAATTTGTGACGAGTTAGGCGGCTCAATGTCAACCACCAACTGCAGGGTATCCCTTTCATATATCCTTGTGTTCTGTATGTTTTTTTTTGGTGCCGACCAGCGATCTCAATCAAATGTGTTTTGTTGTACATTGACATTCATGCGCTTTGCCGCTTGTCTGTCAACAATTAGCACGCTATTCATCACGTCACTTGGCTGCCTTTGCTTTTGGCTTTTCCACTTTTCGACTTTTCGGGGAGGCTCGGCTCGAGTAGGGTCAAAGATCCGCAGCGAATATATCCGCCATCCGCAGCTGCATTTGCTTCACATTTGCCAATCAGACACGTGGTGCTTCGGCTTGTAAATGCTAGTAATCTCTATCTAGATGGGCGCTTTACATAATTAATGTGGATATTCAGGGGACCACTTTCAGGATCTTGACTAATTTGTCTGTCAATGTCTCAGAGTGATCTTCTTGAGTCGTATGCATACCTAATGACGGGGTTAAAGTCAATAACCCAAATCGAAATCGACCCAATCCAGACTAAATTTAATACATTGGCTCATTTGACCGCATCGGACTGGAAACTTCATTGGCATTTAAAAGTCAAATTCGGTCTCTCTGATTTCGTTGATTTGACTTTCCTACAGCAGCCGAGAATCCCATGGACTTGATTTGACTATTCAAAGGGAATTCGTTACGGATGATAATGCTGACCTTTGTTTGGCCAAAAATTCAGGGAGACTTCTACTTGAACAGTGCGTTTCGAAATTGAAGATCCCATTCAGGATAACAGTATTTATATTAGATCGAAAAAGTTACAAAATTCCTTTCAAGATGTAGCTTAATTTCAAAAATGGTCATATTTGATCTTTAAAATAAAGCTAATGCTTTGAATTTAATTATTATACCTTTTATTACCTTTATTACTTACTGTTATATATATATTTTTTTGCTTAAATTTATAACTCCGGCATTAACATTTTAGATAAATGTCTTAAAGGTTTGCCTTTTAGCCAGTTTCTTAATTTTAATTAAAATATTTAATTTTTGGCGATTTTGCAAATTTAGTTTTTGCAACGAAACCGTTTATAAACATATGCGTCAGCACACAAAAATAGGTAAGATCGGCATTTTTTTTTGTTTTTGGGCTTTCGGATTAATTTACCAGAATCGACAAAAACATTTTAGCTTAGTTTTTGAACTTTGCAGCTTCATTTAAATTTTTGATTGGCTTCCCTGCCGCCAAAAAAAAGCGATATTCAGAAAAGCTCGTTTTGCCCAGAAGTTCCGAAAGATCCGTGTGGACCCGGCTAATGAGCAAATGGCGTTCATTGATCGCTTTAAATTAATCTTTTTTTAATTTTTTGGGGGTTACAGATTAGACGCTGTCGAAGCAAAAGTTCAGCGCAGTTCAGTCGGCCGCAGCAACGTAATTAATATGCAAATTATAATCCAGCCGACTCAATTCCCAATCGTCTTCTCACACAAACAAAAATAAAACGGGCCAACGAAAAAGTTCAAGATGAAGATGGACATGGTCCATCCAAATGCGGTTAAGATACAAATGCCCCAAACCCCTCGGCTCCACGACTTTGCACGTGGTATCTCGGCCGCGGTCCAAAAATGTTTCGAATAACTAATTGCCAACTCTCAGGTAGCCAAAAAACCGGCCGATGTTCGATGCTCGATATGTGCAATCAAATTTGATTTAGCCGCCTCGACCGATATTTATTTATGGACCCATACTTGGCTTTGATTTTCAGCTGGCGCAGCGTCGTGGCGCTAGATTTTCAGTGGGCTATAATTGGGGTTTTAAATACAACAAAGAATACTTTTAATCATACAAGACAACATGAACATGTAAAGCCATAATAATATACTACATTATTATTATATTTAACAAATATTATAAGTTTTGTTTTTATGTTCTAAGACAGCTATTTATTCTTTTTATTTAAAGTTCAATAAAGTTAAAATGGGTATTGGTTTATTAAAATTACAGCTGTGGAAAAAATAAAAAATGGTTTTAATAAGTTACTATTAGAAATAATATAGGGGAGTGTAGGGTAATGTGACGAGTAGGGTAATGTGACGAACTCGTCGAATCTCACATATGACGTCACGACAAAAATTCCAAATAAATGTAGTCGTCTCCCCTTATCGTGTCGACAATGTATTTACAGTAATATTAATAAGAAGTCCCATAATTTGTTCGTGAGGTAATTTTTTCTAAAAAGGTGGTGCGCAAACTAGCAAATCTATTCAATTTACTTGTGTTTCAGCAGGGCCAGAGCGAAGAGGAGTGAAAAATAAAATCAGGTAAGTATATGCACGTATAAATGAGATCTTTGTCAACAGTTTTTGGTACTTGGCGTTTGTTTTGTTTGCACCGTTTAAGAGTGACACCGTTTTTGCTCCAAGTCTACCTTGTAGGGTATCGTGACGAACTTTTTGTAGGGTATGGTGACGAACTTTTTTATTCAAGAATTTGAATTGTTATCGTTGATTATGTGTAAAAAAACTATTATAATACCGAATAACATTAACTGCTGCAGTTTTATTGCTTTTTCGTATTGTTTTAGGTATGTCGTCAGTTAAATCAAAGTTTGTTAAAAAAAATGAACTCGAAAAGTGTTGCAGGCAATAAAATTAGTAAAGCTCCATGGTAGATCGACTAATTCGGTTGCAAATGAACAAGGAATTTCGGAACCCACTTTTAGAGGTTACATTAAAAAAGTAAACGAAGCCAGTGTTGATGTTTCAAAGGAATCCGACGACGTGGTATTGAACTTTTTAAACAATCATTCTCAGATTACCTTTTTATTATATTATTGTCATTTTTCATCCATTCTTGAAAAAAATAATTCGCACATATGTACATACAGTTTTAGTGTGTATTTATTAGTTCGTCGCCTTATCTGGCAACTTTTGAAAGTGCAAAAAAAGGATGATTCACGCCAAACGCTGTAGGATTTGGCTCCGTTAGATTTTCGAATCGTACTTTTACAGAAATATGCTCAGCAGATGTAAGCAACTTTCTGCATTTACACTTTTAAAAAATATAGATTTTTGGGGAAGTTACATTAAAAAGAAAATCGTTCGTCACATTACCCTACAATTTTTAAAAGTGCAAAAAAAGGATGGTTCACTTTAAACGCTGTAGGACTTAGCTCCGTTAGAATTTCGAATCCAAATTTTACAGAGATATGCTCTAAAGATGTAAGCAACTTTCTGCATTTACATTTTTGAAAAATATTGATTTTTCGAAAAGTTACATTCAAAAGTCGAATCGTTCGTCACCTTACCCTACACTCCCCTATATTTGATTACAATATGTGTTTCCTGATAAAAGATTCCAAGAAATATATATCTTTTTGATATACTAAACAAGTAATAAATATTGTATGATATATTTTAAGAACGGTTCTTAATAAAATATTCTTTAAGAAAACATGCTCTATTTAGACACTTTTCTCTCAGTTCCGTGTGAGCGGTTCGAAGTTGGAGGTGGGATCCGCCGCCATCGGTGCCGTAAATAAGTCTGATGGCTGCACTTTTTGGCATGTCGGCAGACCCATTGCGGAACGCCCCGCATTTGCGCTAATGAAAATGGATCTGCTTGCATGGGCCGCCGCTCAATTGAGTGTGCCTGAATTTATGCTGTGGCGACAGGTGCCCCCGATGCCCAATATCCCAATCGCCATATCATCCTGCACCTCAGGTCGTGTGCGTAAGCAGCTCGAAATATAAATGGGGATTTATTAGAGGGGAGGCAGGCACACATACAAGTGATATATGTTGGGGTAGGCTTCTAATGGGGCGGCTCCAGTTAGCAAGAAATCCCAACTTGACTTTTTCCAGTGAAGATAAATTCAGAGTGTCGAAATATTTGTCTTATACTTATAAAAATTGCTAAATTCATGGAAGATAAATTGTTTATTTTTTAATTCTCTAGAATCATAGAAAATGTTGATAAACTTTGTTGTTTGTTAAACTAGTTAAAGCTATTAAAGTTACAACTATTTCTAAATATGTTTACTAAATATATTTTTGGGATCTTTTTATTAATTAATAACATTTCATCAAAAATATATAAATATTAAAGAATTGACTAATTTCAAAAGTTGTATTATTAAATTCAAAACAGAAATGTCTTTCGTCAGTTACTTAATACAAAATATATAAATACTAAAGAATGAAGCAAGCATTCTAAAAAATCCATAGATATTCTACTTTTCTATTAAACATTTACATATTGGCCAAGCCAAGTCTTTAAATTAACTTTAAATAACTTACCAAACAGGGCAATAGGTGCGAGTATTTCGGCCTACTCAAATGGCTACGCATTCCTTGGCAAAGCCTGAAAATCGCATAGCACCCACTTCAGACCCCCGATTCTTGGGGTCAGTGGGGATTGCAGATTTATAATCCCCGCGCGGGAAAGTTTGTTGATTTTTCTCTTACACCAAAAGCTGTCAGTTTTGTGTGCGCATACTTTTCATGAAAATTGTTTTTCAAATAAATTTTCCACCCACACATGCTTCGCATTTTACCAACCAACCAAGCGATCGAACAACAAATTCTGTTTTTGGACGGATTTGAATTGGGAACTCGAACGGGATCGATGGATATGGATCGAAGTTTCTTTTGTTTTACTGTTTGTTTATTTAGACATAATGCGCGAATAGTTTCAATCACTGCGATCGGGGATAAGATTGGAGCGGCCAAGATCTCCTCTTTGATCTCTCGACCAGAAAGTGTGTGAAGCATTTCATATCGTTGGCCCGTGATTAATCAAATGCTTAGAAGCCCGAAGTGGCAGGAGGTGTTTGGGATGAGGGATAAAAAGCGGATTGGATGCGAAAAGCGGCAACAGAAATGGCTACAAAAATATAATTAAATATTTATCAAAATGTGTACGGCACTGGCAGTGGCAATCCGAACACTTGTTCGGAGGCCCGGTCCTCCTCCTTTTCCTTTTCATTCCCGTCGAGCTGTCAAAAAGTGACATTTCCCACATCAACGGCCAGCGAGTCCGATCCGAACGGAATCCTCATTTTCGCTACAACAATTTAACATTAATTCGCAGTCAAATAATGTTGCATTTTTTATGCGCAAATGTCGTCGTTGTCAAGTGCCAGGCGGAAGGATGTGAGTTTTGTGTGTTTTTCTTTTTTTTTCGAGGGGGGAACCGAAAAGCGAACTCCGGCTGAAACAAAATGGAACTCTAACGGATGTATTAACGCATTGAGTGCCCTCCTGCCAACCCTGCTGGTATATATACCATATAGTATATTAAAAAAAACAAACAGTTGCTCATCCAACCAAAAGAGCCTGGCAAACGACGAAGCGTCGGCGGGCCTGGCAAAATGTCAAATGTCAGAATTTGACATGCGTGTGACATATCAGTGGCAGCTTTTACATTAATCAAACTCCCTTTTTCTTCGGGACCACGGAAAAGAGCAACTGAAACTGAAACGGAAGGAGAAACCCGCCTGCACTGAGCGAAATACCAAATAAGAGGGGTAATAATTACGGTGATCTAAATGTTTTTCTAATCAACCCAAAAAAATGGTACGCAAGATTTTATCAATTTTAGGTAGTGAATATTTTAAATTTAATTAAATTGTCAAAATAATTTTTTGTTGAATGTGATGAATTGCATTATTTTATTTTTCTTTACATAGCCAATTATTTTTACTGGGAAAAAGGATGTTATTGATTATTTAATACTTTTGCATTATTTTTTAAAAATATAAATATTTTTTAGTGGATTAAATTTGTATATGAAATAGAAAAGCTGATGTTTTAAAAAAATATTACTAGTTTTTCAAAATAATAGCGCTAAATGTAAGCTTATACATTTCAAATTATGGAGGCATTGTTAAGTTGTACGCAGTACCTTACAATAAATTTCTCTCAGTGTTGGGCCAGAGCCAGTGCCAGAAACCACCGCCAACGATGACGATGACGGGTCTGGAGGTCCGTAGAGCCACTGAGAACGGGAACTTCAGACCCGCTGACGAAGATGCTACACAATTGACACATTGAATTAGGGACATGACGCCTTCTGTTGCTAAAACACACAAACCCTCCCCCAACCATCCCATCTGAAAAACCAACCACTCTCAACTCCCGCTCCCATATTCACTTACTCCGATCTCCGGCGTTTGAGTTCTTCATGCTTTTCACAGTTACAATCGTATAATCGAATCATGTGAAACTTATTTTTCGAAATGCGGTTTTCGCTCGTTACGCTCTATTATGAATTTCGATTGGGCCATGGGGAAATTGAAGACCGTGAAAATGCATATGCCATTGCAGTAGGGCAATTCAAATTGAAAGGATTACAATGCCGTCGATGCTCGGGAATTGGGATGATGCATTTTGATATTAGATATATCATTTGTACCCCTTTTATTGTGAAAAGTTTTAATGTAAATGGGTTTTTGGATTAATCCGTAATAATATGTACTAATTGCAGTTTCAAAAATTTTATTTGGATTTTATTACCGTGATCCATTATTATTTAAAATATTTCGATTAGGTTTTGTTTAAAAACATATATATATTTTGCAGTGGCGGATCTAGGATTTTGTTGTGGGTGTGTGATATCAGAACAATTTTCTCTCTTTAAATACCGTGGATCCGCGCATGATATTTTGCCTCTGAAGATAAGTTAATATCCCCAATTTCTTACTGTTTTATTTGTGTTTATATTCAACAAGTAGATTTTGAATGACTGTAAATTAATATTAAGTGCAAAAATATGTTCACTTCATCTACTAATTTCCAAGCGGAAAGACTGCGTGAGAAAAGGCAGTAAATAATCTTTATAGTAAAGAAAATATAATTAATTTAATCCACATTCGTAGCACTTAACTTGGGAGTTAGCTCTTCATTAGAGCCGCGCTTTGTCTTCATCATTGTCATTGCTCGGTGGCAATTGTTGTCAATCTATGGTTCATCAAACGTCATTATTGCCGCTACTTATCTTAAAAGCTGAATTTTTGGGGGAACTTCTCGGGGCTGCCCGCATGCGCTGTCAACAAGAGCGGTATGGAAACAAATCCTGAGTCAACGAAAGTGAAAACGTTTTGCCCATTTGCCCAAATGAGAGTGTCAAATCATTTGTCAAACGTTTTATTAGCCCAGTGGCATTGTGCATGCGTGTGTTCCCCAACTTTAATGAGGGGCTGGGCCAGCACCTCCAAGGGGGTTCTGTGCTGTGGATTGGATCTCGTTGCTCAACTCGAAGCGGAACGATCCATCTTGAACTCGTCAGATTGCGAGACGCCATGTATCTCGATCCCCCATCATGCGTAACGAAATGGCGCGCACTGTGGAATGCGCAGCGAATGGCACAAAACAAATCTGTGCCATACGATACACTTGGGGAAATATGGTGTAGATATACTTAAAAAGTTACACTTACTAAGCTTTAAAAAATTTGAAAATTTAAGAACATTTATTTAAGGTATTTTAATGGTAAAGCAATGATTATTTTTAAACATTTTAAAATAAATTAATAAAGGGGAGGGTTTTTTTATACCCTTGCAGAGGGTATTATAATTTTGGTCAGAAGTTTGTAACGCAGTGAAGGAGACGTTTCCGACCCCATAAAGTATATATATTCTTGATCAGGATCAATAGGGGAGTCGATATAGCCATGTCCGTCTGTCCGTCTGTCCGTCTGTCCGTCTGTCCGTCTGTCCGTCTGTATGTCTGTTTCAATACCGTTTGCGAGCTCAGTTTAAAAGGTAGCGACTTAAATTTTTCACAGTCGTCCTAAAACATGTGTACGCAGATCAAGTTTGAAAACCGACCCGATCGGACGTCTATATCCTATAGCTCCCATAGGAACAATCGGATATAGCTTTCATAAAATGAAGATATTTCGCTTAGTGTAAGAGCTATTGACAAGAATCTTTCCAAATCGTATTTTTTTGTACATACCTTAATCAGGGTAAAAGCGCGTGCCGAGCGGACGTCTTTATCCTATAGCTCCCATAGGAACAATAGAGAGAAAAATTAAAATATTTAATTTTTTGAATTATGAAATATTTTGTTTATTAATTCATGTTGCTATTGTAGTCAAATTTTAATTCGTGAAATCTGCAAGGGTATTAAAACTTCGGCTTGCCGAAGTTAGCTTCCGTCCTCGTTTATATTTAATATTTAAGTTTCATCAAGTTTACATTTTTGTTAGTTCCTCGTTACTGCCAGAAGAATGTTTAAACAAATAAAGTAAAGTGTTTGGTCCAGATGCATTAACTTAAAAGATTCTATATCGAAACAGAAGTGTATTGGCCATTTTCTTTGGGTGTAACCCAAAAAAAGGGGAGGGAAATTAGGGAAAAATTTGCGCACATGCGTGAAAAGCAACAGGGAGGCGCCACACAAAAAGCTGAGACAATTGTGTAGGGCCCCCAAGCCGGAATCAATAAGAAACAATAAATAATCACACGGACGAGCATATTATTGGTGGCTCGTTTGGCTTCTTGGGCAGCCAAACAAAAAGCGAACAAATGAAACTCCCAATAGACATAAATCATGGCCCAGACTCGGTTTCCTCATCTTTTTTGGGCCGGCGGCAACCTTCAAATGATGCTCGCCAACATGTAGAACATGACGTGGGACAACCGAAATCATCCACATCAACCTGAGCAACTTCATCTCGAGACTCCATCTCCTACTCGAGATTCGGATGGAGATTCGAGAGGCGAGATGTGCGGCTTGATCAGGTTGCGTTGCGAGTTACGGTGCTATGGAGTTACGATGAAATTGAAAACGCTCTTAATGCGCCTTGATTTATTATCATCATCTTAGGCTGGAGTGGTGGCCGTGCGTCTGCGGTTTCCTGGCCATCATCTACCATTTACCATTTTGCGCGCCGCGCACAAGTGTTATGAATCAACATTTATGTGAAGGATCTTTCAAAGGAAATTCTCATTTTTATACCTTTTCCTGCCCGTCATCTTCGTCGTCGTCGTCGTCGATCGCTGTGGCGCGTGTGATCATGAGAATTGTAAATTTTGACATATTCATTTTGAGACGACACCCGAAAGGTGTTACATATCCATCCAGTCGAACAGCAACAGCCCCCCTCGATTCGAATGCAATGACATGCATTTATGCAATATTCCATCCATTTATATCCACATATATATACCATATCCATCCATCCATCGATTGCGAGAATCATCCCATAACCGAGCTAATTTGCTATGCCATTGGGCCATCAAAATATTGTTAAACATTTGTCTGGCCGTGCGCTTGCTTGTCTTAAGCAAATATCGGAATGAAATAAATTTCAGGGCGGAAATATTTAGTTTATTGCCAAAGTCGGATCAGGTGCAAGCCTGGCTTGAAGCCAGGTTCCAAGCCAGCTGCAGATGGAAATTATAAAACAATTCGCTTGAAATGCGCATTGGCGGGTGCATTTAATTATAATAATTTTCGTCGGCCTCCTGTCTTTTTTCCGCCGTTCGCTGGTGCATTTAATTATAACGAAAATTGCTCGAAACATTGCCATTTATTCAGCCATTCCCATTCCCACTCCATGTTTCTTTTTCTCTTTCTGGATCTGGATCGGGATCCTTTTGTTACCGCCCCAGTGGCTCATCTCATCTGATGGTCACATCTGTGCCGGTTGCGGATCTCCATGGGGTGCTTTTGGTCCCTGGGCCAAGATCCAATTGGTTTGGCTTATAATTTTCAGGCGATTTACATGGTGGAAATTATACAAGAACTTTTAGAGAGATTTCTTGAGCACTGGACAACAGTCATGGCTTTAAAACTGGTTTGGCAAATTGCACCACTTGATGGGGCAGGATTCGATTTGGGTTTAGAAAAGTTTTATCTTGTTCAGGGTATTTATTCACTTTACAAAACATTTAAACTTTAAAAACAAAAATCAAAAAATTATGTTGAAAATATATTTTTTATATTTGAAAAATATATTTAATCATTTTGTGAAAAATGCTTTGCACTTTAGTGTAATTGCCATGACATCTGATCATATCCGAGCCTCTGGCCAATGGGAATTCTTATGAAAACTGATTTGCGACTCGAAATACAAAACATCCTCTTCGCCCAGTGCCCCACCCACTTCTCCCCCTTCACCACCCACATACATACACCCCATCCTCAGCAATCATAAACTTAATGCAAAAAGTTTTCCATTTAACAAACGCCGAGAATTCATGCTGAGCCGGACCCGGAGACCAAAGTGACCATGTGGATATGTTGGCCAAGTTAGCTAAACTGGTAAACAGAGAAAAATATTTGCTAAATAAAATAAAAATCCTTTGAATAACATTAAAAAACATTTAATTCTTAATTTCTTTTCTTACTTTTAGTACTTGAATAAAATTGTTTTTTATTTATTTATTAAACTTGCTTATTCTGTGAAATTTATTGACATTTGTTGGATAAAAAATATGCAATATGTTTAATACAAAATTGTATCTGAGCAGTTACAAAAACCCTATATACGATCCATAGCTTAACGGAACCTATTTATATTATTTTTCAAAACATTCCCAGTAAATCTTTCTTAAATGGAGTAGATTTTAGATGGGAATAAATCCGTATTAAGGGGCATTTTCTCGATAATATTTTCCCACCGTGTTCTGGCCAAAGTATCTGACTCAGAGCCACTCGCAGTAGCCATGCAGTTGTGGATGAGCTACTGGTTACTCGCCGGCCTCCCGGCTGATAAATCACGAATGCATTTGAGCGCGTATCAATGTGCAAAACGGGGTCTCGAGTGGGGGGCTGTGTGTTTAGTTTGTAATTATTTTTACGCTCTTTGCGCGAAATTTGAAATTCATTTCATAACTCAATGTAATGGCGACCGCAAAAGCTCAGCTAAACGCTGAACTCAGCTCAGCTGGCCATGAGTGATGGGCCAATAAACTAAACGTTTTTATGTCCCCGACTCCGGCGACGCGACAGGCCGAGTAATGAAAAATAATTAGAAAAGCGCTTAGACGGGCTGCCCGGCCAGTGAAAGATCTCTCCCCGTCCAAAAAGCGAACCGAACGGGGCGAGAAACCTCAGGTTGGGTTTTCAAATCAGCATTATCCGCTAATTGCTTGTTAAATGCTAAATGTGGCCGGTAATGTGCAAGTCTGAATGGGAATTAGGTCCGCAAATTGAATGTAAGTGCGCGATGTGCAAATGCCAATGCAAAAATGCAAATCAAAATGGGCAGTTACACAGCATCGATCTTGAGGTATGCTCAAATGACAAATATCAATTGCATGCGATTTATTTTACGGTATTTGCCAGAAGGTGAAGTTGCAAAAGTGGATGTATTAATTGATACCTGTCAGAGCAAATTTACATCTCGGAAAACGAGAATTCCTCATACTTTTAACCTTTACTTGAACTGATAATAACTAGAGATTAATCGAATAAAGTGTAAACTATTTGTCACGAAATAAGAGCCGCATTCCTAAAAAAATCTATAAAAATCAAGCTGAAATCGTAATCCCTAATAATCCTAAAAATGTAAAAATATCAAAATAACGTTTCTATTTTTTGCCGGCACTCGCGGCCAAAACGTAACTAAACATCTATTAGAGTTAATGCCAAACAAAAAGGTTCCGAAACAATAGGCGAACAAGAGGTGCCAGTAATAATGGGGCATGGCCGGGCAAGATACAAACAGCAAAATCAATTACAAAGCGATTTCTCTTTTGATAGCACATCCAGCATATGCAAAAGGCCAAAGTTGGTAATTGAATATTGGTACACTGACAGGAAAAGGTTGTATGAAATTAAGCTACTTATATTAGAATAGAAAGTCTTAAAGCGAACTACAAATGCTACTAGTCATAGATCTTTGACTCTTGTTTAAATGGAATTAAGCATTTAATACAAATAAATTATTATTGCTTGCAAAATATATGAAAAAATCATTTTATAGAAAATATTATCTTAATAATGATATGATCAATTTGTATCTCCTAATGTTAACGAATCTTAAAAGGATGTTCCTTACAGAAAATATGAAAAATATGTTTCTAATACTGTCTTCTCCCCATTTGTTTGCTTTATCAACTATGTCGATCTCAGTGTACAAATTCATTTGAATAAGGAGTACTTCTCGTCAAGTTGCGACCAGATTCTGCACATTCATGCCGCAGACGCGGCCACAAAGCCACCAAAAGCACCGCCACTGACACGCTGTCTGCCCCTCGCGCCTGACAAAAGTTACATCGAACATTAAACATCAAACCAACTAATTGAGTGCCGATCACAATGAGCCATAGAGATCGCCGTCCCACCTCGGGACCTGCTCTGCGATCGGGGATCTCGGTTCTTGGATCTCGGCTTTCGGATCGATTGCCCACGGGCTGGGCCGCCTTTAATGTGAGCACCTATGACGATCGAGGGACCCCAACTCCATTTCAATCCATATACCAGAAAGTATCTACGGCTCAAATCAATCTTATCAGGCGAATGTGCGAGTGTGCGTGTGGTTCTAAACAATCCAACCGCACACACAACGGCTGTCACCTAAGCTATTAACCTGATTTTCTAGATTTTCAATCAAGTCCCAAAAGAAAAAAGACAAAACCCATTGAAACCGAACCAAAAAAAAAAAAGAACAGAAACGAAAAGAGACACGCATACAAAAGGGAGGAAGGAGAAAGAATGCAGAGCTTCAAAGCCGCCATATCTACATACCAAAAAGGCAGCAACAAAAGGCCATAATCCGGTATTGTATCTCGTGGATCGACGCTCTCCTCTCCTCTCCGACTGGATCTGCTGGATATGCTGGCTTAGACATCCCCTGGCATTATTATAAAGTCAAATTTTGTTTCGTTTAAATGCGATCTTTGCGCTGAAAGCGTGTGTCCCTGTCCCTTTTTCCCGAAAACTGAAAACCAAAAAAAAACCGACAAATCCGAAAAACCTTTGAAGACCAGAGAGCCACCTAGCAAGTGCCTTGTGCCGAGGAGGAGGAGAAAGAGGGACACAAACCGAAACCGAAAATTGAAAACACAAATCCCGAAAACAAAAAGGCATTTTTTGATTGAAATCAATTTAAATTGTTTTCTAGAAAAGACGGCTCTCCGACAAAAGGCAACGGGGTAACGCACAGATAGTAACCATCGGATAAATGTGCGGGTCCGCACAGGTACCATACCATTCCATACTATACCAGATACAACCTCCACTCGAATCGGATGGGAGATGGAGATCAATCCCGAACGAACACATCGGGCAAATATAGTCGTGCATGTGTCCAAACTGTTGGCAGCTATTTAGATGGATTAACATAAATCCAAATGCACGAAAAGCCATGTGAGAATTATTGGAAAGGAGATATGGCCAGGGGATAATGTGTGGGAGATATCACCAGCGGCCTGAAAGGGGGATCACTCTGTGGCCATCATGACTTATGGGCATGAAAGAAAGTGATTATGTTCGCTGTTAAGAACTTGGGTTCTCATCTCGAGGGGTTAGTTAGGTTTAGGTAGGTAAACTTTGGGAGACCGTGAATATTTTGCCGGTAAGCCGAAGGTTAAATCCTCTTGGTGTTAAAAAGTATTGATATAAGTAGTAAAAGCCTGATATTGAAAAAAGTACAGCAAAGATACATATTACTATGTGATCCAACATAATGATTTTAGTACTTTTATTTTACTTTAAGAAATTTTTCTTCAAATAAGATTTTTAATATGATCTTAACATAATAAAGCCAAAATCATATTATTGATATTAATGATACAGATTATCATACATTTTTGACAAGCAATGGCTTTAAATGGTTTCCGTTTTTAGTTGACTTCTTGTTCATGTCCCTTACAAATATTTTTACCAAAAATGTTAGTGTGGAATTTATTTAAATTCTTCTTTAATATACTAATAAATATCTCGACCATTTCCTTAAAATATCTGTCTTTCTTTTCATCCATCTGCCCCTGTAAAATGTATCTTTTGCGTCACCTATGTAGTTTCTTATCTGACAATACATTTGCCTAAAAGCCCACGCCGGCAGGTCGCTATCTTTAAAATCTATCAAAGCTCACATCCATCTGTCTAATTATGAATGCCAGCTCCCACAGTAAATTCAATCAAATTCTTTTAAAATCTAATAAAAGCCAGTGAATAAGAAAAGACAGCCGAGACAATGGTTATGGCTTTTGGCCAAAAGCGACGCCCTCGTGTCTCCGGCTTGTTTCTGTTGCTGCGGATAGATGACCGTGATGGCCATAACTCGGCCGATTAGTATCTTTGTTGAGAAGTACTGCCATTATGATGCCAATTCGAAAGAGCTTTCTGTGGAAGCAGTCCATAAAACGGGCATAAATGTCGCCATGACTCAGATCGCCTGGGATGTGCGATGGCCACACAAACAGAAATCCATGGGCACAAACTTTCCGGTCGCCTTAGCCGGAAACGCAACTTAAATGGCAATTAAAACTATAACTATTAGATAATGCTCAAGGCGGAAACACGGCGTAATGATGCTTGTAAACCCGAAAGGCGAGCCCAAGAGCCCATCCCTTTTTAAAACCTGAACTTTTAACCCAAACGAACCAGCAATCACAGGTGCAGGGGGCCATAAACTGACAACTTTCTGGACAAGTGTCAGGTCGTGTGATTTATGCGCGCGCTTCCCCAGAATTCGAGCGACTTCGGTAGGAGGCAATGGCAATGTCTCAGGTGGAACCTCAGGAAGAGGAAAAAGGCGCATGCGCAACGACCTGCAGGTCGCACAGTGGACACATGGACAGACGGACAGTGGACAGTGGACATTGGACATTGGATAGCGGACAGTGGACTGTGGAATGGGAACTGCGGACAGGGAACAAATGTTAATCGCTTTAATCTCTCAAGTGCGCCGAAAACATGCTGCCAAATGTCCCATCGCGGAGACACGGCCACGTTTCCGTCACATTGACGCTCTTGTCCACTGGGGAAAAAACTATACTACACCTACATAATTTTAATTTTTATAATAGAATAAATTTATTGAAGCAAGACATTAGATATTTCCTATATAAATCTTTCTTAGAAAGTAAGTAATACGCAATATAATATTTTTTATCAACTTGAATTAGCCACAGAGATTTGTTTAAAACTTAATTCTTTGTGATGTGAAATATTATATTTTGTATTGTTTATTTATTAAGACCGATTAATATTTAGTTTTCAGTTAAAAAAAAAAAAAGTAGGAAGTATGGGAACTGAATGAAACTAAATTGGCAAAAGGAAATTAGCAAACTTTTTCTAAAATGTTCCCTTTTTAAAAAGTTTTTTTTTTTTATTTTAACTTTTGAAATACATTTTTACAGATTTGCATGGAGAATTTAAGTCTTTTGTTCATTGGTCATAGAAATAACAATAATTAAATGTTTAAATTCTCTTTGCATATTCTCTCAGTGTGCCAACGCCCGTTGCGCAATTTTTGTGCTGGCCAATGGCCATGTGTATGTCACCCAAAAGACAGCGGGTAACGTAAAAGAATTGCCGAAAAACAGCAAGGAACAGCAGCAGGTTGTCCGATTGCGACGGAATGCCGACATTCCCGGTGCGATAAGCCCAGTGTCCAATCGAGTAATGCATTATCCAAATTTTCAGGGCCAACAGATGTTGTTGGTGGGTAGTGACTTCAGTAGTGGGTGGTGGTGGTCGGTAGCCGGGGGAACCCATAACTTATCCTTGGGAATGCTTGAAATATTAATGACCTCCTGGCCAGGGGCAATCAAAAGTCATCGACAGCCAACACTTAAAACGAAAACAGAAACTGAAACAGAAACCAGGGAAATTTGTATTAAAATTCTGGGCGAGGAAAAGCCAAACTCAGCGCGATCGAAGAAGAGTTATGGTGGGGCTGAAGAGCTGAAAGATTGGGCCATTGCACGGCAGTATCTGATTTAGATGCAAATCAAATCAAGAGCCCGCCAGCGAGAACAAACTATGAATGTGGTATTGAATGGCTTATGGATTTCAGATTTCAGTTTTAAATTTAAGACCTTACACATTGAGTATTTTAATGTGGCCGCCGCCGCCGCCGCGGCCCCCAAAACGAAATTCAAAAAGGCAGCAAAGTCTGATCGCATTTGGCTTGACCCATCGTCGACCCCTTTTTTTGGACTCTTCAGATACGCATCTGAATCGTGTATAAGACTATCAACGGACACATTTATTTCATGTTTATGTTGATATTTTCAAATTTGATAAAAAAAAAACAAAAAACGATCACAATACAATACAAAGCACAAGATTTTTCGTTTCGTTTTTTTTCGTCTTTTTTTTATTTATGTTAATGCCGCGGCAGCAGAAAGATTGTGGCTCATTATCATCATTCTTCTGGTAGTTTGGTCTACTAGGAAGGCAAGACTTTGAGTCATTCGGAGTCACTTTGTGCACTTTATTGGCAGGAGTGGCGCTTTGCTCAGCGATAACTTGCGATTGATGGATGCCCGTTGATAAGGAGCTTGTTACTTGCTATCTTTGTATAGCCACTCTGGAAATAGAGCAAAGAAATGGGCATGGCCGAAGAGAAATTGCTACAAGAGTTTTAGATACATACGCAGATAAATGGAGCGGAAAGTAAGCTAAGTGGCTGGAGAATTGGGGTTTGGGCAATGATTCCAACGAACATTTAGATATTCAATTTTAAAAATCAAGGAAAAATTGTAATTTCTAAAATCAATTTAAATTATTGTAAAAAAAAAAGTATTTAATATAATTTAATACTCTTTCTTTCCTGGAAAAGAAATCGTTAAAAATTTAAATTTTAATTGCTCATATATTTAATTATTTTTGGAAATTCGTAATATTTTTGTGAGAGCCCCCTTAACAGTTTCCCAGGATTCCCTTTCAACTGCTTCAATCCCATCAGATCCATTCGACTGATGCGGCCAATCAACTCTCTAAGGTGGGGCGCGGAATAAATGAAACTTATTTAAATCGAAAAGCGCATATGCATAAATATTATTTAAGTTGATTTTTTGCGCACAATTAAAAAAGGGAAAAAAGGCTGAAATCCGAGGGATCGGGAGACGCACTATTCAAATTAAAAATCGAACGTAAATGCGGTTCACAGCAGGATGCGCGATTTTGAGAGAGCCTCCAAAGCCTCGGAGCTGGACTGAAAATGGGGATTGGATGGAGAGGGATGGCGAGGGGTGGGGATGGGGGATCAAGGGGCATGGCGACTGATTGTTGTTGGACGGACCAACCGAGGGACAGACGGCGACTGCTGGGGCATATGATAATTTAAGGCTGCACAACGTCATGCTGTTGCTCCATTGCCATTTATACAAAAGATGGACTGCGGAGGGAGGAGGACGGAGCTGAACGATTGGAGCCGCGGGATTGCGTGTTTGTATCTTACGGGTATGACTGACTGCTGCCCGCGCCGCATGGGATGGATGCGATCCGAGTGCCCGGCCTCCATTTGGGGGCCGCCGACTGTGCCGAGCATCCTTTGATGTGGCCAGCCCGAGAAGCTCCCAAAAGGTGCAGGAACACTGGGAGAAATCTTTGCCACAACAAGGAGGAAGCTGTTAAAATTTTTGTAGAATTCTTTATTCGATGTTTTAAAATAATACGAAACCATATGCATTACAAATAAATATTTAAAGGTTTTTGTTAGTCCTTCAGCTCCTATGGCCTCTTAAAATTTCCCTGTAAATATTTATTTTAGATTTAATAATTTGGAATTCCAACTATTAACGTCATACACATTTACAGACCTTTTAAATTTCATTACATTATTTTTCAATTGAAGGGTAATTTGATTAGCAGGAAAATAGATTTCATTTTTAGTATTTAAGAACTGTTCTTTAAATTAGTTATTGATATTGTTAAGTTAGTTATGTACATATAAGAAGATATTTACCTCCGTTTAAAAAAAACTTTCAAAATATCATACATTTATTTTTACTATTTTTGTAAGGATTTACGTTTTTCGATCAGTGCGTCCCAGACTCTGCTTCTCTGCTCATCCCTCCCTGCGCCTTTGATGCGATAAAAAATTAAGGCGATAATGGAATTGAAGCAAATGAGCTGGCCAACATTTGTAAGATTGCCCTTGTCCCGCCGATCAGCCCCTCGGGCGACCCCCTTGGCCCCTTTAGCCCCCCCTTTGAGTGGAGGAGGAGGGGATATATCCCATTTTATACCCCTCGATTGGCCTGGAAACTATGCAGCTGTGCGACAAGCAAAAATTGGACAAGCGACACGCAATTTATGTCAATGTGCGCACCCAGCGCCGGCCCACACGGAAAATTCGTTGTAATTAATAAAGAAAACGGATCGCGGCGACTAAACCATAAATGCGGCAAAAAATTATGGGAAGAAAAATATGAAAAAAGAAAGAAATAGAGGGGGAAAAACTTTCGACATGTCGCTGTGTGTTCAATTTACAAGCCACCTACGTTGCGCTTGACAAACGGTTGGTCATAAAAATTAAAGAAAAATAAAATCGTATATTACGTACGTTCCCCTGCCGCCTCCCCCTTCCTCACCCCATCTAAAAAAAACCTTATCCACTTGGACGATGGAAATGGAATGATGTTTGCCCGGCTAACAACTTCATTTCGAGCGACGCAAGGCGACACTCATAAGGCATAAATTTGCTAGACTTAAGCCTAATTTATGCCGCGTTTTCGAGCCTGGCCAGAAAGGGTCGCCGGTTGCCAAGTGTATATCTCTGTGTGCATATGCAACAAGTATATCCCTCGGATATGAGCCCCTCCCGCTAACCAGCGACTGCATCTGCATTCACAATTAAACAATTTCCACTAAATCTCGTTACTTCCTTGGCAATTTGTTACGCGCGGCAGCAAAGTTATGTGACGCTGTGCCATAAATTCATGCGCCAACCGAGGCTACCCCTTTTCGAGCCCCCGCCCCTGTCCGAGCGCCCCCTTTTGGCTGACCAGACCATCCAGTGGCTGTGAAATCTCCTGCAAGCGGCACTTAAATCGATGGATTTATGTAGCCTGGCACGCCTGCGCAGAAGGAACCACCGCATCCGAAAGTGTTGGAGTCCGTAGGAATCTTTGGGAATCTGAGGCTGTTGCGTCTTGTAAGTCGACGGCCGGCGAGCTGCAGGCGAGCATAAACTCCGATTAGGCGACACTCGGCAACGGGTCATCGCCTGGAATGAAATATATTCACCCAGCTCTCCTTCGCCGGGATAACTGACCCAATGCCCGAGGCACTGGAAAAGATAGTGGAAAAAATAACTAAATAAATACTGAGTGGGTGGAGCCTAACAGTCATTCGATCTGATGTAGTTGCAGCTAATTCAAGTTCAATTGCCAGATCAAGTGGGACATTATTTCGGATAAGTCTGGTAAGTCTGATAAGTCTGTCGATCGCAAAAGGAAGATAGTTGAGAGGAATTCATTATAAATTACTCTTGAGACTCAAAAAGTAGTCAAAAATTTGACTTTATATCTTAAATTTATAGATTAAAAATGCTGGAGCTAAATAAATGGCTTACGTAAACCAGAATATATTCATTAGTTTTTCTTTATTAAATTCTCAAGTATTTTTGCTGTGTGTAATATATCAAATTTAATGGTAAACGATTTTCCTTCAAAGATATAAATGCAATACCAATTATATTACTGTCACTTAAGCCTAACAAAATAGTTGAAAGTAAAATAACTTAGGCAACATGAATCTTTTTTCTTTCATAATGATTTATCATTTAATGTAGACTAATGTTATTTCGGATATCTTTGTTTGGATAATAATCCAGTTTTCTTTTCGACTGACGCAATTTAATTTTTGTCCTCTTAAAAAACTTTTTTGAATTAAATCACATTTTATAAAGCTGTTATTCTTGGCATTAAAATATTTACCATACATTTTTATTATTCTTTAAGTTTAAGTAAATAAAAGTTAAATTCGGTTCAGATTTAGATACTAAATCTCTTCCCTTACCACTTTCTTGAAAGTTACATTTAATTAATTCAAATTAAACACAATTCTCCTTCGCAATTTCCCGGCGAGTGTTATCCAGTCAATATCTTTAGACTTGAAATTGTTTCGCAAAATTTGCGTACTCTGTTTCCAGTACAACAAATTTCCAAATTCCGAAATTTCAGCGAAAAGTTTCTCCACTACAGCCAAAAACCAAGCGGAAGGGGGGAAATCGGGTGGAAAAACAAAAAGGAAAACAATGTTCCATTGGTCAAGCCGGCATGTCTGTGCGACAGTGCATAAAAATATTTCAGAAATGTTGCATGCAACACACGCAAGAAACTGCCAGAGGAAAAGGGGAAAAACCGACGTACTGAAGAAGGAAACCTAGAAATCCACCACTGGCATTTCATTCTGTTATCAAATCAAAGCGTCTTGAATACTTTTTGCAGCCATCGCGAAACGGCGAAGCGGAGGCAAGCAAAAAAACGTTTGCTTTTTGATTGGGGGAAAATCTTGCGAAAAATAATTTTAATTTATCACTTCCGCCGGCCATTGTGTCGTTCCATTCTCCGTTCATTCATTGCATTTCCCCCGATATCCCCCTTTTTTCGGTCAGATTGCAATCTTGCATTTCCTATATGCATGCATGCATGCTACCATTACCATTACCATTAGGCCCCGGCCTTACCTCCGCCATTGAGGAGACTCCTCCGGTACCACTACTATTACCATTACCATTACCTATGGGCTACAGCACTACCAAACTGCCGATTGCTGTAAACTGGGTGCAGTAGTGCCAGTACCCTCGCCATCCGCTGACTTCTCTCTACTTTTTGTGCCACATTTACTATTCGTCTGTCTATGCTTTGTTTGCACCCATATGCAAATGCAATTTTCGCAGCTAACGGTGTGCGCGCTCTTTTGAGTTATGCCAGTGGGGTGATGGAGCCCCTCCCCCTAGCGCCACCCCCTGAAACTGCCCCCACTATAAGTATATCGCCATGTAACTGGGCTTGGTTTCGGGCCTGGGCTTCGACTTGGGCCAATGAGCCTCCGCCACGCAACAATGGCCAGAAGTCTTGGCCACAGGAGCGGATTGGCTAAAAAAAAGTTTAAAACTCTAAAACAATATTTAAATAATTGATTATGATATTTAAAATTATTTTCGATTTCAAAATTTAGACAAAAAAAATCTATAGTTACTAATGAAAATAGAAAAATTCTGAACATCTGTAGATCAATTTGTATGTATCTTGTTATTTATTAGTTTACTTTTATGAAAAATAAAATATCTATAAGTGTAAGTAAAGAATTTAAATTCCTATTAATTCTTAAAACTCGAAAATAATAACGAAAATTTAGAAAAACATACTTATACACAAAGAATTCAAATTAGGTATTATTAAAAGTTAAAAAATCGAATAGAATTAACGCGTTTAACCTTTAATTTAACCTTAATCAATAGCAAAATAACTGAATTAAGTGTGTATTCAGTTATTTTGCTATTAATTAAAGTTAAGTTGTAATTTAAAAATTAAACAAGAGAGAACGCTATAGTCGGGTTGGTGTCCCGACTATCTAATACCCGTCACTCAGCTAAAGGGAGTGCGAACGCTGTACTCGGGTTGGTGTCCCGACTATCTATTGGGGCTAAAGGGAGTGCGAGGGAGATAGATATATAAACAACTTTGATTGCGTATAACTTTTTAATGAATGTTCCGATTTGAAAAATGTCTTCTACATTTCGATAGGTATTAATAAACACTATAAAATTGCGTTTATATATTTTTAAAATCTTAAAAGATGTGGCCTCCAGACACATTTGAAAATCGTTTATGGCGATTGTGGGCGTTAGGGGGGCGTGGCACCTCGATGAAACAAACTTGCGCTGCGTAGGAAGCCCAAGAATATGTGTGTGAAATCTCAACCTTCTAGCTTTTATAGTTTCCGAGATCTCAGCGTTCATACAGACAGACGGACAGACAGACGGACAGACGGACAAGGCTAGATCGACTCGGCTAGTGATCCTGATCAAGAATATATATACTTTATGGGGTCGGAAACGCTTCCTTCTAGCTGTTACATACTTTTGCACGAATACAATATACCCTTTTACTCTACGAGTAACGGGTATAAAAAAAATAATTTACTGAAAAATTTCTTTCGTTTAAAGATAGTTAAGTTGTTAAACTTTAAGCGCAGAAAGAAGTAACAAAGGAAAGACTTCGGTATTTTGTTTAAAATGTTAATTAAATAATGGGAACATTAAAATACAATTGTTTTGTTTTCTGAACATAACTATGTTACCTAACTCTTGATCCGGGCCTGAATGCGTCAACTTTCCGACTTGAACGGCAAGTGTTGACCCTATTTTTTCGGGGTAGTTAGGGCTTAAAGGCCCTTTGCTAAATGGCGTAACATTTTTTGCATGTTTCAAGTGCCCCCGCCCCTTGAAAACCTTCCGAGTTTTCAGTTTTCAGACGGTCATCGGTGGGCCCTTAACGTTGTCGTCATGTTGCCACAGACATTTGCTGCATTGCACTGCACTCGCTGCTTTTTCGCTCTTTTCTGTTGGCTGTTGGCTGTTTTGGCTAGCAAGTTAATTTAGACGGGTCTCGAAGAGGAAAACAAAGGCAAAAAGCCAGCTGCCTGCCATATTCTTTAGCCCCGCAGTGCTGGTTTTTGTTTTTCATTTTCATTCTGCTGCTGCTGCTGCCTTTGGTAATTAATCATCGGGCTGGTAAGCATTCGTGTAAGCGCTCTTATCGCTCAAAACACATCTCAAGTAGTTAATTTTAAAATGCCCCACGTAACAGGCTGCAATTTCAGTGGTAAAAGTCGGTGGGGAGGAGGAGGCGGGGGCGGGGAGCCACTTGTCAACGCTTTTGATTGACAGCACTTAAATATTTTTGCCAAGGCATTTCTTTTCTGGTCTGGCCAGTGGCGGCCACTCCCCCTCCTCAGCAGTAATCTACACCCACGTGGATTAATTTCTATTTATTTGCCAGGGTTAATTGAAGAGTGGCGCCCCAAGCGGCCGGTGGCCGTACCTCCGTGATTACCACTAGAGAAAAATCGAAAAGGAGAAAAAACGAAACATTCACCCACTGCATTTGGTGGTGGCTATGCTGCCTCTCACTCTAACCGGCTGTGCATATACGGCTATATAGCCGTCTCTTTTCAAAATGGCGATGGCAGCCATTGGCTGGGGCTTCGTTGGAGAGGCGGGGCTTTGCGGAGGGCGTGGCAAGCAAATCGGAACTTAAAGTTAAGCAAAAAGCACAGGCAACAAGTGCCAGTTAAATATTCGCCACAAATCGAATGAAATCAAATCAAATACACCGACTTTTGAGTCGATTTGAATCAACTTTGACAGTTGTGGGCCAAGTGGGAAAGGAAAAGAGAAGAGGAAAGCAAGGCGAAGGGGGCTACTTGTAAGTTAACTTGGCCGAAAACCCCCCCGAAGCCAAATGCAATGCGATATGGCAATTTAGCTGTCAGTTGGCCGCTCTCTGGGCCAATTAACCGGCCTGGTCTCATTGTTATTGCAATTTCGTGGCCCCAAGTAACCAAACTCAACTGATGATTTTGCGGTTTTCTCCCTCTGTTGTTGTTGTGTGCAAACAGCAATTATCTGATAAATGCCATGGCGCTGAAAAATTGATAAATTGCTCATATAAACGTTACGCTATGATTATGGCATTTCGCCCAGCGATCGGAGTGGAATTTTTTTCATGTTCTGTATTTCGTAGTATCAAGTACACAGCTGACAGTTAATTGCTGTCAAAAAAGAGTTGGCTGAACTTCAAGTGGCGATGAGTGGGAATGAAGAGCCATGGTATCGAAAAGTGGTCATATCTATGAAATTATAGACTTTAGAAGGCACCGCAAATCATAAAGACATGGATTATAAAGCAAGGGCACATTAATTATGTTATCTGAGTCGGTTTACATTTTCAACATTTTAATATACGAGCTTTTTTTTGAAAAACTTTAAATGAAAATATGTTTGACACTACTCTAAATCTTTTTTTTAATTTAAAAAATATTACTACCATATTAGGATTGTCAAGTCAAATTAAATAATTTTGTACCATGCTAAACCGAGTGAAATTTGCTTAATTTATTTCACATTTAATGGATAGCGAAATATATAAGTCATGGTTAAAAGATAAGCTTGAATTTACATTAATGAATATTATAATTTGTCTACATTTAATAGTGAACTTAAGTTAAATTGACGTTTTTATTTAAATTGATCGTCATTTAACATTTTTAAGTCAGGAATAACGAACTGTTAGATGTTATTTATTGACAATATTTTAGGTATTCATAGTCACTTATTTATAGGCAAAATATAGCTTAAAAATCTTTGTAAAAGAAAAACAATTTTCTGAAAACTATAAAAAATTCGAAAAATAACGAAACACATTTTCCATAGTTTTCAAAATGAAAGCAACGTTTAGAATGAATAAATTAATAAATAATCCCAGCACAGGCGAATTCTTGGCACTTTTCCTAGGCATTATCAGATCTTAATCATTATACCCTTGTTTTCTAATCGTTTTCAGCCAATTTATGGTTGGCCCCATGACAAATCGCCCATTGACAACCATAAACTAAACACCCCGCGAAACCCAACTCTTTTTGAAGATATATGGCGGGGCATTAAACATTTTGGGACTGCCAGACGAAGAAGTAGTCATCTCATCAGTTGATCAGCAAATCCATCATGTTCGAAGGGCTGTGGATTGTTTTCCCCTGGATGTTGGACGTTGTTCTTGCCTCTGGCTAATTTGTAGCATTTCGGTGTTTATGTTTGCCACAAGACCGAAAACCCAAGCAATCTCGCGCGGATGATGATGGCTGGCCACCAAACGAGGAGCGATGATGACGAGCATCGATATGCAGGGAATGGGAATCGAATGGAATCGGTTCTGTTCGGTTTGTTTATTTATTTAATTTCAGTCAAGCTCAATTAGAAACCCAAATACACATCCAGCGAGTATGCCATGCATGGGCATGGTATAAATATATTTCTCCCGGGTCTCGTGGCGTTGTTTGGCTTTGGCTCTGGCGCTTTTAGCTTTATTGATTTAAAAAAATGAAAAATTTATGTTTAAACAAAGCGTATGCGCCATGCATTCGGTGCACAGGGCGTTTCGATCTGATTCTGAATCGGCATCCAAATCAGAATCTGAATCTGAATCTGGATCCCATTCCATTCGATTTGGCCATTGGCGCCACCACTTAAAAACAACATGAGCAAGAAGCTTGGCGGACTTTCAAATGTAAATAAATAAACAAACAACGGCTATCCAAACGCCAAATCGAACCGAAACGAAGAAAATCGAAATAATCGTACCGTACTGATATATATGTATATAAACCTATAGATTTGGGGGCCCAAAAGGGAAGTGTGTGTGTTTTGCATTGTCGGCAAAACGCCTTTTGATGCCATTGGGTCGGCGGAAATAAGTTCACATAATCAAAAATGCAATTGGCGATGAATGCCAGCAATGCAACAATACAAATAAATTGCAATCATTCATCAAAAACAAAAGACTTGCCGGCAGTCGCAGTCTCAGCTCCAGCTTCAGTTGCAATTTCTGTTGTTGCTGCAGTTGCAACTTGCAACTTGCAACGGTGGCAACAGCAGCCACTGCTGCTGCAATTGTGGCACCTTATTTGGGCAATTGGATGATGAAGCTAGAGGGGGAGCTTATAGCAGGACCTAAGCAGTTACAGTGGTTAAAAAATTACAATAATTATAAGGAAATGGCTAATATTGCTTAGGCAATGTAAGCGCTGGCATTTCTTTGAGAGAAAATATTTTTAAATAACAATTTTAACATCATTTTGACTAATCTTATACGATTTTTACATATTTTTTTTAATGTCTGAAAATTTAATAATTTAAAAACAAAAATTAAACCGTCCCTAGTATTAAAAAAAATATTTTGTGATGCTACAACAACAGAATAAAATGATTTAAAGAATACTTCTCGTTTTATATTATATTCGCAGAGTTTAAAACAAATTCAAAGAATAAATTATAATTGTATGGAAATTTTTGAAAGCCGAGAAATACAATAGTTTTACAAAAGTATTAAGGAATTTTTAAGGAGTTGTTACAGAGTTATTATTCCAGTAAAAAACACATCAGTCATACCTTTATAACCCTTTTTTAAATTACAGAACTAAGTTGCTTTTAATGTATGGAATTCTTGACATGGAATAGTATTCAACCATTTAAAAACTGGGCTTAAAAAAGATCTGTAAAATATAACAGGTATTTCAACCTCATGGTATTTTTCACAAAAATCAGCCAAATTCGCACTTTCAGCTGGAACATCTTAATCTTTTGTTCACCATCCTTCGTAATCGGCTAATAACACCCCCAGCTGACCTGATCTGGTTTTAGTTTTTCGCAACCACTGTGCGGCGATACAATGTGTGTCTTGTGGCGTTTTCTACGAATTTCAGGAGCCGAGCCGAGCCGAGCCTGCCCAGAGATCAGCTCATAAAAGGAGGCACTCAACAATCAAGCATGACGAAATGGCCAAGCGGCTTTTCGCCTTTTTGCCTTTTGGTTTTTGTATTTCCTCTTATTATTTTTGCTTTTTTTTTTTGTTGTTTTTGGTTTTAGCCGTTTGCCACAAAGCCGTATGCAAATGCAAAACGCCGGAGCGCAGAGTGAAATAATGCGCTAAAGGCCCGCAAGACGTCTGTCATTGTCGATGTCGCAGTTGTCGCAGCGGATTTGCCTTTGTGCCCCTGCCGCAAAGTCAATTGTGAGGATATATCTTCTGAGGATCGGAGGATCAGAACATCAGAGTGCCAGAGTATCGGAGTATCTCGAGCATCTTGAGCATCTCGAGCACCGACCTCGGATTAGTTAGCTCCTGCTGGGCAAGTCCATAAAAATTTGACTACCGCTTTCTCTTTGGCCTGCGACCCTGACAATCTCTCTCTCTCTCCTTTTTTCTCTCGCCTTTCTCTAAATATTTTGATAGCCTGTGTGGTGCGACACCCAGTGTGTGTGGTCCAAATCCGTATCCAAATCGCAGTCCAAATCCGTAGCACAATCCAAAAAAGTGAAAGTATTTTCCCTGCCACTTGAGTCAGCCATTAACCTACCGCAGTTTGTATATAGAACGAAGCGGAAAAAAAGATAGAGAACACAGCGAACCAGACACAAATTAATACTAATAAAACGCGGGGAAAGTGGGCGGGCGGAGGAGGGCAAACTGTTACGCGATTTACGACTTCCTCAACATCCTGCACACCGAATCCCAGATTTCCGATTCCCGATTCCAGATCCCCAAGGAAACTCCCTAGACAGATAGACATCTTGAGTAGGGTTCGGATGGCTTGAAGGCTTTCAGTCAAATGCTTTTAATTGATGTTGGCCAATGGCCATCAACAAATTAGTCCCATTTCCAGGCCAAAAGTCGCCAAATAATTTAGTCGCGATTTCAGTTGAAGCAAAAAATAAACACAAATACAAAAAGGAATAAAACCAAATACGAAAGGCAAGCAAGGCAGAGGATCGCCGGGCGGAGAAACAAAGGCTTCGGCAGTCGAGAGCCGATCAGATTAAGTGCTTATAACATGGACATGACTCCATTGACCAGCAGCAGCAGCCCAGCATCCATTCCATCGCATCCTGGTAGCCACCGCGTTTGGTGATCGGAACGAGAGCCACCTATAGATGGCTGCCGATGATGCCCAGAGTTCCCGTTCCCTCGCCCAAGAAGAGTGCCCCCTGTACTTTTGTCGGCAATTGCTGCGATGCACTCTACACTTTAAGGAGAGGCTATATGTCGCCGTTTTCTAAAATAGAAAGGAGATCGAAGTACTTCTAACCCAATGAAAGTATGACAAATTTGATAACACATTAAGAAATGTTAAGAACGTTTAAAAGGCTCATTAGTCATAATAATTAACCAAACCAATCAGAAAGTTTATTTATGTATTTACAAAACATTATATTTATTGGCATGTTGACAGCTTTGAAAAGTATTCGACAAAGTTATTTTCCGAAAGTTAATTATTCAGAACTATTAAATAAAATATGTTGGTGGCAAATTTAAAGCATCTGAACATTTTTCAAATCCCGTTTATTAAACAAGGATTAGAATAGATTTAGAAATAGAAATTAGAAATTGAATTCTAAATATTTAATGCAGCTTTAGTCATATTTATACCTGTTGCTCGTAGAGTAAACGCGTATATAGTGTTCGTGCAGAAGTATGTAACAGCTAAAGTATCACTAGCCGAGTCCATTTAGCCATGTCCGTCTGACCGTCCGTCTGTCTGTCTGTATGAACGCTGAGATCTCGAAAACTACGAAAGCTAGAGGGTTGGGATTACCCACACATATTCACCCACAACCGCCTTAAAAGATTTTAAAAGGTGTCTGGTGCCCACGCCTTTAAAAATTTCGGAAAAGTAAAAATGCAGTTTTATTGTGTTTATCAATACCTATCGAAATGTAGAAGAAAATTTTCAAATCGGACCATTCGTTAAAAAGTTATGCGCGATCAAAGTTATATATCTCAATCTCCCTCACACTCCCTTAAGCTGAGTACAGGGTATTTGATAGTCGGGGCCTCGACTATAGCGTTCTCTGTTGTTTTTATAAAGATTCTTCACTTTTTTTGTTAAGTATGCAGATCAAATGGGTCTTTCAAATGGAATTTGTAGTATCAGGAAATACAAGGAGGGTATATTTTTCCCAACTTTTCCTATCATTGAGCGGCCTATTGTTGTGTAAATGATTTTAAAATGACCATGGTCTATAAAATATGAAATGCCTGCCATTAAAGGAAGCTTATTCACCCAGTCCTGCTAGCCTAAGCCGCATTGCAGCCGAAAAACACAAACCCACACACCTGATGGGGACACTTTCAGGAGCAGGAGGAACACAGATCTTGCCAGTTCCATCTCTGTCGCTCCCCCAATTGCGGCTAAAAAACTTCCCTCAATTGGCGGCATTAAACGAGGCCGAAAGCGGAACCAAAGCCCAGAGCCAAGTGCCCCGATGCAATAATGCTGCCCGATCCAAGGGGCTGGGGATGGGATTTTAGAGCTGCAAGACCTCCGAATGGAGGCTGGAGGCTGGATGCTGATGCGATTGTCGTCGCCACATGATGCCTGCCCACTCTGGCACATCTTGGCCATTGTTCTCGCTCTTCTGGCCAAGAACCGATCCAAACGAACACTGGGAGCCAGCGAAATGTAGCAAATGTTCACTCCGCTGTTGTTGTCGCTGTTGAAAAAATGTCAATATTCTGATTCCACGAATAAAAAAAAGGCGATCGAGCAGCTCCCCAATCCCAGGCTGATGTCGCTGTGCCCCTGACGTTCAGTCCATCTTGGTGAGCAGCTTAGTTGCATCCACCTTCTCAACGGCACTGCAAAATAATTATCAGTAAGTAAGTAAGTACAAAAAATAAATAAATACTTCAATTCAATCAGTTTCATAGTAATGAAGTCCAAGCTATTTTCTAAACAATTGTTTTGAATTGGCTTAATTATCTACTTCGGTTTCGGGATTGTAAATAATACATATATTCTTGTACATAAGATATATTAAAAAGAAGCAATATTCAAACAATTAGATATAATTATAATAAATATTTAAGGGGTCGGTCAATATTATTTGGGTTTTTAAATCCCTTATTTGGGTGCTTAATTAATGAAACATATTACACAAGAAATTTAACAATTAAATACAATAATTAAACTAAAAATGTTCCGTAATAAATGTAGTATCTTTTAGGATCCGATCAATAAAACAGAGGGAAGTTTTAGTGTTAAATCTTTTTCAATTAGAGATGATGACTGAATTTATTGAATAAGAAAGATGTTAGTTAAATTATAAATTTGTATTAGTGCTGACTCAAATTAAAGTACATTTATTCATGGTGATCAATTTAAAGTACATTTTTGAATGGAAGCAGAATTTCAGTTGTTTTCAACAACTAAGCAATATTTTGTATGTGCTTTTCCCCACAGTGTACTGATGCCCCTTCCTCCCGTGCAGATCCATTCTGCGTAATTCAGTTGCAGTTGAGATTGAGCGGCAAGTTGGCAAAATGGTGGGCATCAGGACACAAAGGCGGCCGACTGAGGCCAAAAGCTGGCTAAAGGCTAAAACTGGCGGCACTTCAAAAGCCGAAATGGCCCACAGTTCAATAGGCTTTGTGCTGATGCCGAGACTAAAAATGAGAATGAGACGGCGACCGAAGCCGGGGATTTTGCTCGCTGGGAAGTAAGTTGGCAAGCGGCTATAATGCGCTTGGATATGCAAAATTGCATTGAAATTTGAATTCAATTCAAGGGGCCATTGGCCGCAGAGCCAAGAGGGGCCAGGCCATCGCCATCGCTTGGCCTTTCAGCTTTTTCTGCATTTTCTGACCGCCTGATTGTGCGACGCTTGCCAATTTGAAGGAAATCAAAAACTCCGCCGCTCTTGACCAAATTACGCAACCTTCGGTTCCTTCGGCTTGCAGGCCCACAGCTGCCGCAGCTGTATCTGCATCTCTGGCCGCATCCAAATCCGAATCCGCATCTGAATCCCAATCGGTAGCCAGTGGGCCATTTGCCCACATAGTGCACCATGGCGAAAAATGAGTCGCTTAATAGCCGCCGACAGTTACAAAGTGCCAGGCAATTGTGGCAAATACCAAGCTCCCAGCTAGCCACACTAAAAAAAAATTATTTTTTTATTTTAATTACCAATTACTTAAATAAATGGCAAAGTTAATGGATAATGTTTAATACAAAATTAATTAATGAAATGCAACTACTTTATTTTATATACATTTTAGTTACATTTTTATATCCTTCATCTTTCTATCATTTATATTTAATTTAGCCAGTGCTACAGGCTAAGTGAAGCCTTTTAGTTATGGCACCAGTCACTTTGGGTACAATATTTTGACATTAATATTTTTGTTTTACTTACTAACATTATAAAATCTTAAAAGTAAACAAACATAAGAAAACATTTTATTACAAGTCAAAAATTAAAAGGGTAATCATTTGAAAAACAAAAAATAAGAACGTACAAGTAATTGTGGATTTTCAGAAATTATCAGATTTAGATTTATAGATAAAATTAAAGTTAAAGTTTTCCTAAAAATAATAATTTTTATTTTATGCAATATTATATTCTAGAATTATTTATGTATTCCTTAAATTAAGCGTCGTTGTAAAAAATTATGATGTGCTAAATAATATTTACATATAGGTCCTTATATTTCTTTTTCCATATCCAAAAAGAATGTTTAAAATGATTTTTATCGATACACTAAAGACCAAATTTTAGTTTGAAACGATAATTAACTGTTTAAATGGAATCCCATATTTTATTCTTTTTTTTTCTGTGCAGTTTACATCTTGCAGCCTTTGCTTGGGCGTGAGCTCGGGGGCGTCTTTGCCAGTTGCATTTGGCTTTCAATTTGCCATCGAGCTGGCTACACCTCTGGGCGTTCCGAGATCGGCAGCTCCAAGAGGCAGCTGGCCACCAAAACTTCTGGCGCAATCATAATTGCAACAAGTAGTCGGCGACGACTGGCGATCAGGCGTTTTGCATTATCTAAATCAAGGCTGCAACATGAAACGTGGCATTTTCGGGGCTAAGCGGATGGGTTCGGCCGATCTTGATATGTTAATTCATTCATGCTGCGATTTATGTGGGCAAAAGCAAAAAAAGAACCGCGGCAGGAAATAAAAGATTATTACGAAATCTGCAAAGAACAAAGCTTTCCACAAAGACACATTACATTTTATTATTTTAAGGCCGTTTCCTCATCTCCATATTAGACTAAAAGTAGGTTTTAAATTGTAAGTTTTTAGTTAGCAAGAAATAAATAAAATTTTAGAGACTCTTTCAATTTTTTATAATATTCTTCAACTATCAAATAATTTTTATACTTTTTTAAATATTAATTTTTTTAACAGAGCAACTGGAATTATTTTAAATAAAATGTAAAGTACGATTGCAACTTCTTTAATTATATTAAAATTTTATTAAAATCAAAGAAAATAATAATAAGAAAACAATGATATTATAATAATGTCATTGTTTCCAATATCGTTAGTAATTGAAATTTTGTAAAATCTCTGTACGTCGTATCCTTACCTTCGATTTCCCACCTTGAATTATCCGTAAATGATGTGATCTCGGCCAGCGGCTAGAACTGCAGCATTTCGGTTAATAATTGCACTCGGCCGGCGGGCAAAGGCGGCAAGGACTTTGAACACTTTGGGCCGAGCTTCTGCGGCGAGCAATTATTAATGGCCATGTTAACAGCGGCAGGAGGAGGAACAGAATCAGTGGAATCAATGGAACCAGATACAAAACCAGGCGATCTGAGGTTCCAAAAGGGGGGATCTAAAAGTTTGCGGCTGTCAGGCGGATTGAAGGACATGCCAATGGAGGCCCGCTTCAATCAGACGTGTGGTATTATCTGGATGCGGTGGAACCCTTTTGGGTTAGGACGACGACAACGACGACTAGCCAATGTGGGCAAACAAACAAATCTTGGCTGTCACGGGCATTCAATTCGAGAGTGAATGGAGGACATGGCAATGGTAATCCGAGTGTGCGTATGTGGAAATCTCTCTCGCACGTTAGTTGGCCATCGTGTTGCGGATATGAAACATATCTCCGGTTAGCAGGCAGGACATTTCCGTTGGCCCACCCACTGCCGCTCCCACTCCCACTCCCGCCCATCTCCATTCAGCTGTCATAAATCCCATGTTCGAGAGTTGGGCCTTGCGGCAGGATATTGCCCAAAAGGATACGCGCTGCCCGCTCGACTGTGTAACAACTTGATGGGCATTTGAATGCAGCCTCGTGTCATTTAGTTGCCACAAAGAACTGGGCCCCCGTCCTCGAATTATCCGCCAGAACATTTCAATTGAGTGGCCCAAAGAGTGAGACACCTGACACTTAAGCGCCAGGATCGGAGGAGGGATGATGAGCAACGCGGCATCCAGGCATCGAGTCATCCCGACTGGTCGAAGGCGTTCGTCTGACAAATGAGACAAAGTGACACAAGTCAATCAAAGGCCACGAAAATGCGCCGCATATAAATTCCATTCGATTGGCTCTGACGCGGCCCAATTTACTGCCCACCTCACTGGAAAAAAATTGGAAAAAATCTTTGAAATCTGCATAAATTTGGTCTTAAGTTGTAGTTTCTTAAATATATTTTATACAGTTCAAATTACAATTAAACATTTTTTAAAGATGGAATATAATTCATAATTTCTTTATTCCTTTGGATACTTTTAGTCACTTAAAGTAATCATAAATCTAACTTTTATATTTAATTGAAATATATTTTAAAATACAAAAACTAAATTCCATAGGGTATTATTCTACACTAGAAGGTTCATACTTGATAACAACATTTTTCTCAGTGCCCTAAACCTCGGGGGTAACAATGCGATTGGGCCTGTCTGGCCCCTTGGGGCCGAAATGTATTTAAATGAATTCCGTCAGCGTCAGCCGCGGCCCGAGTTGGCCCAAAGTGATGGACGCATTTAAACTGTCAATACGCATCCAGCTCAGGTTCTCAGGGAAGGTTTCTCCAGAAGGCCAAGACGAGGAACGCGAACGCGAAGGCTAACGCGCGTAAGCTTGAAGTCACTGAAGTGGCGGAGACAATGAATCCTGTCAAATCAAGGCAACCGGCGTGGCGAAAACGCGCGAACCAGCCACCAGATATCCAGAATCCACAATCCAGAGTCCTCAACCATCCAACCTTCGGTATCCGCCAGCATCCCGATAAGAAGGACCGACCAGCGTCCCTTTTTTGGGGGCGGGGCAACCACTCAGGTTGCCAAATCCATTAGAGTTAAATAAATTTTGATTTTAAATTCAATTTGCGAGTTAACTAGGTGGAGTTGCGCTTTTGGAGTGCTGGGGGGAAAAAGCTGTCCAGAGGGTGGTTTGAAAAGTATTAAATAATTTTGTAACCAAATAAGAGCTTAAGTGAATAAGATAACAAAAGTAGTTCAATAAATGTGCAGACTACAATTTACTTTAGTAATGTAAAGAAAACAAATTTTCCAAGTAGGGATATATCTCAAGCTTTGCAAATGTTTTTCATTGTTGTGAAAAACATAGTCTACTTTCTAATTCTTAAGCATCCCTTGCAGATATTTCGTTTCCCATTATTTTGCACCTCAGCGGCTTAAAAGTTCAAAGCATTCGGCGTTTTACAAGGACGTCGATAGCTAAAATTCCAAAGGGGTTTTTGACAAAAACTTTGATTTTCTAATCACAGCAGTTAGCAATATATATCTGGAAGTCTTAAGCTTAAATTTATCCTACGCAGTTATCCTTGATAAGTAACTTTCTATTTTCAGGGGTGGTTCTAATTTATTGAATAATAAAAACATTAAAAAAACGGAATGAAGAGATGAAAGCAAAGTCTAGAACACTAATTTTAAAATGTGGTGCAGAAATGTCTTAAGACTTGAAGAAAAATGTTAGTCAAGGATAGTCAAGATTTGTAGATTTTAGCACCAACAAAATAAAATAAGGTTTCTATGAGTTTATTGATATTCCTTAGGACAGTGATACCCCTAAAAGCATCCCCCTTTTGGGACACCCCTGACTTCCATGAGCGGCGAGGACAGGCGGCTCGCCGGCGACAAGTGATGAGTGAATGCAAAGAATTTGAATATTGTGCCGCGACTACAGTTGACATAAATCGTCAATGACAGCAACATCGCCTCTCCGTTTGGCCTTAAACACGCAACCGAGATGGAGGGGAAAGGCAAAGGAAAGGGTATCGTACCCCCCTATATTCCGATCCAGGGACTGTCGATGGGACCTGGGTCGTGAAATGGAACGGATTGGATGGGGAGTGGCAAGTCCATAGAACACGACAGACAACTGTAATCCGCGGCATTGTATCGAGGATGATTGCTCGCGGGTCCGTTTGGCCTGTCAGCGGTCCTTTCAAAATCAATTCTAATCGATTTAGGACACTTTGACAGCGCTTATTGGCAGCATGCGCGTGGCCGCGATACCAACAACACCTTGCCGAATTTCCGACTCTGATGCCAGCGAAATGTCAACAGCATTTTGGCTTAAACGGCCGCAAGGTAGTTAAGCAAATAAAATACAAAACAAGAGAGAACGCTATAGTCGGGTGCCCCGACAATCAGATACCCGTTACTCAGGTAAAGGGTGTGCGAGGGAGATGGAGATAGAAACTTTGAACACGCATAACTTTTTAACGAATGGTCCGATTTGAAAAATTTCTTCTACATTTCGATAGGTATTGATAAACACAATAAAACTGCATTTTTACTTTTCCGAAATATTGAAATTTTTAAAATCGTATATAAGCGATTGTGGGCGTTAGAGGGGGCGTGGCACCTTTTTGAAACAAACTTGCGCTGCGTAGGAACTCCTAGAATCTGCAGGCAAAATGCCAATCTTCTAGCTTTTATAGTTTCCGAGATCTCAGCGTTCATACAGACAGACAGACGGACAGACAGACGGACAGACAGACGGACAGACGGACATGGCTAGATCGACTCGGCTAGTGATCCTGATCAAGAATATATATACTTTATGGGGTCGGAAACGCTTCCTTCTAGCTGTTACATACTTTTGCACGAATACAATATACCCTTTTACTCTACGAGTAACGGGTATAAATACAAAATAAATGAACGGGGGCCGAGAAAGATCCGAAAAATGCGAACAAGAACAAGAACAAGTCCGCGGCAGCATTATCATTATCTCAATGGAAGCTGATTGAAAACAGATAATTAAAATCTTCTAATTAGGCGGCATGTTCACGCAGATTGCCGTGTGTGTTACCTCGACCACTGTCGGCTGTCAGTGGCAACAAGTTCATAAATCTTGGCTCCAACAAATCGTTTTGCAACATGAGAGAACATTACACGTAAGAGCCAGCAGGCCAAGCAGCAGCCAACAAAAGACCCGCGGAATAAAAGTCGCAAAAAGTTGGCCAACTACAAAGTTATGGCTGGCGACACGGCCAATTGGGGATCCTAAAATCGGTTCGTTTTTGTTTTGACTCTGGTCGGTGTGGGAATTTCTTATTTTTTATCAATGTTGTGGCTAAGGAAGATTTCTCCTGGTATACCTACAGTCATGATAGATTAAATATCATTACTCCTGTAAATAAAATAAAATTAGTTTGCTTAAAAAATAATTACCAAACTTTGCTTACGGAATGCGCCCTTTAAATTAAACTATTAATCCGATTACAGTCAAACGGACCACTTATTTATTATGATAATATATAATTTGTATTTTGTAATTTTTTGTGATATCAAATCGATTATTTTCATCATGATTCCGAATTCTGGGTTTAAATAACAATTCCCCAGGATTTATGTTAAAATAAGTTTAATTTCGTATTTCTTGTTACTTTGATAAAAATTTGTTTTAGAAAGACCAATTTTTGTTACGTGATCTGTTACGATTTCTCCTGTTTTAAAGTCATGTAATTTTTTGTATATCGTTAGCAACATTAATATATTTATTTATGAGATGTTAGTGCTGAACTTTACCAGCTTTTGAAGAGTTTCGAAGAAGAGGGAAATATTACCGAATATAATAGCCATAGACATACGCTGCGGTCAAAATAATTTTAGTAAAAGTTTGTTGTTGTAATTTACCTTCTATATTTTCTTGATTTTAATTGTACTATTTAAATTACAACAAGAGAGAACGCTATAGTCGGGTGCCCCGACAATCAGATACCCGTTACTCAGGTAAAGGGTGTGCGAGGGAGATGGAGATAGAAACTTTGAACACGCATAACTTTTTAACGAATGGTCCGATTTGAAAAATTTCTTCTACATTTCGATAGGTATTGATAAACACAATAAAACTGCATTTTTACTTTTCCGAAATATTGAAATTTTTAAAATCGTATATAAGCGATTGTGGGCGTTAGAGGGGGCGTGGCACCTTTTTGAAACAAACTTGCGCTGCGTAGGAACTCCTAGAATCTGCAGGCAAAATGCCAATCTTCTAGCTTTTATAGTTTCCGAGATCTCAGCGTTCATACAGACAGACGGACAGACAGACAGACAGACGGACAGACGGACAGACGGACATGGCTAGATCGACTCGGCTAGTGATCCTGATCAAGAATATATATACTTTATGGGGTCGGAAACGCTTCCTTATAGCTGTTACATACTTTTGCACGAATACAATATACCCTTTTACTCTACGAGTAACGGGTATAAAAACTAACGTAGGGCGGCGCCCTACTCAAAAAATTATTCGCCCTGAATTTTAGAAATTTGCTTCACTGGCGATTTTTTTCTATAATTCAGGAAAATGACTTATAATTACCCAGTCGGACTTTCAGGCGCGTGGTGCTTGATTTACCATAAAGCCCAATGTAAAATTTCAGGGGTTTGCATCAGGTGAACTTTTTAGGGGGTTTTATGGGGAATTTATACGATGAAAATGTACTGAAATTTTCCGGTCTGTTGGATGTAGTTAAACCTCCAGCCAATTCCATAGGAAAAATTTACATTTTCATTGTGTAAGGGTCCGACTGGGTATGTTTTCTTCCGTTAAATTTCCCTTAAAAATTCTATAATTATTTTAAGTATGGTTCGCCATTTTTCAGTTGATTTGAGGTCCTTTTTCTCAGAATCCCTGCGGCGGCGAATTTTTTTAACGAACCAATTGGATTTAAAGGAATTGCATCCAATTGGATTTTTTAGCAGATCAGCCTAAAAGTATTCTTTTTTTAAGTTTTAAGTTATTTATTGTTCTGAATCGTAGGGATGGTGTCTCTGCTTGACGAAGGAAATAGTTGTTCACTGAACCAATTTTATATACATATGGGTGATGTACCAGCTAATGAATATCTACAATGTAGATTCTACATTCATGAATAATGTATCTGGCGGGACTTTTAATTCTGTATTCACTCCATTCATTTATTGTTTCATTGAATTTTCGCTAATATATTAAACTTATACTTAATGAAATGCATTAAAAGAAAAGAAAAGAAAAAATCCAACTTCAAACATTGGCTAAATTGCCAATGATTTTCTGGTAAATTTCCACACCTTTTAGGTATGTATCCGCATGGAGAAACTCATCGTGATCATGCAGAAGAACTGGGGTGTTATTCATTGGCGAGAAGCCCAAAGCTGGAATGCCCTCATTGCGAATATAGCGACTGTCGGTGCCACCAGGAAAAACCTGAAGTTTGGTCGACAGACCCCTGAAAAACAATCGATATAGAATTCAAATATTTGTAACATAATATAATAATACGATACTCACAGTTCTTCAGTGGCGCTCTTGAAGGCAACCCAAAAGGGATTAGAATCATTCGTGACAGTTGGTGGAATGTGATCTTTTCTCCGAATTAAACCAAAGTCAAGCTCAATATCGCCGCCAGCCTCTTCGCACCATTTAGCCAGCTGGAAAATATAAGTTATAATTAAATATGTTGATTATTTAAATTAAAGACCCACGTTAGCTTCAAACTCGGAGACATTAATGTCCAAGGACAATCGAATATCGAAACAGGCGGTCAGCAAGGGAGGCACCACATTGCTCTGCACTCCACCATCCACCGATGTCAAGTTAATGGTGGTCACATCGCCAATCTGCAATTCAGGATTATCCTTCAAGCGCTTCACTTGTCCCGCCCGAAACTCCATCATCTTGCTGGTTATATAGCTTAATTTCTCGCCCGCCGTGTTGGGCATCAAAAGCAAACCATGTCCTGCGGATCCACTGATTTTAAAAATTACACCTGCAAAAAACCTTTCTATCAGTCTTAATCTCCAGAAGGTTTGTATTTAACTCACGTTTCACTGTTCGCTCTGCATAGAAAACGGGTAACTCCGAAGTGGGCGAAGCAATTCCCTCATCCAAGGAAAATCCAATGTTTAGGGTTTTAAATTCCTCTGAGCTAACGAAAGGAAGCATTCCCTTTCGGCCACCTTGTTCCTCATCTGAATAAATAGTCCTTTAAAAATAAATAACATTTTGATAGTCAAATTGAAATTTACCTGGCACGAAAGAGATGTGAATGGTTCGCTTGAATCTGGATCCCTTATCCTTTAAGGCCCTGATGGCCGCCAAATACTGCATTCCCACACACTTCATATCCTGGGATCCTCTGGCGAAAATGCGACCATTCTCATCGATATCCGCCCCAAATGGTGGATGAGTCCAGTTTTTAGGGAATACGGGTACTACATCCATGTGGGAGTTCAGTAGAATGCTCGGCCATATATTTTCAATACCCTCCCAGGTCAGAACCACCACTGGGTTTTGTTTATCCAATGGATAGTAGACCTTGATGGGTAGATCCAAGTCCTTAGCCTGACGCCTTAAGAACTCCACACAAGGCTCTAGATAAAATAATTGAGTTATTACCTTTACACTTTTTTAATTTGTTTTATTATTTAACCCACCATAATCGGGATTGGGGTGAACACTTGGAATACGCAGATATTCGCGGAAATATTCTATCTCCTTATTGGAATCCCACTTCTTGACGGACATTGTGTTTCTATCGAGGGCTCAGATATAACTGAATCCCATGCTAAAACTAGGCTAATGAAGGTACATATTGTGCCTTTTACTACGTTTATCTCTAGACGTTATTATCTCACGACAAATCCATCATAAACACAAGCAATAAATGCCAAAGGTTTGTTAAAGACATCTCTTCAAGAAGTTTATTTTTATCTCATAACCGTTATCATATACAACAAAGGTGGCAAAAAGGGAGTAGATAAGGGGGATTTACTAGACATTAGCTACGTTGCCTATAATTTTCTGAAATATTTGGATGCCCCGCAGATAAATGTCCGCCTGGATAAACTCATCGTGATCGTGGAGGAGGACGGGTGTCTTATTCATGGGGGAGAAGCCCAAAGCTGGGATGCCAACAGCACGAATATATCTGCTGTCAGTTCCACCGGTAAATATTTGTGGATTAATGGACAGTTGTCTACAAAAAAGGCATCATATTATAAGATTATAAGAAATGGTATGATAAGATGTACTTACAACTGATCGGTGGCCTTTTTGAAAGCCACCCAAAAGGGATTACTATCATCGAGGGCGGTGGGCGGAACTTTAGGTTGCTTTTGTTCGTAGGTAATCTCTATGCCACCACCCACATCATCACACCATTTGTGGAGCTTTAAATGTGTACTAAGGTTAATAAATGAAAACTTTAGATCATTAGAGTACCTACATTGGCTTCAAACTCCTCTATATCAAGATCTAGAGCTAGACGACAATCGAAGGCCACCATTAGAAGAGGTGGTACCACATTGCTCTGAACTCCACCACTAACTTTGGTCAAATTTATCGTCGTCACATCGCCAATTACCAACTCTGGATTGTTCTCCAGTCTCTGGACCTGAGTCTTACGAAACGCCATCATCTTTCCAACTATGTAGTTGAGTTTCTCACCAGCCGTGTTTGGCAGTAAAAGGGATCCATGACCAGCAGACCCACTGATGTGGAAATATACACCTTTTTAAAGGAAAAAATATTACAATATTAAATCTATAGAGTTATTCTTCAACTTACGCCAGACTGCACGTTCTGCATAGAAGAGGGGAAAATCATCCTTGGGTGATGCCAAACCTTCGTCCATTGCAAATCCAACATTAAGTTCACGGAAATCCTCAGTGGGCACGAAGGGTCTCATTCCATAACGACCACCCATTTCTTCATCTGATGTGGTTTATTTACAATTATAGAATTTTAATATAGGAAACCACTAACTTCATCTACAAACCCGCTACAAAAGAGATGTGGATAGTTCGCTTAAATTTTGCACCACTTTTTTTCAGCGCCCTGATGGCTGCAAGATGCTGCATTCCCACGCTTTTCATATCCTGTGTTCCTCTGGCGAAAATGCGACCTTCCTCATCGATATCCGCCCCAAATGGTGGGTGGGTCCAGTTTTCAGGGAAAACGGGAACTACGTCCATGTGTGAGTTCAACAAAATGCTGGGCAACTCGGGTTCAAGACCTTCCCAACTCAAAATTACCACGGGATTCCGTTCATTTGCAGGATAAAATACCTTAAGAGGCAGATCGATCTGCTCGGCCTGACGCTTCAGAAACTCGACGCATGGTGCTATAGATTTAATAATAAATAATCATTAAAATCATTTTCTATCTAGTATATGCATTTTAAAAATTTCAACTGCTGCTTAGCTTTGCTATTATAAATTATATTTGCTAGAAATCATTAAATGCACACGATTTGAAATGTTTGTCAAATGAAATTCTCATTGCACTTGATATATTTCTGAATATCTGCTTATCTCCGAAATACTAACTATAGTCCGGATCAGGATGAACACTTGGAATGCGCAGATACTCGCGGAAATACTGGATCTCCTCATCGGATTCCCATTTGTTGGTGGACATTTTAATGGATCCCAAGGTACTACTAGTATATACGATCCGTTGCGACTGACAGCTAGCTGCCTACTGACTTGTGTTAGCTAGTGTCGGAGTCGAGTTCCAGTGCCCTAGTACTAATAGACTTATCTCACTGCGATCGTAACGCCAACGCTCGACACAGATAATTTTATCAAATTGAGAACGAGAATTTTGGATGGTGGAAAACTCGTTTACGTCAAAGTAGCTGGGGGGATTATTTATTTTATTCTATGACAACAGTCAAAACTCGTTGATTGGACTCTGTTGAAGAAAACTTAGGTTTTTTGTTAATAGAAAATAACATTCCTTCAGAGAATAATTTTAACTAGTTCTTATATTGTAAAAGTATTGGTTGTTTTTCATTCAACAATCTTTATTGCCTCACTTATATTGTGTATTTACTGTACAACTATGACCCTGCACTTTGTGTGTCTCTTTCCCTCTCTGTTATCGTTTAAATTTTATTAGTAAATTTGTTATAAGGTCGGTCGTTGGCTCTAAAGTTCAATGTTTATATTATGATACCGTTTTCCAAACCTAGCACGGACCCCGATTTCTTTTTTTACTGATCCACGCATACTTACTGATTAGATTTTAATCCCTTTCGGGATCTTTGATTTTATTGGATCATATTAATTCCCGTTTTAATTCATATTTAAATACAATAGGAAATTTATTTATTAAATTTACAATTACTTCATACATCTTGGCGTGTACAACGAAACTTAAAGATTCACTAGAGACTTATATGCGAAAATACCGAATCGTGATCATTATTTGATCCTCAGGCCTTGCGCTCGAAAAGGACGGGGAATGGCTTGTCCTTCGGCGCCTGCAGCCAATTGTCCTCCGAATACTTGACGTTGTTCTCAGTCTCGATGACGTGGAAAGTGTAGGCGTGGCGGCTCTTTTGCGAGCGATTCGGCTCACTTTTGTGCACCACATTTCCGTGGATGAGGATGCAGGTTCCTGGAAAAATGGGTTTCATAAATTAGTAAAATTAGACATTATCTAAAATTTTAACTTTGAAGCTTAATTGTAGTATTCTAAAGAAAAATGGACAAAATAACTCTTTAAAAATAGTAAAAAAAAAAAATTATAAGTATTTAAAAATATAAAAACCCAGCTATTGACTTTCTCCCATTAAATAGTTCAAAAGAGTTAATGCAGAAACCCCTAAAAAAAGAACACTGGGCCTAAAATAGATCATAAAAAGTGTCTGATGAGATAAAGCCGCTAAACAAATATGTATTTATGGTTCTTAAAGAACCATAAATACATGATTTTTTAAGAATTATGAAACTACGGCATTGTTCTTAAGAAATTATATATTTATATTTGAGATTAAATCATATCTTAGAAAAAAATCCCTTAAAAATGATTTATATTGTATGCAATTTTACTTGAAGTCAAGTGATATATTTGTTTTGTGAACTCACCCTTGCTGACTTGCATTGGCGTGAAGCTGGACTGCGGGTAGATGGGAGCTGCCCGATCGTAGACCATCAGTTCGCTGGCCTCCTTGTCGGGATTGCGGAGGTAGCGCCTGTGGACGCCGCTCTTGTGCGATCCCTTGATAAACTGGAGACAGCCGTTCTGCAGGGTGCAGTCCTCGAGGGCGATCCAGAAGCCCACCGCCGAGTTGGGATCCGTGTGCAGGAACCAGGAGTCCTGATGCGGCGTCACCTCGCCACCCACTCCGGGATTCTTGTAGATGTACATGCTCTGGCAGACGGCGGGACGATTGTAGTTGAGCTGCCAGCAGATCTCGCGAATCCGGTTGCTGAACGTGATCGCATTGAAGGCGGGATGCTCCACGTGCAGTGCGTGGCCCACTTTGTTCAAGGCGATCATAGGATCCACCAGCAGCTGACCCTCTTCGCCCACCGCCCCCTTCTCGAAGAAGTAGCGCACCTTATCGCCCGACTCCATGAAGTACAGCTCCTTGCCCTGGGCATCTTCCTGTTTTATGGTGCTGAAGATCTTTCGGTTATTCTGCGGAGCGTCCAGGCACAGAGCTCTGCCCGCCTGAAACAGGGAGTCCACCTCCTCGGGCGTAAGGAAATCCTCGATGACAATGTAGCCATTTTCATTTAGCTGAAATTGTGGAAGCGGGTGAAGGTCTCTGTTAATTCAAGTTTTAATCTTTATAAGCTGTATATGGCCTTATCGACTGCGCCGTCTCGTCTGGCGGATCCGGTAATCTCCGACCGGACTATACGGGGGCCTGGAGGTATTATCGCACCAACTGACCGATTGACCGACTGCATAATGGGCACGCGCTTACTATTTCGAACCCAGGGGTATTCTACTGTTATCGCAACGAAATCCACTGTGGCAAAATAATATATGAAACATCAAATATTTTTAAAGCATAGAAGATCTTTTATTTTAATATGATCTTTAAAAAAGTACCTCTTTTTATAATGTCATACTTTAACACTATAAATAAAATTTTACATTTAAATTTGAATACCTTTATAATAATGTTATTGTAATTAAGATTTTTTCCAAAAATACAAAATATTTTAGAATGACACATAAAGCTCTTGGCTTGCATTTATAATGATTTTAATAATAATCTTCCATAAATTTAAAAAAAAAACATCCTTTTGCACCTTCATGATAATATTTCCCTCAGTGTACTAGTTCACTTTGTTCACCTTTTTAACGTTCGCTAATTAACGAATTCCCGTGCACGTCAAAATGTTAATTCTGTGACAACCGAAATTCGTGCTCATTCACTGAAATCAGTCAACGTAAAATTGAAAATTCACACATTCTCTTGTTCCTCAATTTCGAAAAGGGTATAATGGATGGACGATCGCGCAAGCGAACAAAGCACTATAAAATGGCATCTAAACAAATAAAGATGAATGTTCGATTTGTTGAAAAAGCAATCTCTCTCAGACTTACACCAAACTTTTCGTTTTCTGACAGAAGGGCAATAAAATTTCGGCTTGGAAAACAAAAGATAAATATATCATTTTTGTTGTGGGTGCTCTGTTTCTTTCTCTCCCGATTCGCAGTTGGATGAGTGTGGTTAAATTAAATAAATTTAAATTGCTTGAGCGAGAATTTTGAAAATGAAAAGCGAGAGTAAAAATAGTCGCCGTGACTCAAAGGCAACCGACGCTTTTCACCTGAAGTGATCGAAAAGAGGAAAGAGATCGGGTCAGCTGTCGATCTAACAGATCCGCGAAAATAAATCATCGGGAAAAAGGGGCAGACGAGTGGAGCTTTTTCCGGAGGGGTTCTATTCTATATATGTTTCCACATTACAATTGGCGTGTGCATGGAAAATTACACCAGAGGGTCAACAATCAGTAGTTGCATTCATCACGTATGCTGCCCGTATGTCATATAACATGCTTAGCCAGCTGATTTGGTAATCGCTTTGAATTTGATAAAGGCAAGTGCAGTGAAGCTTGTTTGCATTAATTTTGTAATCCACATGTTAAGTAATGGCCTGTTTGAACTAGAACTTGGGTGTAGAATACACAAAGAGAATAAAGTCGTTCTTAATTGAGCAATTTGTTTGAAAATCAAGATCAAGTGTTATAAGCTTTAATTTAAAATTTTCCATTCACGTTTAAAATTCATTAAATAAAAAAATAAAAATATTAAAAGTTAAATGATATATGAAAAATACAAGCATCTTCACACTTATAAAATTAATTTGGAGTTCGAAAAATATAAAGATTTTAATTTAATTATAATGTTAACAAGGCCATTTGTGAAGGGACAAATTATATTCGTTAACTTTTAAGACCTTTTTCTCTCAGTATAGTTTATTTAATAGCTAGCTTGTGCGCAACTTTGTGCGCTTTTAAGTCCGATAAGAAAACTGATTAAATTTTATGCTGAATTGAATATTCAATTAAATCGAAAACCAAACCAGTTTGTCAACAAACTATTCTAAACCATAATTAAGCTCGAATCGTGGTGGTATATCATTATTATGAGCCCCACACGTCGTCTGAAAACAAGTCTGATAGTCAGAGTTGTCATTCTGTTTTTTGTTTAACCAAATCTCGTTAGGTCTCCAGAATCTGAAATCGTTTCCTCAATCAGCTTCGTCTTTTCTTTATTCTGCAGCAACAAAAGAATGCTTTTCCGCCATCGAATTTTCCGAGCCAACGAAATGTTTATGATGCTGATGGTTGTAAATAACACGATGACTCTTTGAGAACAAGTCATCCCAGGATGGGGAGGATGACTAACTAAGAGTGCTTCCAATAAATAATACGATGGCTTCCGAAATAGATTTACGAAAATGGGGAAAATCGATCGATCGATTGATTGAATATGACTACAAACCTCGTCCAACAATTTGCTGTGCATTTTGTTTGCCGGTACTTTGTTTTTTATTTGTTTGGAAATTAATTTTATCTATGTTTTCGATTCAAAGAACGCGAATTCCGAACTTTTGTTTGTGTTCCGTACTGATTTGCTTTTTCCACAGCGATCGAGAACGTTTCGCACTGTTTGGCGTGTCTTTTGAAACTGATCGGTAGAGAAATTTTCGAAAACGCTTGAAAATATCAGACGGTCCGAAATCGAGGGAGAGAAATGCTCCCACGCGGCGTTTAACCGTTACATATGTATTATTCTAAACATAGAGAGCGGCAATCGCTCTCCACCTCTGTTAGATAACAGCGAGCGGCTCTGTTAGCGAGCTTCGCGTGTCGTCGCTTCTGTTTTGATACCCTCGTCTATAAGGAGGGTACTATTACTTTGGTAAGACGGCTGCAAGTCTCAGAAAAGTAATCGAGGACCATTTAATGCATAAATGTATTTTCCGAACAGACTATCTTTAATTCTTTAATATAAGATGTCTAGACAATATTTCGAATGCAATATTTAATAGTTCTTTTTAAATATAATCGTGCCGAAATATAATGTCCCTTAACATTTCCTTTATAAGTGCAAGAGCATACAAACTTCGACTTGCCTTCGCTAGCTTTCCTTCGTTTTATTCATATTTCTCTTTTGCTAGTTTAGTTGTTTCTTTATCAGCCCCCTAAAGTGTGTCAGTCTAGCCATTGACTTTGATAAATAAATATCACTTAAGATTGGCCACTATAGTTTTGAGCTATTGTTGTGGCGCAATCTTCCAGTTGATTCTGGTGTCCATCAAGTGTACATTAAATGGCTCTTTCTCCCTGTTCCCATGGAAAACCCATATCTTTCTTCTCTTGACACACGTGTGCTGTGATGATCAGTCGGAGGTCTGGGTCTCCCACATCACTTCATTGTCTATGTGCTCATACATATGTTCATTAGGCATCCTCGAGTTGAATGCACAAATTAACTTTTGTACATTGCAGTGTAAGTACACAACAAGAATTTGGTTTGTGGATGAGAGTAAATTCATTAGAAAGTTAGGTATGGAAAATAAAAAAAATGTACCCAATAGTAGGTACATATAACGAATATTTATTGACATCAGCAATTTCTTTACAACTTTTCTAGAAATGCTAAATCCATTAAAAATATTTTAAAATTTAAGATTTATAAATATTTTCCAAAATTTTCTTAAACCATAACCAATTATACAACTCAAAAATATTTAAAATAAAATCCATATCTACATATGTACTCCTTATCCTTTCCATTATTTTTATTTATCAGGTATTTTAAATTTTTCTTCAAGTGTACTTCTGCCTGTCTGTGTGCCAGTTAATTGCCGTCTGTGCGTGGGCCGTTATTCGTTTGTTTCTCCGTCTGACTTTTGTAACTGCGATTGCCTCATCGGCTTTTCACGGCGCACAAGAAATGTATGCAAAACTATTGTTGCTCTGCGGCTAATTGCAGATGCTTCAACAGTGGTTAACAAAGCTGAGAGACTTTGGCTTTTCATAATTTTGGGTAATTACTACATTTTTGGAGGCTGGCATCTTAATTTAGTTTATTTGCTCAATTAAAAGTGCACTTTTAATGTGTGTTTAAAAACAAGTGGGGAAAGGATACAAATTTAAATATTTGAAAAAAAGATATAATTATATTATTATATTTTTAATAATTGGTCAAGTATCTGTTTAAATTTTTGGTAACTTTATAACTTTTTTTTTTGTTACAATTTCCAAAAAATGTTTTCCTTTTTTTAACCTCAAGATGCAACTACACTCAAAAAAAAAATCGACTAAAATCGCCCTTGGTTTTAGAAAATCGCCTATGAATTTGCTTTACTGGCGATTTTGTCTATATTAAAGAAAGTAGGTTTCTTAAATCAAAGGCATTTTTTTTTTTAAATCAAAAGAAAAAAGACTGCAATTTAGAAATTTCTTGCTAGAAAGTAGAAAAATTATTTCTTAGAATTTATAAATAAGGGTTTTCTAAAAAATAGAAATACGTTTTTTTTTTAATATAGACAAATATTTTCTAAAAAACAAAAAAAATCCTCAAATCCAGAAAATACAAAAATCTTTTTTTGGGCTTCGGGAATCGGAATAATGCCCGGTTGTTTCTGTGACGCCACGTCCCCTGCCCTTGTGTTGTTGTTTTTCGTTCTTGTTTGTCATATTATTCGAATTTCCTTTAATTGAGCACATGGGCTGATGATGTATACATTTATGTACAGTGGCGGACAAAAGTCTACATACGACCCCCTTTTTGGGAGTTTACCCACTCCTATAGCTTTTAGAGACAAAGTAATGATGCAGTTCTGTTTTAAATGTTATTATTACTTAAAAACCAAAATTTCATTCTTATACATGAACAACTTTCAAAGTTATTAACAAAAAACGTAAAAAAGGCATTGACAAAAGTCTACATACGATTTTTTACATAGAACTTTCGAAATTTTTTCTTCAAAATTTCACAAACCTGGTCTATAATTCTTATGTACCGGCTTAGTGGTGGTGAAAATAATTGACAAGGAGCATAATACAGCAGCCAATCCTTCACGATATGCGGCGTATGCCTACGATCGTTATCCTGTTGGAAGGTCCAGCTCGTTTCGAGGCATAATTTGTACCCAGATGTTTTCAAAATGTGTTCTAATATGGTCTTATACTGAGAAGGAACCATAATACCCTCGACGAAGACCAAATTTCCTACTCCCGAGGCTTCCAGTGATCCCCACACCATGACTTTCCCACCATAATCCCACCCCAGTACTAATTTGGACCAAAAAGCACTTCGGTGGGAGTGTCATGGTGTGGGGATCAGTGGAAGCCTCGGGAGTTGGAAATTTGGTCTTCGTCGAGGGTATTATGGTTCCTTCTCAGTATAAGACCATATTAGAACACATTTTGAAAACATCTGGGTACAAATTATGCCTCGAAACGAGCTGGACCTTCCAACAGGATAACGATCGTAGGCATACGCCGCATATCGTGAAGGATTGGCTGCTGTATTATGCTCCTTGTCAATTATTTTCACCACCACTAAGCCGGTACATAAGAATTATAGACCAGGTTTGTGAAATTTTGAAGAAAAAATTTCGAAAGTTCTATGTAAAAAATCGTATGTAGACTTTTGTCAATGCCTTTTTTACGTTTTTTGTTAATAACTTTGAAAGTTGTTCATGTATAAGAATGAAATTTTGGTTATTGTATAATAATAACATTTAAAACAAGATGGCATATTTACTTTTTCTGTAAAAGCTAAAGGAGTGCGAAAACTCGGAAAAAGGGGGTCGTATGTAGACTTTTGTCCGCCACTGTAAATGCACTTGTAGTTTCAAATTGGAACTGTAATAATAACTGAAATGAGTATAGAAATTACAAATTATAAATATAAAAACCCAATAACTTACTATTTTGAGAAAAACATCTTGGGTCGCCCCACGCGGGAATCGAACCGCTTGCCTCACGGTTTGCAGTCAAGCACTCTACTAGCTGCGCCACGGAAGCATCACGTGAGGCGCTGTACAAAGTCTATTCACATTTTGTTCTCCTCTTTTTTAGTCAAATTGATCTGGCTCTCTTCTAGTTATTCCCCCTAGTTATTCATTTAATTTTGCTCGTAAATATTTCATGATTAATATTAATATTTATATGCCATATATATATTTTATTATGGTTTAATAGTAACAGTAATTGAATGTTTCAAATTTGAAGAACCTAAACATCATTTTTACCAAAATATAACTACTCATGATTAAAAAAAAAATGCAATACATTTTTTTTATTAATATGTAAATATTAGGGATAAAAAAAAAAGACAACATGAGTTTTTCGGCTCAACGTGGGATTGAACTCACACTTGCGGCTATAAACTTGAATAACATATACATGAACGCACGCGTTAGACCCCTAGGCTACCAATAAAGGAAATTTTTTTCGATTTAAGACAATTTTTTCTAAGACTTAAAAAAAATTTCTAAAAAGTATATAAGAAGGAAAACTGATCAAATAAGGTTACATTTTTTATTTTTAAGAAAAATATTTCAAAAAACAGACACATTTTTTCTGAATGTTAGAAAAATAATTAATCATTTTTTCTCTTTTCTAGAAAACCAATATTTCTATTTTGTATAAATATTTATAATTTTGACGGCGATTTTTTTTTGTTTTTAGAAAAGTTTAGTCTTTTTTTTCTAAAATCAATGGCGATTTTAACCCTCAAATAAAAAAAGGAAGATTAGAAAAAATCACCTTATAATTTAGAAAAAAAAGGAGTTTTCTGCATTTCAGAAAAAAAATTCTAAAAAATTCGTTTAATAGAGAATTTTTTCTGAAGTTTAGAAAATGTTTCCTCTTTATAGAATATATTTCTAAAGCACAGTAAATTTTTCTTTTTTCTATATTTAAGAAAAATAATTTTTTGAGTGTAGAATATAATTGAAATCTTATAATTGTTTCTTACATTTGCTTATATATAAGTACATAAGCACTATCACTAGTCTTTGTTAATTTACCACACATTAGTATTTTTAGTATTTACAAATAAATAAATAAATAGTTGAAGAGCACAATATGCAAATATGCTTCCAAGTTGGTGTTCCGCATTTCATTCATGCCTGCCGCCTATTTAATATTTGTTATATTTTTCCTTGACGACTTAATTTCGGACTTGTCTACCGCACTAGTCTGTAAATAGTCAAATATTTGCACATCTTCAATGCTGTGTTGAGCAGTACGAAGCACAAACAAAGGCCGTAAGTGCTACTTTTTCACTGCACCTCGACCCATCAAGATGATAAATAAGCAGGCAGGAAATTTATGCCATGTGGCTGTGACTTAGTACTCGTATATGCAAGTACGTACACTTCTGATGCTGCAAATCGCATTTCGCATTTCGGATTTCGCATTTATTGCGGCTTCACAGAAGATTAATTACACAAGCTGCGGCCATAAATAAGGCAGGCAAATACAAACAGCATTATTCGCATTGCAAAGCATAAAAGTAAGTGCATGTTGTAAAATTCCAATTAGAAGCCGTCGCGTTGAGATCTTCTACCAGTGACCTTGACTCGCCGAAGAAGAAGAAGAAGAAGAAGAGGTAAGTAAGGTGTTCGCAGCTGAACAATCAAGTCATAAACAATGTGCAGCCAAGTAGCTCCCACTCCATCATCCATTATCCATCACCCACCGCTCCCAAGGTCATCTCTTGGTTCTTCTTGGCGAGACTAATTAAATTAATTAACATCTGAGGCACGCGATTGGCCTGGCTGGGCAAACAAAAAACAAACTGATAACATTTTTCTTGTTATTTTATTTATTTATTTTTTGGCCATAGAAGGTGAATGTTATTTTCGCTTCTCCTGACGACTCGCGGGTCTGATTAGAATGTGCCTTGTCAGCGGGCCATAAATTAAGCTAAGCTGCCTTTCCAATTCGCATACCCTGTAATTAAATTGTCAGCTGCTTATTATCGCCTAGACGATTTTGGTGGCTAGCCATTTAAATCTATTCCAAAACAATTAATAATTTCATCTAATTTCTTTAATAAATTTATACTTACTCCAATGATGTACTATTTAAGCTGATTGTTTTCATAAGTATTTCGTGAAATATTATATAATTTATTAATAGATCTAAGGGTAATGCCTACTTCGCTTCTTCCACACTACCTTTCTTTTCGTGATTGTTTTTTCAAATAGGATGTACCTAAGCTTTACAGATTAGCTATGTGTATTTTTATTAATTCGTTTTATTTATTTGGGACAGGCCCCCCATGCCGATCTGAACGATTTGAGCTTGACCTTAGCCCGAGTTGTTTGGCAGCAATATTGAAAGCTTGCACCTTGATACTCGACGATGTTTAAAATGCATGATGCAAGTGAGAGGAAATGCTGACGGCGCCAGTCAGGAAAGGGAAATGGAAATGGAAATGATATCGCACTAGATGGGGATCGGAACCGAGAAGCGAACAACTTTCTCTGCACCAGAAAAATGATGAACTGTTCGTTTAGACTTGGAGCACTGATCTTCAAGGCGATAGCATCCACCTCCAACTGTTGGCCATAAATCAACGATAAAAGCCACCCAAAGAAATTCGCATAACAAAGGCTAATTACGCGACACGCTCGGACTTCATCATCGTGGATATGGATGGTCGGATTTGTTTGTTGGCATCTCCTGGTTTTATCGTGCTCGTGCATAATTTTCGGATCAATCAACCCGCCGAAAGAGCGAGACAACGGCGGCTTAGAGCCATAAATCTAATGGGCCCCATGCGAGTTGGCCATGCAAATGCGAAAGTGGCCAGAAGAAGACCAGCTGGGCAGCCAAAAGTGGTAGCCAAATTAATAATGTTTGCTTGTGTTTTTCTGTGTGTGGCTAGTGTTGGCTCGACTGCGGGTTCGCTCTATTCCCAATGTCAGTTGGGAAATTAAAAACTAATTTTATGGCAATTCAAATAACGCACATTGAGGCAGTCCCACACTTGGCGAAAAATTGCACGAAATGTAGTTTTCTATTTCCCTACACCCAGAAAAACAAGGACTACAATTACACAAGAATATGGTATTTTAAAAAGTGCTTTGTTTAAATTCAAAGCTTTCTTTTATTTAATAAATTACAATATATACCAAAAATATTTTCAAAATGTATAATATATTTAATTAGAAAAATCCTACACTGATTTATAGAATATATTTAAGGGAAATATCATTTCATATTAATGGAGTTCAAATCAATTGCTAAAAAAATAAAAGAACTTAAGAGTTAATATACATTTTTTTAGAATTGTATCACTTTTTTAATACTTCTAATGGCTAACGATTTTTTCTGAGTGCACTCCCTGGCGAGCCTCGATTTTGTTTCTTTTTTGATAAAGAGAAGGGGATTGGGGGAGTGGAAGCGTCGGCTGGAAAAGAGGTTCCCCGATGGCTCCACCTTCGCAGCGAGTTGATTATGAAAGCGTTTTACAACAGCAATATGACTTTTTGTTCGTCTGCCGGTCTTCAAAGTGAAAGAAGCATTAAAAAAGCGACCTGAAACATGATGACTGTCGGTAATATATACGAAATGTGCGTTTTTGCCTCATTTCAGCATTTCCAGCATTTTCCCTTATAATTACACGCTCCCCATGCATAATCGCCGATCACGTCGCCAGTGGCTGCTCCGAAATACCAGGTTGCAAAAATACAAAAAATAAAAACAGTTGGTTTTTTTGGCGCCACTTGGGCAAATCTTTTGAAACCTAATTTGAATTTGCAAAAATCATAACGCCGCTTTGGGATATAAAAACCATCATCGGCCAGAGGTTATTGATTCGCCGTTGCCTTTGTTGTTGCCACAAAACAGAGATTATAAGCCAAGCAATATATGGTGAACAAAAAACAAAAAACCCGAATGCAACAAAAGATTCGGGGCCTTGGCCAAGAACAAAAGGATGCCCAAACTTAGACTTAGTTTTCGCCTTGACTTCGTCCAATGTCGTCGCCTTTGTGGGGCTCCCAGAAATTATCTCTATTATAGTGGAGGCCCTAATTGAATTATGTAAGCGGGAAGCAAACGGTTAACAAGCGCTGGTAACCGCACACTTACAGTCTCTGACCTTTTGTGATTTTTCTCAGTTTTTTTACAGCAGCCTCCGGCAACCACGAGCGATCCCAAAATTGTGAACTTGGCAACTGATCACGAATTGCCAATCTGCTTTCTTTCACCTTCGAACCGGCGATTTAATCCATCACGATAAATTAACAGCCGCGGCTGATTATCTAATCTGGTAATCCAATAATGGCAAAATCGGGAACAATCGAAAATACAAATTGTTTTGGGTATTATTTTATCGAAAATGTGCCGAAATAAGGAAATCTGTAATCACATGAGGAAAAAACAAATTTTATGCTGAAAAATGTAAGGTTAATCTCTAAAAACATTAATGTGTTTCAGGAAGTGATTAAAGTTAAAACTTTCAAGGAATTGTAAAATTAATTAAATTAATTGTATTAAAGCATTTGGAAACCTATTTACTGCACCCATAAGATACATATAAAATGGTTTAAATGAAGACCAAAAATCAAATGGGGTAAATGTAAATGTAAATATCAACAATCGCGGAAATAGCTGCAAAAGGGAATACACAAATTAAACGTGCAGAAAGTAAAAACTGCATGTAATGCCAAACAAAAGTTGGTATCGAACATTCGACATATTCGAATCACTGTGGGCGATAATTTGACAAAAATAAATTGCATTAGCAGTGAAACAAGTTCAACACGCAGAATAACATTTAAATTCAGCAACAAAATGGGCAGCAAAAAAAAAAACGAAAAAAACCTAAGAGAAGACATGAAAAATGACTGAAGGTGTGCAAAAAAATGTATTTGACTTGGCCGAAAAGGAGAGGCGGCAGTAAGACGTTTGAAGTTTGTTGTTTTTTTTTTTAAAGGGACTGCGCGACAGCAAGCATCGCAATAATTATTGCTGACGGGTAAGCAATAGCAACGCCGCAGCAACAGTGGGTCACTAGTGAGCTAGGCGATCACAACAAAAAGACAGCAACAGCGTGGGCACAACAGCAACAGCTACATCAGCAGCAACAGCAACACCAAGAGTGAAGACAACAGCAGCAGCAACATAAAGAGCGCCACTAACAATAGCAACATGGGTCGCAGAAGTAGCAGCAACACCAAGAGTAGAGACAACAGCAGCAGCAACATCTAGTTTTACAGCTGCAACATAAGCTAGAGTGATTTTCAAAGGAACAACAGGAAAAGTATTAGCTAAAAAATATCAACAATAGTAGCAGCCACATTAGAAATTACACCAGCAACATTGCAATGGCACGACAGCAACATTAGCTTTTTAAACAGCTGCAACATCAACAGTAAGATCAGCAACATTACTAGCAAAAATAGCTATTGGAATAGCAACCCCAATAGTTATGGTTAAAGCAGCAACATAAGCAACATCAGCCACACAACAGCAACATTAGCAGGAAAAGTATGAAAATTACAGAAGTCACAGCAGCAACATATTCGAAACAGGACCCACGGCAGCTTCGGCAATAGCAATTGCAATGAGACAGCAGCAACATCGGCTGTAGAAGCAGCAATATCAACGGCGTAACAGCAACATCCAGAGCCTAAGCAGCAGCAGTAGCAAAACCAGACACCGAACAGTTCTGCCGGCGTTGGCAGAGAGAGCGGGAGCGGAGAGGAGGCAGCAGCAGCAGCAGCAGCAGCAGAAGCAGCGGTAGCGGCAGAGGAGGGTCCGAAAGTTTTTCAACTCTTCGCTGACAGCGCAGACGCAGCGTCGTTGGCGATCAGTGCGGTTTTGGAGTTCGTTGCGTCCGGTCGCGAGATCCCAGTGGCTCAGTGGAACCCCCAGCAAAAACAGATCCCTGGATCAAACCAAATACCAATTCGATTCGCGAGTGCAGATCTCTATATATCTTAACCCAGTGTGTGTGTGTGTGATTGCCAGGATAAGCACTTCCTGACGGAATAAAAAATAAAATCAGGGCCTCAGCCCAAAACAACCACACTGTCATAAAAGAAAATAAATAATATAACACCCAGAAACACACACACTAGCAACCGTTAGCCATGTTGGCAATGAAGGATAAACCTTGGCTGCTGCTATTTGGCCTATTGGCCGCATTAAGCTGTAAGTACCCCGGGCAATGATTTATAAGTGCCATTGTGATGCAAATTGAACGGATAGCGATGCAGACACAGCTGCAGATAAAGATACAGATACAAATATAGATATAGATACAGAAACTAGATTAGCGGCCCGTATTTATGGCCCAGACAATGAGTCCACACACAGCTCAATGACATGCCGAATACGAATCCGAATCCGAATCTAAATCCAACGTATCTACATATCTACATATCATCTTTTGTGAGTGCGGTGCCAGTGCCACCCAGTTGAATATTCATCAGCTTTTATGATCAAGCGCTGACCGTTGAACCGCTGACCAACTCCACAATTGTCCCACTGACGGACTGCATTAGCATTTTCACCGCAGATTTGCATAAATTGCCAACATGTTTCCTTGATACCATTTTGGAGACCTCCTAGCGACTGGAAAAGCCGCTGGGAAAGTAGGTCTCTGGGTTGGTTAGTCAGCGCGAATAGTAACAAACTAAATAGTGGAAGATAAATAGATACAAATAATAGCTAATAATAATAATAGAGTTTTTTTGCAGTCTCATAAAAATTGTAAATTAAATTATTTTATCAAATTGATTACAAGACTACAATTTTTCTTAAGCTGTTAAATGTGATATAGATGTTAAATGACTTAAAAGTATTTTGTTAAAACCGAATAAATAGAATCTGTATCAAGTCGGTATATAAAAACAAGAGAGAACGCTATAGTCGGGTTGGTGTCCCGACTATCTAATACCCGTCACTCAGCTAAAGGGAGTGCGAACGCTGTACTCGGGTTGGTGTCCCGACTATCTATTGGGGCTAAAGGGAGTGCGAGGGAGATAGATATATAAACAATTTTGATTGCGTATAACTTTTTAATGAATGGTCCGATTTGAAAAATGTCTTCTACATTTCGATAGGTATTAATAAACACTATAAAATGGCGTTTATATATTTTTAAAATCTTAAAAGATGTGGCCTCCAGACACATTTGAAAATCGTTTATGGCGATTGTGGGCGTTAGGGGGGCGTGGCACCTCGATGAAACAAACTTGCGCTGCGTAGGAAGCCCAAGAATATGTGTGTGAAATCTCAACCTTCTAGCTTTTATAGTTTCCGAGATCTCAGCGTTCATACAGACAGACAGACGGACAGACGGACAGACAGACAGACGGACAGACAGACGGACAGACGGACATGGCTAGATCGACTCGGCTAGTGATCCTGATCAAGAATATATATACTTTATGGGGTCGGAAACGCTTCCTTCTCCCTGTTACATACTTTTGCACGAATACAATATACCCTTTTACTCTACGAGTAACGGGTATAATTAATAATTCAAGTTAAATTTACGAGTATAAGACCAATGAGAATTCAAAGTGAATAATTGAGGTCTCCCAAGATTCAATTACATATTTTCGAGTATAAAATCAATGAGATTACAAAGTGATTAATCTTAATCTCTCAAGTTCTAATTACATATTGCAATCTCCTTTATTTATGGACAGTAAATTTGGTTTTATCACTCGCGATATTGAACATTTTGAAAAATGGGTAAACAAATATTTCCAATTGAATTATTTCTTTTCGTGTGCGATTTTGTGCTTTTGGAATCCATTGATTTTGCAACACGAGTCGCTTCAGATGATTGGCAATTGCCCCCAACCAGTTCGTTGGGTTGGCTTGGCCAACAGTTGAGTGCCTAATGGCTCCGTCTGCCGACTTTAGCCCGATCATCATTAATAAGACTGCGATTGCTTTTAATTACACCTTTGGCATTTTGCATACGATCTCGCAACTGCCCCCAGTTGCGCTTTGAATCGGTGATGAATGTGTATTTGGATTCTGGGCCAGCCGGGCGGAAATCGGCTGGGCAGATCAGATCAGTTCAGTTTAGTTCAGTTCAGAACCGTGGCCGACAAAAACTGGCCACAGATTCTGGTAAACGAGAAAGACTCGTCCGTGTCTGCGCAAAATTTGGAGCAGCCGAAGCCATGGCCACGGAAAAGTGAACCGGCCAGCGGGTAAAGAAGAAAAAAACCAATCGGGTTGTGTCAAAAATAAAAAATAACTGCAGGCCATGGCGACCATGTCGCCCCGACAAACCATTTGATGGCAGTTAAAAAAACCAAACGTGTTTATGGCCCGTGCAAAAAACAAATAACAAAAAACAAAGCACAAAACAATAGCAACAAAAAGATTGTAATAAAACACAGATAAATTGAATTTGAGAAACAACAACAACAACGGCCAAGTTTGTGAAGGTGAAGTGGGAATTTTTCAAAACGAAATTCGCCAGCCCACAAAGCAAACAAAGTTGGCCCATTAAAGTCGGCTTAGAACCATTCATCTCTTAACGAGAATTAGTTCCCATTAAGACCTGGTTTTTTTCTATCTATCTTGTTGGTGTTCATTTTTGTTGTTTTGGTGTTACACGCCTCACGAATTTTCGGATTGTATTCAAAATTTATTTGCCGTAAATCCGTAAATCCGAAACTTCCTGTGCTCCAAGAACAAAGACAGCGATCGAGTTTTGGCTATGACACACCGCTTTCGTGGATTTCTGTTTGATTTGATTGTTTTGGTTTATTTGTTTGCCTAGAACCTGTGGGTATGGAAATTAGAAGCACTGAAAATAAGATGAATATCAAATTTAATTTTATTTAGAGACATAACATATAAACAATAAAGAGTAAAACGAAATTACAAAACGAAATTCTTCAACATATCATATAAGATCATATCATTTTAATTTTTATGTTTTTTAGAAGCAAAATATAGTTTTTATAAATTTTTAAAAATCCGAATCTAAAGCACTTTTCAATAGGTATTATAGGTATATTTTTGAAGAATTTATAATCCTCAGTGTAATTTGCATATTCAACTATCTAAACTGGTGGAATTTTCCCGCAGTGTACGACTAATTAAGTGGTCGCTAAGTGGCTGCGGAGATTTCGTGTGTGTATTCATTGCCCACTGACTCAGCTAGCGCCAAGTTTGTTGCCTAAGTCTTTTGTTTTGGCCGCTCGCCTCACCGATTCTTGTGCTTGATTTTTTGTTTGTGTGTTTGCAGGCCTAGCCAGCTTTGCAGATGCTGCCTACCCGTATTATGGCACCAAGATCGGAGCCCTGACCCGCCTGCATCACGGCGTCTCCGGCGATGTGTACGCCGTGGATTCGCGCACCATCTTCATCAAGAAGTTCAACTATGACGGCGAGGCGCCAGCGGCCTACTTCTATGTGGGCAACACGGCGCGGCCCAGCAACGAGGGTGCCGCCCGGCTGAGGGACGAGAGGGGTGGAACCGCCTCCCTCACCCGCCGTTACCGCAACAAGGACGTCACCCTGTCGCTGCCCGAGGGCAAAACGCTGCGCGACATCAAGTGGTTCTCGGTGTGGTGCGATGAGTTCGCGGTGAACTTCGGCGACGTCTCCATTCCGGCCAACTTGGACTTCCCGCGGCCGCAGAAGATCAACGCCCTGAGGGGCGTCCATGGCGTATCCTCCGACAACATTGTCATCGTGGACGCCCAGACGCTGCTGGTGCCCAATTTCAGCTACGACGGCGAAGCGCCAGGTGGGTACCAATTCAAAAGAAATATTATTTAACAATCAATTAGAAAACAGGAGCTATATAGGGTCTCAAAATATTATTTAAAATATTTATTAATATTTTACATATCACCAAGGCTCTAATCGTATTAAAAGCATTATTTAAATTTGTCTCCTACAGCTTAATATCTCATAAATTTACCCACTCCAAAATAATTCCTAATATCAAAGAGCACTTATTCTAAAATTCTTTGGAAATCATTTGCCAAGCTTCTGATTGCAGCAATAAGCGTAAATAATGATATGCATTATTTATAACAATATGTTTTTCATTTAGGGGAATTCACACTGAATTTTTGTCATAAATAAACAATAAGTGCTTTCGTCATAAGTCGTCATAAGTGTGGTTATAAAAATGGTTGTTAATAATAAGATCAGAACCTGAAATAAGAGATTAATTTTGTGGAATTTTGTTGTTCAACAATTAGGTGATACAAAATATTTAGACCCCTTGTACTAGTCTTTGTATATAGCTGGTCCTAATAATTTATTTTAATATTTTGTGCAGATGCCAAATTCTGGGTGGGTCGTGGCCAGCGTCCCACTTCCGAGGGCCTGAGGATTCCGGACGAGAACGGCAAGGAGAATCCGCTGCGTCGCTACGAGCGCAAGACCATTGTGCTGACCCTGCCCGAGGATCTGACCATCTTCGATATCGGCCACTTTGGCGTTTGGTGCGAGGCCTTCACCGTCGATTTTGGCCACGTGCGCCTGCCGGAGGGCTTAAATGTGCCGCCCTCGCTGAAGATGCTCGGAATCAGTCCACAGGTAAAAAAGAAGAACGCCAGCCAGATCTTAAGCGAGCTGCAGCGCTGATTACTACTACTACTGATCACTGATCGCTGATCGCGGTAGATGGGTGTAACTCTATTTATATGCAATCGTATTTATTGTTGTCTATATGCAAAATATTTATCAATCGATTCGAATCGGATCCGGCATTACGGCACTGCGAGAGTCGTGACCGGAAATTCCTAGACTGTAAGCTGGACGGACGGCGGAGGAGAGATGCAAAATATCTATATATTTATATTTATATACTTATATACATACATATGTGCAACACATTCTATAATATATATGTGTCAATGTAATACTCACCTGCTTGTTATTTGTGTTTTGTTGTCTTGATCAGCTTTTGCTTGAGCTCCGGGAGCGTCTTATACAAAATGAAATATGTGTGGGACTGAATCCTAAATGTTAATCCACCTCCCCCTCGAAACCAATACCACAATACACACGAAACAAATACACACGCAAATCGCACACACATAAACACCCACAGTTCCCCCTCCAAAAGAAAAAAGAAAAAACATTCCTGTGATCTACTAACCCCCCAAGCGAAATCAAAAACATTTTTCATTTTGTATAATAAAACCATTCAAAAAGCAAAAATCTTTCGTATACAGCAAAACAAAAATGCAAACATTTCGGGTATGCTCAAAATTTTGACTTTGGCCAAAGCTTTCTCCTCCCCGAAATCCCCCAAAATCCACATCCACACGCACACACACCCGCACCGCACATTCCCCAATCCAAAACCAAAATTCCATATCCGCTTCCGTTTCCGATCCAATCGAACCTTCCCTTAAACCAATCTCTTCCAGTCGAAGCTCAACTGCGAGGTGCTCTACGACGATCTGGCGTTCGAGGTTCGCTGGGCGGTGGCCGGCGAGAGCATCGTGGTCCAGTTGGTGGCCAAATTGGGTGAGTCCGGTTCGATTTTGGGGTGCTAACCGCTCCTAATGAGCGGAAGTTGTTTTCCCCTCCTGTGAAAAGATAGGCGCTGACATTCAGCAGACTGTGAAGGCATTAGCTTTGTGTTAATTGAAGTTTTATGGCAACTGGACACGAATAGAATCATTTTCGATACAACAGTTTTAAAACAAAAAGAATAAGGAAATCCGATTTTGTAGTGGTCATTTTTATACCCGTTACTCGTAGAGTAAAAGGGTATATTGTATTCGTGCAAAAGTATGTAACAGCTAGAAGGAAGCGTTTCCGACCCCATAAAGTATATATATTCTTGATCAGGATCACTAGCCGAGTCGATCTAGCCATGTCCGTCTGTCCGTCTGTCTGTCCGTCTGTCTGTCCGTCTGTCTGTATGAACGCTGAGATCTCGGAAACTATAAAAGCTAGAAGGTTGAGATTTTACACACATATTCTTGGGCTTCCTACGCAGCGCAAGTTTGTTTCATCGAGGTGCCACGCCCCCCTAACGCCCACAATCGCCACAAACGATTTTCAAATGTGTCTGGAGGCCACATCTTTTAAGATTTTAAAAATATATAAACGCAATTTTATAGTGTTTATTAATACCTATCGAAATGTAGAAGACATTTTTCAAATCGGACCATTCATTAAAAAGTTATACGCAATCAAAATTGTTTATATATCTATCTCCCTCGCACTCCCTTTAGCCCCAATAGATAGTCGGGACACCAACCCGAGTACAGCGTTCGCACTCCCTTTAGTTGAGTGACGGGTATAAGATAGTCGGGACACCAACCCGACTATAGCGTTCTCTCTTGTTAAAATTCAGATTAGTTATATTTAAATGAATAATTTATTCATGGAAATTTAGTTAATTAAAGAAGTTCCGTTTTAATAAATTGACTTCCTATAAAGGGATTACCTCTTTCGTTTTAAAATTTATTTTTTTTAACATGGTTTTGTTTTTACTTAAAATTTCACACATTTATTTTTCCTACTTATATAAATAATTAAATTTATCAAACGAAAAAAGAGGAAATGTTATTTTAGCTCGATAAAGATATTTTTAAATACACTATTATTTCGATAGATCATTTTCACAAGCTCTATTCCAAACAAAATAAAAACAAGGATAAAAACCATTAAAAAGTCACCCAACGTGTTGGAATTTTGTCGTAATTTTCGTAGTGAGTCAAGTCCCTTGGTCTGACCTATCCCATTTGTTGACAAGCCCTCGGCGAAAAGCCAAAAGCTCACTGCCGGCTGCAATTGCTGCATCTGCTGCTGGTGATTTATGATGCTTTGACATTTTATCGAGTACAGTTAGCAGGGAGGGGGATAAGACGGGAGCTGCCGAGATGGCAACAATAAAATCCAGTTAGCATCCAAATTGACCGATCAGCAGCATCCACATATCCACGGCAGCAGCATCGTTGGCAGAATAACAAGTTGCGAATTATGACGACTGGTTTTATTGCGCAACTCGACTGGTGGATGGGTGGACAAATGGATGGCAGCGATTTGTTGGTGCCGCATCTGCAATCACGAGCACACCATGGGACACCATACACCATACTCTGGCCATATCCATATCCATCCGCCACTGGTCTTACTCCAAGCTGGGCAATTTGCAACCGCTAAGAATGCCGCCAGGAATTTTCACCGGGAAAATGTTTGCCAACCGGTTTATAAGGCCAGAATTGGGGCGATCAACTTTCGTTGATTGCGGGGATACCAGTAGCACTTCCCATAGAATTTTACTGCACTCGAAAAAGGATTTAGGAAATAGGAAAACATACAATTTAATTCACCCAAAATAATGTCTTAAAAATTTTAATTTTTCGAGATTTAAGTGTTTGGAAATGGTTTCTAAAAACTACACTTTTAAAGCAGTTAAATTTTTGTATCGAAATTTGAGTGTTTAGGTATAATATTCCAAAATTTCTTTTTCTTTTGATAATTTATTATAGATTTTTCTCAAACGATTTTTTAGATCTCAGATCCGTTTTTACAAGTTTTTCTCGAGCTACCGAAATCTTCGAAAATCTCTCACCCTATATATGTACCCACAGAACCGAACCACTACATGTCCTTTGGAATCTCGCCGAGCAAGAACATCAGCCAGATGATTGGCGCAGATGCGGTGGTCGCCTGGGTGGATCCCCAAACCGGAAACGGATTCGCCACGGACTACTTCCTGGAGGGCAAGGCCCAGTGCTCCGGTGGACGTGGCGCCTGCCCGGACACCAAGATCCAAGAGAAGACCAACTCCATTCGTCTGCTGAATGCCGCCATGGTGAATGGCTACTCGATTGTGACGTACCAAAGATCTCTGGCTGCCACCGATCGTCTGGATCTGCCCATCTCGATAACGGAAGCAGAATCGGTGGTCTGGGCAATCGGACCATTGAACGACTATCGCGAGGTCTCCTTCCATACGTTCTACAATAAGCACCTGCACCACATCGAGTTCGGTCGCCAGCCCAAGTGGAATTGTCCCCTGCCCGAGGGCGCCCGTCCTGGCAGCAACTCCTCCGAGCAGGAAGATTCCGCTCCGGCTGCCCAGAGTTCAACCGGCGGAGCTGGTTACCCGCCAGCCGGAAGGCCCAATGTGGAGCCCGACGAGGAGTTCTATGAGAATCGGGCGGAGGCACTGCATCGCCAGCCACCGCAGAGGCGCCAGGAAACGGCCATCATCACCCAGCGACGTCCAGTGCCCACTCCAAAGCCGGTGAACAGTAATGGCGCCTGGGACATCCCGGCCATCCAGTGCCACGAGCCGGAGGACGGAGTGTTCTACGCCCAAATGGGTCCCACGGGAGGAAAGCACGGATATCCCGCCATCACAGGTGAGTCTGTCTACTATTTCCATAAAGAGCTATATTAAAATGTTCGTTAGTTCTTGAGTTAAGATCCTGAAATGTTAATATTTAATTAGCTTCTGAAATGTGAACTATTTACCTATGAACTACACCTTCCTTCAAAATAAATAAATTAAATCTTCTAATACATTTTTTGACATAGATATGAATAACATTGAGTACAGACTCTCGAAAACATCCTAAATCAAAACATTAAATGTAGCGATTTTTTTAAGCGCGGTTTTACAAATACCACCCGTTAAAATCGAAAACTATGTATGCAGTATTTTTGTCATTTATCCACATATATTTCTCGAATCTATTATTTATCCCACACATTTGTTGGACAATGTTGAAAACATTTACGAAATATTTGTTTATTTAGGACACGTTGGCTGGGGAATATCCTGGTACATCAACGGACTTTTGATTCCCGAGATCCATGTGGTGCGCGGCAGGACCTACACCTTTGTGGTGGAGGGCGGCAACAACCCGGACATTCCGGCCAAGTACCATCCCTTCTACATCAGTGACGATCCTGTGGGAGGATACGAGCACAAACGCGAGGAGGAGAAAAAGGTGAGCTTTCAAGATTATGATGAAGAAAATAGCTAAAATATGTTAATCCCTCTCAGGCCGTTCGCATCTACGCCGGAGTGCATCGCTCCCGTTCCGGCCAGGTCACGCCCACTGGGGTGGGTCGTCTCTGCAACTGGACGCCGGACGTGGAGGGTCCTCCGGCGGACGACTACCAGTCATTCGGCGCCTACCAGCGCACCCTGACCCTCAAGTGCGACGCCGGCGAGCCTGGCGTCATCAGCTGGAAGCCGGACAGGAGTACGCCGGACACGGTGTACTACCACTGCTTCACCCACCGCTACCTGGGATGGAAGATCCACGTGCACGACGCCTGTGACTCGGAGGCGGGCGGTTTAAAGGGATCCGCCTCCGAACGCCACGAAATCCGGCTGCCAGCGGCTGCCGAGGCAACATCCGCGGAACCGGCTCCTGTGCACGAGGACTACGCCGGCGAGGCGTCCGTCCGGCACGAAACCAAGGTCAGCGCCAACGATAATTTTTTATTGAAGCACCAAACCGATTTGATTAAGAACCACAATATGAACGGAACACCGCCCAAACTGAGTTTTGAAATAACGAAATCTTCGGAAATAACCAAACTGATTTCAGATGGCATCCGCGCTGCTGAGGCTCTCGAGGAGAGTTTAAAGAGGAACCCGAATCTGAACCCGAACCCGAATCACCCCAATCAACATCCCAACCAGTACCCGAAACCGAACGCGACCCACCACCACCACCCGACCGAGATCAGCTCGCGACCCGAGATTCTGATGGGCGAGACCCATGCCCACCAGCTGAATGCATCTCCATCCGCATCCGCATCAGCATCCGCATTCCCATCCCCATCTGCATCTCCATCCCCCGCCACGCTGAAGCTACCGATCTTCGCGAGCGGTCCCCATCTCATCCACCATCCCCCGCACCCCTTGCATCGCCTGCACCACCATCCGCAGCATGCCCCCCATTCGCATCCGCATCCGCATCTCCATTTGCATCATCACAATCTAACCGCTAATCTTCCAGCGCTTGCCCAGAAAACCATTGGACTCTCTGAGTTTCTGCGGCCACCGCAGAACGCACCGCTCTTCCATCCGGTCAAGCTGCCCGGCCGTCGACCCTTTCCCGCTCCCATCAAGAAAGTTCCGGCCTCGAGGCCCGTGCTTCCGCAGCAACATCCGCACCTGCATCCGCAGCATCCCGTCCTGCTGCAACAGCAACCCTCCCTGATTGTGAGTCACTACAGGAAGCCGGTGCCGGGTCTGCTGAAGCCCTTTGTCAAGGAGAAACCCTTTCCGCTGCAACCGCTGGCCGCTTCTGTTTTGCTCCTAGGACAACCCACTGAACTGGGCGGCGGACTGGGCGGACTGAGCGCCAAGGGGGAAAGACTCAAGGTCAAGGGAAAACCCAAAATTCCAGTACCCTATGTTGACCTCGAACCGCAGGGCTCTCTGCAGAACACGGCTTTCTTTAATCAACCGGGCGGAAAGGGGGATCCCAAGACCACGGCACTCAGTTCCAGTTCCATGCCCAGCTCTACCACGACCACGCCGCTGGTCAAACGTCCTCCGGTGAAGGAACCCTCTCAAGAAGAAATCGCCAGCATGCGACCTGCCGTCAATCAGGGCTTCAAGCCAGACACCGTGATCGTGGAGAGCGGATTTCGACCCATCATGCGAACCGATGGAACGGGGGTGCAATTGCCCAAGGAGATCATCGAACAGGTGGCCAATCGTCGCGAGGATCCTGGCACCGAAATCGATGAGGTGATGGAGACGGATACGCTATTCCTGACCGCCCAGCAAGGCGGCAGTGAAACCCAAAGCTTTGAGCCCATGTTTATACCATCTCCGTTGGATAGCACAAATGCTTCAAAGATTTTAAGGGTCAATGTGAAGGAGGTCAGTCCAACGGCATCGGCCTTGAGATTACCATCGGCAGCTGTGGAGCACGCGCTGCCCTCCGCCTCGGAGTTGAGAAAACCAACCTTGGATGAACTCTTTGGAGAGGAGTTGAACGAAGAGGAGCTGGAACTAGAGCCACTGCCGGAGGGGGATGATGAGGAGGAGCTACTAGAAGAGACAACCAAGAAGGCAGCCACAGCCACTACAAAAGAGATCCCGAGCACGACCACTACCACGACCGAAAAACATAAGGAAACCGAACTCCTGGAAGATCTCTTTGGACCCGATGAAGAGGATATATATGCCGATGAGCTGGAACAGGAAATGGATGACCGAGTGGCAGCTGCTGCGGAGCGGATTGACACCTACTACCTGCCACCGGACAACCGGAAGGTTCCGCATGCCAGTCTGCCGAGTGGAGCACTCTACACCTTCGATGGCAAGTCGGTGGTGGACAGCAGCCTGGTGCTGCCACCCAAATTGGATGCCGCGGGCAATGGTGGAGGAGTCCAGCAGCGACATGCCCAGTATGGACTGACACCCTTGGAGCAGCTGGTCCGAACCACTCCGCAATTCGGGATCTTTAGGGGAGAGCTACCACAGGAATTCCGGGGCACAGAACCCCAACCCGTTTCGGAATATTCCCATCCGGCGCCTTTTAGTCGAAACACCGGCAGCACTACTCCGGGATTTTCCAGCAGCAGTGGCAGCACCATCTACCCGTACTCCTCATCGCCAGGAACATCCACATCGACATCCTTCGCGTCATCGTCATCGTCATCGTCCTCATCGCCATTGTTCTCATCATCGCTGAGACCCATTTCCACCAAGTTGCAGCTTCTGAAGCCGGAGGGCCGAAGGGCGTAGGATCTGCAGTAGCAAAATTCTAAGCTAGAAGTAGCATTTAAACGTTCTGGGGTGTACTCTCTCATAACCAAGTTACATTTACTCGTAAACCTGTATTAGCCCGTAGTTTTCTTTTAACAATTATGATGCTCTTAATTTTAAACGAACGCATGAATTTTATTAGCTAAGCTAACCGATTGTGTGTAAGCCGCATTTTAGTCGTTGTGAAATAAAACCAAGAATTAATCTGAATTGTGAGTGTTTGTCGGAGTTAACGGCATTTAGTGGTGAGAGTCCACATCCAAAAACAAAACAGTGAGTGAGAGCGATGCAGACATATAAAATCCCATAAAACTCACCATGGGCCCAAAATGCATGTTTGAATCGAACATATTAAAAATGAGGGAAATTGTCATTTTTCGCCTAGGTGGCATCACTGAAGAAGAGAGAGGCAGAGCAAATGGCGTTTAAGCAGGCCATCTACAGTCGGTTTGGTTCGGCGAATATGTTTGTGTTCGTGTTGGTGGTAGTGTTCGCGTTCAAATTTAATAGAAATTTGTTTGACGTTTTCTTCGATTAAAGCCTTGTACTCACTTCACTCAAAAAGCCTACGAAATAAAAATCTCCATACAAAATTTTGATCACGAAATTTTTGTATAGAAATTTTCATTTCGTTGCTTTTTTGATTGAACAGTTACTTGGCGGCAGAATGCGGGCAGAGAATCCGATAACGATATCGAGCTTGTCAGCGTCGATAGCCTTCCCCATCTTGAACATGATTCGCTAAACTTATAAACTATAATTTTTATGTGAAATTGAGTACTTCGCCTCGAGCCCCAGTCGCCTGGAGCTGGCCAAGACTTACCTGCACAGCTCACTGCCCCCGTGACAGGCTTTCTCACAGCCACTGGGACAGGCTCCCCAAGCACAGATCGATCCACAGATCGCTCAGCAGATCGTTCCACAGATCGCTCAGCAGATCGCACAGCAGATCGTTCCAGAGATCGCTCCACAGATCGCTCAGCAGCCAGGACAACAGATCGCTCAGCAGATCCCTCAACAGCCAGGACCTAGTGGCTCTGCACAACTGGCCCAGCAGCAGGGTCCACCCCCCGAAATGGCTCGCTGGTACGGTCGGGAGGGTGCATCGGCTAACTTAGCCGGGGCCCGTACTCTGTCCGATATTCTGGTATATAAAAGTGGTATTAATCTGGTAGAGCGACGGCGGTCCCACCGATTCATTCACAATTTTTTTGTTTTTGGAATTTAAAGCATAAAATTGGGTAAATTGCGATTGTTTTTGGCGTTCAGCTTAGAATCGGTAGGCCTTACGTCGCGACGAGTTTAGAAATGACTGTGAAGTGAGGAGTTGGGCCAGTGTCCATTCGATACCCTGTCTTCCGCCTCGGTCGCCGACCTATTTGTCGAAGAAAGTCTGCCTAATCAGCAGACGAATCTGAATCGGCCAAGATCGCCTCATCCTCCGGGCCGATATTCGATATTTAAAAAGTATGCAACGGATTTCAGTGTGCATTAGAATTAATTCCAACCCCTTGGAATACAATTTTATTTAAGAAGAAAACTTGTTGCGTTTTCTGTGCGTCAGGCGCCGTAGTGTTGTCTCGCTCGCACTCGTGCGATCCGATCGAGATCGCCATTTTTTCTTTGCTGCTTTTGGGTGACGCTGGCAATTGTTGGAGAATTGTTGAACAAAAATTGTTTCTTGTTCGGCCCAAAAGTATCCTTTTACTTTAGTTAAAATAGAACAGGCGGCGAAAACTGATCCTGGACTTACCTCGACCTGACCTAATTTCAGGCTGTCATAGCCAGGATGAGCGCCTCCAAGGAGGGCAAGGAAAAGAAGATCAAGATTCTGGGCGTGGAGAACATTTCGCCGCCCAAGGATAAGCGTCCTGCCACCAGGATGAAGCTCTTAAATGACGTAGGAGCAGGCGGAGATCCCGAGGCCACCACCAGCTCATCAAAAACTCCCCCGAGCAAGCAGGAAAAACGCGGCAGCGTCACTGGATCCCGCATCAAAATACTCAACGAGGAAATACTGGCCACGCCAAAGGCGGACAGAAGGGGCGCCACCAAGGCGACAACAAGTCCGGCCGCCTCCACTGTGAAGATTCTCAACGAGAAGAGGCTACCCAGCGCCACCGTAACAGCCGTGGAAACGGCCAAGATCAAGACGTCACCCAGTAAGCGCAAGAAGATGGAGCACTATGTGCTGCAGGCTGTAAAAACGGAAAACAGCAAGGCGGACACCACGGTTACGGTGGCAACCGAAGAGGACGAGGAGACCATTGCCTACATTCTGGCCGATGACGAGGAAGTGGTGCCGGGAAGGATTCAGGACAACAATGGCCAGGAGATAGTTGTCACCGAGGAGGACGAGGACGAAAAGGAAGACGGCGACGAGGACGGGGAAGGCGAAGGCAACTCCAGCCACGGGACAAAGATCAAGGAGATCGTTGAGCACGTGTGCGGCAAGTGCTACAAGACCTTCCGCCGCGTTCAGAGTCTCAAGAAGCATCTGGAGTTCTGTCGCTACGACAGCGGCTATCATCTGCGCAAGGCCGACATGCTCAAGAACCTGGAGAAGATCGAGAAGGATGCCGTGGTGATGGAGAAGAAGGACATCTGCTTTTGCTGCAGCGAAAGTTACGACACCTTCCATGTGCGTAGTGTAACTTAACATAACGAACGTGAACTTATAGTCTTATAATCTCCTCCAGCTGGGCCACATCAACTGTCCCGACTGCCCCAAGTCGTTCAAGACGCAGACCAGCTACGAGCGTCACATCTTCATCACCCACTCCGAGTTCAGCGATTTTCCGTGCTCCATCTGCAATGCCAATCTGCGCAGTGAGGCCTTGTTGTCGCTTCACGAGGAGCAGCACAAGTCGCGTGGCAAGCCATACGCCTGCAAGATCTGCGGCAAAGACTTCACGCGCTCCTACCATTTGAAGCGTCACCAGAAGTACTCATCGTGCTCGTCGAACGAAACCGATACCATGAGCTGCAAGGTGTGCGATCGCGTCTTCTATCGCCTGGACAACCTGCGATCGCATCTAAAACAGCATTTGGGGACACAGGTGGTGAAGAAGCCGGAGTACATGTGCCACACGTGCAAGAATTGTTTCTACAGCCTGTCCACACTCAAGTGAGTTTAACATTTGTCTAATAGTTATAATTAATTTACTAATACATGGTCTATATCTGCAGCATACACATACGCACACATACCGGAGAAAAGCCCTTTGATTGCGATCTTTGCGACAAGAAGTTCTCCGCTTTGGTGGCCCTTAAGAAGCATCGACGCTATCACACTGGCGAGAAACCCTACAGTTGCACTGTGGTTAGTCAAGAAGCTCTTAAATTAATCCTTAAATTGGCCTTTTATTTAGCTAATCATTATGTTCTCCTTTTAGTGCAACCAAGCCTTTGCCGTCAAGGAAGTCCTTAATCGTCACATGAAGCGTCACACTGGAGAGCGACCACACAAATGTGAGGAGTGTGGCAAGAGCTTCATCCAGGCCACCCAGCTGCGAACCCATTCCAAGACCCATATTCGCCCCTTTGCCTGCGATCAGTGCGAGGAGAAGTTCAAAACTGAGAAGCAGTAAGTGGTCAAAAAGATTTAGTAATACTCTTTTCTAATTAATCGCACTATTCTCCCGCAGACTTGAGCGCCATGTGAAGACTCACTCGCGCACAAAACGTCCAGTCTTCTCCTGCACCGAATGCAAGGCTACCTTCCGCACGACAGCGCTGCTCAAGGAGCACATGGACGAGGGCAAACACATCCGTAAGTTATACTTATCTACCGAATAACCAACCAATCGAATTAATCCTGATCCTCCCATTTATAGCAAAAGAAAAACGGACCACCAAGCGTTCTGCCATCAAAATTATGGAGCGAACAGATTGCGCCATTTGCGATAAGAACTTCGACAGCAGCGACACCCTGCGTCGGCACATTCGCACCGTGCACGAGTGTGATCCCGATGATATCTTCGGCGTTGAGCCTCAGCCCTCGAAGCGTGCAAAGAAGGCGGCGCTCACTGAAATCGAAGATGAGGAGGAGGTTGTACCGGTGGCGCTAAACACTTCGGCGGGCTCGTTGATTTCCAGCCAAACGGATGGAAATGGTGTTGTGGTGCGAGAATTCCTGGTGGACGAGGGCGACGGCGCTGCCCAGACCATTACACTGGAAAACGAAACTTACACGATTCTGCCCTTAGACGGGGCCATCGAGGGAGAGCAGCTGACGGATGAAAGTGCCGTCAAGCCTGAGGGCAAAAAGGATGAGGCCCAGGTCTCGCCGGTGGTCAAGAAGGAGCAGCGGAAATCCCTGGCCGCCAGCTTGGCTGCTGCCATCGCGGATAATCTGGACGAAGCATCGAGCGAGGATGAGGTTAGCGGCGAAATCCTGACTGAAGAGGATCTAAAGCTTAAGGAGAACGTGGGCAAACTCATTGACATGTTGGTGGATCCGCCCATCTTAAAGAAATACGGCTGGCCCAATGCCCCAGAGGAAATGGTGCTCTGCAAAGTGATCGAGAACTGCGGCCACGACTTGCAAAAAGGTGCCGAAAACTACGCTGAACTGGACTACGGCAGTCGCATGCGAGAGTATTGCAAACTGCTCTTCACCGTTGTTATTCACAACGATTCCATCAAGTCACTGCTCAACAATTTTCCCATCGACGATGTCATCGAGTATGTTCTGGGCGATGAGGATCAGGAAGATGGCTTGGGAAAGGACAAAGAAGTCGAGGATAAGTCAACTGCTGAGGATGATGAAGCGGAGACGATCACAGGCGATGCTGAAAAGGAGGAGATCCCAGAGGAAGCTAAAAAGAGTACGGCCTCAGAGGAAACTAAAGATTCGGTCACAGAAGATAAGAAAAAAGCTACCCCATCGGAAACCGAAAAAGAAAAGGTTTGATTTTTTCAGCCTTTGATGCATTGTTTTATATGCATGTTACTATCGCACAAATTATTCAAATCTAAGCCTGATTTTCAATGGCGCTTAGCGAAAATTTAATGGGAATCGAGAGTGAAAGGAGCGGTTTATGATCGAGTTAAATATTTTAAGACTCGTTTTGGTTTTTTTAAGAACACTAGTTTTAAGAGTGTTGGTTTCGGTTCAAACACCAAGTGACCTTAGAAGAGAAACTCACCGTCTGTTGTTAAATTCTTCCATTTTTTACCAGAACTGTTTACCAATTAACAAACCACCCAAAAAGAAACAAACCAACTTATTGCGTATCAAAGATATTTTGATATTATTATATACATTTTATATATTGAATTGAAAAGTGTACCCAAGCAATACATGCATGGCTATTTTTATAAAACTCTTATTAAATATAAAACACATTATTATATTTTAAGAGCTTTTTGTGGCCATTCTTCTAACATTTACTGTTCCATCATCATCTTAAGGATGCGGGAGTTGTTCTGCAGGATTTTGTGGCGACTCTCGTCGATAAGCTCCCGGTACTCGACAATGCTAGCCTCGATTTGCTGCAGCTGGTGCTTCATGGGTTCCGTGGCGGACGCAGTGAGACTTTGTTCCCTTTTCAGTTCCATCGAGGCCTGGTTGTAATTGTCGCGCCACATGGTTAGCTCAAGTTGCATTGCGTCGACGTCCTCGGGAATAAAGTCCAGCAGTTTTCCCATTGGACCTATCGACTTGGTTAGAGTTTGGATCACATCTCGCAGGTCGTTCACCTGGCGAGCGGAGGTTTGACGGGCCTGACTCTGTGGAGGCTCCACCACTTCGGCATTTTGATGAACCAATTCCTTTTGGGTTTCCAGGATCTGCTGCACCAATCGACCATCGAGCTGGCCCTCCAGCACAGGTTGTTCGGCTTCATCGCCTTGCACAATGTCATGTGAGGTGGCATCTTCTATGATCACCAAGTTCTCCCCATCATCATCCAGGTCTCCAAAGGTTTCTAACTTAACATTAATCCCAGACATCTTGACCTGATCGTTTGGTTGAAGTACGATCTCCACATTGCGACGCCGCGGAGCTCCAGGACGTGCGGAGGCTGGTCGAGCGGATGGAGGTCTGAGTGAGGTTCTAGGTCGTTGATTGGATTCTTTGGAGTTCTCTCTGGAGATGGGAGTCTCCCGCTTCGCCTCGCTGTTAGAATCGGGCGGAGAATTACTTTCCGACGACGGGACGACCGATGGCTGAGATTGGCTTTCAGTGGAATTAGGCTCTGGTTGTCTATGGCTACCACTGGAACGTCGACTTCGACTGGAGGATTTGCGACTCTCAGGCTCAGGTGGAGGAGCCAATGGTGACGGAGTCGGTGGTATTTCCTGGGCTGGTTGCACCAACGCCTCCTTTGCCTTTGCGGGAGAAACCTGTTATGTTGTAAGGAGTACTTATTGTTTTTTTGAATCATATATTTAAAAAATATTATTTTTTTACCATTTCCTCTGGCTTGGGAGCAACAGCCTCAGGAGCTGGCTGCTTAGTTACTCCTCCAGGCACTGGCGACATAGACATACTGGCATTCTCGCTTTCGGTGGAAAGCTGCAGCTTGGTTTTCGACTTCAGTTTAACCGGCGAAGGACTCTTTTGCTTGGAGTTCTGCCGACTTAGTTTCGGGTCATCCTTGGGTACCTTTGACTTCTTCTGGGATGCCTTATCCTTCTCCGTTGGAGGAGTAGATCGGGTTGCCTGTTCGGGGGCCTTGCGCAGCTTTTGCTCCTGTGGCGATATACGTTTGTCCTTGCGTCGCTTTGGCTCCTCCTCCTTGCCGGCGGGCGAGGGATTCTTGCTGGAATTTTTAGCTTCCTTCGGGTTTTTTGTGATGGCAAGTGGTGTTTTGCTGTGGGCAATTACCACCTGGTCCACAACGCCGTCGCACTCCAAGTTATTTTCCGCCACGCTGGCCATCGCCTGGAGCAGCTCATTGGTAAGTTCCGGCTCCTGGCCAGCAACTATTTTTGAGGTGCGTACTTTGAGGTCCAACTTAGTGGTTAGTTCTGTGGGAAATCAAACAGTCGGTTTTGTTTCAAAAATACCCCATGAAAAACGATAAAAACTTACTGATTGCATCGATCATCTTCTGCAGGTATCGTATCTTATCCTCCCGACTACTAATATTCTCGAACAACTGCTCATCCGACGTATATAAACCTTCAAACTTGCCAGTTTGCTTGATAAACTGACCATAAGGAAGTCTCATTTGGTTAACTAAGCGAGCGTGTGAAGTTTCAAACCACTTACGTTATTAAAGACGTCCATGAGGAACCGGAATGGTGGCTTCCTCAACAGCTTCTCCGTGAGCGGAGGCTTCTTAAGGTACTTGCCCAAAACCTTCTGGGTCACCAGGATAATGGCATCCAGATCTTTGTCCGACATTTTCGCCTAATTTTCCCCAATTGAAATGTTGTTAACTAACCGTACGTTTTCGTTTGTTTGTCCCGGCCACGTTGTCCTGGTAACGCTACAGTCGAACTTCCCTAACTTATCAACCCTCTGCTTTTGGAAATTCAAATTTAGACGGTAGTTAACACTATTGAGGATCGACTGTTTTAAAATCGTATATGGCGCATGCTACAGCTCTTGGAATTCCCGTGGTTCATAGCTCCATTAACACACACATCATTTGTTCCAACACAATTCTCACTTTATTTTTAAAAAACATTCTCACGTACAACATGACTTGGCTCGATATGAGTGCAGTTCGATATTGAGGTTTCTGGGATATTTAGATTGTTTAGTGGTGGATGCTTGTTTTTAACAATTGAGGTTACAGTTTTATATAGAACGGTATTTATTTTTAGTTGCGGTTTAATACTTTGGAAAGCTAAAGAATAAATTAAAATTACACGTCAACAGTTGGCCAATTTCGTGTTAGCGGTCAGAGCAGTCCAGGGGATTGTTGTGTTTTCTGGCGACTATATACAATTAACATTAATAATTCTCATAACTAAATTATACACAGTGTGATTAAAGCTAGAGTCATACAAAAAGTAAACATAATGGGGGCAGGAGGGGCGGACAGGACGACAGAAGGCTTCCGGATCGGTTTGATGCGGATCAGATCGGATCTTGCAAGCAAATTGGCGGCAATTATACAGGGCTGACACAAGATCAACAAAAAGAAGGGGGACAGAACTGCCTTGTCATCGTACTACAGGTTTACAGAGCGCAGCGCTTAGTTTAGTTTAGGTTTTAGCTCAGTTACATTTATGTTTAATCGTATAGGTAAGGTATCGCGCATACGTGTCGATATATATCATTATTTATATTACATTTAGAGTGCGGCATTTCCGTGTGATGTAACATGCTGACATAAGTCGTCTTCCCCGATGCGCGGCAATTAAAACGAATTGTAAAATTAACTCTCAGCGTAATTAGGCTAGATTCCGACCCGCAGACAAGTGCTACAACTCAAAGAAGTCGTCCTGCTGCTTCTCCAGTCGCTTCAGCGAATTCTGGACTCGTCGCGTCTGCGTCGTATTCAACAGGTGCGCCGTGTCCGAGGAGTTCCCGCTACCCGTGGAGCTGTGCCGCTGATACTGCGGCGGACGGTCGTTGTTGTTGGTCTTGTAGGAGTTGTTCAGCGGATGGCGGCGCTGCGGGAAGAAGTCGGCGCTGGCACTGATGCAGATGTCCGCATCGCTCTGACTGTTGACCAGGCTGGAAGGAATAAACTAAACCATTAGTAAATGCACTCTTAATAAAGGATACGAAAACAGAGCGGGCTTATTTGGCAGCAAAAACAAAAGACTTACTAAATTTATTACTATATACTTTCAAAATTATATTTTCTATCATTAAGTGTCGAGAAACCAATACAAATTGAAGGGCTTATTTTAATTGAAATAAGGCGATTAACTTATTCCGCATTCAATTAAGATTATGATCAGACTCAAATTTATTTCTTTTTCGATGGTTCTTCGACAGAACTTCTGTCAGATAATTCACTTTAAAATTGATTGATTTGCGAAGTGAGACATAAACAAGAATCGACAGCTGAACGATTTTAAATTGTGATTGATTAGTTGTTAAATGATTTAAAAACATATATATCTAATAACCAATAGATTTATATTCAAATGCCTGTCGTCTTGGCTCTGCAATCTCAAGGCGTAATCCTACTACTTACTCCTTGGATCGCTCCACATATTTGCGCGACTCGGAAATGGTGTTGTCGATCTTGTTGAGGAAGTCGTTCATGCATTTCCGGTTCTCCTCCTCGGGCGTCATCGCGGCCACCGAGTCCAGGCTCTTGCTCTGCTTTCCGCTGCATCCACCGTGGCCGTGCATCATCGCTGGATCCTCGTCTCCGGCCTGCACCACCAGCAGCTCCCCGGCGATGGAGTACGGCCTCTGCGGGGGCTGTTGCTGCTGCTGCTGGCTGCCGCCGGAACGCGATCCTCCGGGACTTGGACCGGCGCCACTTGTGTTGCAGCTGCTGCTGCTACCACTGCTGCTGCTGCTGCTACTGCTGCTGCTGCTAATGTCGTTCCCCTTCATGAAGCTGTTGCTGCTCTGGCTCAGATTGTTGGCATTGTTGTGCGCCTCCCGCTGGCCGTTGGCGTCCGGAGTGCCCGGTGGCGTGGCCAGCACGGCATCGAAGGCGGCTATCGAGTCCCCCGGCACCTGGGGATAGTACGGCGAGTTCTTCTCCACCGGAACCAGAAGAAACTGACGCAAGAACAGGCTGTCCGAGGCGAAGAGGCGGTTGGCCCGTCTTATTTGCTCCGTCTGAAATGCAATACATAGGCGTGTATAAGTTGGAGGAGCTCATCAATTACGGGCAATTGCGGCGCTGACACATGATTGATGGATGAGATTGATCGACGGATGGATGAGCCGGCCAAGACGCATATATGGCCAATCGGGTCAAGTGGCATGCAACGATATTCTGTTTTGGCTTACAGCGACATCTCAGACTCTTCGAGTCAATAAACTTAATCTGACTTTAGGCAAATATTAGACCAGTCGAGTTCTGATTGTGGACATAAATTATATGCAGCAATCTGTCAGGTAGAGAGAGTGTGTCTAAATATGGGGCTGCAGCATTTTCCACGGGTCTCGCGGGTCCATTGCGATAACAAGACTGATAAACAGCCGGACTAGATGCTAGGTACTAGTCTCTAGACTGACTGTCCCTTCCCACATGTCCGCTATCTTCTGTTTGTCCAAGTCACTAGACGACTTATCACATCCCCCGCAATTGTATGAAGGTGTGGGTTCGGTCGTAAATTCCAAGAAAGAACAGAATGACATGGGGTTGGGGTTGGGGATGGGATGGAAGTTACCCGGGCAACACATTGCCACTATTGAATCGATATATTCAAATCCCAGGGAGTTGACATTTAAAATGCAACGGGGTCGCGTGATTGCAGCACTAGTAAAGCTTCCCCAAGAGTGCAATAAATCAATGGACGTGGTGAAATGAATTCGTCAAGATTCATAATTTGAAAACGATTTTGAGAACCCTATAAAAAATAAATTAGTGGCGAGGATAGCGTGACAGTAATTGGTTTGGCCTTCCTTAAGCGGCACAAATACGTTTCAAGTTACTTTTTAGAAAGAATTTTTGGTTAGATCATTCTGACAGATTGATTGATTAATTACCAAAATGTTATTTAAATTTTTAAATTATTTTTTTACGTGGAATTACCTAGTGCTTATTTTGGCTTGAAATAAATTTGAAATAGGAAAGTTCAAGGGTTGCATTCTGACATTTAAGATATAAAAGGGTTAGCGTGTCAGCAATGGTCTTTGGAATTGTTGAAGCTAAACCTTCTTGGAAATAACCACCATGAAATAAAGTGTAGGCCAAGAAGATTTAATCAACTTTGGAACAGGTTAAAGCGTTACAATATGATACAAATAAAATCTTCATTTGATACTAACTAAATGGGATTGCAACATAAATACAAGGCGCACTAGTGGAGCTTCCACAAAGACCTGAAGAGAAAACTGTTGTAAATCTCGGGGAGTTTAAATTGGAAATACCACTTGTGCACTCTTGGAGCTTCCTTTTCAAATGGCTCAACGGGAAATGTGCAATGTCAATATCCAACATAAATAGTCAAATGACTATGGAATACGTCTGTTTAAAAAAAAAAAACTAACATCCAATCTAAGTTAATTAAACTATTTCAACGCTTTATCATTCCCGAAATTTTGTTTTAACTGGAAAATATTGCAACAATTGCGCTAATAATTTAATTTGAAATATTTTTAATTTAAAAATTATTAACTGACGATAGGAATACGAATTTAAATTCCAGGTAAATCTTCTTAAAATCCTTAAAAAAATAGAAAAACTATTCCAGAAAGTGGTAACTTTATAAGGCACTCTTGAAGCTTCCGCAACCCAACGACTGTAGAATGGGTTGATGATTTCTTCAGAGGATTGACCCCTTCCGACCTTCCGATTCCAACGACTATAGAATGGGTTGATGATTTCTCCAGGGGACTGACCCCTTCCGACTCACCGTGCATCCGTACTTGAGGGCGATGCCCTGCAGCGTGTCCGTCTTCTCGACGATGTGCCGGATGAGGGTCTCGTTGTTCCGGAGGCTGTTGCAGCAGGTGCTCCCGTAGCGCTTCAGGGTGCGCCCGGAGTCCCGGATCGATTGCTTCTCGTTGAACATGAATTCAGAGTCATCCATGTCGGGCACGATCTCTTGAAACTGCAATGGATTTGAAAAGAGATAGTTGGATTTATATTACTAGTGATGTCATGGGCAATACGCTACGCACACACAAGCAGAGCACGAATTTGTAAATATGTACGTGTATTACAGAGTCTGATTTTTGAGGCTGTGTTGGGGCGACTTAATCAAAAAGCGATTAATTTCCGCATTTATTAATTATTCGGCGCACTCACCCGAACGCCGCTCCTCCGCAACGGTGAATGCAACTGCAACCGTTACAGTTACTCCACCGCACCCACACACACGCGAGCGGAGCCCCCAACTCACACACACATGGCAGGCCTTTCAAAACAGAGCGAGCGAGATGGCGAGAGAAACGGGGAGGGAGTGGGAGTGGGTGGCGAAGACGACGACCTCCCACCGATTTAACCGCCCACTTCTCACGCTGCCGACGATTTGCGCTAATATTTGCACACGCGAGTGCCGTGGGCTCTGTTTTTATTGCAATTTTTCGATCCAATCCAATTTTTTCTGTTTACTACGTGTTTGATAGAGATGGTCTGGAACCTCGCGATAGTATCGATATATTCGACAGAAGGACATCGGAAAAGCAGCTCTGCCACTGCGGTGGCGGGAAATTTCAAATGAGACAACTCTTGTTGTTGGTCTTTTAATGGGAAAATTATAACTTCCTGTTTTTAAATTACATCAACATGTTTTGTATTATAATTAATGAACACATAATTGTCATTAGAAAGTTTTGACTCTTACTTTGATTTGACCAACATTTTTAAAGATTTTTAGTCCCTTTTAAATAAATATTTTAAAAACCCACAGTTATAATGATTACAAAACGAATTTGATTGATTCATTGTGTGTTATTAATCAATGTTGAAATTTATATCTTCCTTTCAAAAATGTAAGTTCCATAAAAATTCATTCATTCCTTCTTTCTTGAGTAATTTATGCTTATTTTCCGTTCAATTTATAATTTATTTTTATTACTGTGGCACGGAAAGTTTAATATTCGACATGTTTCAAGCTCTTGTAACAACAAATTAAAAGTTTTTACAATTTCCAATTCAATATTTCAAAAACTGCCCGGCGCTGCCACCCTGACTCAACAAATTGGCGCGCATTTTAAATGGACAGCAGTTAGCGCACTTTTATTTGCCTTTCCCTTGTCTCAAACATCCAGACATTGCTAATTTCTCAGTTTGTTAGTGTTTCACTGCCAGCGGTGGATAATTTTTTCACGTGATCCGCGTTGGCTACGTAAACCTCTCTTAATGTATTGTATATATTTACAGTCGGTTCGAACCTGTTTGAACAAAGCAGGTCGCCACTGGGTTTGTTATTTTTGTTTCTGTTTCTGTTTTTGTTTTTGTATCTGTCCAGCACCAACAGCTGCTGCAAATATTGAAATTAGTGGTGCCAGTGGACGACGTGCCACTGCCTGACAATTAACATGTGACTTTACTTATTAATGGTAGCTGAACATTGTATGCGCAATATTGCTGCATTATTGCAATGAACAATTTAACTACCGCATATTTGCATTATGGGCTTTGGCCATAATGGACGCGAAACCGGGCACGTTTAAGGTCAACAACAAGTTGTTAATACACTTTGCCATGTTGTTTGGTTTAATGTATCGTGTACTCCTTTGGCACCACTTTATTTGCCAGTGTTGTTGGTCTAACTGTTGTTACTTATTTTTCAATCTGTACATTTTCATGCTTTCGTTTTGTTTTTATATTTTAGCCTAAAAGTTGTGAGTAAAATGCAGTTTTATTGTGTTTATCAATACCTATCGAAATGTAGAAGAAATTTTTCAAATCGGACTATTCGTTCAAAAGTTATGCGCGATCAAAGTTGTATATCTCCATCTCCCTCGCACTCCCTTTAGCTGAGTAATGGGTATCTGATAGTGGGCTCACCCGACTATAGCGTTCTCTCTTGTTTTTTAATGATTTAAATTTAATCTATATAATAAAGATTATTTTTATTTATTTTAAAATATTAAAAAATATAAAATAAATCAAAAAACTAGATCTTTGAATATAATATATTCCTTCCTATAATTATAGCTTAATTTGCCAGCTTTGTTTTTATTTTCTTCAAACTGGTGACACTATTGCCACCGTTTTTCCTTTACTTTGTATTGGGCGCCATTTATTTATGTTTGGCAAATATTTTGCAGATAAGCTGCGTAGATAACAAACACACATTGCTGTGGCAGCTGAAACTCATGCGTTCTGTGCTCTCTATAGTTTTCTGTGGCTATATACTATATGGATATAGGTATATCTAGCCGATCTAAAGGGGTGAGGGTGATGATGAAACGGTCATTGACATGCGCATGCCGGCGAACAATTGTCCATTGTTCAAACCAGTCACGAGCTGCCTGCTTCGTCACTAGTTCTAGCCGGGCGGAATACTCATACGCCGTGGTGTACAGTGTACACTGCGCTCGGTGAGATACTGCGATTTTAGTCTGGAGCCGTGGAAACTGCGGAGAAAGCTCTCACCATTGTCCATTCTGAGCACAGCAAACGAAACACCTGATTGATGATCAGCACACGATCGTACTATATTGTTATTGTGCGCGTTTATTGGCGCAGAAATGAATGTTAAATGCTTTTTGGCACTTTGGCTCTAACAGAGTCCAAAGCCCTGATATTGAGACATCAGACATGCTCGGCTGGCTGGCGCTTCTTCACTTTGTGAGTCACTAATTTGAATGAATCTGTGGATCAGCGGCGAGTTCAGCGCTTGATGGGAAATTATCGTATACGTTCAAAGAACTTCGAGTGCTGAAGGTCAAGACGTAGTCGACGGAGCCACGTTAGTCCACTTTTAGTTAGCCGAATGGCCCATAATCAGAGCCATAAATTATCCAGCTAATGTGGCTCACACACTCATAAATTTAACGATATCGTTGGTAATCTATTTCAATTTGTTGCCTTTCAATCGCAGCTCGCAGCTGTGCGGTATGTTTTTGTTTTATTTTTTTAGATTTATGGAATTGTGCAAGCGCACGAAAATTATAACCGAAGGTTAAGCATACGATAACTATGTAACCGCCAGGCTAGACGGGCACTATCTTTAGTATTAATTAAAGCCACCAAAATTGGGAATTGCAAATTGATAAACAGCAAACGGTACGAATCGGGAGGAGACAACCAAAACAATTTGTATGTACGGTACGTGACTGAAAAATAAGAAGCTCCATATATCTATTCAGATAGATATTGCATGTGTTCGCGTCATTATCTGGAGCACTGAGGTTGGTTATGCTTGATATATGGGAAATACTCGCCCCACGGCCGAGATAATGCCAAACAAAGAGGTTTATTGGTACCCAAACACGTGATTTCTTGTGGATTTACTTGGTCACTTGATAATAAATATTGACCTAATATGGCTTACATAGATGATTCAAGCTGTCTTTCAGAAAAGGGGATCTGTTTACAATTTAATTATTAACAACAAAAATATTTAATATAAATAATAAATCATTACCTACATGTTTAGGCACAAATAGTTTTTAAGCTAAACAATCCTTGGCCTAAAATATTACAGACATGATACATTCAAGATGATTCACATTCAACTCTAAACTAAGTAAACAATGTTGCCTTTGTTAGTTGATCAATCACGAACCTTGACTTAAATTCCATAAAATTTGCATTATTTTCCATCGCCAACCTCACGCTTTGTCTTATCAGGGAATTACCGGGAAAGTCCCCCAAGAATTGACTTTTCAATGCCCCCGGGTCTTAAGTTGTCCACGGCGATATCAATGGCCCGCTTGTATAACCCGCATACGAATGCCTAGAGCCCCATAAGTCAAGTGTCCGGGTCTTAAGTGGTCTTTTCGTTTAAGTTTATTTATATTTAGTGATAAATTAAATGGATGGCTCGCCGACTCTTCGAGCGTTGTTGTTCTTACACTAGCGTGGTGAAGTACCTTTCCTACGATATTTTATGACTAGCTACTGACTAGTATTTTGCAAATGGAAGGGAACACTAAAGTTGTTTCCCTAAACTTTTACATGCCTTTAATTACCAGTGCTACGTGCAAAATCTATCAACGTGACATTTTATGACATTTCAAATATTTTGCGAAGAAACGAAAATGATTGTGTATCAGTACCGCGTAATAAGTTATCATCGGGAATATTAACTATAAGGGTTTTGATGATATTTCTTGAGAAAAAGGAAAGTATTTTAATACACTTCTTTGGAATACAAATCTTTGGATTGATTACTCAGTGGTAAAACCGAGCTGATGGGTATTTTCGTATAGTGTTCTTTCTGTGGCTTTGCGGTTGTCGGTTTATTTTGCCAAAGAGTATGGAAAAATTCTTTGGCTCGTATGTATTTTAGTGATAAATACTTTCAAGAACTTTAAATTCTCTAACAGTGGCTCAAGTTTACTAGACGAGTGGGAAATGAAACCCTTCAAATTATCAATCTCTATAAACGTTGTTTTATTTCTTAATGACGTTGCACTTAGGCATGTGATTGATTGTCCGCTTGGTTTCATAATACTTATATGTAAGTATGTGGCTGTTGTATGTCATTAAAAAACATCTGAGAAGCCATCAAACGACTATCAATATGATTTATTCAACTATTAATTATATGCCTACAACTACTTGAGTTCTTATTTTTTAGTGTTTGCCTTGGTTTTTTCACAAAATGGATGGGCCGACAATGGGGGTTTTGTTTTTGCAATTCCCATTGTTTTGGGGTGACAAATTAGTTGCTGATAAGATTGCCGCCTTTGTTCGAAGAAGAGGGTGCAGCCTACGTTTATGATCAATATAAGGTGCGATCAAAGATATAGGTACGCCGAACAATGCACATACAAGGAAATTGTACAGGGTCTCGGAATCTGACGCCTTGGGCCCCCAAATCGTTCGATCAGCACGTTCAGACTCTGATAAGACTTCTGTGTGAAAGTCAAGGCTAGTTCCCCACCCAAATCGAGACCAGTGTTTAGACAAAGAGCCCAAATACTCGGTATATTTGTTCTCATACAAATGCTGACTTATCTCTGTCTCTTTTTCGGGGTTGTTTTCCCATTTTTATGCTGATTATTCCTATTTATAAGCCTGCCCTCTCGCCTTAGTCGTCACAATCAAAACAATAACGCATATCAATATCAATCGTAGAGTTTCTGTAGATTGACGCTTTATTCAAAGCAATACGAACCGGTTGCAACCGCTTCATCGGACAAAAACTTAAATATAGAAAATCAGTAATCGCAAATAAAGCCACAATGAAAAAATAGAATACCCAAAAAAGAAAAAAATCCCAACGAAAACCAGTCTTCAAATCACACTGTGCAACAGGAAGCGAAACCGCGATCGATAATTATCGCCGAGAATGGCAAAGAGTTTGAACTGACTCACTGGCATCCCCCGAGATGATCTTGGGAGTCTCTTGACAACCCGAAGAAAAGCGCAGATTTCATTTTGTTGCGACGAGGTATCACTTAAAATCATAAAATAAAAATGTTCTCCCCGTTTTTATATACAACTTACACTGTGAAACAAATGGTCCTCTTAGAACCTTTTCTCTTTATTTGATTAAAGCCCACTTATCAGTTTTCGTGACTGTAATTTTTGGCACTTAATTTATGTATTATAGCCTAAATAGGTATTTTTAGTATGGGTTAGAAATAGGTAAACATATTACATATTTGTTGTATAATTTCTCTGCTTAAAATATCATTAAATTTAGAGATCATAAAAAACACTTTAGAGCAAGAATTTCTTGACAATAAACGCTCTTTTCTTTACCACATTTAGTATTTCTCTCTTTAATTAATTTCCGAATTGATAAGAACAGATTCGAACTTTTCCAGCTTTGAGCTAAAACATTTTGAAGATAGAGTCATTTAGTTAGTTGCTCGAAATGGACGCGTCAATTTTTGGGACCTTTTTCATCATATTCCTGATGTTCCTGGGACTGCTTTTCGCGCAACCCACTACGGAATTCGACCCTAAAATGTGTATCCATTGTTCCAGAGAATCCCGCCAATCACTCTATTTTGGCAGGAACAACATCTACAACTTCAACAAACAAAAAGCCAACCCATTCGGTGGAGGGCCAAGGGACTGAAGCGAAAAAACAGAAAATGTCCCGGTAAAAGTTTATTAGCACTGTGAAGCAGTCCACATAGTGACGAAACGCGCATTTTTATGACAAAAAGTGTTATATATTAAAAGTTGAGGAATCTCAAGGGCTATTTAGTTTCAAATTTAAAAATAAATCGTTAGAGCCGTGTTTGAAAAAATAGCCAAAAACGGATTTACAAAAACAACTTTTAGCCATAAATTTTAAACTATTGTATTTAGCCAATTTAAACAAAGGCAACGTGATTAGCATTTTAAATTACCTCTTCAACGCGGTATATCACGAGTCGGTAGCTTAAGTGGTTTAGAAACTATAAGCCTTTAAAATCAAGCTTTTTTAATGATTTCCCGCCAAACTGGCGGGTTTTTCCAAAAGTCGTAGAACAAACGTTTTTCATATCCAGCAGTAAAATGTAGTTCAGGATCCTAACACCACGATTTGATGCATACAAACAAAGGGACAAATATTTTCATTTTGGAAAGTCCTCCAATATCCTGATTTTGGAATAACTTTTGAACGAAGCATCGGATTTTATCATATGACCCCTCATTCGACGCGTATTGTCAATAAGAATAAAAGTCAGTTAATAAAAAGGATCATTTATCCCCACATCAGCTCAAATTTCGTAAATTTTCACTTTCACACATTCACCACACTCTCTCCCAAACCAATTGGTTAAGTCTTGGTTTGCAATCCTGTTAGTTTTTGCGATACCTTTTGATTGATCACAGCAGATTTTCATTTCTTCCTGTATATATAGTAGTCGCCTTCGCACACTCTCCTGGTGCGCTTCGTCACTACGTGGACTGCCGTCCACAGTGATTCAAGTAAAATTCGAAACTTTTTTGTAGAATAACAATATATTTTGTGATTGTTATACCCTTGCAGAGGGTATAATAATTTCAGTCAGATATTGTAGCGCAGTGAAGGAGACGTTTCCGACCACATAAAGTATATATATTCTTGATCAGCACCAATAGCCGAGTCCATCTAGCCATGTCCGTCTGTCCGTCTGTCTCTCAGTTTTAAAGCTATCGCAATGAAACCTTCCCAAAAGTTTTCTTTCTATTGCAGGTAGTATATATGTCGGAGCGTGCCGGATCGGACCACTATATCTTAAGGCTCCCATACGAATAATCAAACAAATATAAGAAAATTCATTGTAACTTTGCAGGAAGTAGGCGTTTTGATTTCTGACAACTTAAAAAGGTATTTCTTTTATCTGCAAGGGTATATAAACTTCGGCTGGACGAAGCTAGCTTCCTTTCTTGTTTTTTTCTGAATTGATAATAAAAGTTGTTTTTATTGTCTGGCTTTGACTTGAAACATTTAATCAGTCTCATTTCGCTTGTCGATCAAAATGGACACGTCTTTTGTTGCGACCTTTTGGATCGCATTCCTGTTGTGCCTGGGACATCTGTCGGCGGCACCACCGAAGTTTTACCCTGAGAGGACTGACCCAACGACCCTGGCGCCATCTCAAAAGCATTTGGAAGAATCCACCACGAAGTTCAATCCCAATGCGATTAGCACAAGTTCTGAGACTCCCATCGTTCACTCGGCGTGGTCAGGGCCTCAATTTGGAGGAAATCGACGAGGATGATGAAACTTAAAAATGCTCCCAGTAGCGTACCCAACAGAACGCATCAAGTTTTAAGTTTATAATAAAAATTATATAACAACTCAAGCATTTTACTGGTGTCTAATGTTAAAGATTAATGTATGGGCTACGTGAAACGCACGTTTTAAGCTATATATAAATATATATACAACAAATATTGGCGTCGAGAACTCAGGAAGTACATATACATAATTGGTAGAATGTTGGCATTGAACAGGTCATCAGGTTAACTAGCGCCACTCTGTACAAATGGAAATTTCCGTTGATAGCAAAGAATGATGATTGTTAATTCGTTATAGTTTAAACATTTTCTAGAGTAGCTACTAGGAGTAGCTACAAGGAATGTTTAACTTATAGGACTAATATTATAGATATTGTAATACTAGATTTCTTTCATTCATGCGATATAAAATGATGGCGTTGTAATGGGCACCAAACGACAACTTAAACTTTTGCGCGTGACCCAAATTGATGTTGGACTTAATTATACCTAAAGTTATCGCCAAATAACCGTGAGTAATAGACCAACCTCGTTTTGTTAGGCCGCCCGCATGCAAACAATTACCAAATCAGAGGGACTTTCGGTTCGCTGCAGGTGCGGAGCAGTTAACTGATTAACGAAGGCCAAAACCACCACCCACAGCTGGCCAACATGGTCGCAATCAGTCGAAGAGATACACCTGTATTTAAATGGAAGTGTGCCAGTCGAGTGAAATACACACATTGTTATGTCTGTTGTTTGGCCTATCGCATGTCTAACTGAAGGACAAAGTTGGATGGGGCTTTACTATTCTTCTTTTTTTTGGGATTGCAGAGTTACCCAAAGCCAACTGCAAGATGGCCGCACAAAACCGGATGAGGTGCACTGAACCCTGCGGAGCAGAGGATCTTGCCAAGGTTAAGGATATTTTTAGAAGACCAAATGGAATGCGACGCGAAGCATGAATTAACTTTATACTTTGTACAATGTGCATTGGCCCAATTAGCAGCCGCAGTCAGCGTATAAAATGCATTTTGCGCTCGCTTCAACTTGTTGTTCTCGCTTTCAACACGGAGAAAAACATGTTCTTGATTTTTATAATTTTGTTCCAAACAAAATTAAAGAAATAGTCTAAATATATTCGAAATGTCAGGTTAATATGACACAGATCGTCTGCCAACAAATAATGGATAACCAGTTTAAATAGTTAAATTATCAAAATAACCTGAAGAAAGTCAGTTTGAAATATTAACATAATATCACCCATCACCCATTCTAAAAAATTTCCAAATACGTCATTGTATACATTAAGATCAGACCGCTTTTGATAATTATTATTTGTGCAAAAAGAATAATAAAAGATTCTGGGTTTTTGTTAAAAAACAGTTTAAACTTTAAGCCAATTTAGGTGATATTATCTATCAATTAAAAATGTTGAAAGATATATGTTTGGTTCTAAAAAAATCATATTAAATTCTGGTGTTTTCTTAAACAATTATCAAGACTTTTTCCATGTGCACTGGTTGTGCTGCACTGCTATTTTTCCACACTGGCACGCTCATTGGCCAATTGCACTTCAACCGGAGAGCCGCATAAGTTGGTGGCTGTAGCTGTAGCTGCTTTTGGCCAGATGTACTCGTTGCTGGCTTACTCATCGCGCTGGTTCGCCGGCCACGATCTTAGCACACTTTGGTGGCATTCGCATTCGGCTTGGCAATCGCAATAGCACATTCGCACACTCGCAGTATAGTATGCCACAGGAAAAACCGAATAAAATAAATAAATAAAACGACACCAGATAGATGGAGAGTGAAGGAAAAGAAGCCGAGGAATCGAAAAAGTAGCGCTCATTCAGAGTGGTTTTTTCTTGGGTAATGCGAGACCATTTCGACATGATCGTGTTTCACAGAATAATTTATTATTTTGTTTGGCTGTTGCCGAGTGTCTTTTGGCCAGGTCTTTCTTAAATGCGGTTAAGCACTCCGGCTTCACAGGCAGTTCCCCTCCCTACGAGCCAAGTTCTTACCGGCGATCGAGGTGTTTGGCTTGGGGGGCTACATAATAGGGGTCAGAATAGTAGGAATGTTTTATCAAAAGCATTGGTTAATTTATAATTTAAAACAAAGAAATGTTTTTTACTAACTAAAATATTAATTACAGTTTTTTGATAATTTTACTAGATTACAAAAAATGTCGATTTCATATTTGATGACATAGAGACTATTTTCTTGCCCTCAACTGTCTTGCATTTGCTTAGACCCCGGCTTGAAAGCCACAACTTGAAGCCAAGAGCTAACGACCGCTTATTGCCGTGACTCCACAGCCTTTCGCATTCTCCCCGACCACGCGAATCCGCGACTGTAGAAAAGGTGCACAAAAAATATTAATGATCAGACAAAGAGCCAACAGAAGTTGGGTTCGTTTCTGCAAGAAAGCCAAAGCCACAATATTGTCGTCATCTTAACCGATTGCCGCAGGCAAAAGCATTTCGAGTGGCAAAATCCGTTAAGACGAGTTGCTGGAAGTCCCATAAGATCTAAGATCTATAAATTTGAGAGAGGTCAGAGATTTCTGTGACTTAAGAGTCACATATCTAGTTAACATGCACCCAAAAACAAAATCGCTATGAAACGTAGATCGATCTTACATTATTTAAGATCAATTTGATATGTGGCCAAGTAAATTTGACCTGGTCGAAAAGAGTGTTTCATGTAAAAACGATATGCGTTTTGCATGACCTGAAATTTAAATGGCCATATCGATACTTCGGGAACATATTTTTTTTGTTTCTGGCCCATTTTACAATTAAACATTTTAAAATTTGCAACAAATTCAATTTTAAAAAACTATTGTAAAAAATGCTTAGCAAGTTCACACTTTTTGTTCTACCGATAAATGTTAAAATAAATAGTTTCTTGAATAAATACCACAAATTAGCAGAATATGTATTCTCACTCTAGGCTTTTGTCTCTTTTGTTCAGATTGATTTGTAAGTCGTTTTGCCACCTTACAATTGTAATTCCATTTGTAATTTGTATACACCTTAATTGTAAGCCGATTGTCGGCTTCCTGTTGTCTCTTGAGCTCACAATACTAGCCTTGAAGGCTTACCTTCCCTAGAGCTACGACATTATTAACTCGATTGCTTACCTGCGAGTGCAGCTTCCAATCTTTGTAGGCCTTCACAATGTAATCCATTTCCGTGAATTTGTCTGTTTTTCTGCTTATACTGGATCGCCTGCATTGAAGAACATAAGAAATACTAAGTACGGTCACTCCACTCACTGGTAATAAATAATATTATTAATCCGCTGAATATATTTCCACAATTATGAAACAATTAACCGCTGTTCGTGGGGATTTTTTGTGATTTTTTATCTGTTTTTTCTTGGCTTTTTTTCGGTGGCTGCAATCAAACATCGTTGTGCAATTTCCGAGTAATTATTTAACTGACTTTACTTTAGTTTGGGCTTTTCGCTCTAGTCAAGGCTGGCAACAAAAAATCTCTTGTTTTTCCTCTTTCGTTTCTTTTCTGTCTTTTTTCGAGTCTTTGCACTTGTGCAAATCTCCAGAGCTTGTGGGCGTGTGTGTTTGTGGGAGTGTGTGCGAGAGTGGGAGTGTGCCGGTGACGTGTTTGAGTGAGTACAGTCAAACTTCTCTATGTCGTACGTTAAAAGTACATTTAAAAAATTAAATAAAATTCGCATTTGTTTTTGGAATTTAAAAAGAAAATTCATTGTACACTAGCAAATAATTTAATGTTGTTAAAGTTCAGAACTAAATTTTAATGTTTGTAATATTAATGAAGGATTTAATGATTTTTTCAAAATGTATTTAGATAATTTTATTTTACAGCATAGTAAATAAGTAAAAGATTTTGAATGTAGATTTTAAATTCAAAAACCAAACAAATTTTCCATACTTTTTAATCTAACTGTTTAGAATTTTTTAAAAACATAAATTGATTGGTTTATTTAAATAAAAACTCAAAGATCGATTTGTGTCTGAAAGAATAAGTATAATAAAGCTCTTGGGAAATTCCGGACTACAGAAGTTGGACTGTACAATATGTGAATTTGTTTTCCGGCTGCGACAAATGGAAATGTGTGTGTACCGCCTTTCGTGATCTTTTGCCAGTTGACTTTTTGTGTTACTTTTTATCTAGGCAAAAATGTTCACCAGTTTTTAGGATTTTTATTTTTATTTTTGTTTTTACAATATTAATGCCGACTGGCGACCGTTCGTGTTGATGCTGTTACTTAAGTTATTAATTTAATTGTTGTTGTGTCTGTGGGACAGCGGGCAGCCTTTGTTTTTTGTTTATTATTTTTTGTCACAATGCAAATGAGTACGGCGAACCGAGTGTAAATACACACAATTGAGGCTTTATGCCGACCAGATGCTCGCCCATGGCAACAACAATCGTAACCGTTCTCTAACTTTTAGCTCAGCTCTTAGTTGTTGTGTGTATATTTCACTTAATAGCAACTCTTCTTTTATTATATTTATATTTTTGCTTTTCCTTTTCGGCACTCACAAACACACAGATACAAAGGCAGCGGCAGCGGCGACGACGACGGAGGCGGCGACCACGCGATATTATATATTTATTTCCAGCTTTTTCGCAGCTAAGCGGAGGCACTAACTAATTTAACTAAGCCAAAGCAACTAAGAGCGCAGCAGGCGAGCGACCAACTCCAAGCAGCACTCGAAAACAAGTGACTGCTGAAATGGTGAACACTGAGCAACCGACGAGCGATCGCCAAAAGCTGGAGCTCCCTCTCTCTGGGGCCAGTCAACTCTCTTACGTATTCCAGAAGACTCTCTTCCCCTCTCAGCTTGAGCGGTTTCGGTTTCTTTGGCTGGAACTGAAGAATGGAATAGTCGTATTATTGGAAGAACTCATACCGTTGGCAAATATGGGTTTACTGCTGTTATTCACTTCCCGCCAGTCATTACTTTTCCAAGTACCATTCGGGCCGGGGAGTTCGTTAAATGATTGTGCCTAATTCGAGTGATAATGGTGATAGCAAACACGTTGGACTTACCAGCGGAAAGAGAACATGGTGCAGGTACAGAGGGCACCGTGATATAGTGATCTACTTTATATTTCTCCAGATTAGATTTAGGAAGATTATCTATGCATCAGTTATAGAGCATACACATATATAAAAACGGAACAATATGGGATTGATATCGTTTCATATCAATTTTTCCATAACAAAATGGTATGATTTCATATCAATATGGTACAAAATCATATGTTCGGAAATATCATTTTGATATGAAAGCAGATCGAACCAAAATTGATATGAAAAAATACCCGATTGATGACCATTTTTGGTGTTTCTTTTCTCTGTGTAGATATTATACACTCATTTTAGAAATATGAAACATTGTTTACTTATCTGTGCGGTAGACTCTGAATACTATGATGCATTTCAACTTGTGAGTCTTGATTGCAATAAATACTTGGATGTATTCATAGGGGAATTCCCTTTGGGATGTACATATATTGACACATACACAGCAAAGAAGAAAAGAATCAAGATTTTTTCCGAAAATATATTTCCTGTTACTAAGGAAATAATTTTTATTTTGCCTTAAAATTTTAAATTTTATTAAAAATTTACGATTCTTCGAAATGACTAATGTAAAATTTCGTTAAAAATGCAGTTCAACCAACTTAATGGAATACTCTTATTGTACTTTCTTTGTGGTTTACCATACATTATTCTTTAAAAAAGTCCCTGACAACTCATACGCAGTGCTGACGTTTATATAAATACTGTACAAAGACTATTCTATAAAATAAAAGGCAGAATTATATCCTATAAATTTAAAGTGTACTTATTATAATAATTTCAAATTAAATGTTAGACCTATTCATTTTAAAATATTAATTATAATTACTATGCTACATACTATTATAGACAGCATTTACTGTACGCACATAAACATGTGTACCCGCCAACTAGTGATAATCATCTAAGCAGCTCTCTCCGCTTTTCCGGCGCTCTCCCTGATTATTAAATGATAACTGGCCGACGGTGACAGGTGCACAGGTATAGTGATTACCTTGCTCCTCGCGTTTTCTATGCGGTTTTTGTGCTTTTTTCAGTGGTTTTTGCTCAGTTCGTCATTGGCTTAATTAGCATGCATGATAAGCCCACGATCTGGGGAGGAATCCCTTTTGAAGCGATGAGCAGGGAATTTTCCAGCCACGGACGTCATCATTTGCATTGCGGATTGCGCCAAAGTTCGAAAACTATTTTTAGAAATCCGGTGATAGCGAGAACGCCCGCATGTTGTCAAAACAAAAGTTTCATTATGATTAGGCCGACAATTCGGGTTGTTTTCGGGCCAAGATAAGCCGGGAACGACTGTCACAGTACAAGGTAATCCATGTTAGATATATTGTTATCGATATGTGTATACACTCCTTATCATTGCTTGCCTAAACGGACCGACTAACGGTGATGGGCGGAATGCGTCAGCTGCTAAAAACAATGTCTATTCAACTCCTGTTGCCAACAGCCGATAGTAATTTATGTAAGGAGTATATGGAAATTGGTAACTTTGACTTATCCTTAACAATGAAAATATTATACATTTGAATAATATTAACTGATTATTATATTTATGTTACACTAGATTACAGCCAAAACTCTTCACAGCATTTGATGGCAAATTCTGGTGGTATTTTCGTGATTTACCTTATTTAAGATCAATTTTAATTTGACCTGGCCTCAGGTAAATTTGACCTGGTCGAAAGGGGTATTTCATATAAAAATGACCTGGGTTTTGCATGACCTGAAATTTACATGGCCATATCGATTTTACCTTGACATGCTTTTTTTGTGTGTGCTGGATACCTAGCACTAACAGAATTTTAAATCAATTGCTGTGGAGCACTCCAAGAATATTATTTTGTAAACTAGTGTTATTTATGATTTAGGTAAATAATATTGATTATAATCAATTCTAATAATATATAATACATTTAATTAATGGTTGAATTTATTGTTTCTTTGGTAATAAAATGACAGAAAACCTTTGTATTAAAGGTTGTTATCCGCTATTAGAAATAAATGATTATAATTATGCTAATAATATTATTTATTAATCATTGAGTATATTGTGTTAGTGATTATGAAATCTTTGAAAATCTGTTTTAATAATGTTATACATAAATTGTGTTAGGATATTTAGGTTTGATAAATTACAAATAAATACAAATTAAAAATTTATAATTTATATCGTGGTTATAAATATATGAAGTACAAAATCAAAACCTCTGAACGATAAAAATATAAGTTATTTTTGTGCTTCAGAACCATTTCACCCTTAATCATACTAAATATTTTATTGGGTTATAAATTGAAATTTAGGCCGCAGTGATTAACACGTCCTTCTTTGGGAACTTTCCACAAAAACGGAGTGTTTTGAGATGGTTTTTATGAGATAACCTCTTTTGAATGTAGGTTACCATTCTTTGTCACACTGACCAAGGGATTTTCAGGCAGCCTGTGATTCAATTTCCTGCGAATAAAAGTGAAACGCCTGCGAAATGACGTTGATCAAATTACCGCCCTTCCTGTCCCGCCCGGCAACAGTCTTTACTGTATTTGTTTTGTTTTGTGAATCAAAAAAGCGCTAATTAAGCAGACACGTTCGAATCGTTGACCAAAATTTATTTGTTTACTTCGCGCCTTTGCGAAAGTATAAAGCTTTTGGGTGTCTTCCCAAAAATTTTTGGTTAATAACTTTAGCAAAGAGCCAAATTCGAGTGGACGCAGCTGACAAGTTGTTTATGTGTGTCCGCACATTATGGCTTCATTATGAAATCGCAACTAATCCGAACTACACATACTAGAGATAATGGGATGGCAAATGAGGTGATTGATATTTGCCACTTGGACGGGGGCTCGAAAACAGATCTTTTGGGTGATAGGAAAAACTCCTCTTGAAAATGCGTGTTTTTACTTCGTTTCTTTTAATTAACTATAGTCTCAATGGTGACTGAAAAATGTAGCCAATGAAAAATGTTACATTATTTGGCCAGTCAAGGCTAAAATATTTTACAATCTGCGTTCTAAACAATTTAATTACCATAAATTATTCTAATTAGCAGTTACACCAGCATTTCAAATTTAGTCTTCTAGCAGTCGGTTTTTTATCGTGTGCTTTTAGTGCTGGAAAACGTATTGTTAGCAAAGACACCAAGCAAAATTTAGCGAAGTTAGCCACCCTTTAGGAGAGTGCCCACGCTCCACACATTTGTAATATACCAAAATACCAGAAATATATGTTGGGATGGTGTCCCGACTAACTTATCGATGGCAAAAAAACTCCCATCGGCATTTAAACCTTTCGCAAAAGCTAAAAATAAGTTTCAATTTGGGTGCTTTTGTTGAGAAATGAAATGTAGATCGTATGTGGAAATCCTTAGGGTATTCAATTGCGTTGCAAAAGTGTAAACTTTGTAAGTTTGCTAGACAAAAATTGTGAACGACCTATTTTCAAAAATCATTGCAAGATATTGACGTAGAAGAAAAGGCAAACTTCTTTTTTTTTAAGTGCTTGGTGATTTTTAAGGACAAATGTAATGCAAGGGAGGCTTTGCCTAAAATAAAATTGACATTTGTAATTAAAAATGGCCCCCTTTTTACTTTAAATGAGAAGTCCGCGACTTCTTAGACGTTAAATGTGGCTGAGGACGGACATTAAAGTTGATTTACTCGTATTGTAGTCATTCCTAATCTTCCGTTGATTGGGTGGCCAACTTCTTGGTCAATAATGTAATTTCCTTACTTTCTTATCTAAGCCCTCAATTAAATATCCAAAAAACCGAAAATATAACCGCGAATTCTTTGGCATATTGCTCGGGACAAAAATGGAAGTGGATTTTGCGGAAGTATGTTTAACACCAGATTTGAGCAAATTCTGATGGAATATTTTATTTCGATTTTTTTTTTAATGTGGTCCAATGTGAAATGGTTTTGGTTTTACTCAAAAATTGTTTGCAGTTTTTTTTATGCAGTTTCAAACACATTCGCTCGGGACATTTTTATACCCATTACTCATAGAGTATTGTATTCTTGCAAAAGTATGTAACAGAAAGGAATTCTTGATCAGGGTCACTAGCCGAGTCGATATACCATGTCTGTCTGTCCGTCTGTATGAACGCTGAGATCTCGGAAACCACAAAAGCTATAAAGTTCGGATTACCCACACATATTCTTGAGCTTCCTACGCAGCGCAAGTTTATTTCCTGTCCCCTATCACAAATGTTTGAAACTATTTTCTAGGAGTTTTGATTGGGCGGCTAAAAATTCTGAAGCAGAGAACCAAAGAAAAAATTTAATCACCTCTGGAAATGGCTCGCTGGTTCGGTAGCGTGCTTGCTTTTAAAAACGTGGGTAAAATGTCTGATTTCATGGCAATACACACTATTCATTTTACAGCAAATGATTTTTCCAGTTAAAGTTATTTGAATTATTAAGTTTAAGTTTAACGTCTGAATTCTAAGGACCATGCCATCTTATCCAAACAAATCCCAAGAATAATGCGGTTATAACATATATACCAGAAATATATGTTAGGAAGGTGTCTCGACTAACTTATCGAGGACACCCTCCGACAATATTAGTGAGACCGTTTGTAAGTTATGTTACAAAATCGATAGCCCGAAATATCGATGGCCGCCTCCAATCCCGTCGGCTGTTTCGCTCGTCAAAAAAGGCAGAAAATGTGGAAAATAATTGAAAAACTGTGCTGAAAAGTGTGTGCGAATGTGCTGGGCAACGGCAGTTAGTGAAATTACATCGAATTTGCAGCGGGCAATTGCCGAAAAAGTGTGAAAATCGAGAGCAGAAAACCTGATTTTTGAGAAGAAGAAGCAGGCATTTTTCATCGTCGTAAAATCCGTACATACATACGTACAGACAGATATATGTATATACGAAACGCGCGGGCGCGAGAGAGAGCGGAATAGCGAGAGAGCGTGTGTGTTTGTGTGTGCGTGTTTTTGTGCGTTTGTTTTGTGCGACAGCGAGGCGAGAGAGCGCGAGTCCGCGAGAGCGGCGAATGCGAGAGCCAAAGCAAAAACCAAGAAATAAGTGAACGAAAATAAAAACGAAAATCGCAATCGGAAAAAAAATTCTCCACCCCTGTGTTTTGTGTTTACTAGAGTTTTGTGTGTGTTTCTGTGCCGTTTTGTTGTGAAAAATACACCGTATCGAGTCCCAAGAGTGGATTATACTCGCACTAAAGATGCCAAATGGTATTAACAACCCCTGAAGCGGATTCGAATCTCAATCTGCATCTGGATATTCGCTCGGCGGAAAGGTAATTAAAAGATCGCCGCGATAAAAGGCGTCGCCGGCTGCCGATGAGTCAGTCTGCTGCCGTGAATATATATTCCCGATATATATGCACATATATAGGCATGCCAGATATTGATTTGGAATGCACCCGGAGATACTATACCACTTTGCATACACTATTACCATTACAAAACACACATTTCCCATTATCATACCTCATCATTTTCATATTCATCGTAGTCCCACACTAACCTTTGTAGACCTCTAGTCCAGTAGCTTAGATTGTTGTTTTTAGCTAGAAATGCCAGCAAGTGTCGTTCAATTATTCACTCGATAATGCAAATTAGGCTGCACAACAAATACTGTTAGTTTATGGCCCACGCTGCGATTTATGTCCACAGTGGGACCTCGCTAGGAGCGACTAACAGCTGACGTATTGTTATTTTATTTGATATTCAGTTTCCTAGTTATTTGGTTTGGAAATATCGTTATTTAAGTTTATTTGTATATCCAAATCCTGTAGTTTTAATTAAAATATAATAGTGCAAGGAAACCCAGCTAGAATCTTTAGATTACAAACACTATTTTATTGATATAAATGCTTATAAGATACATGGTTTAACTGACAGATGTTTCTAAAATCTCCCGCTTTCTGTGAAACGTGAATATTTCTATCGAATCTTATTTAAGATCTAATTGTTAGGCGCCTAAATAGTTTTAAAACTTATTCTTAAATTTCTTGGGCTCCCAATAGTTTTAAGATAACCATTATTAAATGAATTTAAACTATGGTTTTATCATCAAATATAAATCCCTCGAAAATGTTGTTAGACAAGTTGCACTGTGAATTTATGGCCAACCGAGATTTCCATCTACGACGTTTTCCATTATTTACCACCCGTTAAACGAACGGTAAATGACAGTCGCTGGCACACCCACACAAACACGCCAGCGAGCCATAATAAAGCAGCATCGATAAATAAACTTAATTGCTTTTGTTGTCGCCTCATTCTAAATCAAATTCGAACGCTCTCTCGCTCGCTCTCTCGCTGTTGCTGCTCCTCTCTCTCTCCCTGGCGCTCACATGGCCAAAGTGTTTGTATAACTAAAATTGTTGTTTATTTTGTTGCTGGCGCTGTTGAAACTTTTAATAAATTATACAATAAAATGAAAAACGATCTCGGCAGCAGCAGCTAAATCGATTGCCGCTGCTTCTCGTTGCTGTTGCCTAGATGCTGTTGAATAATTACAAAATAAATATATGTATATATTTATACTACATAGGCTGTTTGTGTATTTGTTGACGCCATTTTTTTATTTGCCATCAAAAAGGCAAATTCCAAATCGCCTAGTGTAATTGTGTGTGTGTGGGAAACTACGCGCCAAATAACATTGAGGCGCAAAATCGCAAAATGAGTAATTGCGCATATTAAAATTCGCCTTTCAAAAGTCGACCAACTGAGCCGTAAGCTAATGCGAGATCTTGAATGGGAATGAAAATGCGAATGCGAATGGGACGAACTGATGCTCATCCGAATGCATTTTCACGCTCCACTGCGCCTGCATCTCGACGATCACACCTCGCAGAGCCTTAAACAATTATAATACAGTGGGAATTACTCACAGTAGCAACAGGATTTTTTCGAAGTTTAGGAAATATTTGGATGGGGAGGCGTATTTTGAAAACATTAAGATAGGATATCCTACGGATTATTTTCATTATTTAATTTCATCATTTCACTCGGACTTTCGTGGTTATTTGTTGATAGATATTATTGACATTTTCCCACTTTATTTACTTATATCTATCAGAAAAGCCCATAAGCTTGAAATGATAGAACGCAAAACCTTAGTGAAGATAATTAATTCTATTAATGTGGGGAATCAATAAGACATTTTATTTATCCAATATTATTATACAAGATTTTTTACATTTTGTTTGATGTGGGTTTCTAAAAGTTGTCTTATTATTATCTGAAAAGATTTAGAGGATATTAAAATTGCAAACCCCCTGAAACAAAATTCCTTCTAGCAAACGATCACTGTACCAGTGGTTCCTCTTTGATTCGGTAGCCAAACTATTAGTTTGCATTGTTGTTACCAGTTAGTGGTATTACGCCTTTATTCACGGTGCGTTTCGAGAGGCTGCAGCTGCCAAGTGGGCTTTTACTATTTTACCTTGCGTTTCGTTACCTTTTACCAACGATAAACCATAAACCATCAACCACCACCACCACCATGAAACCAGATGTCCACACACACAGGCGCGAGTATTTAGTTCATGTTTCGTGGCAAATTGGACATCAAAATTGCGAGCTGCCAAGTCGGCTCTCAATTTTCAATGCTCATTCATGGCCCCAGAGATATAGAAATATCCATCCCAACACTAAACCGTATTGCACCCACACCAAGACACCCTTCGCACATTTATTGGCGCGCACATTTTTCATGTTTCACCTTTGGCTGCGTGTTTTGATTTACAAGCAAACACGCTAACATACATACTCACACTCCCCCGCGTGCGCTCTCTGGCTCTCTATTTTTGGGGATGGGATGGGGGCTCTCTCTCTCTTATTTGTTGATTCAACTTCTTCAGCTGCTTTCTCTGCGCTCTCTCATTGCTACACGGACAAAAAAAAGTAATCAAAGGTTAATAAGTTTGATTGTTTTGAAATGAATAAACCGAATCGATATATGACTTAGGCTCACGGATTTTATTTTGTTAGTTCCGTTGGCACAAAAATATATTATAAGTTTCGGCCGAAAGTCATTGCAACTATGGCCGGTTCTTTTCCTGTTCCCCAAGTTTAAACTTTGGGCTACAGTGTTCAATAAATAAATATTATAAGTTAACAATTGTTTTTCCTTCTATCAGTGGTTCTTATAAAAATGATTCAAATCTTAATCATTTTTTTCATAATTTAATAATAGATGAAATAAAATTATAAAGTCACTGCTCGTTTGCAATCTAAAGACGTACTTAAATTTCGACATTTTTTCCAGTGCACATGTATTTAAGGCATTTTTGCATAATTTCATACAAATTTACATATTTTATGTGCGAGGTTGACTTCGATTTTTTCCAACTTGTCAATCGAGTTTGTGCACATGTGTGACATGCAGATAGTTGTCTATTTGGTAGATGTGTGAGTGGGTGCTGTATTCGAGTTGTTGTGATTGTCGTGCTCGTGTTTATGGCTCTTAATCGCTTACCAGGTCGATTCGTTACCTGGCTCTCTCTCTCTCTGTGCCTCTGTCTCTCTGGCCCGGCCCCCACCTCCACTCTGCCTCCCCCACTCCCACTCATTTGCCATCTCTTTCTGCTCTCGTGTGCTTGACTTTAATCTTCTCAATTACTCGCAATTTGCAAGTTTTGTACTCGCGCCTCTTGGACGGTTATTGGCATGCAGTGCGAAAGAGAGGGAGCTATGCGGTACACAACGTACACAACAAAAAACGTATAATTAGATGTCAATTTTAATCAATTAAGCAATTTATGAGCAAGTTTTCATATCACTTAGCAGCCCAGACGTATCATTGTGAAATTAAATGACGTTATTTCGACATGCTGTCATCGGAAAGATTAGATTTGAGATTTGTTTTGAAAACGAATCCATTTATAAGTAAATATAGTCGGAAAAGGGTTAATAATGGATTTATGGTGCAATCAATTGAGAAAAATCAATCATACTGATTATGGTTATATTCATTAAATTTAACAGTTTTAATGAGAACACAATTAGTAAGCAAAATAACATTATTATGGTTTATGTGTATATTTATTTGATATTTACATAATTAGATAAAAACAACTACCTCTGTTAATTTGAATTTTCGTTCAGTGCCCGTATTTCGTTTCATTTTTCTGGCCCATTCTTCTTATTCAAGTTCGTTTTGCGCTTGTTTTGATTTCTTAATCTTTTTACCATAATTGATGGCAATTAAATTAAAGGTGTGTGAGTTGGCTCTCTCTCTCTCTCTGTCTCTGTGCCCCACCCCCTCCCCCCATTTTTGTTTAAGATATTCGTTTATCTTCGTGTTTGTTCGGCTGTCGATTTCGAGGGTGATGATGATGACGATGCATTCGGATTTCGAATTGGCCAGGCCAGTTTTACTTTGCCTCGTTATTCGCCGTTCGCCGGGAGATTGTTCGTTTTGTTGACCGATTGTCTCTTGGCCCCCTTTGCCTGGCCAATCCCCACCCCCTCCGCCACAGCCTCTGCCCCTCCCCCTTTGCAGCCTCCCCCTTCACGCATTCCGTGCGACTCTGGTTTTACGGCTGCACTCGAATTACAGTGAAGCCGACACTTGAACGCCATTAATTGGGTCTCAGGATACAGTCAAACATCTCAAATTCGAAGCAATCAAATAAATTGCAATTCAATATACCTACACTTTTTTTGTGGGAATTAAAGGAAAATATGCGAAACTAATCCTGATTTCTAGAAGGTAATACAATTTATAGCAAATACACATTTTGAAGATGTTTTTAGAATTTACATTAAAACCACTTAGTAAATTATGAAATTATTTTTAAACATTATTGTTGGCCCTTTTATTGTAATGGTTCTTAATTTGATTACTTTCTGAGAAAGGTGATGAAAATTTTATTTTTTAGTAGACCCTCAGATGATCTGCTGTATTTGCATTTTCGGTTAGTACCATTAATTTGAATTTGACAAAAAGCTATGGTCATCGAATTTAGGCAATTAGCGCAGTTAATTCGACGGATAAACGAATTATACGTCAAATTAGGTACTTTCCGTTAGTGGAAATTTTAAGTTCTGAGCTTTCGATTTATAGACCTAAAAATGGCAGTTAATAATATACAATTATAAAACACCCTTAAAAATAGATCTATAATTTTGAAAATTTCAACGATAACGGTTGAAAAAGGAAAGTAGTAATTAAATTCAAATTGTAACGCCCCTGTCCTTTCAACAAATTCTCTTCAAATTACACAGTAATTCTTTTCAAGTGGACAGTAATTATCGAGCACCCCCTGTACAGGTTTCCGCCCATTATCCTTCTATGCAAACATCTTTTCCTTGATGAATAAATGGTCCGCAATTAAGGAGCAACCCCTGTACAGTTTTCCATTTGAATTTGCTCATTTTGTCGTCCATATCAACGCGTTTTGTCATCATTCTGTGGGATTTTATTGATTCGCTGAAATATTCATGCTGAGTTCTTCTTGGGCCTTTGATGTTGTTGTTGCTGCCGTTCGTTCGGTTGGTGGCACATAATTAAAGCGATTTAGTTAATTGATGTCAACACACAACGTAGTTAGCATTCTGCTGCTGTCTGCGCATTTCCTCGGCATTTGTGTTGGTTTCTCAGATACAATTTGTGTGCAATTTGTTGGCTGGCGAGTGTTTTTGTGATTGTTTCTTGCTTGTCTGCCGACTCGAAAAACCCCCGCCCCTCTCTGTTTTTGCCCCCTACATGGGTATTAAATTGTTGACAATTGTTTTGAGCTTGAGAGAATTAACCTTTAGTTTGTTATGTCACGATATTTGCCTAGTGTTTTGTGTTCGGTATTAAATGGTCACTAATATTGCATTGTCTTTGTATTTCACAATTACGAACGATTATATCAGACACACAGAAATGTTCGAAAGTCTTTCATAATGGAAATCTATAATTACGTTCGGTAATTGAGTAGGTTCCCGATTGTCATCGATGACAGGGTAGGAAAATTGGTTCCCATTCGCATCTGTCAATGACAGAAAATATATCTCATAACATGGGTAATTAATTGTTTTCAGAAATTGCTTAGAATCGATTGACTAATCAAATTCAGTTGATTTAATATTGGATTAGGTAACATAACAAGTCATTTCAGATCGAATGTACATATATTTTGGATTATTACATAAAACGCATTTAATCCTATCTTATATCCTTTTTTAAACAAGTTTTCTAAGTTTAGGATTAATAAATATTTTTTAATTTACAATTTAAATTTAAATTAATTAAAGTTAACAAAAAGTTTGTGTTTCCATGATATTTTAATAACCCTCTAAGGCATTTCATTAAAATGCCACAAATCACTGGATTTATTGGACTGATTAAGATCTTTATTAAGTATTTTTAACACTCCATCATCCATCGATTTAAAATGCAATCTATTCATTTGCATATTGAGTATTAGGTATTCAATTCACGGCAACTTCGCAGCAATTAGTGTAATCGCCGTGCAAATACGGAGGAGTGTTGTCCAATTAAGCCCGGTTTAGTCCCAGTCCCATTCGCTGTCACTGGGACCCCATGCTTACATCATGCCACCGCTGGGGCCATAAAGATACAACTCAATGGTAGAAACAAAAACCAAAGCAGAGGCGATATAAAATAAAAACGAGGAAAATCGACAAATAAAATCACAAATCGCAAACAACTGAGACAGTGGCAGGAGACCCAAGACAAGGTACAGTGGGTGACAAACCCCATTATTTTGTAATTTTTTTTATAATTTTAATCTGGTTAGAAAATTATCCAAAATAATTGGAAATTTTTTTTTATCAAAGTATTTAATGTTGTTGTTGGTTTTGAATTCTACTTTTAAATAAACCATCTATAAAATTTTAAAATTAAAGAATAAAACAATTTTAAAGATATCTTTTTTTTCATACACTATATCCATTTTTGTGAATTTATTTTTTAATAAAATATGTAATTTGAACTTAACTAGTAACCGCCAATTGGATATATTTATATTATTTTTATCAACCCTGTTTGCCAACTTTGCAAACCCATTGTACGCACTGCATATCTGTATGTACGAATGCAACTTAAATTGACTTGCTGGGGAGCTGTATGCAGTACAGTTGACAAGATTGACTAACTAACGAGGCAGGTAAACCAGGTAAACTAACTGACTGCCAAACACCTTTGAGTGGAAACCAAAGGCGAAACGGAAAACAATTACGCCGCACTGAGTCATGCTTTCGGAAAATGTGGGAAAAAGGAGTCGAAAAAAAAAGGGGAGGCGAAAGGCGGCTGCCACCACCCAAAAATCTCGAAAGTATTTTCACCTCATTCCGTGCACTTAAGCTCCCACATGCACACGCAGAAAAAAATGTTTTCATTTTACATCTACGATTTTAATATTATAAGTTGTAAATATTAAATCAAACTATAATTAATGTATCCATAAATTTAGCTTATTATCTTGTTGTTGCTATACAAAATTTTGTAAATACATATTTACTTTCATTACTCATTTTCAATATCATTCACTTCACTTTACCATTTAACATTTCCATTCCAAATTTGACAAAAATTCTAGTTCTTGGTCAAATTTTAAATCGTGTTCTATTACACAAGTACAAAAGAAATATCTATCAAATAGGTGTTAAATACCTTATTAATATGTCTGAAATTAGTCAAATGTATATTTTTAATCCATAAGCTCGTTTTAAGTAGTTTAAACTCTTAAGACTTTCTTAGCAACCTGCATTACTTTTTAACTGTAAAAGTGAATATAATTTGGAAATCGGTTAAGTGCACAAATGAAGTTAAATAGTACTGTCTCTGAATAGGTAGACAATTGTTGTCTGAAAATATCAAAAATTCTTTCTGTGCACACTCACTCACTGATACACACACACACATATGCATAATCATCGCACATCGTCACCCACACAAACATTCGCACACAAGCTCAAACACTCGAAAAGTCAACTTTCAACTTGTTTGCCCAACTGCGACGAAGCGAACTAATAAATTTCTACTTTGTTTTTTTTTCTCTCTCCCATTGCCTCCTCCTCCAACTCGTTGGCCACCCAACCGCCCACCACCCACCGCCACCCCCTCGATTAATTTTTTGCAGATTTCAAGACACGCAGACTGCACAATTTTTTAAAACAGTGTGTGTGCTTGAAGAAGTGTGGTGGAATGGGAGGTCGGCAATGATGTAGACCGAGGATATAGAGAGATGATGATGGGGATAATGATGGTAATGATAATGAGCACCATGTGGCCGCCAACACAAACCAGCATCAGCAACAGAAGCAACAGCAACAACCAATATACGAACAGCAACAACAACAACAGGAGTTACAGATGAGAAAAGTTGCCGCGAAAGTACAGCAATGTGGAAAACTGTGAATTCGTCGAGCAGAAACTCCCAACGCAGAAAAACTAAACGCGCAAAAAGAAGAATTTTCATCAGGCCATAAAAGCGAGAACAAAGAGAAAAACTGTCGTAAAAAGAGGCAGCAGCAGCAGCAGGGAAAAACCCACCACTTAATAGTGGCCCACAGCAGCAGCAGCAGCAACAACAACAACAACTGTAAGAATTTCAATTTCCAGCAAACAAAAAAATATTCGAGAGAAAAAACAAAGGCAGCAGCAACAACAAAAGCCAAACGAGAAAATCCTGCAAAGAAAACAAAACAAAAAAAAGAAAAGAAAAGAAAAAGTTCAAGTCTGAAGTAGAAAAACCACTTAAAACGTCGATGACAACTAACCCGCGGGAGGAAGGGAGAAAGGTAGTTGCCGAGAGAGTGAGAGAGCATTTCTTAAAAAGGAGTCTGCGGGAGAGAGGGAGAGAGCGCGTGCTACGTGCCAAAGGACAAGGAATGAGTTTAAGGAGCCGCAACGCAGCAGTTGTTTTGGCTCAGTATTTTTTCTTTGTTTTTTCGTTAACTGCACACATTTAGTGGTGGCAAAGCGTGTAAAGGTGGTGGTATCCCAGTGCTGACAACTAGTCCGCTTTCCCGCTATAAATAGCCAAGGAGCAAGGTTTTATCCTAATCCATGTCCTGTTAAGAAACGTGTTGCATACTTATTAGCGTTTGAAACTCTTATTGAAAGCGTATTTACACGAAATGGTTTAATTCAAAAATGTAATCTAAATTATGCAAAAAATATAATAAATTTCTGAATTTGTTTTTACCAATATTATTATTTTTTTTATTTGAAAAATTTTAAACTGAGTATCACTATGTTGCTATTAAATTTAACTATCTAATAATCCCATTAATTTAAATAAATAGCCAGTGCTGGCATCTCTGATTTGGGTGTGAGTGTGTTAGTGGTCACGCAAGACGTGAGACAGCGGCAGAAGGAGCGGAACAAAGGCAGCTGCAATTGCACCTTTAGCGCGCTCCTTGCTCAGGAGCAGGAGAGAGCGGGCCAAGGCGAAAAAGAGAGTCGTGCCCCGAGAGAGTGCACTCATAAAAAAATATTGTCCATCAATTTAAATAAAGACACCTTTGAGTCAAGAAATATGCATGGAGAAAAACGTTGTTAGTAGTGAGGAAAGCTCTTAAAAAGTAATTTGAAATAAGGAGTATTTTTGGATTATTTTTATAATTAGCCAAAAATATATTTTATATTTTTTTGTATGGTTTTCTTACTTTTTTTACCATTTAAGAATGATATTCTCTTGGTTAGGAAACAGTTAAATTTTTTCAAAACAAATATTAAATCTTCTTAAGAAATCCAATGTCCTTTTTCCAATCAAAGACTATTTTTTTGTTAAAAAAAATTTTATTTAAAAAGAAAAGATAATCAAATGTCCTTTGTGCAATCGAAATACTTCCTTTTTTTACAAGTGTAAGGAGCGACTGAGAGAGAGTTTGAGCGCGTTCGGGCGCAAGAGCGCCACAAAAGCCGAGGCTGTCGAGCGGCTACGTCACCTTCGGCTTTGTAGTTGTAATTCGCAAAGCAAGGAGCGCGCAACGAGAAACGCGCGCGAAAAAGAAATAAATAAATAAATAGCCATAGCCGAGGAGAAAAAGAGTGTGTGTGCGGGAAAAGGAGTGAGTGAGTGGGCAGTGAAGGGGGCGTGAGGCAGGAGTGCAAACTAAACGAGTTGCCACAGCAACAACAACGAGATTCGCTAAAAAAAAAAGGGAGAAAAATTGACGCATTCCAAACGCGCGATTCGGCTTACAAGCATGGTTTTTTCTCCCGAGCTGTGCTGTGTTGTTGTTGGTGCTTTTTGTTTTTGCCAGTTTTCCTTTAGCTAATACCGGTCTTTTTTAGTCGGCCTCTCTTACTTGACGTTTGTGCCTCTCTCTTATCCACAGTGAGCTACCCACAAGTCCAAGCAATCAAACAAATCGAAGAAATCAAAGAAAATCCGCAACTGCAAGTCCCAACATAAATCGAACAACAAAAAAGAAACAACAGGGGAAATCCAATCAAAAGGCAGGCAAATGCAAATGCTAAGGCAAACGCAAACGCACTACTATTATGGGCCGATCCAAGTTTCCCGGCAAACCCTCCAAGTCGATCAACCGTAAGCGGATCAGTGTCCTGCAGCTGGAGGATGAGGCGGCCAATCCGGCCGAAACGCAGCAGCCACCGCCGGAATCCCAGCAGCCGAGTGGTTCCGGATCCGGTTCGCCGGCTGCCCGGGAAAAGGGCAACAATTGTGATAACGATGAGGATGACAATGCGCCGGGTGGTGCCTCCATTGGTGGCAATACGGCATCCTCATCCGCCGGCGCTTCGGGCTCCGAAAGTAGCGGCAATGGCAATGGCAGCAGTTCGGGATCAGGATCATCCGGTTCGGGATCCACCAATGGCGGTGGTGTAAATGGCGGCACCCATCACAAAAGTGCAGCCAATCTGGATAAGGAGGCTGTGGCGAAGGATCAAAATGGAGACAGTGATAGGACGAGAGGAAATGCAGCGAAATCAGGAGCACCTATTGAGACATCAACCTCGAGTGCATCTTCAAGCAAATCTTCGTCAGCCGCAACTGGAAAAGCCTCCGGAAAGTCATCATCCAGAACTTCCTCAACAGCGTTTTCGGGAACATCTTCTGGCCGATCGTCTGGTTCGTCTCCAGAAGGTAATTCTGGTGCGTCCTCCGATGGAGCATCTTCCGGAATATCCTGCGGAAAGTCCACCACAGCAAGGATCTCGGAAGTATCCGGCACAGTATCATCTGGAATACCCGCTGGAAAGTCTGGAAAAACAAACGCCGCCACTGCAGCGACATGCGCTTCTGGAAAATCTTCTAAAGCAACTTCTGGAACAACATGTGAGGCAACGAGCTCTGGAAGCTCCCTGAAAGCACTTACCGTGGCCACACCGGTCACATCCACTGGATTAGCCTGTGCCCTGGTTTCCCCCGGTGCAACCTCGCCAGGAGGCGCCTTTGCCATAAGTGCCGCTTTGCTGAGAGCTCGCAAGAGCAGCAATAAAAAGTTCAAGAATCTGAACCTGGCCAGGGGCGAAATTATGCTGCCCTCCACATCCAAGCTGAAGCAACTCAATAGTCCGGCGGTGGACAGTCCCTCGTCCTCGACATCGTCCTCCTCCTCCACGCCGAATGCCTCCGTCGCTCCTCCGCCTTCGTTGGAGGGGGGAGTATCGGGCGGAGGGGGCGTGGTCAGTCCGGGTGAAGATGCGGCCCTGGTAAGTTGATTTTCAGATTGTCGGTGTTTGGTTTGCCGGTTCTGTTCCCAGGTGTTGCCCCCTTTTGCTTTTATTTATGAATATGTTTAAGCCGCTTTTTACCCGCCACCACCTTAACCACCTCCCGCAATCCACCAACCAAGTGATTTCGAGTTGCGTGTGCACCCTTTGCAGCACATACATATCCTCCTCCTTCTCGGCCAATGCCACAGTCCAATTCCCGCCAATGTAAATAAGAGAACCCCCTCAAGTTGGTTTACCCATGGTTCTGGTCTGGTTAGTAGCCCTCCCTCCCCCCTTTACACCCAACCACCCGCCTCTGACGCCATTGTTACCTGCTCGCTTACCTGCTTAATTGGCTTTTATGACGTTTTAGCGCTTGCAACTCTTCCACATGTGTCTGCCGCAGACGGTTGACGGTCACAGTGGCAATGGTGTCTGTTCCCCCAGCTTATACTTATGCTTAGTAACTTGTTTTTGCACCAATACCCCCCCTCTCAACCTCGCAAGTCACTGTAACCCCCAATGTCCAAGCGATCCCCTTCGAAAAGTTGCACTTGCTCCTGGTCCTTTGCATGCTTCTTTGTGCTTTACACGTTTACACTGGAAGTAACGATTGAACTGCTATCAAACGATTTAAAATTAAACAATTATTTTTATCCCTTCTTTGTTGAATCGTTTATAAAACAGATCAACTCAGGAGTTAAAAAAATATAAACATCAAAAAGTATCATATTTTAGGGCACTTTTTCGAAATCTTTAAAATCTTAAATACTTCAGAAATTTTTGTTTAATATGGCCTACGTTTAAATATTTGTAGTATGATCATTGCTTTACTTAAACCTTGCTATAACTTAAACCTATTTAATTTAATTTCTTGCTGTGTATCTTTTGCTTGCTATATATTACTTGCATTGCTTTCCGCTTCGCTTTTTGTGAGCGTGTAGTTAGTGGCATGAATTATTGATTTGCTCGGAACCCCGTTCCCAACTTCTTTTTCTCAACCCTAACCGAAACCCACTGATCCCTTTTATTTGTGTACTTTTCCAGAAGCGCGTCTTGAGCGAAATGCCCAATGAAGTTGCCCCCGAAGCCCCTGCATCCAACTGCCCGACAGCGGCAAATGGAGCGGCTACGGGAAAGGGATCTGCACCCAGTGGAAGTGCACCATCAGTGGCAACTTCTGCTGGAGGGGGCAGTAGTCCTAAATCCGGAACTGATGCAGGATCATCGACAGCATCAACGGCAGCGAAGCAAAAGAAGACGGTGACATTTAGGAATGTGCTGGAGACAAGCGATGATAAGTCGGTGGTCAAGCGGTTCTACAATCCCGATATCCGTATACCAATCGTCTCGATTATGAAAAAGGATTCCCTGAACCGGCCGCTGAATTACTCCAGAGGAGGCGAATGCATCGTGCGACCCTCGATTTTGTCAAAGATACTCAACAAAAGCTCCAACATCGATAAGCTGAACTCGCTTAAGTTTCGATCGGCGCCAGCGAGCTCATCTTCCTCAAACCAGGAATCAGGATCGGTATCCTCACCTAATGTATTTGGCCTATCACGCGCGTTTGGCGGTCCCATGGATGAGGAGGATGAGGGTGGCGTAACCTTTCGTCGCAATGATTCTCCCGAAGATCAAAACATGGCGGATGATGATGAAATGGATGAGGATGACGACGACGAAGAAGTCGATGAGGAGGAGGAAAATGAGGATGATGAAGCAGCCTCTGAAAAGAGTGCGGAGACAGAGAAAAGTGCAGGAGCCGAAGAGCGGGATTCAGAGGAGAAGCAACTGGTCATGGACTCGCATTTCGTTCTGCCCAAAAGGAGCACCCGGTCCTCTAGAATCATCAAGCCCAACAAGAGGCTGCTCGAAGAGGGTGCTATCAGCACCAAGAAGACCGTAACAGGTGGTGACTCCAAGGCTAAGAACCTCTTTGGAGCATCTTCCTCGAGTGCGGTTTCTTCGGCATCCATCTCCAACGCTCCTGCAAGTCTAAAGCTCGCCAAGGAGAGTTTTTCCAGCTTTGGCAGCCTAAAAACGAATAGCAGTACAGGTGGAAGCTTTGTGTTGCGGCAGCCGCGACTGCAATTCCAGGCGGATAGCAAGCCAGGACCCTTCGGTGGTGCCAAAGCAGGACCAACGTCGCCCGGTGTCATTCCGACGCCAGCCAATTCCCTGGCGGTTTCGACCTTCGGAACGCTGGCCAATCCCAGCACCAGTTCCGCAATAGGTTGGTTACATAATGGCAACATTAAATATTGTATTGTTCTTTATTTACCATTAATTTCTTCCCAGGAACTCTAACTCCCAGTGCCTGCTCCGTGTGCTCCGCGGCGGTCAGCAGCAAAGAGGTGGCTCAACCCCGCAAATATGGTGTCGTGGCCTGCGACGTGTGCAGAAAGTTCATCTCGAAGATGACCAAGAAATCCATATCGGCCAGTTCGAGCAGTGCCAATGCTTCCGCAGGCAGCCAACAGCAGCTGCAATGCAAGGGAAGCGAAGGTAAGTCCAAGATCATGCCCTCCCATCTGCATCTCACTAATGCTTCTTAAAAATTTCCGATACAGGATCAACATGCAGCATTCATTCGACCAAGAGCCAGTTAAAGAACTTTAAGAAGTTCTACAAGGATCGCTGCACCGCTTGTTGGCTGAGGAAATGCATGATCTCGTTTCAGCTGCCGGCAGCGCACAGGAGTAGATTGGGAGCCATTTTGCCACCGGGAATGCGAGGAGAGGCCTCTTCCCGAGAGGAAAAATCCACGGAACTGCTCTCTCCTACTGGCAGCATACGATTTACTTCCTCCGCCTCCTCTGCTTCGTCTTCTGTGGTTGCTTCTACTTCGGTCAAGTGGAAATCCAGCAGTGATTCCGCCTCAGCTTTGACCTCGATAAAGTCAAATCCCCTGGCGGAGAACAATGTCACCTTTGGCAGTACTCCACTGCTGCGTCCTGCGATTTTGGAGAAGCCTCTCTTCCTGAAGATAACCAATGCAGCAGATCAGAAGCTCACAGCTGCAGAAGCAATCAGTCCAAGTCTGACAAGGAAGACGAGTAAAACGGAAAAGGAGAAGACTACGGAACAGGAACAGGCCGAGAAGCCTCTCAGTCCCGCTTTGGTAGCAGTCAAGAAATCTGCAGTAGTGGAAACTCCAATTATAGAAGCACAAGCTCAAAAGGAGGAGTCACCACAAACTTCTTCAGCAATACAGCCCGCTTCTTCTAATGGATCTTCTCAAGGAATTGCTCAAGCAGAACCCAATGGGGAAACTAATGCTACGGGCGACAGCCTGAAACGTCAAAGGATTGATCTAAAGGGACCTAGAGTTAAACATGTGTGCCGCAGTGCCTCCATTGTGCTGGGACAACCCTTGGCCACCTTCGGCGAAGATCAGCCCGAGGAGGAGGCTGATGTGCAACAAGAAATTGCTGCTCCAGTGCCATCAGCAGTTCCAGAGCCTGTTCCTGAGAAACCAACGCAAATGGTTACGGATGAGAACGATAATTGTGCTAGCTGTAAAACTCCTCCTGTTGTGGAGGAAACGAAACCCAGTAAGTCCGCTGGAAGTACTCAAGCTGAAGTGAAGAAGGTAACAACAGGAGGAAAGGAAGCATCAGTAAATGCGGCTGGAGGTCAGGCACCTTTAACGGCAGCACCTGCGAAGGTTACAACAAGAAATGCAGCGGTTACATCCAACCTAATTGTGGCAGCCAGCAAAAAGCAGCGAAATGGGGACATTGTTACGTCTGGTTCGGTCAGTCAATCCGCCAACCAAACGCAAGGGCGCAAGGCCAAGGAGCAGCGACAGCAACGCACACTCATCTCCATCGATTTCTGGGAGAACTATGATCCTGCTGAAGTTTGCCAAACGGGTTTTGGATTGATTGTAACCGAAACTGTGGCTCAGAGGGCTCTGTGTTTCCTTTGCGGTTCCACGGGCCTGGATCCTCTGATCTTCTGCGCCTGCTGTTGTGAGCCATATCATCAGTACTGTGTCCAGGATGAGTACAACCTGAAACATGGATCTTTTGAGGATACCACGCTGATGGGCAGCCTGCTGGATACGACGGTAAATGCGTCCACTGGACCATCATCATCGTCCCTAAATCAACTGACACAGCGTCTGAATTGGTTGTGTCCACGCTGCACCGTTTGCTACACATGCAATATGTCATCGGGGTCCAAAGTCAAGTGCCAGAAGTGTCAGAAGAACTATCACAGCACGTGCTTGGGCACTAGCAAGAGACTTCTGGGAGCTGATCGTCCTTTAATATGCGTCAATTGCTTGAAATGCAAGTCTTGCTCCACCACTAAAGTATCGAAATTTGTGGGGAACCTTCCCATGTGTACGGGCTGCTTTAAGCTGCGCAAGAAGGGCAACTTTTGCCCAATATGCCAGAGATGCTACGATGACAATGACTTTGATTTGAAAATGATGGAATGCGGCGATTGTGGCCAATGGGTTCATTCGAAGTGCGAAGGTCTCAGCGATGAGCAATACAATCTACTGAGCACTTTGCCGGAATCCATCGAGTTTATCTGCAAGAAGTGTGCGCGCAGAAATGAGAGTTCTAGGATAAAGGCTGATGAGTGGCGGCAGGCGGTGATGGAAGAGTTCAAAGCGAGTCTCTACAGTGTTCTCAAGCTGCTCAGCAAATCTCGGCAGGCTTGCGCCCTTCTCAAGCTGAGTCCCCGCAAGAAAATGCGTTGCACCTGCGGAGCATCCTCGAACCAAGGGAAACTGCAACCAAAAGCCCTTCAGTTTAGTAGTGGATCGGATAACGGTTTGGGCAGCGACGGTGAGTCCCAGAACAGCGACGATGTGTACGAGTTCAAGGAGCAGCACCAACGGAATGTGAATATGAACAAGTCACGAGTGAAGTCCCTGCCCTGTTCCTGCCAACAGCACATCAGTCATCCGCAATCCTTTAGCCTGGTGGACATTAAGCAGAAGATTGCTGGCAACTCATATGTTTCCCTGGCGGAATTCAACTATGATATGAGTCAGGTCATCCAACAGAGTAATTGCGATGAACTGGACATTGCCTATAAGGAGTTGTTGAGTGAACAGTTTCCCTGGTTCCAAAACGAAACGAAAGCCTGCACGGATGCCTTAGAGGAGGATATGTTCGAGTCCTGTTCGGGAGCTAACTACGAGGATTTGCAAGATGGAGGAGGAGGAAGTGCTTCTGTTTATAACGAACACTCCACCTCGCAGGCAGAGTCGCGTTCCGGTGTGTTGGATATTCCTCTGGAGGAGGTTGATGACCTCGGCAGCTGTGGCATTAAGATGCGCTTGGATACCAGAGTCTGTCTCTTTTGCCGGAAGAGCGGCGAAGGTTTATCGGGAGAGGAGGCAAGGCTGCTGTACTGCGGTCATGATTGCTGGGTTCACACCAATTGTGCCATGTGGTCAGCGGAGGTATTCGAGGAGATCGATGGATCGCTGCAAAATGTCCACAGTGCGGTGGCCAGGGGCAGGATGATCAAGTGCGTGGTGTGTGGAAACCGAGGAGCGACTGTCGGATGCAATGTGCGATCCTGCGGTGAGCACTACCACTATCCCTGTGCCAGAAGCATCGATTGCGCCTTTCTCACAGACAAATCCATGTATTGCCCCGCTCATGCCAAGAATGGAAATGCCCTGAAGGCCAATGGTTCCCCCTCTGTGACATATGAATCCAACTTTGAAGTATCCCGACCCGTGTACGTGGAATTGGATAGAAAGAGGAAGAAGTTGATTGAACCAGTTCGAGTGCAATTCCACATTGGATCCTTGGAGGTGCGGCAGTTGGGAGCCATTGTCCCCAGATTTTCAGATTCCTACGAGGCCGTGGTTCCCATTAATTTCCTGTGCAGTCGTCTGTATTGGTCGTCGAAAGAACCCTGGAAAATAGTAGAGTACACCGTGCGCACCACAATTCAGAACAGTTCGTCCACCCTAACAGCCCTGGATGTGGGTAGAAACTATACGGTTGATCACACAAATCCAAATAGCAAGGAGGTTCAGTTGGGCATGGCTCAAATTGCCCGTTGGCACACAAGTCTGGCGAGGAGTGATTTCCTCGAAAATGGCGGAGCGGATTGGAGCGCAGAGTTCCCCAATCCGAACTCCTGCGTGCCACCCGATGAAAACACGGAAGAGGAGCCTCAACAGCAGGCTGATTTACTCCCCCCAGAGATCAAGGATGCCATTTTCGAGGACCTCCCCCACGAACTTCTCGATGGCATCTCCATGCTGGACATATTCATGTATGAGGATCTGGCCGATAAGACAGACTTGTTTGCCATTAGCGAGCAATCCAAAGATGGCACTCAGGCAATGACTTCCAATCAAGCCCATAATCAAAATCAACAAGCAGGAGTAGGAGCAGTTTCTGTTAGCATCTGTGATGAGGATACCCGAAATTCGAATACGAGCTTGGGAAACGGCTGGCCAGCCAGCAATCCCGTGGAGGATGCGATGCTATCGGCAGCCAGAAACTCGAGTCAAGTGCAGATGCTCAAGACACTGGCCTGGCCGAAGCTGGACGGGAATAGTGCCATGGCCACGGCCATCAAGAGACGGAAGCTGTCGAAGAACTTGGCCGAAGGAGTGCTGTTAACCCTGAGCAGTCAGCAACGAACCAAGAAGGAGATGGCCACCGTGGCGGGCGTGTCCCGAAGGCAATCCATTAGTGAAGCTTCCACCGAAGGGGTAGCCACCACATCTGGATCAGTGAGAAGTAAGAGCTTCACCTGGAGTGCAGCAAAGCGTTATTTCGAAAAGAGCGAAGGACGCGAGGAGTCATCCAAGATGAGGATAATGCAAATGGACGGAGTGGATGACTCAATCACCGAATTTCGTATAATTTCCGGAGATGGGAATCTTTCAACGGCTCAGTTCAACGGCCAGGTCAAATGTGATAGGTGTCAGTGCACTTACAGGAATTACGATGCCTTCCAGCGTCATTTGCCATCGTGTGGCCAAACAATGACCACCAATGAATCCGAATCTGACGTGAATGCAACGGCAGGCAACACAAATCCAGGCCAACTGAGTGCAGAAAGTATAAACGAACTGCAAAAGCAACTGCTAGCGAATGCAGGTGGTCTAAATTACCTTCAAACAGCAGCATCGTTTCCTCAAGTCCAGAGTCTCGGATCCCTAGGACAGTTTGGTTTGCAGGGATTGCAGCAACTCCAACTGCAACCACAATCCCTGGGCAATGGCTTCTTCTTATCCCAACCGAATCCCACTACCCAAGCGAACACAGATGATTTGCAGATCTATGCGAATTCGCTGCAAAGTTTGGCTGCCAATCTGGGTGGAGGTTTCACTTTGGCTCAACCCACAGTGACAGCTCAGGCGCAACCCCAATTGATAGCTGTTTCCACCAATCCCGATGGCACCCAGCAGTTTATCCAAATCCCGCAGACGATGCAGGCCACCACGCAGCCAACGGCAACCTATCAGACCCTACAGGCCACAAATACGGATAAGAAGATAATGCTTCCCCTGACGGCAGCAGGAAAACCAATGAAGACAGTGGCCACCAAGGCGGCTCAACAGGCGGCGGTCAAGCAGAGGCAACTGAAGTCCGGCCACCAGGTGAAGCCGATTCAGGCCAAGTTGCAACCGCATCCCCAGCAGCATCAACAGCAGCAACAGGCTCAGGTGCAGCAACCCATCACCGTGATGGGTCAGAATCTCCTCCAGCCGCAGCTGCTGTTTCAGAGCAGCGCCCAGTCGCAGGCACCGCAACTAATCCTACCGCAGGCTCAACCTCAGAACATAATCTCGTTTGTAACCGGAGACGGAAGCCAGGGACAGCCCCTGCAGTACATCTCGATACCCACAGCGGGGGAGTACAAGCCGCAGCCTCAGCCCACGGCGACGCCTACTTTCCTGACAACTGCTCCCGGCGGAGGTGCCACCTATCTGCAAACGGATGCGAGTGGAAATCTAGTGCTCACTACCACACCCACCAATTCGGGACTGCAAATGCTGACGGCGCAATCTCTGCAAGCACAACCTCAGGTGATAGGAACGCTCATTCAACCGCAGACCATTCAACTGGGAGGAGGAGCAGATGGTAACCAGGCAGGTGGTAATCAACAGCCCTTAATTTTGGGCGGGACGGGCGGAGGAACTTCTGGTCTTGAGTTTGCCACCACCACGCCCCAGGTGATCCTGGCCACCCAACCGATGTACTATGGCCTGGAGACCATTGTCCAGAATACGGTCATGTCGTCGCAGCAATTCGTGTCCACTGCAATGCCAGGAATGCTCAGCCAGAATGCCAGCTTTTCCGCCACCACCACACAGGTATTCCAGGCTAGCAAAATAGAACCGATTGTGGATCTGCCCGCGGGCTATGTGGTGCTCAATAATACAGGAGATGGAACCGGTGCAGGGACATTCCTCAACGCAGCCAGTGTGTTGCAACAGCAATCGCAGGATGATGCGACTACGCAGCTCCTGCAAAATGCCAACTTCCAGTTCCAGACGGTGCCCACATCCTCGGGAGCCTCCACATCAATGGATTACTCCTCACCCATTATGGTGACAGCCAAGATTCCGCCAGTTACGCAAATGAAGAGAACAAATGCTCAAGCCAAGGCCGCGGGACTTTCAGGAGTAAGCAAAGTGCCACCGCAGGTGGTCAACAAGGTGCTGCCCACCAGCATAGTCACCCAGCAGGCCCAAGTGCAGCTAAAGAACTCTAATCTCAAGCAATCTCAGGTAAAGGGCAAGGCAGCATCGGGAACGGGAACCAATTGTGGAGCACCACCCAGTATTGCTTCGAAGCCGCTGCAGAAGAAGACCAATATGATTCGACCCATTCACAAGCTGGAGGTGAAACCCAAAGTAATGAAGCCCACGCCCAAGGTGCAGCATCAAAATCAAGTCTTGTTGCAGCAGCAGCAACAACAACAACAGCAGCAGCAAATGCAGCAGCAAATTCCGGCCGTCGTGGTCAGTCAAGTCCCCAAGGTTACGATCTCACAGCAGCGAATCCCAGCGCAGCCACAGCAGCAGCAGCAACTTCAGCAGACGCAGTTGATCCACATTCCCCAACAGCAGCAGCATCAGCAGCAACAACAACAGCAACAACAACAGCAGCTGCAGCAGCAACAGGTACAGGTACAGGTTCAGCCATCGATGCCCATCATCACCCTGGCCGAAACACCCGTGCTGCAAACCCAATTCGTGATGGAACCTCAAGTCCTGGAGCAGCAGGAGCTGGCCAACCGGGTGCAGCATTTCTCCACCAGCAGCAGTGGTAGTAGTAGCAACTGTTCCCTGCCCACCAATGTGGTAAATCCCATGCAACAACAAGCACCACCACCAACCACGAGCAGTTCGACGACGAGGCCAACAAATCGGGTGCTACCAATGCAGCAGCGCCAGGAACCAGCTCCTTTGTCCAACGAGTGTCCCGTGGTTCCATCGCCCACTCCGCCGAAACCTGTAGAACAACCGGTTATCCAGCAAATGACCAGCGCCAGTGCTTCCAAGTGTTATGCCCAAAAGACTGCATTACCCTCACCTGTTTACGAGGCGGAACTTAAAACTAACTCGGTTTTGGAGAGCATTGTGCCAGAGGTCACGATGGACGACATCATGGAGGAACAGCCGGCCACCGAGTCGATTTATACGGAGGGACTGTACGAGAAACATTCACCGGCGGAGGCCAAGACCGAGCAGCTTCTCCTCCAGCAGCAGCAACGCGAGCAACTCAGTCAACAGCTGGCCAACAGCGGTTATCTGCTCGACAAGCATGCCTTCCAAGTGGAACCCATGGAAACGGATGGCTACAGGGAGGAAGATCTCGAGGAGGAGGAGGACGAGGATGATGACTTCAGCTTGAAGATGGCCACATCAGCGTGCAACGATCACGAGATGTCTGACAGCGAGGAGCCGGCAGTCAAGGATAAGATCAGTAAGATTCTCGACAATCTGACCAACGATGACTGTGCGGACTCTATAGCCACTGCGACGACAATGGAAGTTGAAGCCAGTGCTGGTTACCAGCAAATGGTGGAGGACGTCCTGGCCACCACAGCCGCAGCATCAGCGGCTCCCACCGAAGAGTTTGAGGGTACACTGGAAACCGCAGCCGTCGAAGCCGCTGCCACATACATAAACGAAATGGCCGATGCCCATGTCCTGGAACTGAAGCAGCTACAGAATGGAGTGGAACTGGAACTGAGGAGGAGGAAAGAGGAGCAACGTACGGCTACACAGGGGCAGGAGCCATCCAAGGCCACGGTCGTCGTGCCCACAGCAGCTGCTCCAGAGCCACCACCTCCCATTCGAGAGCCGAAGAAGATCAGTGGTCCGCACTTGCTCTACGAAATCCAGAGCGAAGATGGCTTCACGTACAAATCAAGTTCCATAGCAGAGATCTGGGAGAAGGTCTTTGAGGCAGTGCAGGTGGCCAGGCGGGCCCACGGACTCACTCCGCTGCCAGAGGGTCCTCTGGCCGATATGGGTGGCATCCAGATGATTGGCCTCAAAACGAATGCCCTGAAGTATCTTATTGAACAGTTGCCGGGCGTGGAGAAGTGCTCAAAGTACACTCCCAAGTATCACAAGCGAAATGGCAACGTGTCCACAGCAGGGAGTGGCGGGCATGGAGGGAATACGGGCGGAAGCAGTGTAGCCGCTGCCCTGGCATCGGCCACTGGTGGAGATTCGCAGGGCCTGCTCGACTATGGATCGGATCAGGATGAGCTGCAGGAGAATGCCTTCGATTGCGCCCGCTGTGAGCCGTACGCCAATCGCAGCGAGTACGATATGTTCAGTTGGTTGGCCTCGAGGCATCGTAAACAGCCCATCCAGGTGTTTGTCCAGCCATCAGACAATGAGTTGGTGCCTAGGTAAGAGTATTCACCTTTTTTTCAGAAGTTAATAATTTATTAACCGGGGAATTTCTTTGATTTGCTTAGGAGGGGAACCGGCAGCAATCTACCCATGGCCATGAAGTATCGCACGCTGAAGGAGACCTACAAGGATTATGTTGGAGTCTTCCGATCGCACATCCATGGTCGTGGCCTCTACTGCACCAAGGACATTGAAGCGGGTAAGAGAGATATATTTAATGATAGAAGTTTAGTACATTTAATTGATTTGAAACTTGTTTTTTCCAGGTGAAATGGTTATTGAATACGCTGGTGAGTTGATTCGTTCCACGCTGACAGACAAAAGGGAGCGATACTATGACGGTCGTGGCATCGGCTGCTATATGTTCAAGATCGATGATAATCTCGTGGTTGATGCCACCATGCGCGGCAATGCGGCTCGATTTATAAATCACTCCTGTGAGGTGAGTACAAAACTTGACTGCTCTATGGCATTAGAGATGCTAAAGTATTTTTTCCTTTCAGCCGAATTGCTACTCGAAAGTGGTAGACATCTTGGGACACAAGCACATCATCATCTTTGCGCTGCGTCGAATCGTTCAGGGCGAGGAGCTGACCTACGACTATAAGTTCCCCTTCGAGGAGGAAAAGATACCTTGCTCATGCGGTTCGAAGAGGTGTCGGAAGTACTTAAATTAAGGGAAAGGTCAATGACAGGGATAGGAACCAAGAAGGACGCTGGGCGTCCGAATTAATCCGTATACTCAGAAACTGGGGTTGATTTTTCCAAAAGATCTGAAAGATCCTAGGGATGGAAAGTGATTAGGGCACTTTAAGGCAACGCTGACCTGTATACATCGATTTAATATTATTTTTGCCCTCCTGCCTGAAGAAAATCCAAAACATTTTCGAATAAAGTATTGTAAAACCATAGTCCAATACAACAAACTACTCTAACAGTTTAAACTAAATAGTACACAATATAGTACATCACTCAGATGTAGTTTTACATACAGCTATTAACTCGTTCTGATTGGACTATCGTAATCGATTTTTAATTATTGCCGTATTTATAGTAATTATTTTATTTTTTTAAACTTTTATTACAAATAGTGATTGATCAAATATTTTCTTAGACCAACTAAGAAAAACATAGACGAGAGATGCCTAGATTTTCTTTTAGGCAAGGAATGGCAAAAGTATTATTAAAATAACAGGCTATTAGTTGTGCAATGATTATATTCTGTCCCCTTTTAATTGTGAAAATCAAAAAACCATTTGTGAACAGAAAAAAGCACACCTGGAATGAGAATTGAAACACTTGTAGTTAACGGTTATATCGATCTATGTTTGGTCAATCGTGATACTTTTCGTTTTACAACCCCCATACGTCTTAAGTAGTTTATATGTACAAGTTAAACAGTTGATATTATTATATGGTCCTATATCTAAAAACAACCCGGCACATATTAGGCAACGAAGCAAGTAGACTCCGAGCAATCGGAACAGAACAGATCGGAAAGAACAGAAACTCGACGACGTCAGTATTCAGGGGGAGAAGAATTAATTGTATATTAAATATGTTACGTATAGTAATACGCCGATCAGTTAGCTAACTAGACTAAGGCTCCACAGATTCTATAAACAACATACACACATAACTAAGCTAAGCTGATAAATATAACTCTTGTTGGGCTTATGCGAATGACAGATAAACGATGGGAGACATTAAAAACAATTACTTACAGGGGCTTGTGTTAGATTGTACATATATTGCATACGAATTATAAATATCTATATTATATATACTACTGTAATGATAAATTAACTAACCTTAAGTTACCAGGATTGTGTAAGAAGAAACTATTTTATGTAGAGCTCCGCGTATTTATGTTTGTTAACAATTAACCAACTGATTAATTGATTGAACTACGAATAATATCCGCAACCACTTGCTTATATATATATCTATTTAGGGAACGAAACCAAGCATCACCCTTGAAATTATTGTATTGTGAGCAGGCAAACCACAACAACACCAACACCAATAACCAATTGTAATTGTACGAACTCCATTGATTGTATATTTATTATTTTATACCTAAGTTTTAAAGCATGTACATTTTTGTGACCATTTGTTTGCCTTGATCGGAGCCCAAGCATAATCATAATTTGTAACGCCTAACCTTAGTTCAGCTCCCTTGTATTCTACTAGTTTAACGATTGTTTCGCTTAAGACTAGCATTAGTCCGCTCTGGTATTTGTCCAAAATTGTACACACACAGCAGGCAGATATGTATATTCCTATCGGGGCGATCGGTCGGACTTGTACAGGCAAAGTTCCATAGCATTTTTTGGCAGCCATTCAAGACGCGCGCACTTTTTGCACGCTGTCGCGGAATTTTATATTTTTATTCCCTAAAGAAAAAAGTTTAATAAACTACAGATTAAAATTCAAATTGCTTTCTTGTTCTAACTTTTATGTAAAATATACGTAATGTAATATATGTATCAGTGGATCTCTTTGTACTGCCGCCAGGCGCGTCGGCTTCTTCCGCTGCAGGAATCGGAGGAATCGGATGACTCCGAATGCTCGATACGCTGCTTGGCTTCTTGAGCGGCTCTGGCTGCATTGAGGGCCGCCTTCTTGGTCTTCTCGAAGTCTATCCGAGCTTCGCTCAGTTGTCGCATCAGCACATTGACCCTTCGCTGGGCAGCCTCTAAGAGGGCCGACTTGTCGCTCAGCGACTGTTGCCACACGGCGTATACTTGTTCCGAGGTATCCCGGTTATCCTTGGCCAGCTTGTGGCTTATGGTCAGTGTCTTTAGTTCCTGCTGTCCCAGATTGTGCGCCTTGTTGGCCAGCATGGCATTCGCCTCGGCCGTGATCAGCTCCTGGTTCTCCTCCTGCACCACCATCTCGGCCTCCCGCACCTCCGCCTCCAGTTGCTCCAGCACCTGACCCTTCCCGGCGAGCACCGCCTCGGCGGCTTTGGCGGCGGCGGATGCCTTGTCGGCATATTCGTTTTTGATTTTATCGGCGGCCACCTTGACGGCCGAGGCCATATCCTCGTTGGCCTTCTTGGCTTCATTGGCGGCCTGAACGGCGATGCCGGAGGACCTCTGCTTGGCATTACCTTGATGTCGTAGCTGCTTCTTTGGCTGGGAGCCACTCGATTCGCCTGACATGTCGCAAGTAGCTGAAGCTGTTCCCACGCCGCCATCGCCGAAACTCTTCATCGGGTCCGTATCCTCCGGCTGCATGTGCTTCCGGCGCGTTCGATAATGACCAGGGCCGGTGGCGGATGCCTGGAGCGAGGACAAAGCAATGATAAGCAGCATGATCTGAACGTCTATCCGCATTTTCCGTAGTCTCGGGCATTTTTCCGACTGTCAATGCCTGTCAAGACCGGAAATCGAGATTATGCTCTATTGCCAGGCAATGTGCCTAATCCTGCTCAACGCTGCTTGCGTTTCCCGGAGCCATCTAGCCATGTCAGGCGAAAAGGTGAGTGGTAATCTACGAATCCAAAGGTCAGCACTCACTCTTTATTTTTCCCTTTAGGTGGCCATCAAAGGTCCCGATTTAGTTTGGTTATACGACACTGGCGGAGGCGGTGGAGGATCACCCGATGCATCAGGATGCGATGCAGCTGCGGAAGCCCAAAAATCTTGTGGTCTCAGCCAGAAGGGTGCCAAGAACAAGGCCTCCAGCATAGCGGTGAAGGCCGCCCAGGATGCAAAGGCTGCAAATGATGCCCAGGTGGCCGCCGGCGAGGCAGCCTCGCTGCAAGTGAAAGTGGAACTGGCCGACAAGGCCGTCCAAGCGGCTCGGGCGGCGGAGGCTGCTCTGGCGGGCAAACAGCAGATCATGGAGCAACTGGAGCTCGAGCAAAAGGAGTCGGAGGCGGTGGTGGGCGAGGTGGAGAACTCGCTGCAGAGCACCCAGATAAATGCCGAATCCGCCGTAAGAGCCCTCTCCGATGCCAAAACCCAGTTGAATCAACTGCGAATCCTGGTTAATGAGGCCACCGCTCAGATGGGCAACATCGAAGGGTTTGCCCATGGTGCCCAGATGGAGCTGGAAGAGAAGTCGCAGCTTTTGGAGGCGGCCAAGCGGCGGGTGGAGGGCATCTCCAGGCAAGTGATCTCCGCCAGGCAGGATTACGACAAAACGAAGAAGGCGGCTTACAAAGCAGCCTGTGCTGCAGTGGAGGCCAAGCAAAAGGCTCAACGGACGCAGCGGGAGATCAACTCAGCGTCCTCTTCGAGCTAGAAAAGGTTATTTTAAGGATGGTGAAATAAAATCCATATTTTATGTGGTTCAGAAGGGAAGACATTTATAATTTTGTATATTTATGTTCCGAATGATCCGTTGTTAATTTTGGTTAATTTTTTAATTATTAAATGAATATATATATTTTTAATCAAAGAAATTACTAAGTAACCCACTCAAACATCAACAAAATTTAACAGTTTGGTATTTAAAAATCGTATTTGTTATGAATGCCGCGAATTCTTAAGTAAGCAAAACATCTTAACCAACTTTTATTTTGTATTTATTATGGAATGAGATAGAAGAATTACAAAACTAAGAATTATTTAATGAATTTTAATATTTAACGAACTAATAAAAGAAAATTAAATGAATTAGCCGTATCGCTGCATTAATATCAAAGAAATTTTGATGGAAAAGTGGCCCTATTGTTTTTAGGAGTTTTTAATCGTATAATTATGTTATGTCAAACTGGCGTATTTTAAGGATTGTTAATATTTGATCGATCAGATCAGGCTTTCCGAATGGAGTCAGAGCTGGATGTTTCCAAATTTTCGATCGGAATATGCCTGGCACGAAAGCGCTGCTCATCGTCCTGCTACTGCTCCATGCGTGTCCCCGACTGGAGAGCTTCCACTACCGACCTGCCCAACCGAATGCCAAGCACTGTCTGTCCAGTTTGTACGGGGAGGCCAGCGTCGATGGATCGGAGACAGGAGGCGGAGGCGGATCCGGCTGTTCGGAACAGACCGGGAAGAAGGCCAGCTGCAGTGGTACCGGCGGCGGCGTCTTGGGTCGGGGCGATCCCAAGGCCAAAGCGTCGAACATTGCCCAGAAAGCCGCTCTGGAGGCAAAAGCAGCCAGCGATTCCCAAATGGCAGCTGCCGAGGCGGCTGCTTCACAGGTCAAATCCGAATTGGCCGCCAAGGCAGCCCAATCTGCGCGAGCGGCGGAGGCGGCACTGGCCGGAAAACAGCAGATCGTGGAGCAACTGCAGCAGGAGATGACCGAGGCGGATGCGGTGGTCAGTGAGGTGACCTCTTCGCTGCAAAATACCCAGGCGAATGCCAATGCCGCCGCTTCGGCTGCCCACGAGGCGCAGACGCAACTGAATCAGCTAAAGAATCTGGTGATAGCCGCCACCGCCAATATGGCCAATATCGAGAACGTGGCCAGTGGGGCGCAGCAGGAGCTGGCCGAGAAGACGCAGCTCCTCGAGGCGGCCAAGCATCGGGTGGAGAATCTCGGCCGGCAAATGACCGATGCCAAGTCGGACTTCGAGAAGACCAAGCAGGCGGCCTACAAGGCAGCCTGTGCAGCGGTGGAGGCCAAGCAGAAGGCCCAGAGGTCGCGGCGGATGACCCACCAACAGCAGGTGCGATGGGGTCCAAGGAAAATGGCAGGAAAGTTCGCCAACGGGGAGGCCAAGATGTAGCATCAAACTTTGGGCTCAGTCGATCTTTTGTATATTTTGTTATGTTTCGCTTTTCTTTAGTTTAGTCTATTAAAAGTTAAGGTGTTTTATTTATAAATCATTTAACAATTAAGGGTCTTGTTATTTGTTTTTAGAAACTTCAAATATGAATTCAAATATAAAAGCGTTACTTCTCCGCTGTTAAATTAACATGGTGACTGTTAGGCGCACTGTTAGCCGGGTGATGGGCAGCACTGCTCGAACAGCTGTTCAAAATGTTATAAAATCAACCGGAAAATTGTTCAAGATATTTATTATTTAGTTTTATATTAAAACAGCCTTATAAACCATGCTAATAAGAAGAATTAAGTGCCTCCAGTATCTGGGAATCCGCCACAACAGTTCGCACTATGTGACAACTCCAATTTTCTATGTAAATGCAGGTGAGTGTGTTTTGGGTTCATTAAAATGGGATTGTAATGAATAAAATTTAAACTTTTGGATAGCTCCTCACATTGGTCACCTCTACTCGGCGGTTATAGCCGATGCCCACTGTCGCTACCAGAGATTAAGGAACCCGGAGAAGGATGTAAGGCTCTGTACGGGAACGGATGAGCATGGCACCAAGATCCAACAGGCGGCGGCTCTTCACGGGATTCCCGTGGCCAACTATTGCGATGACATATCGGAGCGATATCGGGAGGTGTTCCGTGCTGCCAGTATCCAGCCGGAGGACTTTATACGCACCACGGAGGAGCGACACAAGCGGGCAGTGGCCCATTTCTGGGTAAGATAGGGCTATCATTATGGTTCCATGCTGAAAAGAATGTATTGCTTACTACCAAGTCCGTTTTATAAGTTATTTACTTACTCCGTAATACGGAGTTTGCATACAAATAAGAGTTTCTATCTTAGAGATCTCTTATAATATTAATGTAAAAACTTTGTAATCGTTTACAGGCTACAATATTTGGATTACTTATCTCAAAAACTGGCAAAAAACATTTATTACCTTATATATAAAAATTTGCAACTATCTTGTTGAATAATATATTGTTTTTTTTTTAAGGTAAAGAAGCTAGGAAAATAGGACTATGTCTAAAATTATTAAATTTTTTAAGTTCATCAACGGAAACCCGAAAATTTCATAGAACTTTTCCGTTCCCAAATTCCATAGATTCCTTAATATTAACGTATTTATCCTTAATCCTTAGCGCACTCTTCACACACGAGGCCACATCTATTCGGCTGCCTACAGCGGTTGGTATTGCGTGTCCGACGAAACCTTCCTCACCGACTCCCAGCTGAGATTGGATGAGTCCACCGGCAGCTGTTACTCGCTGGAATCTGGGCATCCCGTCGAGTGGACCGAGGAGACCAACTACATGTTCCGGCTGTCGCAATTCCAGGACGATGTGCGCCATTGGGTGAAGCAGGAGGCTCGCATCCGGCCGGCCAAGTTCGAAAAGATTTTGCTAGACACTCTCAGCGAACCACTGCCGGATGTATCGGTATCCCGTCCTTCCAACCGCGTTCATTGGGCCATTCCGGTTCCGGATGATGATACACAAACGGTCTACGTCTGGCTGGATGCTCTGGTCAACTATCTCAGCTCTGTGGGATATCCCAATGAAGGGGTAAGTTTAATTCGATTTGTTTTGATATTTCTTATTAATTTGATATTTATTATTTTTTCAAAAGAAAATTGGTACTTTGTATTTGGTAGAATTATCCCTTACACTTTTAGTTTTTGAAATCATCTAACTAACCCCTCTTACCATTTTAGTTCTCCGCCCACTGGCCACCGGCGCAGCAGGTGATCGGCAAAGACATCCTCAAGTTTCACGGCATCTACTGGCCCGCCTTTCTCCTGGCCGCCGGTCTGGAGCCTCCTGGGCAGCTCTACATCCACTCGCACTGGACCGTCGACGGGCAGAAGATGTCGAAGAGCAAGCACAACGTGGTGGATCCCGTCCAGGCGGCCCGCCTGTACACAATGGAGGGCCTGAGATACTTTCTACTGCGGGAGGGCGTGGCCCACAGCGATGGCAGTGAGTAAATCGAAACCGCGAAATCCCTTTGATGTCTGTGGCTTGTTCACTTTGCGGCTGCAATGCCATGTGGCCTGGCCAGCATGGAAGAAGGAATAGGCAGGGTTAGGGATTGTGGGCTGGAATATGGCCCTGCCTGCGGTTATTCAAATAGTTTTTCCATCAAATTATCAACCGAAACTGTTGAGGTTGCCTTCAAGTGGGTGTCCGTATGTGAGTGGCCATCTGTCGTCGTTAGTTTTACGGCAATGGTTACCTCTGCTTTAATTTGCATTTCAATTTTATGCCCGAACTGCCAAGCCGAAAGAGGAACCTAAAGTCGAGAACTGGGCAAAAGTTTTTGGTCCGACAGATGAAGACAGGAGAAGGAGGCGAGTGCTGACTTTTGTTTATTTGCCTCGAAAGTTTTCGTATCCCGAACTTGCAGCATTTGCATAAGGTTGAGGATGGGATGGGGTGAAAACAGTTTTGGGGCAAAGTTTCCGTTTCCGTGAGGAATGCTCTCAATTGTCTGATAGATATGATTACGTTTGCCATTGGTGCGGGCTATCGAACAGAAAGCAATTAACAGACTTCGCTGGGTGTCACGGGATGCGTTTTGATTGATTCGCCAACCTTTTTCGGGTTTTTCATTTGCATAAATTGCTGGCATACCCGCCTCCCTCTCATAAAATGTAATTTTCAATTATTGCTGACTTGGCCTTTCCGACGGATTTTCCAGACAGCCGGCTGCTTTTCACGTTTGCCTTTATTCAATTTGCGCTTGTTGATGTTTCTCTTTTTCATTTTTTTTATGGCCCGCTGCCTTGCGGCTAATTTAATTGCATTTTTATTGCATTTGCCCGGCAAATTGAAACCAAAAAACAATGAAAAAAGTGCGAACTGCTGCAGTGCGTCGGCGTCGCATAATTAAATTACAAAAGTTCGACATCGCGGGCATTTTGCATATTTTTCGGGCCATGAATGATTTATGCCGCGCGGCAGATAAATTTACTTTAATTCGCGCCGACTGCCGTCCATTAGGCGGAAAATCACTTACTTTCCATCAAACAGTTTGCCACAAATTCGATATTGCGGCCCAAGGTGACATCCGTTTTTCAGAAAGCTGTCATCGGGAGAACATCATTATTAGATGCTCAAGTTTTCATTACAGGCCAAACTTCCGGAACACAGAAATTGCATTTCGTATTTGAGGACATAACAGCTGCTGGTAAAGGAGCAGAGATTGTGAAAGGACCACCAGGACCACCAGCATCTGCGGTTATGTTAGAAAAAGTTGCCCAGGAAATGCAAATAGGGGAGGTGCGCTGCTGATGCAATCAACTTCCCTGGGGCGTCACTCAATTTTAAAATTTGAATACATCAACTTGGGGAACATCTTTGTGGCCCTTTTAAAATGTGTACAACTGAGCTAAACTATCTTTATCTATCTTTGATTTAAAGAGATAATAAAGGTAATAGTTAAGTACAACGGTTTTTAGGTTTAATACGTAATAAATTTCATGGTTTTATCAAGATTCTAGGTAGACGTTTCTGATGTTCGGTGTACATTGTACAAACACGCATGAAATAATTCAGTTTCTGATGGTTTTTCGTCTCACATTTTCCAACAAAAATTTTGGTGCATGTCAATTTCATTTTGATTTTTTTAGCTTTGCCCATGAATTGTTAGAGATAATTAATTATGAAATCGCAAAATCAAACCATGCTTATTTTGCTTGAAGAAGATAATGATAATTGAAATATTTCTAATGATTCATATGAGTCATAAGCCCCTTGAGCTCTGACCCGAAAAAATACATTGATAGGGAATGGATCATAAAAAATCAGGGTTCTACTGATAGCACATACGATGCCGCATTCTACACATAAATTTGAATTTCTGGCAATTCCCAAAAAAATTCCAAGATAGGAAATATGCACAAAATTTAAACAAATTTTTTATTAATATGTCTGTCAGGGGTTTTTAAAAACAGGCGGAGTTTAAAATTTAAATTTCCTGCATTTAATTATTTTTCCTATATTGCAACGCATAGCGTATTTCATCGACAGTCATGCTGCGGGCTACGCGAGTTGTGGTGGTGGGTGGTGGGTCTGTGGAAAGATTGACATAGAGGTCAGTGATCGCTCACTGAAAATGTCTTGTTTTTCACTCACACTTTTCGTTGGTGCATAGTGTGTCGTCATTGAGTTTAAAACTGGTCAGCATAGGCAGCTCGTTCGTTATGTTGAAGAATTTCACGTACATCTGAGCGGCCCTTCCACTTCTTACGTTGCTATCGCACTCTTCATTGGAGGGATACGGATTGAGATAGTCGACTTGATCCTACACAGAAATTTCAGTTAAGATCATATTTCAAAGACTCCATTCGAATACATACCACGTTGGCGCCATGTGCTGTGAACTTTGCCTCCCAGTAAAATTCCTTCAGGTCGGTGCGGTGCGCCGTAAAAACGCCTATAAAGTCTCTTCCCAAGTTCATTGTTGCATAAGTGAAATACTCATCGCAATTGCTTTTCGGAAAGTGCACGGCCAGAACCGAGATCAGAGAAACAAAAAAGCAAACCCAAAATGTGATAGACATTGCGATGCTGATGAAGGCTGGTCGAAGACTAATTGTATTATGTTGTGACTTTCACTTGGAACGGGAATATATAGGAGCGACGGATTCACTGAGGGAAACCAGAACACAAAATAACAAGATTGGAAATATTAAATCCAATAATAGGCATACCTTTGCAAAGGGTATTATATACAGTCACAATTCTGTATCGCATGAAGGCCGCACATTAATCCTATAAAGAATATATATTCTTAACCCGCTTCATGGAAAACAACATAAATTCGTTGATTTTTGATTCAAAAGCTGATTTTAAATTTAACGGATTAATCGTAAAGCTATATAAAATGGCTTCTATACATAAAATTCGCATTGCCAACGCTAGCTACCTATTTGTTTTGTAAAAATCTTTAAAATATAAAAGAACTATAAAACTTAAACTCACTTAAATATTTATTAAATATTTTCTGTTGCTTCATATACTTTCAGTGTATATGTCAGAGGCCACAAGTTGAATATTGATAAGAAAAATAAACAGAAATTCTTATGAAATTAGTCACATTGGTACTTTCTTAAAGCCTACAAACATTTCGCCAGGGGGTCCATATGGTGCAAGAAAGGTAATGGCATTCTTTCGAGAACATAAGAATTTGGTATTGCTCATATGTAAATTACTTGCCAAAGCTTCAGATTACGTGTTTAAAGCCGGGAAACATGAATTTTACCGTCCAATTAAATTCAGAAATATTTGTTTCGGGTGGCACAATAATTTCAATGGGGTTTTCCCCATTCTCGAATTCGGAATCTGAATTCTGATCAATGGTGAATAGGGTAGACCCAACCGGATCTCATAAAGTCTAGGCCCACACAAAGAAAATTATACAACGTTTTAGGTGCCGTTTTCATATAAAAACGTTTTAAAAATAAAAATGAAAACGTTTTAAAAATGCAAGTAAAATAAAATTTGTATGAAGCGTTTTACTTTTTAAAATGTTTCACCCCTTATTTTGTACCTAAAACTTTTGATAATTTTCTCTGTGTAGACAAAAGCAAAATAAATGAAGGAATACCATTTCGTCTGATCGAACCGATGTTGATAAAGGCTGTAAGAAAACTAATGCTAAAAGTTGCAAACTTAAACGTAAAGAAAATATAAATAGGAATTCCAGTTTTATTATCTGAGGTTTAGTAGAAACTTTCATTGCTTTTATTGTAGGTATCTAAAACCGGTGGTTTTTGTAATTGTTGTTATAAATATATTTTAATATTTTTAATTTATTTATGAGAGAAAGTCCTAGGACGAGCTACTATAAATCGTATTTTACTATAAGTCAAAATTAATGTTGAAAAAACTATTTTCATCAATATATATTTTGTATGATGTTATGAAAATCGGACAGTGGAACATCTCGGTTTTGAGTGGTAGCCAGCCCTGATGAAAATTTAATCTAAGATTTTACAATAAAATGTTTTATTTCTTGGGCTTATCAGTTAGGTAAATTAATTACAATTGTTTTTTTTTATATATTTGAGGGCCTGGCCTTATCGATTATTGCCCATTGCCGGGGCGTGACTTGAGCTCCTGATAGGACGGACATTTTTCGTGCTACGCGGACAGTAGTCTCGGGGTGTGCATCTTTAGAAAGATTAGATTAGTAGTGGTCATTCTGTCAACTATTGGAACTTTGAACTCACATTTTGCGTTGGTGCACAGGGTCTCTCCATTAAGTGCGAAATGAGTCAGAAGGGGTAGCTCATCCACGATGTTGATAAAGTTTACGTACATCTGTACAGGATGTCCGTATTGAATACTAGCGTGGACCGCCTCTTCAGAGGGATAAGGGTTGAGGTATCCAACTTCGTTCTGAAAAGCAAAATCTATTGGAACTGTTGCAACACTCAGTAGAGTCCTCAATTACCATATTAGCACCCATAGACGAAAACGTTGCCTCCCAGTAAAACTCCTTAATGTTTGCCCTATTTGCCGTGAAAATGCCTATGTAATTGTTTTCGCTAATTGTGGCGTAAGAAAAGTATTGATTGCAATTTGGATTCGGTATAATCATAGCCAGGGCAGAGTTCAAAAAGAGACAAAAACAAAAATAAAAGAAAGCGATCGACATTTTTTGAGTACTTATAGGGGCGAAGTCAAAACGATGAATGATCGGGAAAAGTACTGCGCTCACTTACTCGAACGGGAAGAAAACGGAAGTTACAGTCATACAAATTTTCTTCTACAATTTAGAAATCTCGCCTTTAAATCGCCAGCCTTTGAAAACTTATCAAAAAATTTCTTGTTTTTACAAAATTTGGCTTTAAATCTAGAAATTTTCTATATTTGATGGTGATTTTTAATAAAAACAAGAAATAATTGTGTCCATTTCCAAAGGATAGATTTCTAAATTTTAGAAAGAAATTTTTATGAGTGTAGCTTCGGCAAGATGAAATTTGTTGATAAGGTTATGGGGTGAAACGTTCGAAAATGTCTATAATAATGCCTCACGCATAATACTCTCTCAAAAAACTAAAAAGCGTGCTTGTTGAAGAATAAATGACGAATGGATGTCTTATCAAAACACTCTCGCAAATAAACGAGCACACAAGTTGAAGATTAATATGAGATTTTGTTCACAAATATTTTATTTTTCATCATTGTTTTGTTTGAATATATTAGAATTTAATGGAGTTTTTTTGTTTTAGTTTTAGTTTTTTCCCGAATTTTATAAATATTTACTACACATCTTAAAGAAAAAGAAATTAAGTAAACAAATACGATTCTGGTATTTGAAATCAAAATTGAATTGAAATTGAAGAATTTGGTTTTAAATTAAGTTATTTTACAATTTTAAAGAAATAAATAATATGTCAAGAAGCACATTTATTCGCAGTAAATATATGCAATTTGCGATGCTAAATTTTTCCCCTTAACTTTTAACTCGATATCTTCATTGTCACAAGTTACATTCTCGCAACACGAAGACCCTTCCCTCTGACTTTTCTACCCTTTTGGCCCCTTACATGTTTGTTTAACCCCATATTTTGCAACCTGTTTCCAAACCCGTCTATCCGATCCGGCGGCAACCGATTCTGTTAAGGGGCAGACAAGGAATTAGTGTTTGGCACATAACCCATACGCCCTGTGTGTTGCCGGGGCAAACTTGCCTGACACCTGCGACTGGCTGTCTCCGATTGCAGAGAGGCTTGTTAAATATTTGATGGCACCACCTCTGCACTTAAAGCCAAGTTATGCTGTTGAAAAATACGGACAGAGGACAGGAGAGGCAGCACGGCAAAATTGTGTCAAAGTTTTCTGCAGGCGATGGCAAAAAAGTGGAGCAGCGACAAGTTATTCAAGTTATTTAAGGTGCAGCCAAACAGGCAACAGCCCGCATTCGAAGTGCAGCTCTTGGGGCACGTAAAAAAGTATTATTTATATTACTGCCAGGAAGAGGAAGAGCGGCTGCATTTGTCTGAGGAGTGGGTGGCACATCCTCCTGCTACTTTTCCTCCCACTTGGGTCACGTGGCAGCATGTGCAGCGTGCTTAAAGTCGGTGGCAAAAGTTGTACACGGCTTCCTCGTGCCGTCAGCAACTTTTGCTTTTTTGCACAATTTGTAGCTGCTCACGTAAGCAGTTAAGAGTCGCCCGATCCCGGACTTTGGTGCCGGGGCAGGTAACGCCACATACAAAATACAACACGTGTTGCGGGGCCTCGTCGAACGTTTTCATTAGAAAGCAATACTCGATTGGCAGCAGACCCCCGCTAATAAAGTTTGATGCAATTCACATTGCATTTCTGGCCAACGGCAGGCAAACGTTTGCCATGCCATCAAAATTCAATGCATTCAAAATGAAAAGCCTGTTCCCAACGGTTCAGTTAACTCTTGAAAAATCATTGGACCTTTTGGTTACCTCATTTTATAGCTTTTTCGAACTTCAATATATTTTAGGGACTTTATGTAGGAAAGATTTGGAATCTCAAACTTAAAAGACACAATTTCAATTTAATATGTTTTTTATTACACACAAAAAAAAAACACCGGTATCAAATCGATAGGCGCACGGTAAATTTCTGGTAGATATATTCCGTTATATTAAATAATGCCATTTTGACGATTTCGAAAAAGAGAGGAAGAAGCAATATGGCGACTTAAATTTCGTGAGTGGGAGCGAGACGAACAAAGGCTCTTAATTCAAAATAGAGCGAGATTGCCTTTAAGTTACATGAGCGGAAGGGAGAAAGACACATTCGAAATTCGAACTGGCCTACTTAGAACATGTGGTTTACATTTCGAGCATATCAAATTGAGATGCCGCATTAAAGTCAAATTGATTCCAGATAATATCAAATTGATTGTCGTTTCATATCAAGTTTATTTTTGGGTGTAGGATTAAATCGGATTTAACTTTTTATTAACGCTTAACCTCTTATCTGTCAGACTTTTTAAATCAAAAACCTTAACTAATTTTTAACTTGCGAGGTAGCAGCAGTTCGTATAACAATTCCCATTGTCCACATGCCGAGTGGCTTGACATGAATTTGATTTGGGGAAACTAGCGTCTATGCATGAGAATTCAACGCAACTCAACTCAGACACTCCTTCATTTGAATTCGGTTGACAAGCGGACTTTTGCCTCTTTTGGGGCGGGTGAAAACTTTCTGCCGAATTCCTTCTAGTTGCGCAACAAATTAATGTTTCAGGCAACACTTTTTGGCAGTTGTATTTCCCCAGAGAGAAAGGCAAAAGAGGAAACCTCATTTGGCAGCACAGGTGAAACAAGAGTCGAATGCAGAAAGTTGAAAGTGCACCAACGAAATGTATTTGCTGTGGGATTTATTGTTGCTCTCGGTTTATTTTCATTCCGAAATCCGATCATCAAAATTTCTGAGTTTCGACCAACAATAATTACTTGCCAGCAGCAATTAGCCGATTATTGTCTTAGCAGGCAGTGGCTGTTTTAATTACCAACAGGCTGCAGTGGCAGTTTCTGCTGCATTTTGTGGCCCCATTTGCAATTGTCGCAGCTGTTGCCGCATTTTTGGCCGGTAATGCCATTTTTATGGGTTTAATTTTTAAAATATATATAATGGCAGAGTTCACTTCATATAGTCAATGAATTCCCTTTAAGGTACCTTATACAATTTCTATCTTTTCTATATTTAAATTTAAGTAAAGTTATCAAGAATAGCAAGTAATACCCCGATTTGTTCTGTTTTATAGCCGAGTTCATTAAATAGATGCAGTGCTTGTCTACTTCATTTTCTCAAGTTTCCCCCGGCGAACACATCATTATAGGTATTACACTGGAATCAAGTCCTTAACCAATGCACTCTTTTATCCCGCTCACCATCTTTCCCTCATTTGGTTCAATTTCCCTTCGGGCGAAGATTTTGCAACTATTAGCGCAGCTTAAATCCTTTCGTGTTCAGCTTTGCTCCCGCAAAGCCACCTGTGCAGCACCATTTTGTGGGGTGAATGGAAAATGGGGAAAACTCCCTGCCGTCTTGTTGTTGTTAAGTTATCCGGACTTTATCTTAACCGGCTTTGGTCGAAGGACAGGAACTCCTGACTCCTCGGACTCTGTTTCTGCCGTGCTAATCCCCTTAATGGGCGGCCGGGCATACGGTGAATTAGTAAGCAGTTAATGCCAAGGCAAAAGCAAGTTAAACGGAAGATGAAAATATCACTCATTCGCCGGGTTTTCCACATTGAGCGGCCATTCTGTATTCTTTCTGTGCCAGTTCTTGAGGTAATGTACTCCAAAGAACTGCAAGAACAGAACGGAAATTTAAAAAAATTAAATAAATTCTGCGTAAAAACATGTTAATTACATATTTATAACAATCCTTTACAATTTAGATAGCCGTTTAACCGCATTTAACCACTCTGTATACTTAAAAAAACGTTATATTTTAAAATCTTTTGCTGTTCGACATTTTTTAAAAGTTAATGAGTATTTATAAATGTTTAAATAAAGTGCATATGCTGAAATATTTTTGTTTTACTAATTTATTATCCCATTTCTAATATGCAAAAGCAATTTAAACGAAAATTAAACTAAGATATTTAAATTAAAAATTAACTGCGGAATAAAATATTTCCTTTTTAGAATTCGTACTTAAATTCTGTTTAATAAAAAAATATATATATTTGTTTTTAGCTTGTATTAAACACTAATTGAGGTCGGATTAATATTTTAAATGCAACAGAGTGCAATCATTTAAAAAAGGCGTTTTCTAGAAATCCCAAAGGGGGGTAGTACAAGTTAATTTTTCTTTATATAAGTTGATTGTTTGGGCGCAGCTGTCGCTGTTTGTATAGCTCTTTCCTGGGGCAAACTGACAAGTTGTCTTCTCCGGTTTGCTTACAGACTACAGCCACGTGAAGGCGCAGCGCATCCTCAACTCGGAACTGGCGGACACCCTGGGCAATCTGCTATCGCGTGCCTGCGCCAAGTCGCTGAATCCCGGCCAAATCTATCCATCAGCCAGCGCCGAGCACTTGGCGGATCTTCTCCAGAGCCTGGATGCGGCCAAACGCCTGCAGGATGCGCTTCTGCAGCTGTCAGGTGAGTGGATTGCTAAGGAATGGATTGGAATGGAGCAAAGTAGAGTGCAGTGGAGTGAAGTGGAGTGAGTGCTGCTTTGTCATTTTAATATTTAAGCAGCCAGGCTCGAGCTGAAGAGGCGCCATCTCGAGATAGAGATGGTTTATAATCTGCATTTGCGTTTGCATCCGCATCTGCCCGAAGCACTTCCGGCCAATCTCCGAGCGGCAAGTGCACTCGAGAGTGTGGCCAAGCCAGCGGGCTTATAGCTTTAAGTGCGCCAAGTGAAGCCATCATTTTCTATATTGTATTTTGTGCACTTAGGGAAAATTTTAATTTTAATTTTCAAAGAATAATTAAATATTAGAGTTATAATAAGTATAAGGAAAATGCTGAGAAAAAGTTGTCTTGGTTTTATTGTCACTAAAGGTTTAAGATCATCATTTAAGAAGTTTTCTATTTCATTTTTTGTATGGCAAGTTGTATATTAATTTAATGATAGTGATTTCGTTTAACAAATAGAGCAAATTTAAAATTTGTTTAAATTTTAAGACCTTTAAGGCGCGCCAGAAGTAGGTTTTAACCCGAAAAAACGTACAAAATGTTACGGTTTAAAGCCCACTTTTTGCTTAGCATGAAAACGTGGTTATTAGATTTTTGCAAAATTTATTTTCAAGTGCCTTCAATGTTTCGTATTTTGCAGAACGATGCGCGTCGCATTACGAGTGCAATCACTTCCACTTGGTGGCCGACACAGCGATGGCGGCTCTGCATGCGGCCAACAACTTCTTCGAGAGCTCCAAGCCGTGGCTGCTGAAGGCGGGCGCACCGGAAGGCAACCAGCCCCGTTTGGAGACCATAATCGCCATGACAATGGACGCGTTGCGGCTCTGCGGCATTGTGCTGCAGCCCATAATTCCCCAGCTGGCCACGCGGCTGCTCGATAAGCTGAGCGTCCCGACCGCGCAACGTGGCTGGAATTACTTGGCCGAGAGTTTTGCCACCAGCCCCGCCAGTCGCGGCGGGAGCCGTCAATTGGACGGGGCAACCAGTGCGCTGCTCTTCCAGCGGATTCTCGAGGAGAAGGTCGTGAAGGAGGAGGAGCAGAAGCAGAAGCCGCAGCCAGCCAAGCGGAGCAAATCGAAGAAGAAGGAGCGACGCGAAACAATGTCCTGAAGTGGCCGTAATAAACTGATTCCAAAGCCAGGCCACCGGCGACATTTATTCATTGCGAGGGCTTAATAACACTGGGCTACAGTACAAATTGTTTTCTGGCAATGAACAGTACATTTTAGAAATCTAAATTAAATACCTTCTAAAGTTTTGTACATATAAGTCAGAACAAATGTTTTTAGATGTGTGCGTATTTGTTTATGCAGTTTGTAGAAGAATATAAGAAAGGACTAGCAGCCAGATGTTTAAAAAATGTTATTTAAATGTTAATTAATTTTATTTAGTGGTATATTTTCGGCAAAAGCCTTTGTAAACCACTGCACGCAATCAAAAACGCAGGGCAAACAACTCGGCTAACTCTGCGCCTCTGTGCTCCCACTCCGCGTCTCATTAAAATCCACTTAATTATGTGCAGGAAGGAAAAAGCAGTGCCGTCAGCAGCATCGCTGTCTCATATTCCTTTGTAATTTATTACGCGTAATTGAAGTCAGCATCAGGTGGCAAGGATGGGGCGTTATTTATGGCCTTCAATTGGCAAACAGGTTGAGGGCAAGCCACCAAGCCACCGAACTTGAGGCCCAGACTTTTATTTGTTAATTTATTTTAATTTCCACAGGCCAGCCCAAAAAAAAAGGGGATGCCCAAGCACACCATAAAAAGCTCGTGGGGTACGAGCCGGGTAATCAAAATAAATGGCTATGTGGCTCTCGATTCGAGTGCGAGTGCATATGGGAGTGGAATTGCCAAGGGCCGAGTCAAGTGCAACCATTAGAGTCAATTGCTGGCTGGCCCAGAGGAGCAGACAAAGCTGATTAGATTACGCGCCAGCCAATGCCAGATCCGCTTGGTGGAAATAGTTTAATTAAGGTTCCCCCTCGAAGTCCGCACGAGGCATCAATCAAGTCCCAAGCCCAGAAGTCGAAAATCATTGGCCAAGAGTTTGCAGTTTTCTTGACTGATACTGATTGTTTTTCCGCTTTCCCTCAAGTGTGTTGCAGTCGACGATGGGAAAAACCAAGGAAGTTGCTCCTGATCAGGTACTTTTGCTCTGTTCGATATGCGCATGGTAAATTTTCAGGCATATCGCTTTCACCATGCAATACTGGTAACATTTTTATTGAATAATGTCATTTTGCCGACTTCTCTCTCTGGGAGATTCTCTGACTTTGAAAAAGAGAGGAAGAAGCAAGATGGGGACTTAAATTTCGTGAGTGGAAATCAATCGCAATTCGAAATAGAGCGAGGTTTACATTTCACGCATATCAAATTGAGATCTCACATATCAAGTCAAAATAGAAACCAGAAAATATCAAATTAGCCATTACCATTATTATATGATAAAAGTGGTTTTTAAGTGTGTTAGTGCCTACACATATGTTATAATTATATTTATCTTTTCCAGTCTTAAATGTTACTAATTTAAAAAATCCAGTATTTTTCCCATCACTGGTCTCTGTTGATTGCACGTAAATTGCAGACATTACCGCCGCCATCAGCTGCAGGTAAACAACAATTTAACTCCATTTTGGCGTAGACCACCGCTTAACCCTCTCCTCTAGCCACTCGGGCCCAGCTTGGCAATTAGGGCGCCAAAATGTGCGGGCTTTTGGGCCCAGTTAACTTGCAATTTGCAGTGCAGGCTGAAGTTGAGGAGATGCTGATGATGTGGATGCGGATACTGCTGCTGCTGATGCGGATGTACACGTTGATGCAGACACTTTACTGGTGGCCCCGAGAAGCTAGCACATGAAATAGATATCCGACAGCCAGACAGATCGAGCAATTAGTGGAAGGGCTTGCTGCATTGTCCGCTGGAAAATCTGGCAATTGGCCAACCTCTCGGTTGTTATTTGAATTGTTTGCGTCGATTTCTACCTTGCCAGCCAATTAGGAAACAAAATTGGAAATGTTAGAGCTCACAAAATATTTCCATTGTCTGACCTACTTTAGTCATTAAATTCACTATAAAATATAATATTTAAAAAATTTTAAAATATATACCCACCTATTTTAAAATAAATACAGATGAAATAAGTTGGCAAAATCATATAAAATAAATAAAGCCAACATAAAATGATTTTATAGTTTTCCAGCCGCACTTTTAAGGCAACTTAAAACTTAAACTTCTCCAACTTTCTCCTGCCTTCGATCTGCCGTCCATAATTTAATATCCAACCGGGTGAAATTAAATTCATAGTGCAAGCAAATTAAGTTGACGTTAATGAGACAGCAGCGGGATAAGGGAAAAACACAGAGCAGCACTGCTCAACACAGGGCAGCATAAACAAGCGCATTAACATGCTTGACTTGTAAAAAGTTGTTAAGTTTGCATTTAAAATGAAATTACGTAGACTGCGATGGGAAAGTCAGGTAACAAGGTTAATGATTCACTTTAAATGCTGCTTAAACTCGAACGCAGAAGCATAACCAGAACCGGAACCCAAAGTGCTTGTTGTTCCCGTGGATGTGGATGTGGATGCTAGTGCTACCCCCTGCTGCACTTTGATTAATTACAAAGTTGCTTTGTCGAGATTGCCGCTGTCTGCCGTCTGCCGGCCACAGCTCTCCGCTCTGGCAATGCATAATTTAATTTGCCTGCCAGCCACGTGGCGTATGCGCAATATTGTAAACGAATTAGCCCGCGCTCCAAGTTGCCACTTGTTGTAAGCTTAAGCACTGTTTCAATGGGCCAGCTCAATGACAACGAAATTGATTTGCCTTTGGTCGCCCCTGCTTTCCCTGTTGGAGTCCAATTCAATACATTTCCAATATACCACATGCATCTATAAATGTTACCACAATTATCAATATCAAAATTGCTTAGTACAATTTAACAAATTTAACTTATGCTTAAAGTTATTGACAATTCGAGTAATTGAAAAAGAAAGAAACTGTTGGCAGTAGACCAATATTTTTATACCCTTGCAGAGGGTATTATGATTTCAGTCAGAAGCTTGCAACGCAGTTAGAAGACGTTTCCGACCCCATAAAGTCTATATATTCTGGATCAAAATCACTAGAAGAGTCGATCTAGCCATGTCTGTCTGTCTGTCTGTATGAATGCTGAGATCTCAGAAACTACAAAAGCTAGAAATTTGGCATTAATAACACAAATTCTTGGGCTTCCTTCCCAGCGCAAGTTAATTTCAGCCAAACGCTACGCCCCCCCTAACGCCCACAATCGCCCTTAGGGACTTTAAAAAAAGCCTGGCGGCAACATCATTACAGATTTTGTAAAAGTGTAAATGCCATTTTGTTGTATTTATTAAAACCTTTTGAAATGTAGAAGAAATTTTTAAAATCGGACAATCCATTAAAAAGTTATGAGCAAAAAATGTAACAGCCACTAGATGGCGCTAGTAGCTTTGACGAGTGCATACAGCTGAGTAACGGGTATATAATAGTCGAAGTTCTCGACTATAGCGTTCTCTCTTGTTACTTACAGAACCATTATATTTAAAATATTAAAAATTTTGAGTAAAGCATGTGCTTTATTATATTATTTTATATATTAAATTTGTTTCATTTTTGCTTATATGCGAATATCATTAAGAATTATTATATTTCAATTGTAGCTCTGCTGATAGGCAAATCGTCGGGGTTTCCGAGAAATCACATCAAATGATGATAACATATGTCATACACAATGTCTAATTAAATGTGTCATAGCTTTAAAATACAGATAACCTATTATGAGTACCAATTTAAGGTTACTATGATCTGACTGGCTAAAAATATGCAGAATAATCAAAAAAATGTATTCACCACAATTAGATAAGCAAAAAACCTATTATATTGCTTAAAAGCTAAATTAAAACCACAGAAATCAATATTTAAAAACAATGTTAAGTGATTTTAAATTCCTATTTATTATTCATTTTTTCTTTAACAAATCACATAGCATAAATCCGAGTTAGTTGCCAAACCCAAAGCAAATCAAACAAAACATCAAAGTTGGTTAATTGGATTTTCCATTTTGCATCTATGAAGGACCCTTTAAGTTTCGAATATGCAAATTCCACAATGGCTTTCATCCGATAAATGCAATAATGATGGCAAATGTGCAAATGCCGCTTTACTAATTCATTAAGCCGACTCAAAAGTGTTTAATGAATCGTTGCCAGGGCCGCAGAGCAAAAACAGTTGTTGTAATTCTGCAATTAAAGCAATTAAATGTGGAAATTAAATCGAGCGTATCGGGCATTTAATTAGAGCAGATTTATGTGGGCGGTATTCAAATGGCAACGTAGTTTGTTAAGTAGTCGCCACTCTGTCACAGATGCGACAGACTGAGCATAGATTTTGGTTACTCCACTGTAATCTGTAATTAAATTGCACTAAAAAAGCCTTAAGCCGAATCCTTAATCCTTGGACACAACATGCACCCCGGTGCCAGGCAACTATGCGAGTCGTTATCCCTTTTAATGAATTTTTTGCTAGACCCGCTCGGCCTTCGCTTTTTATTTTGCCGGGCAGCAAAGTTTATTTTCCCTTTAACCCCTACCCCACCCCCTTTAACGTTTTCCAGCAACCTTTTTGCGCCAAAGTAAATATTTTACTATGCCACTATTTAAAGCATACTTCTGGCGGCTGTCGGCACAGCTGGAAAACCACAGCTGGAAAACCTGCGGCGAGCAGGCGAAGGAAAATGCTGCTGAAGCAACAGCCCGGCAGCCATTTTATTTTTGCAATATTTTCCAGGTCAAAATGTCGTAGAACTTTTATTAACTTCATGCCAAAAACCCTCAGCATGTATATATGTGTGTTTGCCGTGTCTGTGTTTTTGTATGTGTCTGTGTGTCATGTCCTTGTGTTTGCGTCTAAACATTAAAAGTAGCTTAGTGTTGTCGGTCGTTGGGCGTAAGTGTTTGGGTCTCATGTTGATAACTTATATTGGGGATGTCAACAGCCGAATGCGCTTCGAGTGGATTTTGCATCACAGTCAATGACCATGGATCGTTATCCTTGCCAGGACTCTCGAGCGAAGTCGTTCGAATGGTTTTATGACCTGGAAAGAGGCCACTCAAATTGACCAGAGCCACTGAGTTGATTTTAAAGTTTCCCAGGACATGCATATAAAATTCAAATTTCAGAGGGCAAATCTTGTAAAAGTTGTTGTAAGTAGAACCCAGTTGATAGGCAAGACAAATTAATTTGCTGCACTTTTGCATGACAATGCAAGATTTATAAACAACAGCCTCGCACACAAAAGGGCCGGGGGAAAAATGAAAAATGTAATTTCCACGAAGACAAAGGCGACGACAGACAACAGATGAGAGGAGGAAAATTAAATTCACCTTCGAAAAATACTTGTGCTTGACTGGCTCACAGGTTTCGTGTCTATCGGCCCTGTTCTCGTTTCGGTATTTCACCATTTGTATCTATTAAATCGCACGGACTTTCGTAAAAAACATTAATAATTTAATAAAAATATAAATAAAGTATTTCTGTGTTTCTGCATCACTTAATCAAAAGGTTACAGATTGCAGAGTTGTTTGGTCTTTTCAGTATCTGAGTTTTGACTTGCGCTAGGCCTGATAAGGAGGGTTCCTCAGAAATATATGTAGGAAGTATACCTTGTAATGGTGCATTTTCTATGTATATTCTTTCCATACGTGTATGCTTGGTATTTATACCCGTTACTCTCAGAGTAAAAGGGTATATAGTAATCGTTGGAAGGTATGTAACAGAAAGAAGGAAGCTTTTTCGACCCTATAAAGATTTTGTAAAAGTGAAAATGCAAATGTAGAATACGTTTTTTAAATCGGACCACTTTTTAAAATGTTATGAGCAAAAAAAATACATTTACCGCTAGATGGCGTTTGCATATCTTTATCTTTCTCATTCTCATTTAGTTGAGTAACGGGTATTTGATAGTCGACTATGGCATTCTCTCTTGTTTAATCTGCTTTTCAGAGATAATGTTGCTCGAGAGTACAATGGACCAAAAGCTTCTCCTGCAGCCAGTGATTGTTAAGATTTTAAAGGCAACGGTGTTGAAATGTCTATTACTGTGCTGCCTATAATGTTTCTTTGCCTGAGCTCTGCTTTGGCTACTACTCCTAATCTACTGGTTCCCCAACACTATTGCGATAACCACTTTAAGTACTCAGTCAGTAACGGTTCTTATGTAGGAATTTTCACGGCCCCTCGGACAGACTCACCAATTGCAAATGTAAATTTAAACTGGCAGGCGACATTCGAAATCCAAGGAAAACGTGGGGTAAGCGGTTGATGCATTGTACAATGTACAATTCCTATATATTTTTTTGACAGATGTTTGCAGGCCCATTGCAAACCTATCCCAACAGGGAGGAAGCCGCCCTGAATATTATGAATGGAGATCCTCCGCAGGTTTGGGTGAAGTTCGTCGCCATCACCTCTGAGCTGCCCAAGTTGGTATCGTTGAATCTCAACGGAGTAGAGCTGTGCTCCAGTGCACCATGTAAGTAAATCGTTGGAGACTCAATCAGTAATCACTTTTGTGACTTTTCACAGACGGTTTACCCAAGACCAGAGTTACAGTGAAGCATCATATGTTCATTACCGGAAAGAAGGAGACGCATTAATCCTACAACGGAGGTGACTCAACCACTATATCAAGAAGGACCCAGAACTTATGGAACTTATCAGTAAATTTATATTTTCACAAAAATGTAGTAAAAAAATATAATTAAAATTGCCTTTTTTTAAATTGTATGGCTAAAGTGTAACGTTATTATTTTAAATCCTAGTTGGGAAATTAGTTTCGATTTCATAACATAAGTATAAATTTTGAGTTTAAAAGAAGTATGTTTAATTGCTATTCTGGTATCAGTTTAAATACGATTTTGCAAAATATACTGATACACGGAAAGCAATGTTCAAGCACTTTTTCTTCGATCTTGAAAACCGTGTTAGCACAAATGTCATTCAACATAAGGAAATTTTCTCAATAATATGATGGGAAAAGAAGTTAAATTGAATTCATTCAACAAGTTTTCGTTGAGTTCACACAAATGACTTACTAATCGTTTATTTGTTAAGATAAGCTATATAAATGCCGAAAACTCAACTTAATTTTAGCTGGAAAACATTTTCAACCTAAAAATTTTCGACATATTTTTAAGAACTCTTTTTCATTGCATTGTTTCATTAAGAGTTGATATTTAATCAAATCAAAGTATGACGGTGAACTTATTATCAGAAAAGCACAATGCCAAGAAATTCAGTTTTTATAATTTTTTTCCACCAGATAACATTAAAAAAGTGTGTTTCAGCTATCAGTGCTTGTTCCGACTTAGTCAACAGCGGTTTTTAAAAATGCTAATCTGTTGCCTGTCGTTATTTTGGGTTTTTTTGAGCTCAGTTCAGGCAGTAATATTGCCTCAACATAATTGTAATAATTTCTTCGAGTATGTGGCGGGAGATAATGATTATAAAGGAATTTTTACTGCCACACAAATGAAAAGCAACATTTTAAATTCAAAGACATTAATAAGCAATTATTTCGTTCAATTAATGATCTAATACGACTTTGCATATATTTTCTAGGTCTTTATAAGCCCTTTAATGCCGATTCCCAACAAAGAGGATTCAGAATACGATCTCTTACATGACAAGCAGGCTAAAACTTTTGTGCAATTTAAGAATATCAGCAACGAGCTGCCAAAGCTGACGCACTTGAGTCTAAATGGATGGACGCTATGCCTTAATCCAGGATTTAAGTAAATTTATAATATTTTCAAGATTGCAATTTAAACAAATCCCTTCCTAATAATATTTACCTAATCTACTTTAAAAACGAGAGTTGTTATACTGAAGTTACTGTGGAATACACAATGCACATGTCTCAGAACCAACAATACAGCACCAGAACCGGAACCAACCCGTAAACAAAATAAATGACCAGAACGATGTCAACAATGAAATAATATAAACGAGCTAATAAAATTTCACGAAAATCGTTGGAACCTAAAATAGGGCTTGCACAAAATAATCCAAAAGAAGTAGTTTCAGATGCGATCTTTTTCAAAAGCTGTTTTTTAAATAGTAAAATCTTTTTTAAATTAAAAAAATTAGATTATCTCTGAATCATTATATATATACATCGAAAAATGATAAATAAATTTAATTGATGGTCATGGCAACATGAGAATTTTTCGATTCAATTTCAAAATTGAACTGTTTGTTATTTTACAAAGAACCTAAACAAATTAAACAAAATAGTATTGAATGAAACTTTTCTTTCCTGAGTTTCCAAAGGCTTCTTATTTTGAATCCTATTTTGAAATGATTAGTAAACACCATTTGTTAAAAAGACGAAACATTTTTAAAAGCTTTACACAGTTCGCCAAAATTGGGAACACGACTGGATCCTGTTTTGAGTATTTTCTTGACGTTGCATGCGAATATTTGACAGCAAGTTAAATGGCGTCGCAGTGGAAGTTTTTCGTTGCCGACGAAGCGCTGCTAATTTTGCCTGCCCCCAATAAGCGTGGTGCTCAACTGGAGAAGGAGGCCAAGTGATGGAGGGCATCCTTGAAAGAGTAAGCCCCTTGTATTTTTCACAGCGGGATTGCGATGGAGCCTTGGGCTCTGCTCCTTCTTTCCTCCTCCTTTGGCACCACCTTTGCATCTCGGGCACCCAATAAACATGCATATTAATGGCCGGGAGTCCGGTGCCGGTGAACTCGCAGTCCGTGCGCCCATTTGCCTTGCAAAGCGATCAAATGAATCAACGATACCTGCAATTTCCGTGTCGCCTCTTTATGCGAGTGCATCTCGGAATGCTGGAAATGAATCTGGACCTGAAGCTGCAACTGGAACTGGTGCTGAATGACGATGGCAACGGCAGAGGATGCAGCAGCTTACCCAGAAAGCACTCGAGGAGACGAGGGGCGGAATTAATGGAGCACTCGCCTCAAATAACTGGAGTTTCGGAAGATGTCATGAATTTATGGCTGTTGGTGCAGGGACAGTAGAGTTCCAGCGTTTTGTAGGGCTAAATTAAATTACCTGGGGTCAAAAATATTCTTCAACTTATTGTCCTAAGAAAACCTTCAGGAGAAATCCATCATTATAAAAAATAAATTTTTTTCGTAATTTGTTTAAAATCCAATATTTCGAAATTATTATATAAGATGGTTATATTTATAAAAGTTCGACTGTATATTGCTTACAGCTTTTCAGTTCTGTGAGGACTGAGGACTCGGCGATTTCAGGATGTGTCTTAATCCTTGAGAGCATTGCACTGAATCTTCGAAATCATTATCAAGGCTGATGGCCTTCCCATGCAACTGCTACTGCCGCTAATGAAAGCCGCTCAGTGATTCCATCGAAGAAGCCAATTAAAAATGGAACAAACGAAGATGAGGATTACATTTCTGTGACAATAAATCCACTTGGCTTATTTGCCATACGATGGAGCCGGAAAAAAGTATCTGAAGTGGGTCAGAAGAGGCTGTTCGAATAAAGGAATTTCGTCCGTCTGCCAACATGTTGCTCCCGCTGAGCGGCTTTAAATATTTTTATGTTTCGTTCGTTTGTTTTTGTTTATTCGTGACTTTCCCTTTTTTTTCGCCGGCCCCGGCCGGAAATAAAATAAAAGAAGCAACAGCCAGGCACTTGGTCGGGTAAAACAGCAACAAAGGGCAGATAAAATAAGACGACTAAATAAAAATAAAATCAAAATACGTGTACGGTGGGCCTTGCGAGCATAAATCTCATCAATCAAATGGAATTGTGCGCATAAAGTTATCGGCTCAACTTACAGGAGATAACTCAACCCGAACCCTTCGCATATCCCTCCGCCCTGCCCTCGATCTCCTCGTCTTCCTCGTCCGCTGGGGCAATTTGGGTTTATTGTTTCAATCTGTTAAGGCAACCCCAAGGGTATGGAGAGGAGCAAGCAATAGCTGAAGAAGCCCCCACTTTTAGAGTACACTTGCAGAAAATAAAACCATCATTTAAATTGTGGAAAAACTGGGTAATACTCGTTTTTTTCAGCACCATTCTGGGAGATGCCAAGCCAAACTTGAACAATAATGTGTTCATTTTTTTAAATGGCTTCATTTTTGTTAAGGGTGTTTCAAATTATTATTAAAAGGTAATTTAACTTAAATATCCATTTTGTTAATTATTTTTTTTGAATGTATAAAAACTAAAGTATTTATTCGAAATATAAATCTTCTATAAAATATTATGTTAGCATTTAAAAACAATTAGTAAAATCTTTTATTGTTTAGTCTAATAGATATTTAATTAATTCCCGGAAAATTCTCAATAAATATTTCCCATCTATACTCTAAATCATTAACAATATAGTTAGGTATACAATTTCTCAGGCTGTATTCTTTTCCATACCGCATTAGGCACACAAATCGAGCCTCTGCCCAGCGCACAGTGGTCGGGCTTGTATGGAGCCGCGGCCATAAATACTTCTAGAAGTGCTATCGTTATGAAACTTTTACCAAAAATCTAAAAAAATATTATAAATATATGTTACAAAAATTGGCCAGATCGTACCACTATATCCTATAGCTTCCATAGGAACTATTTTCTCAGTGGATGCGTTCACATGAGACAGAAGTCATAAATTCATTTCTTGTAATCATAATAGGCTGAACTTTTTAATGTAAGTTATTTTTAAACTTGGAACTGTAATATAAAAGTATGGGAGTGATTACTCACTCCATTTCCCACGCCCACCTTATCCATCTTATAACAAATGAAGGATATTTGTTTTTTTAATTCCCCCACATCCAGCTCATATCCTGAGTTTTTAAGACCCTCAATTAAAGTATCCAGTACATTTTTAATTCTTTGGGGTTGAGTGCCGCATTCATTCTGCCAAATGCTAAAAACATGCTTTCGAGAATACTGGTAGTAGGTATTTGTTCCTAATGAAATAAAACATTAATAAAACGACAAAATAATCTAAAAAACATAAAACATAAAACACAAATCAAAAACAAACTACAACCACAACTAAGCACACACAGACACAGAACAATAAAGTGCTTCCTCCTAGAAAGAGCTCCTAAAATAATTGAGGTAAGGTTGCATTTTTTAATGGCACAAGTGCATCGGCAAGTTTCGGCAGCTGAACAAAACATTTTTATAATATTGAAATATTAATAAAAAACATGATATAAACATCATTGGAGGAAACCCGGGGGAAAGCACTTAAAACTTTACCTAAAAAATTGTAACGCACAACATTTACGAACTAAATAGGACGCACGTTTTACCACTTATTTACACAAAACACAGCACAAGTTATTAATTCATGTATCTGTATAAACAAAGTATATACCGTTATGAACAATGTCCATTATATTTTATTGGGGTTAAACCGTGTTTTATAATTTATTCGAATTTTTTAATTCACTTCGTTGCACTTCACTGTTGACAAATTGAAAGTAAGTAAGCACGTTCTCGCACTTTGCATTCCAGTGTTGGAAAGTCCCGTTAGAAATTCCAAAAAAAAAACTATTGTGTCGTAAAGCTTGGACAATCAGCTGATCGTAGAACCGGTTTTCGCTGGAATATCTCAAAATCCATTTTTTGATTTTTGGCCTATGGCAGCGACCACTGTGCAGCGGCAAGTTTGAATTGTGGGTCCTGCTCCTCGATTTGGTCATGGTTTTGGCTTAGACTTCGCCTCTGGTTAGTATCCAGCTTTGTTTGTTTTTATTTGGCGTTTTAGAAGCCGTTTTCGCTCCCAGGACTTCTACACTTTTCTGCTCTTCTTGTGGAAATCCGATTTATTTGCATTTGCTTTGAGTGGCGAGTCTGCATTCCGACTATATTTCTTGAATTTTCCTTGTATTATTATCTTTTTGTTTAATGGTTTTGGTTTTGTGGTTAGCCTGGTTTTATCAGAGCTTTATTCGGAGTCTTAAAGACGGAGACTGAACTTTAGGGTATATTCTGGGGTAGAACTAGCTTTGACATTAAAGCGCACATAATTAAGTTGCGTAATTATTTATGCCAGCAATTGGCTTCGGGGCATTTCGCGAGCAAGCTGTGGCAAACAATGAAGGGCAAACAGTTGGTCCGTTCCGTTTCCGCCCTTCGGCCATATTGATTAGGTGCGTAAATATGAGCAAAATGGCGGCATATTCCTGTTCCTGTCAATTGCGATTCGACATTGATGGGCCTAAAAGCCTCTCGGGAGCCGCCCAGTGAGGCAGCCTCCCAGGATTACCCGGGCAATCGGAGTGTGTAATCAAAGGATTATTCAATTGGTACTTCAATTAACAGTATTACCCAGGTCAGGTTGACGTAGCAAAACGGCAAACGAGGGTGCACTGAATTGTATTTAATAACATAATCTATTATTTGAATCGCAGGCTTACAAAGCAATATAAATATTTTCGGAATTCGAAAGAAACAAAAATAAATACCGAAAAAATATGATGGTTTTTCAAAATTCCATGAAAAATTAAACTTTAAAGGTATTTAATATTTGGTAAGTTTGTATATTTAGTAAAATCTCTGATTGTATTTAAATTCCAATATATATATCTTAAATCAATATTATGGTACGTTTTTGTTTTGTTAAAAGTACCTAAAAATAGAACATCAACTGTTTCGTTGCATGTCAAGTGCAGTTTGTGCTGAAGGCAACCGCAGCGAAGGTTTTCCAGGGTTTTCCACCAAAGTGGCCGAGAGTTTTCCGCGCTGCGCTGGTGGTAATAAAACGTTTAACGCTGTTAACTTGCCGCACAGTTGGTGGGCGGGAAAAGGCAAACAGGGAAGGGGGTAAAAGGGGATGGGAAAAGCGCAAACTTTGTTGTTATTGTTGCTGTCGATATTTGAAAAGTTGCTCGCTAATTTCGCTTAAGGACTTTCGAAACTGAAATTCGCCGTAATTAACTGAAACGTTTGCATTTTAATAGACTTTGCATAAATTGTGCGTTAAGTTTTGTGCAAACCGAAACGGAACAGAAACGAAACATCAGGGGGCAAATTGAAGGTGCAGGGCTTAGGGCAACATTATGAATAAAGTTTCAAGGCGGCAAAGTTATGTCATAATCGATAGGTTGAGTTGTGAATGGGCATTCTGCGGATGGATGGGGATCTGAGTGTGAGTGTGGAGTGGCAGTGGCGCATCGAGTATACGCAACGTTGGCCAGCTCAAGAGTGCGTGTTTCTGTGTGTGCAGCAAAGCATGACTAATGACAACTTTGGCCAGAGCCATGTATATATCCAGTATATATCATTTCGTTTAGCAAATAACAAATATCACTGCCCTGGAACAGGAACTTCGACATAGAAAGAGAACGAGAGACAGAGGGAGAAAAGCCCAGAACGAGAGGCAAATAAAGATAAATAGTGTTTGGAAATGTTTTTCAGCTGCCTCTGAAAAGAACGAAAATCGTTGGACACTCGACCGAAGCGAAGCTCCTGGGAGAATCCATCTCTATAGCTCCAGCTCTCTACTCCACGTTCTCCGCAAACATCTCCCTACACTTCCCGTTTCGCTGGTGTATAAATAAATACGCAGAGAACAGCGCATTTGCAACATTTATTGAGTCGTTGAACGAGCACGAGTTGAATGAGTTTGGGTTTGCTTTTTATTTTTAAACTCTACCATAGCTGGAAGCCTCCACAGCATGCATGGCAAAGACTAAACGAGCATACTATACACAGTTTAAATATTGATTTACGACCACACACACACACACACACCCTCACTAGCTGGCGGGGAAAGAGACGGCTAGAGGCGGCTAGAAAGAGATGGAGCGATTGGAGCACTGGGTCACCGCAAAAGCAATGCAGGCAGCTGGAATTTGTTTTTAAATTATGACCAGGCGAGAATTTCTATTTAACTATGAAATCTCTAATTTGCCCCCACAAACAGGAGGCAAACAACCAGGAATTCGATTGCCATGTTTTCAGACTGCTTCGAAAGTTTTCAATAATATTTGGAACGGAGAGCGTAGTAAATTCAAATGTCTATTTAAATTGTTAAGTCTTAGAAAAGTAATTACTTAAGTTGGTTTGCTTCAGTCGATCATTGGCATTGCACACTTTTTGGCAGCTGTCTTGTAAATTTTGCGAAAAAATACGACAAAATTTGAATGAACTATGGAAAGTAAGCCTTATAAACCAAGTTTAATATTTCTTAGTTTTATGAACAGGTATGAGGTATCTCCGACTGGAATAACTATCTTGAAGTATATTACCCGAATCCAAAAAGTGAGCCTATCAGGCCAGTCAAATGCAGGTTTTCGAGGCCCATTAGGTCCTGTCCATTAGGTCCAACCAGATCCAGCATCTTGAGGTTACGCCTGCCGACTAAGGCTTTGGACCGGGCCCAAAGGATATCGTAATCAGCAGTTGGGCCAAATTCGCCATTGCATTCATTAGACGGCTGTGGCTCCAAGCGAAAATTGAATGTCAAGTGCAGGGCAAGGGAAATTCGAAACGACTGCCACTCCATGACCGCCTGCAGCCGAGAAGAAGAACAAGGCGATGCTATGGGATGCCATGCGATGCAGACAAAATGCGCAAATTGGTTTCACTTGACAGAGCAAGCGTGAAAACGATGTTGTCCTAGTCCTAGTCGCACTCCTGCTCGACGCTTTTCCCGCTCGAGTTGAGCCTAAGAAACTTGGCCCAAGTTGTGGCAAACTTTTCGCCAAACACGTTGCGCATCCGCCGCGTACGCCAGCCGAGACGCCCACATGGCGTATGACAAATGTTCCCTCTGCTGATTCGCAAATCGCTTGGCACGACACTAACCATTGGAATAGATTAGAGCAGCTGGGGACTCGAGGCGATCCTGGTCGGCACTCAAGGTGCTGGTAATCTCTTTGTCGGCCTCCATTATTATTGCGGCCTGTTTGCGCTGCCCTCCAGTGTCATAATAATTAAATGGAATTAATGCCAGGCCAGCCATAAATTCATCACTACCTCCATCTATTGCTGCGGTTAAAGCACTGAAAAAAATATCATAGATCATCGATTTAATCTTGTATATCTAAATCAATTTAGATTATGATATATTTTCATACATTTTTTAATTTATTTAAATTGTTTTAATTTTTGTTAAAAAAATATTAATTGGGGAAATAATTATATTTCAATGTTATGTTATGTTTTTCAAATAAATAAATTAAAAATATTTTACCTAAAATATACTTAAATTTAGCCATTATAGCTGATGATTTAGCCATTTTGTGTAGCTCCTTAGTTTATATAATCTAATTTATTAATAAAATATTCTCTCTGTGTACTGGTGCGTGCCGCTCTCGCTTTGTTATTTAAGGTGGCAGACTCATTTGTAAGCCAGTCCTGCTTTTCGAGATCGGGGGAATCTCCTGAGGTGCCTTGAGCCACCGCTTTGTTCGTTGGTTTTGTTTTCCTTCTGAATTCCCGGCCTTGAACCAAGATAAAGAAGCTGTCGTCCGACTACCACTCGACTCACATATTATAAATGTAGACGGGCTCAGGAAAATTTCAATGAGAGCTTTCCATGCGTGTCCAACTTTGGCCTTGGCTACCAACGCGAATGTGTGCGAATTTATGTCCTCCATCGGCTGTCCATTTCTGGGCCTAAAATAACCAAAATTGAATATTTAAGTTGGTGCATTGAAGTGTCTATTTATCAATGCCCATACAGAAAGGATTTCGGACAGCGAATTTCCCTCACATAATGTTAGTCAATTTATTTAAAAATTGTAAGGTAAGGTCAATGAAAAATTCCGGAAAACAAGGGAAATCCCTTGTTCGTGCATTACATATGAAGTACTTTGACATTGTGCCAATAGCACTACGGATTTTATATCCTTTTTTGTGCTGTGACTTATCAGCTTGCACTGAGAAGAGCCGAGAAGAGTGCAGTGCACCGAAATCTTTGGATGATTGATGGCTGAACAGCACTACATCAATCAAATTCATTTCGCTCCAGTGATAATTTGATGGATATTCAATAGTCTGGCTGTGGAAACTTTTCGTACTCCTTAAAGTCTCGCTAATATTTAAGTATTCTCCTTGAAAAAAGTGCAGTTTCGCGGAGCTTTTTTTATGTTTGGCAAAAATTTGGTAAAGTGATTATTTATGTAGAAAACCTCGAACCGCAAACGGGTTCAAAGTGCATCCACTGGAAGTTTCTGTGGGTGTTTTTTCGTGCTGCGGTGTGCCAACTGAAATGCATAACCAAAAAGTATACGACTCTACTTTTACGCTCGAGTTTTGTTTATTTCTTTCCGTTTGATGTTGCGGGGCTGCTCCTCCATTTGCCGAATGCTTAAAGCCATTTGAAAATGATTGGCTTTTATGTCAATAAGCGTCTCAGTTGTCCTTACTTGTTTCAGTTTTTCTTTGGCCTGTCTTATTTTTATACAGCTTTCTCCGCTTTTTCTTTGGGTTTTTCTCTCGCGGTATTCCCTCTCAGTCTGTCGCTTAAGTGCCCCAATAAAATACAATAAATATACACATAAATTTTTATATACATCACGCATATATATAACAACTTGTTTTGTGGCCCCACAAGCAGCAAAAAGTTGTCGCGTTTTAATAGATGAAACAAAAAACAAAATAAGAGCCGAGCAAACATTGCGTCCTGAGCTGTGGGTCACTTAAAGTTTGTTTTTTCCCGGCGAAGGCAGCTTAGAATTTCACTTCGGATAGCAGCTGGCAAGCCAGATGCCATAAATCTTCCAGCTGAAATTAAAATCCTGGGTTCAAATCAAATTTGCAATAACTTGTTAAACATCGAGGCGTAAAATAGGCATTCGTCACTCGGTTTTAGGTGCTCGGAAATAAATCTAAATGCAAACCTTTTGGGGCCTTTGGTTTTTTAGGTTAGTCTGCTGATTGTGTTCAACGTGGCACGCACAATTGATTTATGAAAATTTATTGCTCACATGCGGAAGCGCCCTGCGATAGGCAACATTTCGTGTTGGAAATTAAAGCTCCGCCGCCGTCGGCAATAAAATCAAAGCCATAAAAGCTAATGAGCCCGAAAACTCGTCGCCGTTGTCACAGCCCCCAGACTCGCCCCGCCCACTAAAACTAATATACGAGCCGGGGGCATAATGAAAATCGTGGCCATCTTGTTGCGCCTGCATTCCTATTCCTTCATAAAATCCGGATTTCACCTCGCTGTTTCGGCTCATAAAATGATGGCGATCGTCGGCTACCGTAAATATACGGCGTGGAATGTCATAAAATTTACGCAAATTGTTGTTGCCGATTCCCGATTCCTGATTCCCGAATGCGAATACTTACTTACCGTTATTGCCTGTGAGTGCGCATAAATTGAGGCCCAAGTACAAAACAAACAAGTTTATGCATACAAAAAAAGGGAGGGCTTTGTTATTAGAGGGCGTGGCAGTGGCTGATTTATTTGCTGATAACAAAATGGAATGTGGGCTCTTACGGCGCTGGGGATGCTTTTTAAGCCTACTTTTTTGGTCCGACCGTCAGTCCGGAAGAACGCCGATATCTTGGTAACTATAAAATCTTGAAAGATTCTGGGAGTTCCTGTACAGCCCAAGTTTATTTTAGCATTGTGCCACGCCCACTTTGACGGCTGCAAATCATATATTCTAATGGAGCCACAGTTTAAATTAATAAATACGCAACAGATTTTTGTGTAGGTCAATGGATATTTATTAAACTATCTTTGTACTTCATTTTATTGAGTCACGATATAAATAAAAAGCTTAGATGCCATTCTATATATTTTTGGTTTCACTTCTCATCATAATTTGATTAAAATAAAAGTTATGGGTGTTTTAGTAGTGTTGTTTTCAGTAGTACTATTGAGAATACAAATTAGTGCCTTATAATATTTTGCATAGAATCTCTTCCTCTTTTGAGATATCAACCAACATTTTGTTTGCTCAGCACTTAAATTTATTTAGGTGTAAACTGAAACATAGTCTCTTAGATTTGTGTCACTCTACATAGCATTTATTAGCGAGGAAAAGAAAATTCCCCCCATTGACACCAAATTAAAGGAATAGAAATTCCAAGTAGCCAAAATGAGCGAGCTTCCAGTTCCCTCCAAGAATACCTCCGAAAAGGCTGTAACTCTGGGCGGCTCCTTTTTCGATGTGCTATGGCCGTTGATCCTGGACGAGAATCTGTGTCGCATTGAGAGCAAGGCGGATGAGAACTTTGTGCCCAGCGAACCCTTCAACCGACTGGAGTGGCATACCTATCTGGCCCAGGTGGGCTATCCCTTCTACATGCCGCCGCACGAGTTGCGCTGTTGCCAAGGAGCCGGCGCCGGAGATGGAGGAGGAGGAGGCGGCCAAGGCATTGAACAAGGAGGTGGAGGAGCGAAAGGGACCAGCAGAGGGTGACTTTCTGCGCCGCAAATCCCTGGCCATTCGCCCCATCGACCAGGAGGTTGAGCACCTGAGAACGGAGCAAGAACGCCGTCAGAAGCTGGCCTACGACTTTGCCAATCGCCGATATCCCTGGACCATGCAGACGCCCAGCCACGAACTGGGCTTCACCCTCAGCGAGGAGCTGCAGAAGTGCTTCAAGGGGCCCATGGAACGGGACATACTGAAGGCCATCCATGACCACGACTGCAAGCTAATGATTCTCGATCTGGGCATCGAAGTGGACATCGAGGACTGTCAGCGCTGGATCAAGTTCCGTCCCTACATCCAGTTGCTAGCCCTGGTTCGCACCACTCGAATGGATCGATCGCTACAGCTGCTCAATGTCTTCCACACGCTCCATGTGGAGGAGTCGGCCGAGAACTCGTGGGACGACGAGCTGCAGTGCTCTGTTCGCACTGGCTTTTTGCATGCCAAGAAAATTCAGCTGCTCAAGTCCTGCGGCGAGCCCCTTGTCTTCGTCTTTAGTCGCTTCCGGGGCATATGCACCTGTGACAACTTTAAGGTAATCCGCAGGACCTAGAATGGGATCTTAATTAGTTTACAATTTTAAAAACTGAATAATTATTATTTAAAAAAAATTTAAATGTATAAAAAAATTGTAAGTTCAGTAAATTGACTAAATATAAAATATATTATTTCACCTAAAATCCGAAATCTTTTTTAAGAGATAAAGAATAAACCAATATTTTTTGTCAGCACTGTATAAGTTAATTTAAGCTAGTTTGGGCTGTTGTTCAAGAGTTCCTGTTCATGAAGCCTAATTTGATACGACGTGATTTGCTTGGCCTAGCAAATCCATCACGTTGAAGTGGCGCCCGAACAGGGACCGCTCCAATTAGGCCGCTCAATTGGCGCTGCCTTCAAGTGCAGTCAAACGCACTGTTACCTTCCCACTTGCCATCGGATTATTGACGCGGGTGGAAATGCCTGCACCGCCTTCCTACTTCCGATGCGATGTCAAAGTGCCTCCGCTAAGTTGGCCAACTTGAGCCCAACCCCCTCCCGGCACAAAAATTCACAACAAATTTGTTTGGTGAAAAAAAAAGAAAAGAAATCGAAAAAGCAGCCAAAATTTTGCGCCAAATCTCAACAAATTATTACAAAGCTTAACAAACTTGGAACTGATTATAAAAGTTGCCGTCAGGCAGTTTAGGGGAAATTGGGGAATCGGCGGCCACAATGCAGCCAGAATTGAGTTGCGGGTGTCGTGAAGTTAGGAGACCCTCTCCCCATTCCCGAAGCTTCTTTTTGTTTTGCTGGGAAAAGTTTGGGGCCAAATGCGTTGTCGCTACTTACGGCGCCCCACAAACATCATTTTCAATAGACATTCACATAAACCACCTTGCATTATATTATTAAAAGTTGTCCATGCCTCGCCCGATAGCGCCTCTAAAAAAAACTTTTCTTCGTAAATGCGAAAATCGACTCTGACTGAAATGCGATTCATAAGAGAGGCAGCCACAGAACTGAGTAAAATAAAGAGTCGACAGAAAAACAACATTTAAAAAATAAATTGTATAGCAAAGAGAAGAGATTTTCTTATCGGTTCGAAAATCAAATATTTTTTGTTAAAGCATAATTCAAGTCGTAAATACACTCATAAACAAGAAAGGAAGCTAGCTTCGGCCAGCCGAAGCTTATATACCCTTGCAGATAAAAGAAATACCTTTTTAAGTTGTCAGAAATCAAAACGCCTACTTCCTGCAAAGTTACAATGAATTTTCTTATATTTGTTTGATTATTCGTATGGGAGCCTTAAGATATAGTGGTCCGATCCGGCTCGCTCCGACATATGTACTACCTGCAATGCATTGCGATAGCTTTAAAACTGAGAGACTAGTTCGCATAGAAACGGACAGACGGACAGACGGACATGGCTAGATGGACTCGGCTATTGGTGCTGATCAAGAATATATATACTTTATGTGGTCGGAAACGTCTCCTTCACTGCGTTACAATATCTGACTGAAATTATAATACCCTCTGCAAGGGTATAAAAAAACCTCTAATCTACCGTACAATCCAGAAAAAATATTTCTTAAATTTTTCTAATGGCGACCTTAACATTGTTTTGAAAAATTTCGAACCTTAGAAGAAGTAAAAATATTATTAAAGGCGGTTTTTTTCTTGTTTTAAAAAAGTTAAGTTTTTAAAAAATGTTTTAAAATTTGTATGAGTGTTTAATAAGTTTTTTCACGTCCTTTAATTTAATTGTTATGATTATTCTCATTGTACAGATTATTGTGCCTAATCTTTGCTATATCAATTGAGTTAGATCAGGAAAAGAGAGATAGACTGAGGGAGAGGTGGAAATGGAGATGTAATAAAAGAGAGTAAATATTGTTGAGCTTACTACGTAAACGTATGGGCTTGCTAAACAAGTCCCATATGTTTATTATGCGGGGGGTTTTTCTCTCAAGAGCAGCTCACCCTCTGAATGGTACGAAGCAGGTTCTGTAATAGTTGGTAGTTGTACGATTTTTGTGGATTGTAATTTTGGTTCCAGTTCTCGTTAGGCTCCATTCAGCATCGGTTGTTCCCGTCGCAATGATAATCTCGTGGCTGACCTTTCTGGGCCTTTGTCTCAATCTGAACCTCGGATCGGCGTTGCATGTACCGCAGCACAATTGCGATAGGTATTTCTCCTACTACAAGGAGAACAGTGGAGCCTACATTGGCGTTTTCACGGCCCCTCGAGGTGGAGTGAATAGCCTCTCGTGGGAGGTGGTCTTCACTGCACATGGAACGGGACAGGTGAGATTGGATTTGGATTCAATTTCATAGAGACTGCTATTTTTGAGATCCCCAACTGCAGGCGGAAACCGTCAGCTCCCTCACGCCGTATCCCTCCAAGGATAGTGCCTTCGAAAAAATACACAATGGAGAGCGTGGACAGGTATATGTGCGCTTCCAAAACTTCGGGAACGAGCTGCCCAAACTTATCCGGGCGGAATTCAATGACGAGCTTTTGTGTCGAAACGATGAATGTGAGTTACTAAACAATTAGTTTCAAATCTTATCTAATACCTTTTCTTCAACTTTTTTAGATGACGCCCCTTCGAGCACAATGACCCGGCGGCAGTCCATGTCCACTTCAAACCCCATTAGAAGTTCGGCACCCAGGGAAATGGTGCCCCAGTCGCGGCCCGTCGTATCCTGGACGGAATCCCACAAGCAGGCCAATCCGTTCCTGCCCCAAAATATTCCCCAAAATGTTCCTCAAAACAAGCCAAGGATAGATGCTGACTTTGAGGAGTGCGGCGTGGAGGGTTTTGCGCCGCTCCAAATCGGAGGCGAACTGGTGACCCGGGGTCAGTATCCCTGGCTGGCGGCCCTCTACGAAGGTGGCTCGACGGCCTCGTACAAATGCGTGGTCTCGGTGATCTCCAAGAGGACCGTCATTACGGCAGCCCACTGCATTTATGGCAAGGAGGCGAATCAACTCTGGGTCTATCTGGGCAGGCATGATCGCAACGAAAACCCGGAAAGCGGAGCTTCCTTGGTCAGTGTGTCCAGAGTGGTCACTCCTTCTGCCTACGAGGGCAATCCAGTTCCGGACGCGGACGTGGGCCTTCTGGTGCTCAGCGCAGCGATGGTCTACACCAAGTACATTCAGCCCCTCTGTCTGTGGAGCTCCAATATGGGTTTGCCCCCGAATGAGGGAGACACTGGTGCTGTGGCCGGATGGGGCTACGATCGCACTGCCCAGAAGACGCGATTTCCCAAGACGGTGAGTGTCCGATTGGTGCCAAGGGATCAGTGCCTCAAGGAGATGAAACGGGCGGAGGACTTCATCACGCGGCGGACCGTCTGTGCCGGGAATTCGCAGTCGCATGGTCCCTGCTTCGGAGACTCGGGATCTGCACTGGTAGTCCTGCGCAATAACCGCTGGTTCATTCGGGGCGTCGTCTCCCTATCGCCTCGCCAGGGAGAAATATGTGATCTTAGCAAGTACGTCATTTATTGCGATGTTGCCAAGCACATCGATTGGGTTCGTCAAAATATGGTGATGTGAGGAGATCAATTCGGTGTTATAATAATTAGAAATTAACAAGTGGACCAAAATGTTAGAGAATATGGAAAAATTTAAACCGTTCTGTAAGAAATCTTGAATAAACCCTGATATTTACAAGTACAATCCGGAATTTCCATTTATAAAACCGGTAGAATTCCCCAAGCCGGCTGTGTCGCCAAAGACTAATATAGTCTATAATAGACAATCTATTTCAGAATTCAGTCAAAAGTAAATACGAATGTTAACAAATTGTACCTACCCTTAAGCCTTTGATGTTTATACTCATTGATTACATTTTGAAGAGTGCACCTTATTTGATTATGTCGAAAGGGAGCTCATCTAAGAGTTACTTGTTGATAAGAATTTTCGCTCAAGAGCAAGTAAGAAAATTAGTTGTGAGTATAGTGAGATTTTATATACTTTTAAGGGACTATCCGACTATAAGTAATTTGAAAGTAATCCCTTTAATCAGTGATCTGTGATTCCCAATTGTTGGGGAAACTAAGTATGTTAGCTTCTGGAGAATCGATGTTTAACAGTTGGAGATCACATCGTGTCTGAGCAAACAAAGATAAAAACTGACGAGATGTTTTTTACTTAGACAGAATCTCCCATGTTTATTATTATTATTCACTCAAAACAATGTTGAGCGTATATCTAGTTTCAGAGCTTCTTATTCAGACCTGATGATGCTCTTCCCTCAAATAGTACAGGAACTATTTTATTTAATGCTTGAAAATTAACAGTATTTCCTAAATATTCCAAAGCTTAAGTCTTTCTAAAGTGAAAAGTATTCAAGCAGATTTATTCTCAAATGTTTGGCTGTAATCCGTAATTGCTTAACGAGAAATAACTAACTTAATTAGTTCCAAAAGTGAACTATTAAAACACTACATAGATTTTTGTTTAAGTAGGTGTTTAAAAATGTTTTATTTGTAAGGCAAAATCTGTGAAATATTTACTATATGTAATGCATGAAAATTAACAGTATTTCCTAAATATTCCAAAGCTCAAGACTTTTTAAAGTGAAAAGTATTCAATCGTCGACGGATTCATTCTCAAATGTTTGGCTGTAATCCGTGCCTTATTGGCTCAGCACGATGCGGAATTTCCAGTTTGCTGACAGACGACGCTCAGAGTGACTCAACAACCCGTCGAGATTCGATGGGAGCGATATTCGTAGGCGATATTCGATATGAGCAATCAGTTTTATTTACCCACCGTCGGCTGTCGCGTGCGGAACCGAGAGCTTATATCCAATACAAGATTCCGAAAAGGTATGGGTCTGGAGTTGGTCGTAGTTGTATTGCTAATCGCCTCGACCGGTGGACAGTTTGTGCAAGAGAACTGTCCCAACTACTTCCGCCTTGTCAACGATGCCTTCGAAGGTCTCCAGGGCGAGATTACGCTGCCCTCCTTGACGCCGGGCAGCAATCGCATCGATGCGCGTTTCTGGCAGGAGGGAAATTATGATGTATGAGCTGGTCGACGATCTGCCTATTGGAATAACAACCGACCTGACCACTTTGTCCCCTCGCATTCCGCAGGCCTCAACGGTGGGTGGTCTGAACCCGTACCCGGATGACGATGCGATTCGATTGGGCAGGGGACCCTTTAAGTTCCGAGTCGCCTTCAGAGCGAGTCCACCCAAATTGACTCGACTGTCGTACAACGATCAGCTGCTGTGCTCGGCCAGCGAAAGTGAGTACGATTTTATTGCCTCTAATAAATCTCATTAAATTAATTTGTTTCCGTTTTAAACACTTTTGAGCTGTATTTCAGACGCTGGTGGGCGATCTGTTAGCTACTTCAATCGCTTCTATGGGAAGATCCTGAGTGAGCCGTTTCCATCCCCCGTATTCCAAACCTTTCCCAGAGATGAATTCGATGTGGGTGTGCAAACCGTACAATTTCCCCCTTCTAGCGGCAGAGATGTGTTCCCTGGTTTTACGCAGACCTGGCGGACATCCACCGATAGAAGACCGTCCTTCAGGCAACCTCAAATGGCCACCCAAGCGCCGACTTTCTGGCAGCCACCAGAACTCAAGACAACCGGTGACTTTCGGGCCACCTCCGACATCACCGGTTGCAACTAATCCTCCTCCGACGATGGCGCCACCCCAAAGATTCGATCCGCGATCCCCTGCGTCACCAATAACCTGCGGCAGGGAGGGCAGCCTAATTCCGTTTATCGTCCGGGGCACCGAATATCCACGCGGTCAGTATCCCTGGCTAGCAGCCCTCTATCACAAGGTGTCGCGTTCCCTGTCCTTCAAGTGCGGCGGTTCCCTGATCTCCGCCAGCATCGTCGTCAGTGCCGCCCACTGTGTGTACCGGATGTCGGAGGACAGCGTGGTCATCGGACTGGGTCGCTATGATCTGGACAACTACGGTGAGGAGGGGGCCGAGACGCGAAATGTGAAGCGACTGCTCTGGCACCCAGATTTCAGCACCCGCTCGGTTCCCGATGCGGATGTTGCCCTCATCACCATTGATCGGCCAGTCAAGTGAGTAGTTATGAGAAATTATATTAAAAGCAACATATTTGTATTATAAGCAGGATCCGAAAATTGATTTAGTAACAAAATCATTTGCTTATAATAGTCGAAAGACCAAATAAAATATACCATTTGGATTCTATTTAGATATGCCTTCTAAAATAAGCAATAAATAATAAAAAATGAATTATAAAATTCAACGATTATAAATATTGTTGATTCCTGATCATAACCTTAAAGAATTCCCTTACAACGCTAACGTCTGTCTAGCGCCCTCATTTTTTAAAGATTTGGTAAAAGTGTAAATGAGATTTTCTTTTGATCATAAATATCTATCTAGTCATCCAAGAATCAAATTATTCATTAAAAAGTTAAGAGCAATCAAAGTTTTTGACGGCGTTTTGCATATCTCCATCTCCCTCGCACTCCTTTTAGTTGAGTAACGGGTATCTGATAGTCGGGGCACTCGACTATTTCATTCTTTCTTGTTTTGATATGATAATATTAAGGTGTTATGTACGTGATAATTTATTACTCAAAAACTTTGATATACTACCGGAATCTAACTTTCAAATTAACTTGCAGGTTCAATGATATTATTGCGCCCATTTGCTTGTGGACGGCAGAGGCGAGCAGTACGGTGAGCACCTCCGGCTTTATCGCGGGATGGGGACGAGATGACGACAGCAAGAACAAGGGACGGACGCAGTATCCCCGGGTTGTGGAGGCGGACATCGCCAGTCCCACGGTCTGTGCCAGCACCTGGAGGATACCGATGTTGCTCTCGGAGCGAACTCTGTGCGCGGGCAACCGCGATGGATCCGGACCCTGCGTCGGCGACTCCGGCGGCGGACTGATGGTCAAGCAGGGCGATCGATGGCTACTCCGGGGCATTGTTTCGCTCGGGGAACGCGGACCAGTCGACAAGTGCCAGCTGGAACAGTACGTACTCTACTGCGATCTTTCGAAGCATATGGACTGGATAAACGACAATATCCGCTGAGCTGCTCAAGTGCTTTGTATACAATTAGATTAAAGAACCAAAAAGCCAAAGCATTTGTATTCCATTGTCTGGGGATTTTTGGCAAAACGAGTTTCTAGCTCGCATGTTTCAATTATTTCGCCAGCATTGAGCAAACAAAAAATATCTTGCTTGTATGAAACGTTGTTGCTATCCGCTTATAAAAATTAAATAAAAAGTGAATAAACATAGGAGCCTAATTTTTAATTTAATGAGTAGTTCATCAGTCTTGAAATGGCTTTCACTTCAGTGGGTTTTCTGTATGCTGATCGCTACACAGAAAGTATAAAACATGATAAGTGCTTTTAAATTGAACTGTAACTAATTATTATTATGTTACTAAAATATTCGATTTTATTAACAATTTTATTTTACTACTTAAATATTTATAGGGGAAATATCTAAAAATAGAAACACAGAAGAACATATTAATGGCAAGAATCTGAAGTTTTAGGGACTTATATTTTTTGTTTATTTGAAAATATATCAAATAATTTTAAAATTTTCGTACAACTGAATTTATGAATAGTTTCTTATCATAGAATCAAGTTAGCTTTTTGCAGTGAACGCCCAGCAGACAGTTATATGGCGTAATATATAAACATATATCACCACGTGTTGACATATGCTCACTGATTGGCATCAGCTGAATAAATGTTTGCCAAAGCCTGTTGCATATTAATATACCCAATGAGCGAAATCTATAAAGTCAGAACGATTTCAAGCCTCTGAGGAGGTTGGTGGAATGATGCAGCGTACCATCTGGCTGCTCTCCCTGTCGGTGATCTTGATCGGCGATGGCGGTGTCCTGGCGAATGTTCCCACCTCCGAGGGAATCCTACCCACCGATCCGGCATATTTCAACGATAATGGAGTTTTGGTTCTGAATCCAACTAACAACTTGCAGAACGAGAATGAGGCTGCGATCACTCAATACAGGGAGTATCTGGATGATTCAGCAAAGGATATACTAACAGATTTACCAAACACTCGCAAGAGGAAAAGGGAACAGGGTCTGCTGGAGGCATTGGCAGTTCTAACTGGCTTGAGTCTGAGCATTTCTCCGTTGGGAGAAAGTCTCGGGAAAATCAAGGAACAGCAGGCGGAATTGGTTTCAAAACTCAAACACCAGGAGGAATGGAAATTCTGGGCCGCAGCCAAAGTTCAGAAGGTGGGGGAGTCCACTGAAGGTCTTAGAACCGCCGAAGCGGTTTCCATCACCGAGGAGTTTAACAATCGCTATCTCCTTCGATTGCGCAATTGTGTTGGTGACTTTCTCTGGGCTCAGATTCGATTCAATCTGGACTTGAAGAGGTCACTCGATGGCTTGCAGATACCTACAAGCCTGGTGATCGAAGCCACTGAAAGGTGTCCCAGTATCAAGGCCAAAAAGTGCCGCAAGGGCGTTAGAAGAGCTATCGATGGCCTCCAGGATGCTCCACAGGACCTCCATAGCCTGTGGATTGAGTCCACTCAGTTGGAGGACAACCAAAGGCAAAGCAACCAGTGCTCGGTAAAAACTCTAGAGGAATATTCAGAGGAGCGACTCGAAGTGGAAAGGCAGTTGGAGGACATTATAGAGGATTATCGTGAGAGTATCCCCGCCGGCAACTAAGAGGTGAAATATATATACATTTATCATTAGCAACGATATGATACTTACTGCACATATACAGGACATCTTTGGCACTGAATAGACTAAGAACAGCCAAATAAAAAATTATATTTACAAGCAGTTAATAGATTGTTATTAGTGTTTAATATTATTTAATATTTAATGATAATATAGTAGAATATTTTTGTGCTTTTCAAAGTTTATGTTGACGAATAGCAGAGATAATTGAGATGATGCAGTCGTATTAAGTCAATGATAATGCAAATGTCCTATCAATTCGAAATTCAAATGGAATTCCAGACACGGGAAGAATGAAATGTTTTGCATAACTGATCTTAAAATATTAATGCAATATCACTCAAGAGTAAAACTGACCTATGAATAAACTATCTATTTGCTCATCGAGTGAGGTTCATCAGTGTTAGTACGAGTGACTATTTACTCAATAAAATTCATTGGAAAGCTCAGAACTCTCACAGTTGCAATGAGTCCGCTACAGCTAGTGACCGCTCTCCTTTTGGTATCTCGGATTAGGTCGGGTATGGGCCAGTTACCTGAGAATGGCTGTTCTTCGCTTTTTGAGTACCAGGGCTATCAAGGGCAGTACATCGGCCTAGTGAAAGTGATTCATCCGTTTGTCGAAAAGCAGTTACTGGTTCTTAAGTTTTCCCAGCAGGGATCTCACGACTTTAAGGTGAGATTTTGCATTATTTGCTGGGAAATTCTCGATTCTATTCAAATGCATCTGGTGTGCATTTTTAAATTCGAGAATGACATTTGCGATAGCCGTAAATGAATTTGAGAGAGAAACGGCAAATCATTCAATAATAACACTGCTCAACATGTTTTTTTTTTTTTTTTTTTTTTTTAATATGACTTATAGAAATTATTACGTTGATCAGCCAATTTAATGGCTATAAAACATAGATTACAAATAGGAACAAAAACGTGAGATCATAACAGAATGGTGAATAACAAATTTTTATAACCTATAATACTAAATAAGGCAACAGTTTAACAACGCATTACTGCTTCAGTACTCGTGAGACGTGACGTCCTCTTGTCCAGAGATCGCCGGGATGCCTTCGCTTCAGCCTTCTCCTGTTCGTCGGGTTGGCCAAGGAAGCTGCTAGGTGGTTGGGGTGTCCTGTGAGGCGTTCGTTGTACCAACTCGAGTGCCGGTTAATCTGATCCCTGACCGAGGGCATGTGGTCTACGTTTCTGACGTACCCGCTCAACATGTATTTCATTAAAATTGGGTACTGACTCTCGAAGCTATCTCAAATCAAAACATTTAATATTGCTTTATATTTCCAACCGAGATTTCGCAAATACCAACCGTTAGGATCGAAAACTAAATATGCAGAAATTGCAAATATAAAACAAAATGTCATTGCGCTGTTCAATAGCGTTGTGCAAATGTAACAGAAAATGCTTACAACTTATTGTCCCCCTTTATTTTAAGGGTTCTGCTGGCACAATTAATTTGGTGGATGACAGAGACAAGGCCGAAAGTAATCTTCGCAATGGCTTACCAATTCGATACCGTGTTGATTTCCCTATTCCTACAATCCCGCCCAAGATAACTAGCATACAAGTGAATGGCATTGAGCTGTGCAGTGGCGCAGAATGTGAGTGCATAAAATCTTAAATATGTAGATTGGTATCTAATCTAGATATATTCTAGATCCCGAACCTCGTGAAGGCATAACTGGCGAGTATACTTGGGAGCTCAGAACTCCACCTGGTGGAGACGATCAGCCAAGAAACACCACGGGTGCTGGAGAGGATGATTGGACTTTGATTAATACTGCTACCCAGCTGAAAATTAGCAGTCCGGATCGTGCTGCCGATCCTGAACCGACGATCAGAAATCTGGTTCCCCAGAAAACCGATCCATCCGAAGAATACCCCTGCGGACGTGTGCGACATGAGAAGACCAGTACGACGCCACTAATCTTCCAGGGAAACAGTATAGAACGTGGTCAACTGCCCTGGTTGGTGGCCATCTTCGAGCGGCGGGATAGAAACGGACCCCGCTTCATCTGTGGAGGATCACTGATCTCTACTTCCTCAGTTCTCTCGGCGGCCCACTGTTTTCGAGTTCCCAAAAAGGAATTGACCGCCGATCGCCTGGCCGTCTCGATGGGTAGAAACAGCCTGGCTCTTCACTCCCGCGGAGATGATCGCGGGGTGTCCCAGTTGATCATTCACGAAAACTTCAAGTTGGAGCAGTTCACTGAGGCCGATTTGGCACTGATCAAGTTGGATGCACCGGTGGAGTGAGTCTATCAGCTTTTAAAATAATGAACATTTTAAAAATATTTGTTTTACAGATATTACAACTATGTAATACCCATTTGCCTGTGGAGCACCGACAGACGCATGGATTTGCCCCAGGGACACACGACCTACGTGGCTGGCTGGGGACCCGATGAGTCGGGAACCGGTCACACAGATGTGGCCAAGATCACCGATCTGAACATTGTAATCGAATCGGGATGCCGCCTAGAGTTGGCCCCAGAGCTGGTGCAGCCGAGCAGCCTGTGTGCCAAGAGGGCGGGAGCAGGACCATGTAGTAGCGATGGAGGTGGACCACTGATGCTGAAGGAACAGGACGTGTGGGTGCTACGGGGAGTGACCTCCGCGGGAGAACACGACGAAGAGAGGCACACCTGCGATTTAAAAAAACCATCCGTATTCACCGACGTTGCCAAGCACATTAACTGGATTCGCCGGAATATGTGGAACTAAGTGGTGTATGCCAAAGATCCTAATATTCATTAAACATTGGCAAAAATAAAGCAATCATGGACATTAAGTCTTCACTGCAATCGGTTGTAATTTTTTTTGTGTTTTTTTGACTAAGAAAAACTTTTAAAACTATTTAGCGAGAAATTAAATAAATGAAACATTCCGTGGGTAAAATTTCAAACATCGGCAAAAAATGCGAGTAATTGAACCAAAAATCTTAGAAGACTTACTCAAGTGATAGATAGACACCAAAGCATCAAAATAAAACTTAAGAAGAAAAATAAATATTTTTATATATCTTTGCGTTCATACGAACGGACAGGCAGACATACGGACATGGCCAGCTCAACTGGGCTAGTCATCCTGATCCAGAATATATGTTATTTATAGGCTCTTAAACGCTTCCTTCTAACTGTTACATTTTATACCTTCGCACGATACAATATACCGTCTTACTTTAACGACACTATTTTTCTTTGTGTTTTGCAAAGAACTTACCAGACCCGGAAAGAATACATTTTTTTGCATAAATGAGCCTAAAATGTAGAAATGAAATTATCGCTCAAGAGTAGAGCTACAAAAAGGTAAACTAAAAACCCGCAATGTGGGGAGAGCCCCTGAGCTTAGAGAGGCTTAGATCGGAACAATCTATTCGCTCATCGAGTGAAGTTCTTGAGTGTTATTACGAGTGTCTATTTTCTTAATAAAAAAGACTGGAAAAGCTCAGCACTTACGCAGTTGCAATGAGTCCGCTACAGCTGGTGACTGGTCTTCTCCTGGTTTTCCGGATTAAATCGATTCTTGGCCAGTTGCCCCGAAATGGCTGTTCGCCGCGTTTCGAGTATCAGGGGTACCAAGGACAGTACATCGGTCGGGTGCAAGTGCGTCATCCTATGGTCAATAACCACACAATGATCCTTCAATTCTCGCAGCCGGGATATCACGAATTTACGGTGAGAACTGCATCTTTTGCTGGGAAATTCTCAGTTCCAGTAAATGGCATCTGGAGCTCTTATCATTTTGATTGTTTGCGGTTGTGCTTTTTCCCATGCGGCAATGACAATTGCTTTTGCAAAAGCAATAAAGTCAATAGCGATCGCTGTAAACAAGTCTCAGGGAGAAAGAGGTAGCCGTTTTATTATTTAATATTGATAATACTATTACATCAAATGGATCTCTAAAAAGCAAAAGAAAGTACATATTGCTGGCTTACACTTTGAATAAAATGGAGTTTTAAAAAGGTTCACTATTAACTTTTCTCTTTATTTTAGGACTACGTTGGCAGTATTGCTATGATAGATGATGACAACCAGGTCCACGCCAATCTTCGCAATGGCTTACCAATTCGATACCGTGTCGATTTTCCGATTCCCACAATTCCGCCCAGGATCACTAGCATGGAAGTGAATGGCATTGAGCTTTGCGGTGGCCCAGAATGTAAGTGGATATTGTCTTAGATTAATAGATCCGAATCTAATCCCTTTGATTTTCAGATCCCAAGCCAAGAACAGGCATAACTCTGCGGATCTCTTGGGAAACCTTTGGTTCTTATGTCGTCAATCAGCCTCAACCTTTGCCAATTGGACCTGTTCAACCTTGGCGACCAGAGGAGCAACCACAGAACACTCCCATCGACTTTAGGGATACCCGACCCACTCAACCAAGGATCCCGAGTGGTGGAGAGGACATTTGGAGGGGTAACAACTCCCTGCAGTCGTTCCCGAACCCAGGATGGGCTACTGCCCCTCCGCAGACCTCAACAAATCGGGGTACTGTTAATGAGGACATGAATAGGAATCTTGGTGGTGGAACTGCCCCCCAGCCGACGATAAGAAATCCGAATCGAGTGGTTGATCCTCAGCCGACGGTCAGGAATCCCGAAGTGCTGGTTCCCCAGCAGAATTCCCAATCCAATGAGATTCCCTGCGGACGGGAAAGGGCCAGTACGACGCCTCTAATTTTCAACGGCAAGAGTTTAGATCGCGGTCAACTTCCCTGGTTGGTGGCCATCTTCGAGCGGCGGGAGAGCAACGGACCCCGTTTCATCTGCGGCGGATCACTGATCTCCACTTCCTCAGTTCTCTCAGCGGCCCACTGCTTTCGAGTTCCTGGAAAGAATTTGCCTGCCGATCGCCTGGCCGTATCCCTGGGTCGAAACAGCCTGGCCATTCAGTCACCGGGAGAATTTCGAGGGGTATCCCAGTTGATCATTCACGATCGCTTCAGTATTGAGCAGTTTACCGAGGCTGATTTGGCCCTAGTCAGATTGGATTCACCTGTAAGGTAAGTTATCTTTTAAGTCGTTTAAAACTATCATTTTTTTTGTTTGTGCTTCTATAAGCTAACACTTTAACAACTGTTTATGATACATTTCATTATTAATTTATTCTTACACTGCAGATATACTGACTACATAGTACCCATTTGCCTGTGGAGCACAGACAGACGCATGGATCTGCCCCAGGGACACAAGACCTATGTGGCTGGCTGGGGACCCGATGAGTCGGGAACCGGCCACACAGATGTGGCCAAGGTCACCGACCTGAACATCGTAATCGAATCGGGGTGCCGCCTGGAGCTGGCCCCAGAGCTGGTGCAGCCGAGCAGCCTCTGCGCCAAGAGGGCGGGAGCAGGTCCTTGTACCAGCGATGGAGGTGGACCACTGATGCTCAAGGAACAGGACGTGTTTATTCTGCGGGGAGTGACCTCCGCGGGACAAATCGACGAGGAGAGACGCACCTGCGATCTATCCAAACCCTCCGTATTCACCGACGTTGCCAAGCATATCGACTGGGTTCGCCGGAATATGTGGAACTAAATGGGAGATGGTGTGTGGCAGAGATCCTCATAACTAGATGCATTTCAGACACGTAATTGGAAGATCCAAGTGTGGTATTACTGTCTTTGCGTTGACTACTGCCCTGCGGGTATTTCTAACTGGATTCATTAATCATTGCGGAAAGATAAAACAAACATGCGCATATTGTATACACTGACTTTTATGTTATTTGATTTAAAATAAATAAAATATTAAACAACTTTTAAAACTCGCGAAACTAAAATATAGTTTATGATATTGGAATTTTTATTAGAAATCATATGATGATCATAATAATAATCTTATTAAACCACAACCATGGTCTAAATTAAATGTTAAATGGTTTTATAATTTGTGAAAAAAATCAAAACTTAAACCATTATTATTTTGGATATTAGCACCAACATTTAGTAAGGAAACATTGTATTTTTCTTTATTTCGGTTAACGTTTCTGAATGATAACTTTAAGGCGGAATCTCCCAATGAATCGCAGAGTATGACTGTAATCGAGTAACTAACTCTGATCAGGTTGAGAGAGTCAACAAGCTTTGTCTCGTATCCGACTAGTCGGCTAGATCGGAAACTAATGGGAATTAGCTGAGCTAATACCGATCATTCAACGCGCGACTCTCACTGAGTTCGGTCTACAATCTGATTCTCGACTGGGAAACAAACGCGTCTAGCTGCATGCTGTAAAAGTGCAGTCGCATTTGTTTTTATAATTATTTATTGTTCCGGAAAGATTCTGCCTTCGCCATGTGCCAACTGCAGCGGCTCGGTTTCCTGATCACCGTACTGCAGATCAGCTTTATTACCGGCCAACGCCTGCCGTACATCGCCTGTCCTGGTATATTTCGCTACCTGGGGCACCAGAATGAGTACATAGGACATTTGAAACTAATTCTGGATAGTAATAGTGTGGAAAATGAAGTGCGGATTGAAATGTCCCAGCCTGGCAGAAAGCGCCCGGTAAGTGGTCCTACATATAAAAGTTGGTACATTAGTCAGTGTTATCAAGCATTGACCTCCCTCCCAGATTGGATGTCTGATTTTCCACTATCAAGCTTGGCAAGCTCACAATGGTCAAGTTGATTCTCATGGGAATTGCATGGCTGATAAGACGGAACGCGCTCGGGAAAAACCCCCAGCTACCCGAAAGCTTCCCAGCTCAGTTCTCTACCGCTTTCCTTAAAGTTGTGGAACAGGTTTGGCGTTTGGCGTTCGTCGAGAGATCTGCCGCCTAAGCTCAGCTGTCGATGCTGTTATTTTTTCTGCCCAGCGATTCGGTTTTGCCAGTTGAGTTATGTTTACATATCTGCCCCCCAAGTGACGTAGATCGGAATTCAGAATTGCTCCCTGGGAACGCGGATTAATAATAAACTTTTAATCCATCTCTTTTTTTTCAGCCCTCGGCGGGACTTTTTAACTTTTTGGAAGATGAGGACTCGCTCTATTATAACCTCAGAAACAATGAGCCCATAAACTACCGAATTGACTTTCCTACGCGGGGTGTGGTGCCCAAACTCACCAGGGTTATGCTCAATGGAGATATCGTGTGCGATGCTGAGGAGCGTAAGTAAATCTATAACTTTCCCGGTGAGAAAGGATTACAAACAAAAAGTTTTTAACTGGAAACCATTTTTATTATAAAATATTTTTTTTTACTAATTTAAAGAAAAAAGTATTACAAACAAACAAGTTTTTAACTGAAAACTCATTTTTATTTTTAAAAAATTTAATCATTTTATATTTTTGAAAACTTAAATTACAAATTTTCCAAAAATTATTTAAAAAAAAATGTCATTAACGGTGTAAAATATATTTTTTAAAAATAATTTATTTTTAGTAGGTTTTGTTCATTTTACTAACACATTTTTCTTTTCAGTTCCACCACCTAGCATAAGACTATCTTTGTCGCGCACTCTGCGAACTACTACTCCCTTGGCAGCTGTTCCCCAGCGACCCGATCCACCACTATGGTCGCGGGATCCTCCAAGGAACTTTTCAAGAGATGTTCCTCAACGGAACATCGGCGTCTATGAGGAACGCCAGCCTCCACAAATTAGCCGTCCACAACAGACACCGCCTCCCCCAAGGCAGCAACCGCAGCCGCAATGGCGGCCCGAACCGGAGTTGCAGACCTCAGCCAGACCACCAGTACCGCCTCTAGTCCCGCCCGCACAATCGTTTCCATTCCAAACAATTGGACAGCTGAACGGCATCTGTGGGCGGGAGAAGACCATCCAGACGCCCTTCATCCACGGCGGCAACGAGGTGGAACGGGGCCAGCTGCCCTGGATGACGGCCCTCTTCGAGCAGGTGGGCAAGGAGTATAACTTTCTGTGCGGCGCCACCCTGATCTCGGCCAGGACTGTGATCTCGGCGGCGCATTGCTTCCGCTTCGGTAGTCGCAATTTGCCGGCCGAAAGGACTACGGTTTCGCTGGGCCGGAATTCACTGGATTTGTTTGGACCCGGATATACAAGTGGAGTATCGCTTCTCCTGCTGCACGAGCAGTACAATCCTAGTGTGTATACGGATGCGGATTTGGCACTTCTCCAGTTGACTGACCGACCTGTGTATGTATTTGTTTATGTTATAAAATGAACATAAAGACTACAACGAATGTTTTGGAACCCTTTCAGCTTTGATGACTACATCAAGCCCATTTGCTTGTGGAACGAAAACTATCTGCTGGATCTGCCCTCGGGTTACAAGTCCTATGTGGCCGGTTGGGGCGAGGACGAGAAGGGCAATAGGAATACACGGCTGGCCAAGATGACGGACACGGACATCATCACCCACTCGGAGTGCCGTGGAAATCTCTCGGCGGAGAACGCCCGCTTCATCACTTCTCACACGATCTGCGCCAGCAATGCCTTGGCATCGGGACCCTGCAGCGGTGATTCCGGCGGGGGGCTGATGCTCCAGGAACAGGACATCTGGATGCTGAGGGGCGTGGTCTCAGCCGGCCAGCGGATGACCAACCGATGCAATCTCACCTTGCCCGTCATCTACACGGATGTGGCCAAGCACATGGAGTGGCTGCTCAAGAGCATGTGGTTTTGAGGGACTCGCCGAGGGATTAGTTGAATTGTGTGCCAAAATAAATGATAACGTATTTAGCTTGTACCAAACTGGATTTTAAGACATTTGGTGAGAATAACTGCAGCTCAATTATTCCAGGAAAAATATCAGTATTTTAGCTTAGAATTTCGAAGATAAGCAGCTAAGGGAATTCTTAACCCTTAAGCAAATCATGCATATTTTTCTTAAATCGTTTAATGACATGACTTTTGAGTAGATTAAAAAAAAGTGGTTGTTAAATTTATTTTTTCCAATTTTTTTTGGCAATATAGAAATTACTTTTTGAACAAAATTATTATTAGGATTTTATCTTAGGAACATGAATTTTGTTCTGTGTTTTTCGCACACACGTTCTTGTGCAAAAAATCATAAAAATTCAGATTTTTTAGGTTTAAGCGTCAATAGTTTGGAAATTTTATAACAAACTCAACACGTTATGACATTTCATATTTGTACTATTTGTTGCTTTGTTTAAGACAAAATACTGATTTTTTAGGATATTTATTACTGAGGATTTATGACGAGAACAGAAATTGTTCCTCGCTTTTTGTCGTAATTCTGTTAAAATAGACCTGGGCATTTCAAACCGATTGTGATATTTATTAGCATGATTGCAGCTCACTAGGCTACTTGAGCAAAGTACCTCTCTGGGCGAGGGTATCTCAATTGAAAGATTGCATCGGCCTGCAGGTCTGCCAGCGGCGATTTGTCAAAGCCAGCAATTGCATTCCATTTGCCTGCAGTTGAGGCAGTCACTCTGTTCGTTCTCTGGTTCTCTGCCTGCTAATGAGAACAAATGGAGGTGGCGGCCAAAGTCGCGCCGGAATCGCTGGCGAATCGCTGGGAAAACGCGTCGGTGGAACAACAGGTGCTTTTCCCGCTTTTCAGCCAGCTCTCTCTCTCTCTCGTTCACTCTCTCGCTCTCCGAACTGCGCTGCGCACATTTTCCGCCTGGCAAACGGGGCAGCCATCGCCATCCTGTTGAATGGACTTGTCGGCTCCTCCGGCGGAACTCGAAAGTTGTTGCATACTCTACGGCATTGGTATTGGTCGTCGTCCGCCGTACTGAAGATACCGTTAGTCGTGCGTATCCGGACAGTCGACGTTCAGCCTTCAGTTCGCACGGTTCAGTTCGGCAAAGCGGTGGCAGCTGGCTAGAAAAACCAGATTAACCCCCTACAAAGAGTATCAAAAGGGGTCCTTTGTATTTCGGATTTCGAACTACAGTGTGCCGATCGAGAATTCTTGACGGGCGTGCGTGAGAGTGTACACTGTACGAGTGCGTGTGTGTTTCCAGTGTGTTTATGTGCCAATAAAAACAAGCATTTATAATTAATCATTCAAGGAGTGTGACTTTAATGCCTGCAATTTCGCCTGATTGATGGCCGGACATGACTCTGGGTCGCGTTTTGCGCGATGTTTGTCCCTCGGTCCTCCTGAGCATCCCTAAATCGCCATTGCCGCAGAATCAGAATCGAAGTGTATTAGCAGAATGCTGCATTGCCGTTGTCGGGCAATTTATTGCCATACCCGCCGTAACTGAGAATCTCTTCTTCGGCTGAAAAGAGGAAATACCACCCTTCTTTCGACCAGGTCCTAATCATCATCCTTTCATCACAATGACAAATGCAATGCGGGCGATTGCTGCACTCGCAGCAGGAGTGGTTTCAGTGGCCGCCACGGTGGTTACCAGCAGCACCACCAGCCCCATTACCACCACCACCACCACCGGCAGCAGCAGCGGCAGCACCATCTTCATCAGCGGGAGCGGAAGCGGTGGCAGCAGTAGCGGCGGATTCTCCACAAATTCCACGCTGCTGGACGCCGATCACCTGCCGCTGCAGCTGACGACCGCCAAGGTGGACCTGGACATTGAAATCGACATCCAACTGCTGACAAATGGCTACGATGGCACAACGGTGAGTTGGATTAGGGAGGAGATGGGATTCCGGGGCGGAAACGAGGGCCGCAGTGGGTCGATTGTATTTATGTGGCTGCCAACGAGGCATTCATTGGGCTTTCGCTCCGGCTTTGGCTTTGGCTTTGGCTTTATGTCCAATGTGCAGCTCGTAAAATATGCTGAACTGAGGAAAAAATATGAGTATAAACAGCATGTGTTGTAATATTCAAAATGATCCCGAATCAGAAACTTTAAAATAAACATTTTTAACGAATTTTTGCAAAAATGTGTCAAGCTAAACATCTAAAAATATTAATAAAATATTCAAATACACAGAGAAAATTATCAAAAGTTTTAGGTGCAAAATAATTTTATTTTACTTAGCATTTTTAAAACGTTTTCATTTTTATTTTTTAAACGTTTTTATATAAAAACGGCACCTAAAACGTTGTATAATTTTCTCTGTGTACTATTCTTCTAAACCCTTTTTCTGTTTTTCAAACTAAAATGGTATCTAAAATATGATCTCCACTAAAAGCATATTATTTTTTAAAATCTATTATTAAATTTGCAGTTTGTATAGTAAACCAAAATGTGATTTATATGTTATGATTAATTTCAGAGTAATAGTTAATTTCGAGTTTGTTCTTGGTGTAGTTTCAGGTATCCATCGCCACTATAATTTACAATGTCTTTGTCTCCGATCGGGCGATGGGCGATGGGCGATGGCGGGGCTTGGCCTTCATGAGCATTTCATTTTTATTACGTGCTGGCATATTTGCCCAACATTGTCGTACAGTTTATGGGGCGTATACGCAATCCAGCAAGAGATTGCTTAATGAATTGTCAAGACAAAGGCGGTGGCAGGGGGGTTCGCAAAACTTCCCCCAGCGAGCTGGGTGATTATCACACGATTATCACACATCCCACACATGGCCTCATAATATTTAATACAAAGTTTAAATTATAACAAAAGGTTAGCACAAAAGTTTCCTACGCTGGCATTCCTTTTAATTTATTTCACTTCTAGCCAACCAGCTGGTAAATGAAAATGAATGCGAGCCTCATTAGCAGCCAGCACATGGATAAACTTTTGCCACCAACATACGAGTACACACCTCCATCGATGCATAATCCGGTTTTCAAAGGAACTCCGTCAAGGATGTATACCGAAACCAAAGTTTATCCCTTTTTTCACTCGTGTGTATTTTATTTTCCTTATTTTTTGGAGCTTCTTTTTTGGGAGAACGAGCAATTTACGTGCTTGGTGTGGCAGCAGTAAAGGATATGGGGCAACGCATGCTGACGAGGGTGATATAGATCTAAATACTTGTTGTGTGTGGAACGGCAAAGTTGTGCTCATCTGTTCGCACGTTTAACTTTCAATCGAATGTAAATAATGAGTATCACGTAAGTTGGCTGACGACGAGTTGGGGGCGATTCGACGACATTTATCGCAGGATCACGTTGTCATCATGTTTATGTTCCGCACATTTTCCACGCAAATAGATTTTCAACTAATTTATAAGTCGTTCATGGGGGTATTTGCCCTGATTTAGGAGTAGCTGGTTCACAATTTCGGATTTAGTTTGCCCTTGGACAGAAGGAAACTTGAGCCCGGTCTCAATTGATGTGAGCTAACCGCAGGTTGACACTGACATTTGTTCCGTCATCTGTCATCTGTCAGCGGAAAATTGTCTTTCGGGCGACGCTTTTTTCCACGCCGTCTCTTTTTCGTTTCCTCTGGCATTTGCATAATGCATCACGCATACGCCGCGTTGTGCAATCTAATTGAATTATTAATCTGCACTCGACAAATCTTGCCTGCATGCATAAAAAATGGGTTTATGTTCGTTCTTTTCGTTCCACCCTCCATCGTCGCCACTCCATACAATCCATTGTGTTTTAGCGTTCTTGGATGGAATTCCGCATTTTCTAGTCGCGCGAGGTAAAACTTTGGCTTGCCATTGTTCGCAGACTTTGCATAGCAATAATAATAAAATATTAATAGACTTATTTGTTATTGCTGCTGCCATGTGGATTGCGCTTTCCATTCAGCAAATCGCCTCCATTGTTATCGCCCGCACACTCATATATATATATACGTATTGAACCAGAGCCTTTTGGAATTTGCGCAAATTTCCGCCAGCAATTTGTCCAAATCAGTGGACAGTGGGCGGGGGCAACGGGCGGGGGGCGTGGCCCGATGGCTATCGATAGCATGGCCAATTGAAATCCAGCCCATCAGACCAACTGTAATTGTTTGCTTTGGCGACCAAAACAATTTATTGATGAGAAATTGTACGCTATTTCTCGCCACCCCCCAAGCTTATTTGAAACATTTTCATGGATTGATTGCTTGGGCAGTATTTGATCAAAAGCAATCAAAATATTAACCATATGTAGGTATAATATTAAACGTAAAATAACTTTGATAAATCAAAAATTACTTTTAATTAAGTTTAAATAGTAATACAAAATTTATATAAATTTTTGAGATCATCTTTTAAAGAAATATATCATTGCAACTTAGTACACAGAGAAAATTATCAAAAGTTTTAGGTGTAAAGTAAGGGGTGAAACATATTAAAAAGTAAAACGCTTCATACAAATTTTGTTTTACTTTGTATTTTTAAAACGTTTTCATTTTTATTTTTAAGACGTTTTTATATGAAAACGGCACCTAAAACGTTGTATAATTTTCTCTGTGTATATAGACAATTCTGTTATTTTTGTTTCACTTTGAAAACCACTCCTTCTCTTAAATGTTATTTTAAGATCATAGAAACTTTGTTGCCGAAGTATTTAGCGAACAGTCTAAACTTTCAGTTGTCTGTTTCCTGTCTGAGATTTAATTAAAATGTTTTTCTGATTGCGCTTTTCATACATTGTTGCCATTACTTCGGCCATTTAAAATTCAAGCGCATAGTCTGGGTAATTTTCAATTAGATCATGGCCACATGAAAGCAAGGAGTCAGAGAAGTGGACGCGGATAAATGTCACCAATTTCGCCTAATTAAATGTGTGAGACAGCTGGCTGCCATAATCACGGGGCTAGCCGCAATATAAATGAGCTGGATGCTGGCCCCCCCGAATCGGGTCACGAATATATGGGGTATACCTTCCTATACATATATAGAAACCGCATGGGACGCGGCGCACACATGCCATCATACCACCGCGCTAAGGGGAGGTGCATCCATATCCCGATCCCGTGGTGGTTCACAGCCATTCCACATTAATCTTGGCCACAAGAGCCACAATGTGTTTGTCTAGGTGTTGCCATTTAATTGCACCTTCCACTCTTTTCCACAGTAGCTCACATTTTTTTGCTCGGTTGGTTGGGAAAAGGGAAAAGGTGAAAGCAAATGAAAATAGCAGGTTATTCGTGATTTTTACGTTGTCTGCCTTTCATTTACCTCTTTCATTTTAGGGCCAGGTGAATGGGTCTGGGGATTCCCGATGCGCAGTCAAAGGGATTCGGTATTCAGTAAACCCAAAAAGGCTCGCTGCTTATTGACCATAAACCCTGTTTTTATTTGCTGGCTCTAGTCCATGTGTGTGTGTTTGGACCTTTTCTTGTTATTTTTCTTTTCCCTGCCCTTTTGCAGCTATTTTTTATGAGGCTCTCCTGCTCAAGTTGAGCCCCTGGTATATCAGTGGCTCGGCAATGACACAAAAGTGCAGAACGATTACTCGTGACAAGTCAATTTAATGGGGCCACGACCATAGAAAATTGCTAGGGTCATGTCAATCATCTGCGCCGGGTGTGCAAGTTTGCCAGCCATTGCCGAAATACAATCAAGATAATCGACTACATTTTTATTACAGAGAAATCTGAGTTCTGCAGCAAGGAGGATTTTCCTAGGCACTGGGAACAAAACTATCTGAGGTTAAAAAAAAAAAGTAATATTTATATGTTATTCTCTCAATTCTAAATATATTTATATTTTGAAAATATCAAATTGAGATGTCACATATCATGTCGAAATGGCCACCATATAATATTAAATTGATCATCAATTCATATCAAGTTTTTTTTGGGTTCAGAATAACATGAATACATACTTGCTTAAAAATGTTTATTTGGATATTCACGGAAAAGTTGAATAGTATACATTTTTTATTGCAAAAGCAAACAGAACATCAAAAACAAATAGCCTTAATAATAATTATTTCCTATTTAATATTTTAATAATTTCTTTGATTTTTTCTTGTGTAAAAAAGTTATTCTGCTGAAGGAGCAATAACGGAATATGTTCCCAAATCCTAAGGATAAAACGGGTCCTTCCGCCATTGAAACCAGTGTGTGAAAGAGTGTGGGAACTTGACACGGCTAAGAGAAATCCATGAGATATGGCTCTGCCATTCTAGTCGCCATTTTTTCTACTTTCAATTGAAACAAGTGCAGTATGCATTGATGTATCTGTGTTTACACTCGTGTGACGTACGGCTGTGTGTGTGTGTTCCTGCAGTGGTGTTTGTGTGCAGACGACACTTGTGCGAGTTAACGGGATGTTTGTGTTAAGCACACAAGTGAGCGCCACTGACTGACATCGTTCACTTGTCAAGTTTTTCACTCGGGTTCAGGGAAAAATCGGAAAAAGAAAAAGATATGCCTGTGGAAAAAGTATAAAATCGATGCTCCAACAAAAAGGCAAAGTGGGGGAGATGGAGATGGAGATTGGGGCCCCATGAAGATTAAGTTGGATAGTTTGAGTGATGGGAGACGGAGACTGCATTTACAATCAGCTTAAGAGCCTGCGTTGCACAACATCAACAACAACAAGCCAGCGGAGTCATCTCCTGTCGCAGCTAATTATCCTGACGTTGACAATAGGCCCCGGGCAAATCAACAAGGCAATCTGCTGAATAGCTGCCAAAACAAACAATCGCCGGTCCTCCGAAAATTGGCAGGCAATAGAGCAGCGATAAGGCAAACAGGACTGCAGGATTCGATTTACCTGCCAAGAAGCACACAATGGCCAATCGGAGCCAAACAATCGGGCTTTAGTAATTATCATTGCTATTCAGAGCACTTGGTGTGTGGACTTAACTTCTTAGACTATTAAATAGAGTTCACAGAACTCTTAAGTTTTATTGTATTGTATTTATTAAGCAATGGACTGCTTGTAAAACATTTATAATATACATTTTGTGTTAAAGAACTAGTGCGCCAAACCACATAAGGGGAATTTTTTAACGATATGCCCCTGCTCACATCGAGTGGTAGGCACTTAAAATTACATATTTGATGACAATAACGATAGTACTATATCGTTAACCCATGAATGTATCTATAACGACCAGATAATATTGACCAATATAAAAGCACACACAAAAAGGCATGATACCGTAAAATCGATATGACCATGTAAATTTCAGGTCATGCAAAACCCATATCGTTTTTACATGAAATACTCTTTTCGACCAGTTCAAATTTACCTGGTCTCTTATCAAATTAAAATTGATCTTAAATAATGTAAAATCGAGTGTTATTATAAAACCTATTACCCAGATAATCGATTTACAAACTTTTTATTTAAATACAGAAATTAGAAAACTGAAAATGTGTTACAGAAAATTCTAAAGTCTCTGGTCATCTCATCATCCTGACTTAATTAATGGGTTAACGATCTTGGAAAAGCAATCAACTAAAGGTATTTTCCAGGGCTGTGCCACATGAACCAAATAAAATGAATTTTTAATAACAACCTGCTATAGCTAGAAGCACAACTTGTGCTGTGGTCTCCCCAGGACATGTCCATCTTTGGGTCATTTTAATTATTTATCCGTCGACAAATTCGACAGGAGCGTGCTGGTGTCTGGCTTGAGGTTAGAGGTGGTAAATATTAGTATCTCTGCCACATCCGAACATCCGAAAAATGCCAGCCACTTGCGGCAAGTGTGAAAAGCCCGCTCGAGGGAGGCCAATACTTGTTATCCATCATCGCCTGGCGGGGAAATCTAATTAGTTCATTCATAATTGAGGGCCGCTGCTCATCTCGAAAGGCGCTCAACTCGGGAGGAGGAAAATCCCTACTTAATGTCACACACTTTTCCGCGCCATCAGGCGCTCTCATTTGCATTTAATGCCCTTGCATAGAGGCTGGGGCCTCAATTACGATGGTTTTGACAGCCAGACACATGTGTGTCTGCGAGAATTTTCCCATTCCCGACTTTGGGCTTCGTTTAATTAAGCCGAAATTTCAACAATGAACGCAAACACACATGACAGCTGTCTGCAGGAGCAACTCCTTCTTGGAATCCTGCAGGATGTGCCTGATCGTCTGCCCTGCAATTGTCAACGGGCATTGACAGCCCAGACAATGGCCAACAGATGAGAGATAGCCGACTTTTAATTGTCACTGCAGTTAGCATCTGCTCACATCACTTTGGCTTCTATTCCCCCCTTTGAAACTTCCTAACTTTCCTCCTTTTCCTGCTTTGCTTAAGTAAAACTTTAAGTTCTGTTGGAAAGTTTACGCAAAAGCAAACAATAAATATTTGCTCGGCGCATAAATCAGATGTCTAGGCTCTAGCATTATCGCTACTACGTGAGATCCCCCTTGGTAAATGGTAAATGTTTTCTTCCTACGACTTGCCAAGAGACGCCCCCAGCATTTCTTGTTTATTGTAAGAATTTAAATGTATGCTAAGCAGCAGGGAGCAGCGACTTTGGCTGATTTCGCCCACCCAGCCAACCAACCAACCAAGTCGGGTTCAATGCGCCCCGAAAAACCCTAGGCTGGCGAATCGTGTGGGCAAAGTTCAAAGTGCAGGGAAATTGAAAATTTATTATTGCACTGCACCAAAATTGAGAAAATTGAGAATTGATTTTGTGAAAGCCAACAGGAAAATCACGTAGAAAGCTGCAGGGAAATGGAAAATGTGTGATTGCACTGAACGAACAAAGGGAAATTTGTATGAATAGATTTATTAATCTCTACCAGAAAATAAAAAGCAGTTTGAAATGGTCTTCTATATGTAAGTACCTACTAGGTACTGTAAAAAATAGTCTTATTCAATTGCATTCGATATTTATGTTTATAAAAAATGCAGTTAAGCTGATATAATAATGCAATATTATAAACAAATTATTATATATTTTAAATAAATTATTTTACATTTTTAATACATTATTATATATTTTAAATCATTTTTCTTAGCGTATAGATTGAAAATTTCTTAAACGTTCGACAAGGAAATCGCATTATACATTCAGAAATGCTCTTTGAACCGAAAAGGAAGCTGAGGCATGGCAGTTATGTTTTCCCCAGGTCCTCCGCCATTGTTGAAGAGTTTTCGGTCTAGTAATTGTACAGAGCACTCAATTAACAACTATGCTGTGCCCGGGAGTCATGTGGCTCTGGTTCTGTTCAGTTCTGTTTAGTTCTGTGCTGTTCTGTTGTTTGTTATCGTTGCTACTCGTGTTGCCGTAGGCGGATGTGCTCAAATGACACTGTAAAGTAAAGTAAAGTAAAGTGTGGAGCTCGGCGAGTCCTTTCGGTGGCATTCGCTTATTATTCAGCCTGTCTGCTCGTCCTTTTCCACTTGTAAATCACACTACTTCCACCTACCCAGACGGCCAGACAATGGACAGACGGTCGGACAGGTGGGCAGCAATTCCGCCTTTTGTTGTTGTCCTGCCAACAGGCTTTGTGCGCCATTATTGTATGGCCTCCAGCAGGTGTCTTTCGTGTGTGTGTGTGTGTGTTTAGGTGTCTTTGGGTGTGTGTTGACGTTTAATCAACGCATTGTGCCAGTTAACTCTGCAAACAAAGCCAAAGCACCCAAGTGCGATCCTGGCTAGCCTGGTATTTCTCACAAGTCCTCCTCCCAAGTCAGTGTCCTTTTTCCCTGGCAACTATTGGAGGCCTGCGGGGAGCGCGGACCACGAACATTTGTTGTCCACTTTTATTGCCAATTAAATGCAGTAACTGCTGTCACAGTTGTGTTCCTTGTGCCCTGCCGCCTTTCCCATTTTCCCTTCCCCTAACTGTTTAAATTTATTTTAGCACACACTTGGCAGATGCCTTGTTTATACTTTCTCTTTGCGCGCTGTTCCGTGAAAGCATCTAAATTTCCGCTTATGGCTCTCGGACTGGGAGAATGGGTTTTAAACGGGGGGACGATTTAAAATACTTTTTACGCCAAACTGCACACAAAAAAAACGTCGAGATCAAATCGATATGCGCATGGTAAATTTCTGGTAATTATACGCATATTATTTTTACCATGCAAAACCGTTTTGTCTCCCTCGGAGATTCTCTGACTTCGAAAAAGAGAGTAATAAGCAATATGGCGACTTAAATTACGTGAGTGGGAGCGAGAATAACTAATTCTCTCAACTCAACATAGAGCGGGATAGCTCTTTAAGTTACATGAGTGGGATCTGGCCTACTTAGAACATGTTGTTTACATTTCGAGCATATCAAGTCAAAAGTGATAGTACATAACATCAAATCGATCATCGTTTTATAGCAAGTTTTTTTGGGTGTGCATTATACAATAGAACTTATTTGTTAGGAAACTATTGATTCTATTTTTAAACTATATGTGTAGTATTCTGAAACAAACCAAAAATTCAACATAATATTTAGTTAATTTTTAAAAGATGCTTACATAAAATTTGTAAATAATAAGTTAAAGTGAAAACTGGCCTCTGTCGATTTCTGTTTAATAAAATTTTATTGCGAAAATTGGGAGTATATTTTTTAATGAGAGAAGGTGGAAAGCCCACCCCCGTAATGGGAGGAAATTGGCATTTCATTTTGTTGCAGGAGGAGATCGGCGAGTCACGCTTCCACTTCCGGACTGTTAACTGCTTTTTAATGATGCCCTCGCCTTCGGTGAAGAAGCAGCGACATGAACATAAACATTAACATCAGTATAATGTTCGGCCGCATTACTGAATCTGTGCAGCAGCTGTTTCTGGTGATTTTAATGAAAACTCACTTGACATGAGAAGGCATTTCGTGTAATTTTTATAATCTTAAGTGTCTTTTACTGTCCGGCACACTTCGCTCGTCAGTTAATGTTGTTTACTGTTCATTTATGGTCCATTTCACGTGGCAGTCCCTTTGCGTAACCCTATCCTTGTGTACTTAAGAGTTCTGCTCCACTGGTGGAATCAATAGGGTTTATGAATAAATAATCGCACTTTAGTGCATTTATATTGCCGCCTAGAGCGCTAGTTGTCTTGATCCAGTTAAATATTTACGCAATTTAACTAATGTGCCGAGTGGCCATGCTTGCCTTAATCTAAGCATGAATAAATTAACCATTTACAAATAGAATAGTGCATGAAATTGCGCATACGTCCTGTTGCGCGCGGCCCATAAGTATGCTACATTTGTGGCATTCTATAGCCGCAGTTGAGCCGATTAAACTAAAGTTTCCATTTCAAACAAATAGCAACTTTAAATTTATTAAGCTGCTTATACACACGACGTCAGAGTTGTGTCTATAAGCATTAGCATTGTTTTTGAAATATCATGAAAAGAGTAATGCTACTGAAAACACTTTTCATTGGCATTGAAAAAAGTAATGCTACTGAAAACAAATTTCATTAGATTGTCAAAAAAGTAATGCTACTGAAAAATATTTCATTGGCATTGGAAGCTTTCAATGCTACTGAAAACACATTTCATTGGCATTGGAAGCTTTCAATGCTACTGAAAATATATTTAATTAAATTCCCCAAAAACAATGCTACTTAGAAATGTAATTCCAAAAAGTAATGATAGTTAAAAATTTTTAATTACCATTGTTTTTGGAAAAACCTACTTTGTTGTCCACCAGAAGAAGGCTAAAGCTTCTACACCCTGGCGATTTCTGGATAAGATGACGTCATCAAACCGTATCCTGAGACAATGTAGTATTGTCACCGTTATAAAATTGTTAAATTTCCGCAAATAAAAATGCCTATTTCCAAGAGTTACTTATCTTAGGAGCTAATATTTTAAAATGAAATAACATGTTCTAACGTTTCTCGTAATTTGATATTTAAAGCAGTTATAAAAGTGATGATCTAAGGAGCAAAGGATTCTCCTCTTCTAAAGAATTCGCGGTGTCTGCGAGTCGACATGCGTTTTCTGCGCCAAGGACCAAAGGGTCCTCCTCTTCTGAAGAATTCGCGCTTCAACTATTTTTCATCCTAGGTGGGGTCATCCTGACCTGGGGAGCAAATGTTCCTCCTCTTCTCAAGAACTCGCGGTTCTATTGATTAACATTCTTAGTTAGTCAATCCCAAAAAAGCAACTAATGATAGGCTAGGGATACGTACTAGCGTCTTCTTGAGATCTTTTTTTTGAAAAGTGATAGCTTTAATGGACAACAAAGTAGGTTTTTCCAAAAACAATGGTAATTAAAATTTTTTAACTATCATTACTTTTTGGAATTACATTTTTAAGTAGCATTGTTTTTGGGGACTTTAATGAAATATATTTTCAGTAGCATTGAAAGCTTCCAATGCCAATGAAATGTGTTTTCAGTAGCATTGAAAGCTTCCAATGCCAATGAAATATTTTTCAGTAGCATTACTTTTTTGAAAATCTAATGAAAGTTGTTTTCAGTAGCATTACTTTTTTCAATGCCAATGAAAAGTGTTTTCATTAGCATTACTTTTTTTATTTCTAATGAAATGACTACTGCATTACAAAAGTAGTTAACTAGTCACACGTGCAGCGAAAACGAATTTAATTAAACAAAAAGTTCTTTCGGCGAGGTGCTGGGAGAAAATTCTGAATAGCAACAGGGAAAATATTTATACGGCGTCGGCAGTTTAATGTTTGAATTAATTAATTGCATTTGTCAGCGGTTTCGGGTCTGCTTTTGAGCATTTCATTATGGCATTCATTATGGTTATTTGTACATTCCCGTGGCAATAACGCACAAAGGATACGCCAAGTGGATACGCGACCAGCTGCAGGCACTTCGTATCCTCCGAATCCCTCGAATCCTTTTTTCCTTTCCAGACTAATTGCACTGTAATGCCGAGCCCTTCCGTATTAATTAATAAATTCATTTACACAGCTCAATTGTTCGGGGTGCGTGTGAGTGGGCGGTTTGGCTCAATCGAGTAAATAGTTGGAGCCACTAAAGCAAAGGCAACCGCCGGAATGCCAACATGTCTGGTTGCCCAAAAGCAAAAGAAACCGCAAGACAAATTCCGACTCAAAGTTGCCACAAACAGATGGATAGATAGAAACATATATATGTGTGTGGAAGCGGAAGACGCTTAGTGAAACAAATTAATTTCATTACGGGCCCTGGCAATTTTCTTGAAATTTTGTCAATTTTAATTATGAATAATGCCAGCCCGCTTCCACGGGCTTCTTCGAGGGGATGGCGTCCTGCGGTCCTGCCACAGATGCCACAAATGATTGATAGTTTTTTCGTTTGGCCAAGACATGCGTGCCACAAGCAGCCAGGATGACAGCAGCAGGAAAATGAATGGAGCAAAGTTCATAGAAAACCAAAGCAGATGCCGGGCTAATTAAAGTCGAAAAACATTTCACAAATTTAATTAGTTTGTGGGAGGAGACATCAAAGGCGATCAAAGGCAAGGGGAAAGCCACAATTCAGACATTAAACAAGAGAGAACGCTATAGTCGGGTGCCCCGACAATCAGATACCCGTTACTCAGGTAAAGGGAGTGCGAGGGAGATGGAGATAGAAACTTTGAACACGAATAACTTTTTAACGAATGGTCCGATTTGAAAAATTTCTTCTACATTTCGATAGGTATTGATAAACACAATAAAACTGCATTTTTACTTTTCCGAAATATTGAAATTTTTAAAATCGTATTTAAGCGATTGTGGGCGTTAGAGGGGGCGTGGCACCTTTTTAAAATAAACTTGCGCTGCGTAGGAACTCCTAGAATCTGCATGCAAAACGCCAATCTTCTAGCTTTTATAGTTTCCGAGATCTCAGCGTTCATACAGACAGACGGACAGACAGACGGACAGACAGACGGACAGACGGACATGGCTAGATCGACTCGGCTAGTGATCCTGATCAAGAATATATATACTTTATGGGGTCGGAAACGCTTCCTTCTAGCTGTTACATACTTTTGCACGAATACAATATACCCTTTTACTCTACGAGTAACGGGTATAATAATAGAAAATAAAATATACAAATTTAACATCATTATTCTGATTCTAAATTATAAATGTAGTTTTGATTGTATACCCAATTTTGACTTGATATGCGCGAAATTCGAACGTGTCTTTCTCCCTCCCACAACTTTAAGCGCTATCTCGCTTTATTTCAAATTGAGAGAGTTTGACTTCTCGCTCCCACTCACGAAATTTAAGTCGCCACATTTCTTCTTCCTCTCTTTTTTCAAAATCGGAGAATCTCCGAAAGAGAGATTTCGCTAAAAACGATTTGCGTATGCAATACCAGAAATTAACCATGCGCATATCGATTTGACAGCGATTTTGTGTGTACTTATTGAAAGCTTCGTAGTTAATTGTACTTGATAGGTAATTTAGTTAATTTTAATTTAGACAATTTATAATAATATTTAATATCCTTAAACTCAAGTTATAGCCTTTAAATGGGCTGATCGACGTTTATAAATTTATGAGTTATACTAAAAAAATTAAACTCAAGTTAACAACCCGTTCGAAACTCGTTCCATTGCAGTTGACATCGTTCTACAATGAGAGCAGCTGGACAAATGCCTCTGAAATGGATACAATAGTTGGTGAGGAACCGGAGCCGCTGTCACTTGTGTCAATTGTAGTTGTTGGTAAAGTAAATGTCGTTGAATGTACAGCAAGAACCACCCACCACTACCACCCACTGCCACACACTGCATAGCACCACCCATCCACCGAACCACTCCACCACCACCACTTTCACAGCTCTCTCACGGACACAACAATTATCTGTAAAATTGCATGTTGCATGTGACAAACACATATCACACGCACACACCCTCATGCACATCCCAACGCACATCGATGTTCACCGGCCCATTTAAGTATGCTTTAACCGATCATTGTTGGGAATAATGGAATGATGGGATCTGATGGCCACCTCGACTATATGGGTGTGATATTTGATTTGGACTCGCCGCAGGCATCTTCCTATCGGTGCTGATATTCCTCTCGGTGGCCGGCAACATCCTCGTGTGCCTGGCCATCTACACGGAGCGCAGTCTGCGCCGCATCGGCAATCTGTTCCTGGCCTCATTAGCGATTGCGGACCTGTTCGTGGCCTCGCTGGTGATGACCTTCGCCGGTGTCAACGATTTGCTGGGTGAGTATCGTATATCCCCAACCCGAGTAGCCATGTCCCTAATGCCGTCGGTAGCTCTGTCTGGGTAATGGAAAATTGCAATTGAAATTCGCTTTAGCCAGCGATGAAATTTATGCAAAATGCTGCTGGCTGTTTCGGTGTGAACAAAAAATAGGGAGCCCACGAGGGTGTTGCTCCACTCAGCCATCATCCGCGCAACACTCGAGCCCATTTGACATGCCTGGCAGCGCTTAAAGCCGGATTTTATGTGGCTTTGTCAATGCCTTTTAAAGTGTCAGCTGCACAAGTCGACGCACGAGTTACCCGGGCTTTCCACTTCCGAGTTTTTCCAGTTTCCCCACAGAGGAGGGTCCATTGTGATTGCACAAGATTTCCGCCGTGCCATATACCAAAAACGAGGGCTGCCTTGGCATTTTTAAATAAATAAACACTTGGTTTATGTTGAAATAATAAGCCAGGATTCACTTTAATCCTCTGAAATATTAAAGAATTTTTTAACATGCTAAGTATTAAGCAGTAATGTCTCAACTTCCTTTACTTACATATTTTTTTAAGTTTTATTTAAAGCATGCAAAATTTAACAGGTCGTATCCATGTAACATGCATGTGAAATTATGGAAATCGTAAGAATATAACTATTCAATAAAATAAATAAATAATAAATAATAAAAATAAATAATTTATGAATACAATAATTTTTTTTATAAATTTTGTTTATTTTATTTGTGTTTTTTCTGTAACTTGCCTAAAGTTTGTCCGAAATTAAAACTGCTTAACGTTTTGAACTGCTAACAACAAGATAAATAGATCTTAGTCTTTTTACGGCTGATTTAGAAAAATTAATTTGGTGGCCAATTTTTACATATTTTATAAGGGGTATCCCACAATTTTGTGTGTATATCATTCCATATTAGGACTGTTAAATTCATTATTTCGACCAAAATACTGTTTTTTGGTTAGAAAATCTGGACTTGGGCTTTTGGTAAAAATATAATTTTTTCTGTGAGGTTTTTTCTTGGCTTAAAATTGTCCTTAATCAAAACTACTCTCTGCTTTGAGTAGCTTAGAAGCTACTAATAAAAATAATACAAATGTTTAAGCTATATTTTGGGTGGGAAATAATGAACAAAAAAATATTCTTAAAACAGATTATTTTAATCTAAGTACCTATTTTAAATTTGTGTTAATTAAAAGCGAACGATAAAAATAATATATAGAGAAAGACCAACTGTTCCGCTGACCCTCGACACCCCATCGGTGGACAAATGGTTATAGTCAGCCAAACAGGAATTTCACTTTATTCCAGCTGTACATCTGCTGCCGTCTAACATGTAGATCCCGAGTGCAACCACACATTCTGATTATTTTCCATTAGCCATTCCGAGAACAGCAATAGCAATGGCATCCATTCCTTGAGTTATCCTGCCAGTGGAAGGGCTGCACTCCCCGCTCCGCTACTTTTCCCTGACAAAGTTTTGCCCAACTGCAAGCCTGAAAGTGGTGGCATGGGGATGGCCCAGTTTCAAAACCCTCTCCCCTCGGTACCCCCTTTGAAGTGCCGTTTATGGGTGCATTTTATTAATTCCAGCGGCTGCGGAGAAACGGGAAACTCGAGATGAGGACTTGACGGGCCAACATTGGCTAAGTAAATAAGAGGCAAATTAGGCGAGAGGCGGGCAAAACTTTTCCATGGAACAGAAAGCAGGGAGCTGGGAAACGGGAAACGGAATCAGGGGTAATTGGGGGATCGAGGAGCCGGGCTAACAACGTGTTCCGGTTCAGGAAACATGCAGCTGACATCAATGTGTAAGGACTCGTACAGAACGCAGCAAAAAAGTGGAAAATCATAAACAGCAAACAAAAGAAGAAAACTGCGAGCTTGTCATATGAGTCTGAAAATGTGAGCAGAATCCAAAGCGATGCGATGTGGTGATGGTGAGGTGATGTGAAGTTGGGAAAAAGGGAGATGAGGTGACATATGTTAGACATGCGATGCAGTGGCGGAAAATGGGTTAATAAAATTAAAAGATCTGTAAGACTCCTGGTCATAAATAAATCTATTATAACCTTTAGGCAAGAAAAATCTAATATTATAGGTCTGAAAAAAATCGTCACCTTACTAAGGCCCCTTTAAAAAATTCCGAGTACGCCTCTGCCACCACCCACTTTGCCCCGCGAGTGTGTGAAAATAATAAACGACTTTGGCACTCCGAAGAGACGAGTGGCGATGGCGCTGCCGCGTTAGCAAAAGTGTGAAAAAATAAATAAAAATGCTCAGCTGCTCAAGACAAACAGATGCCTCAGGGTCCTGCGACACCCACACTTCCACACACACACCCTGACAGGGTGGATCGTAGACCGCACAGGCAAAGCTGCTATCTGGTTGTGCGGCTTGGAAGCAACCCGACTCAGCGAAGTCTGGGCTGCAAAAGGGTTCGTGCGTGGGCTGATAGACGGGGTCTGGGTATACAGCTGCTACCTGGCCCCAAGCCTAACCCTCGATAAATTCACAAAAACCATGGACGTGCTTAGCAGCGACATTCGAGGTCGCAGCAACGTAGTGGTCGGCGGAGACTTCAACGCCTGGGCCCAGGATTGGGGCTCACCAACGACGAACGCCAGAGGACGCGCGGTACTGGAGGCCTTTGCCGCGCTCGACATAACTTTGCTGAACGAGGGTACACAGCAAACATTTAACCGAGCCGGAGCGGGATCGATAATCGACCTCACGTACGCGAGCAGCTCCCTCGCGCGCCATGCACGCTGGAGGATCAGCGACATCGACACGGGAAGCGACCACGAAGCTATCCAGGTCTCTATCAGAGCGGGATCCGCGCACAGGCCGACGCCTCCTTTAGCAAGGAAAGCCTACCGCCAGGACACCCTCAGTGTCCCAGCCTTTGTTGCAGCGCTGGAGGACCTGAACCTAACCGGGATGGATTGCGCCAACGACGCAGCGAACAAGCTGGCAGCCGACACAGAGAGAGCCTGCGATATAAGTATGCAGCAGCGGAAAAAGTATCGGAAACACCACCAACCCGTTTTCTGGTGGAACGAGGAAATAGCCATTCTACGCGCTAGCTGCCTTCGACTAAGAAGGCAAGTCCAAAGAGCCCGCCACTCCTCGAGCCTCGACGCCTGCAACGACAGGTTCAGGACCGCCAGGAAGGCCCTCAAAAAGGCTATAAGAGCGAGCAAGAGAGAGTGCTTCCTCAAGCTGTGCGACGAAGCCGAAAAGGATCCGTGGGGCGGAGCGTACAGAATGGTGGTGAAAAGAGTGAACGCTGGCCACAATGCACCTACAGATCCGGAAGCCCTGGAAGGCATAGTGCGAGTCCTGTTTCCAAGGGGGCAACCTATATCAGTCCCCAGGACGACGGCGCCCGGCGAAAGCGACATCTGTCCTGTCACTGAGCAGGAAGTCGTTGAAGTGGGAAGGAAGCTGGCTAGTAAAAAGGCACCCGGCCCAGACATGGTCCCTAGCGGAGCAACCAAGCTCCTGCTACACCTGCACCCCGAGAAGATGGCAGCGCTCTTCAACCAATGCCTGACTGAAGGTACCTTCCCCGCGCGCTGGAAGCAGCAAAAACTTTTGCTCCTCGCCAAGCCCGGCAAACCAGCAGGGGATCCCTCCTCCTTCAGGCCGATTTGCCTGTTGGACACGATAGGAAAGGTCTTCGAGAAGGTAATCGTTACAAGGTTGGAGGCAGCAATCGAGCACGCAGGCGGACTGTCCCCGAGCCAGTTTGGCTTCAGGAAGAAGAGGTCGACCCTGGACGCGATCGCAAAAGTGAAAAGCCTTGCCGAGAAAGCCATTGAGGGCGCCAGGTGGAAAGGTGGCACGAAGAAGTACTGCCTAGTGGTAACGCTGGATATCCGTAACGCCTTCAACTCGGCGGACTGGGGGCGGACGCTGGAGGCACTGAAAGCGTTCCATGTTCCTGAATATCTGCTGAACATAGTTCGCAGCTACTTCGACAGCAGGGTCCTCCTTCTGGACACCTCTGAAGGCACCAGGTCCCACGAGATCACCGCCGGAGTCCCGCAAGGATCAGTACTGGGCCCTCTGCTGTGGAACACCATGTACAACGGAGTGCTAAACCTGTCCCTACCAGACAACACCACAATCGTTGGTTTCGCAGACGACGTCGCGCTGGTAGTGGTGGCAAAAGAGATTTGCAATGCAGAAAGGGCAGCTAACACAGCGATCCGCGCAGTCGAGGCGTGGCTAGCGGTGGCAGGTCTGGATTTGGCCGCGCAGAAGACGGAAGCAGTCCTGATCTCAAGCAGGAAACAGGTGGAGACAGCCAAGATAACGGTCGGCGGAAACGAGATCACTTCTCAACGGGCGATCAGATACCTGGGGGTCATTCTGGACACCAGGCTCTGCTTCAAGGAGCACCTGGAGTACGCACACGAGAAGGCGAACGCGACTGCCAGAGCCCTGTCCAGGATACTCCTCAACACCAGAGGACCCAAGCAAGGGAGAAGGAAGCTGCTTGCGAGTGTTGTGACGTCCCAGCTGCTATACGCAGCCGCAGTGTGGGCAGACGCCACAGAGCTGAAGAGCTACATGAGCGGAGCCATATCCACATATCGCCTATGCGCCCTGAGGGTTGCCTGCGCCTTTAGGACGGTTTCGGACGACGCGGCACTGGTCATTGCCGGCCAAGTGCCCCTACCAGAGCTGGTGCGAGAAGCGAAGGAGGTCCGTGGCCTAGGGGAGCTCGTGGAGCAAGGAGCGAGGTCCGAGGCAAAATCCGAAGCCAGAGCCAGGAGCATGGAAAGGTGGCAGAGCAGGTGGGACAACTCCATAAAAGGACGCTGGACCCACGAGCTAATACCGGACATCAGACCCTGGATAGGACGAAAGCACGGGGAGGTAGACTTCTACCTGACTCAAATACTCAGCGGACACGGATGCTTCCGCGGGTACCTGAAAAAGTACGGGCACGACACGGCAAACGGCTGCCCAGAGTGTGGAAGCGGCGTCAAGGAGGACGCCCGGCACGTCCTAGTCGAGTGTCACAGGTTCTACCACGAACGAAAGGCACTCCAAGACGCAACGGGAGTCAGCGTGGAAGTCCACACACTGGTTCCAACAATGCTGGTCAGCCAGGACTTTTGGGACGCAACGGCAGAATTCGCTGCCACCATCATGAAGACGTTAAGACGTCTGGAGAGAAGGAGGAACGGGCAGATGGAGTAGGCGGCTGAAGTCGCGCGAAGCAATGCTTTGCGGCAGTCCCGCGCGACCGAGCTTCCAAATCCCAGCCAACGTATATTTAATGTTAATTATTTGTAAGATAGCTCAAATAAAGGAATACAAAAAAAAAAAACACCCTGACAGGCACACACCCACACAGAGGCAAATTATTTTCGCCAAGGCAACATTTAGCACGCTCGAAGACAGGCAAATCAGCAAATAAACATCGTACGCAATTGGACAAATTCAAACAACAACAGAGCCGTCGAGAACCGACAGATGCTGCCAGCCCGAAAGCATCGAAAAAACATACAGCATATACTTTTTGCCAAGAGCGATTCATATGCGTATATATACATACGTCGGTGTGTATTGAAAGCGGCATGAATTATTTGCTGACTTGAAGCTACCACTCCCACGAACTCCCAGTATTTCACCACCTAAAATAGCTTTTTTCGGGGCCAAAAGCATTTCGGCAAAGCTGAGTTGAGATATGAAATGGGGTACCAATGTTGAGCAGAGCACTTACAAGTATTTAAGGATCTTGAAAGTATTTATAGTTGCTCTGACAAGAGCTTCAAGAATTTTAGTTAGTTTAGTTAAAGATTTAGATTTAGTTTAGTTTACAGATTTTGTAAAAGTGTAAATGCCATTTTGTTGCGTATATTAATACCTATCGAAATGTAGAAGAACATTTTCAAATCGGACATTCCATTTAAAAGTTATGAGCAAAAATTTAAACAGCCGCTAGATGGCGTTAGTAGCTTTGCCGACTGTATATCTTCATCTCCCTCGCACTCCCTTATGCTGAGTAGACCGGTATCTGTTAGTCGAATTACTCGACTGTAGAGTTCCCTCTTGTTTTATAATAATTAGCTTAATTGAAAGCGTTACCAAGTGAAAGTCTTTACTGCTGACTGCCTGCTAGAAGTTTGATATCCTGATATCCTTGTCTTTTCATATCCTGATGCCTGATGGCTGAAGGCTGAGCAGGGTCGAATCGAATCGACTTTGCTTTGACCAGTTGCGTCGGCACTTCCGGTGGCATTTAAGAGCCGTATCCTGCCGTCCGCTTGATTAACTGGCTTGAAAGCGGTAACGAGCATGATATGCACATTCTTATCGCCCCAAATCATCGGTCGAAAGCCGCAGCACGAATAAATAACCTTTTTGTGCGGCAAATCTGTTATTGAATCCATGCGTATATCAGTGGTGATTTATTTTATTTTCCGTGTGGCGAATTATATTTTCCGAGAACTCAAAGGACATCCGTTTCTGGTCAGGCACGGAAGAACATCAATCGACTACGGCGTAATTGCAAGGCACTTATGAAATTGCCAAGCGGCCGAAAAATAAATTATTTGTTTTCACTTTTGGCCGGGCGAATGAAATTTAAATAGCGTTCGGCCCAAAAGGAGACCCACATGTGTGTGTGCGGGAAAGGGAAGGACAGGAAGCGGAAATGAATTTATGAAATCATTTAAACTCAATTTACGTCGTGAATAAATAAAACAAGAATATGGCGCCAGTGACACTGGTTGCCTTTGCACCGTTTCTGTTGCTTTTCCGCTTTTCCTGGCTGCATTTTTTTTGTTGCCGGCGTCCGTGCAAATGAAACAACTTTTTTTGTGCCGTCCGGCCGCAACATGGCAATTTCCGCTACGTCCAGACAGAAAGTACTTATTAAGCATTTTAAACAAGCAATCACTTACTTACCCCGCTCTCCGCCTTTCAACCTTATATTTTCACAGGATATTGGATCTTTGGAGCGCAATTTTGTGATACTTGGGTGGCCTTTGATGTCATGTGCTCGACGGCGTCAATTCTGAACCTGTGCGCCATCTCGATGGACCGCTACATCCACATCAAGGATCCGCTCAGGTGAGTGATTGTCAGGATTCCTGTCACATGCATAAAATATCCAATCCATAACTAATTGTCCGGGCTGCCCGGAGTTTGAGTCTGGCGATGGCACGATGGAGGAGCGACGGCCCCGTATCGATTCATTAATGTCAGGCCATTGCAGGTGCTTTGTATGCACGTTACTCATACGCCGCGTTAACATGCCTGTCACGTTTTTGCGCTGCGACGACTGCTCCTCATTTTCACCGCTCCGGCACTCGAGTTCTTTATGGCATTATGGGGCTCATTAATCGACGCTCATAATTGTTTCATTAGTAACAGATTTATGGCGCATTACGAGGGCTTTTGCTTTTCTCCGACGAAGACTTCATCTTCAAGATGGCTAAGCACTTTCGGATCAGCGTTTCAGCTGTGGTTCTGTGGGGGCGAACTTCAGCCAAGTTCAACCGAGTCATTCTCATTGGGTCTGTGGGTCAGGCCACCAAAGAGTAACAAAAGAAGTGTCATTACCAGCTGGCGAAAGTGGTGAAGTGGCAGTTTGGGTTGTTCTATCGAGATTGGAGGGACGATGTTGTCATATAAAATAGTAAGATTTCTTTGACAACAAAACATTGTTTAATTTAATAGTAATATTTCTGAACTTCAGGTTCTCAATCTGTAATGAAATTGTAGTCATTAATATTTTTTTAATTATTTATAAAATTTTTATCCCTCTAAAATCTTGGTTGAGTTTTAGATAAATTGTTAAAGCTCTGAAGTTGTTAAGTGAATTGAACAGTAAAATATTTAGAAACTTCCATTGCTTTGCAAACTCTCAATACCTACAAATTATAAAAACTTTTACAGGTTAATTTCAAATATTAGGGCTAATAAGGTTTTTATTTTGATAAAGAAATTCAAGCCTAATAAATTTAAATCACTTGCAGAGGTAATACAAAGTAATATTTCCGGTTATAGCTTGGATAACTTTTATAGGTTCCTGTGTCACAAGTAATAGATAATTTTCCCGATACTGCAGCTAGAGACTTTTAATTTTTCTGTAGTTTAATTAATTCCCAGTCCTTGAAAAGTACTTTAACCTTTGGCCAGCTGGCCTACATATCGCCTTTTTCACACCCGCTGGAAATGACTTCATCTGTCGGCGGGCCGAAGGCTGCCCAAATGTTCCATTATCGCAGTTCAATCTACCTTGTATATCCGGCACGTTGCTCCAGCTGCGCTATCCCGGCAGGAAGCCCCAGAGACAATCAAATTCTGCTGCCTCAGGTGCTGTGTGTCCTTGTGTACACTGGTATCTGGGTATCTGGGTATCCGTGTGTATCTGTGTGCTCCTTCGACTACGACAATGACAATGTGCTTGTCCTGCTGTCGTCGTGGCCTAAAACGCTGCCAGTCAGCCATGTTAGACTGCTTTGTAGTCAGCAGTCGGTAGTCAGTAGTCAGTGGTAGTCAGCAGCTGAAATTGATTTCCAGTGGCAAGCAAATCGGACAAAAGCAGTCCAGTCAGTCGAAAGTTAGCTCGGTAAACTTGAAACTAGTCTATCAAGTGCCTCCCTTCGCCAGCAACCCTCCTGTCACTCCCCCTTTTCCCGTTCCCTTTCCCTTTTCCGGCTGGACCACAACAATTGTGTGTTAATTAAATTTTCAACAATGCCTCGGACCCCACAAGTGCAATCCAACAAACGCTTTTTTGGCATACGAATATTACATTTGCGGCCAAGAACAAACGCACAAATTTATTATGTGTCAGCAGCCAAAACTGAATTCCTTCATATGTGGGTTTTTGAGTGGGTAAACCTTTGTCTGTGCGCTTTTCTATTTTATTTTTTGACCTGTTGCCACTGAAAATAATATTCGAATTATTAGGTTGCATTCAAATCATTGAATTTATCAATTAATTCCAAATAAAATACTCTATACTTTTAGGATTAGAAAATTCATTTTTCTATAAAAGTCTTAAAAGATTAAAATATTTGTTATTAGATCCCAAATCCCGGAATTGCTCTATAAATTCCTGTAATATCAAAAGAAGAGTTTAATTGTAAATTTAGGCTTTAATTTATTTTTCCCAGTGCATATGAGTTGTGTTAAAAATGACGTTGGTCAAGTCGCTGACAGACGCCGAGCGGGGAGTTGGCTTAGAACGGAGCGACCCGACGAAATGATTGCATGAAGCCTCTGGGGAAAGAGGAGATTGTTGCGGGCGTATAAACGGTGAATGGGGTGGGAGGGGGAGGGGGAAGGGGGAAAATGGGAAATGGACAACAGGGGGCAACTACAGCAAATCGAGACAGTTGCCAGCCCTAACCCACAGCGCCATGTCATGAAAGAGCCATAATAAATCCTTTGATGCTATTTTCAGCCAAAAGCCAAAAGTAGAAAAATATTTTTTCTACACCGCCCCGCTGGCTGTTGGCTGTTGCTTTTGCTGTTTCTGTTTGCCACCTGGGGTAAGCTTATTCGCTTATGGAAAACGACACGACATTTGTGCTGGATGTATGTATGTTTGTATGGGTGTGCCAGCAGCTGGCCCTCCCACCAACCAGCTGAATTTTCCGCCCATTTTTCCATCTATCTGTGCATCTTTTGTGTGGCAGGGTTCACGTAACGAGTTGGCGAGCATATAACGCTTCATTGATGTGGCAAGTTGATGTCGAGGCGAGCTGAAAATTCAGATTGCAAATTTTGTATGCCACGGCAAAAGGATTTAAATGAGCTCAGGGGGGGTATGCGGGGTGGTGGAAGAGGAGGAGGGAGCTGAGGGAGTCCTCGCAAATGACTGTTTTCATGAAATATTTTTCCTGATTTCGAATTCCGTTTGTCCTACGGGAGCGGGTAAGGTACAGACAGATAGATAGATGGGATTGAAAGTGAAATTAAGCACGGCGAAGAGATAGATTTTCCACAGGAGGAAAACGTTTCATGCTCGACATCGGATGGTTGATGATGGGTGAACATCACAAATTGCTCGATTGATCTGGATGTTTTGAGGGGGTTCCGTTCTCAACTTTACATTTGGTTCTTGCTTACATTGCTAAATGATGCAGCTGCAAAGAAATCTCTTAAAGAACACAAAATACTGCACTGCTGAGTAAGTAATCATTAAAATAAATCAAGTGTTCTTTCCAAAAATCAAACGCCTAACATATCAGCGAAATATAATATTTTTTTGTGATTAATGTAATTAATGAAAATTTATTAATTTATTTAATTTACAGAGTTACTTACTAAATAGTTGAAAAGCTTTTGATATTTTTAATTGATTATTCAGAGAATAAATAAATAAATAATTAAATAATTCAATATTCCTATGCAGATTCATTTTCATTTATAAATTTTCTTACTTACTTTCAAAATTAAATGATTGAAAAGCTCTGCAAATTTTTAATTGCTCGACTGCTAAATTTGCCTTTGCAGATTCGCAAACTCAATCAAAAAATTCGCAAACTCAACCGTAATGTAAATTGCTCCCATCAAACGCTGATTAGGGCCGCCTAATGCTGTCCAATATTAATTTGAGCCCTTGGGTTAATGACATTTGCATAGAACCCCCCTCAGACTTTGGGTCCGCTGGCCATCGCCTGGAAATTGAGTTTAGCCACCTGGATTCGTTTGCATTTGCACCTCGGGGCGGAGCACGCAGGTTCCACCGTCCACATAGAATCTTGTTCAGGTACCCGAGACATTTTACACTTCAGATGTCAAGACTGAATCTGAATCCGAGTCTCAGTCTGAGTCTGAATCTCAAGGAGCTGAACTCAACTGGCGGCGGGAAAATTGCAGTTGCCAGCTTTTGTGTCTGTGCGAAATGGTAACTGGGATCCTTGGGATGTGCCTAGCACACACACATATATATGTAACTAGTGCTATGCCCTGTCCGACTCCAGACTCCCTCTTTATGTAAATCTGATTTATTTGCATGTCAAAGTGGAGGCAGCAGCGCTTTTTTATTTCCAACCCCCCTCTGAACAGGGGCAAAGTTCACGCGCCGGCGTCTCATTAAGAGTCGAGAGCCACCACCCACAGGAACGGGGATCTGGAAGCATTCATCTAGGACCTGTCCCTCGGCTGACAGAAGGAATCGCTGATTCAGCGTGTTTTCTTAGCGTTTTAGAATAATTGCAGGCGTTTAATTTAATTGCGCTCGCCTGGATTTTCCGAGCCGGGAAATTGGCAAAAACAATTTGGATAAAACGCGCGTGCAAATTTAATTAGTAGCAGACAAAGTGAAGATGAAGCGGCAAACTCCCCCGCCTTTCAGCCCAAGCAAAAATAACGAAAATGAGAAATTTTCGTATTTTATGTGACAAGTTGATGCCTCTGCCTCTGCCGTTTTTCCTTTTTCCTTCTTGGTTTTTTCACTTTTTGTTGGCTCTGCCGTTGACTTTGGCGCCTGTCATCATCGTAACTGTCAGGCGCATATGTGAAATTCATTTTAAACTGCAATAAAAACTGAAAGAACAATGAAAGTTGGCCGCAGGCAAAAGGGGACTTACGTAGGAGGAAGAGGGGCCGCTTTGATGGGCGGTATAAGGGTTTTGGCCAACAACCGAAGGCACAACACTTAAACGCACACCGCAAAACCTTTTCCAGCAACAATGACGCACCTGGGAACTTTTTGTAATTGTATTTTTCCACTTGTCCTGGTCGTGGTTGAGGAAATGTTACACCGAACTATGGGGTTGGACCCCCAGAAAACAGAAAGGAATCATTGGGGACTCCTAGGGAGTTTTTATTGAGCAAGATTGAAAATTGATGGGGGTGTTGATAAATCAATGGAGTACAAATGGCGTTCAATTTTATTCAGTAGGAAAATCATTTCAAATTATCCCTGAGCTGTTAAATCAGTTGAATTGCTGAAAGTTCCTTTAAAAAGACTAGGAATTTTACGAACTTTCCCTTTGAATGCTTACTGAACTACAAGTAAAAAGTTCATATGAAAAAGTTGTTTCTTTGAGTGATTTGAGTTTTTATGTTTTGAATTTTTGGTTTTATCACATTTATTTTACAGAAAGCTATTTTTTGCGTTTCTGCAAATAGAATTGGGTTACCTCCGTAATAAGTATTTTGGACTTGTGGCTGAAACTAAATTTTTCTATATATTAAAGATATTTAAAATGTAAATATATTCTAAACATCTGAGTTTTGCCAAACTGATCCTTGAAATCTACGGGCAACTTGGAACCCTATCGACATTCTTAACCTTTTGACCCACAGTGCCCTGAGCACGTGCTAGCAATGACAGTTACGAAAACGCTCATAAAGAGTCATCAAATTCCCCCCTGCCAAAACAAAAGCGGCCAAGCTGACGTGGCAGGAGCTGCAAAAAACAAGGAGGGAAAGGGGAAAAGGAGCGACTCGAACTATGCAAATGACAGCACAAAAACCAGGGGAAAGGAGTCCTGGGAAGGAAGGATCGTTGTGCGTGCCTTGCGGTAATTTCTTGAGTGCATGTGGGACAAACACAAAAGCCACCGCATGCCACGCAGCCAGTCAAGCCGGCAGCTTCGATACGAGCGTTAAATGCAAATGTCCTTTGGATGGAACAGCCTGCTCCTGGCACCCACCCACACACTCACACACACGCAGACCTGGAACACTCTCACACACGATTTCAATTAGCCCATCGATGGCTGATTGGCTCCTCCACTTGCCAACACACAGGGCCACCCAAATCGTGTGTCACCTAATGGCTGCAGGTTTATGTGCATATATCAAAGCGCTACCCCAGCCACTCTAAGACACTGAATTAGTGCAGGTAAAAGGAGCAGATGAAGGGGGGTGTGGGGGTTTGGGGGATGCTGACAAGCAGCAATGTTGTTCAGGTGCAATAAATCCTTCACTCACAAGAATCTAAAAATATACTAAAACCGGATATTTACTTGGTATATATGTGTATATCATATTTTAGATAATACTATATTTATCCCGAACCGATCGGGAAAATATATTAAACTAAAACCGGATATTTACTTCGTATGTATCATATCTATATCATATTTTAGATGATATTATATTCATCTCGAACCGATCTGGAAAATATTTTAATTTATTTTTGTAATAAATACAACTCTTTTAGAAGTTTTGCATCAACAATATTTTCATTCGATGTTCTAAAATGTAATTTCCATTTAGTTTTTATAAACCTTTAGTTACAAAAACTATAAAATTTCGATTTTGAATTTATAAAAATTATTTTTCGTACTAATATGTATATTTTTACTTTACATATTATTAAGCAGTTTTATATTCCTACCACTTGTACCTTACCCAGATATTATTCTTAGGCCTGTTGTACCTTAACTAGGCAAATAAACAAAGTACCCTTCTCACCACTGTTCACAGGTGAGTGGATAGGCGGTGAGGGGACGAGGCCTCAAGCTGCGGGCTTTCGTCACATGGAAATCAATTTTCGTGCCGAAAACGAAATTGAATTTGTATGTGAATACAATTACATAAACTTCCGTTTCCGCTCCGTCATCGTCCTTGAGTTCGAGTGTGAGTCGAGTATGAGTGAGTGAGTGTGTGTGAGTGCGTCTTTGTATTGAAATCGAATTATTCTGTTTGATTTCCTGCACAAGCCAAAACGATGCGGCATATGGCACCAGAACCGGGGTTCCGTATTTTCGGTTGTGGGGCTTTGGCTTTCGGGTTTGGGTTTGGGCTGTGGGCTTTGGTTTCTGCGTTCGCTGCAGACTGCTCATTTCCTGCTGTAAAAGCAAAATCGAAGTGCTTGAAAAAGGCAGCCATCGAGGATGATTTGCATATGCCATTCCCCGCAATGCGTGTGCGGTTTGTCTTTGGGGTTTTAGGGTGATTTGTCACCCGGTCAGGGCGAGTAATTAATGACATGCGGACTGGCCGAAGAGCACCTGATCCGAAATCCCGTATCCCTGAATCCCTGATCCGAGCCTCAGCCTTGGAATCCCACTTTCGGGTGGGCGGGGCTTTGGCTGGGTCAACACTTGTCGCGCACACCCGAAAATGATGTTGTCTAATGGCTGCTGGGCGCTGAGGGATTGCCAGGAACATGCAAAGCCACAATCAGGACATGAGGACATGGTCCATGCTCGTGTTGTCCGCGCCCCTGATTCCGCACATCCAACGTGTTGCTCCAGCTGCCGAACACTTGAAACAAATTTCCAAAATTATTTTTATAACCGAAAAAGTACCACATATTAACTGTTTCTATAGGTGGTGACTATTACATTAAAACTTTAAAAGACTTTAAACATTTAAAAAACATTTTATCACTTACAATAAGCGTAACATTTTACAATTATAAGGCAACTATTTCAATGCTCTTTCGAATATGACATTGCAAATGTATTCAGTTAACTTAAAATATTAAAAACAATTGTGTGGATAGCTAATAAACCACACAAGGATTAGAAAGGTTTAAGTATAAAAGAATTATCCCAAAAACCCATAAAAGTTTTAAAAATATTATTTTTGAAGAGCAGATAAAATATTTTTTAGTTTATTATTCAAAGTAAAAAAATAAAGCAAATGTCCGGTTTTGTAGGTAAATGATACATTTCCCTTAATATAAATTTTTAAATTAACAATTATCTTTTGAAAACAAATACTGATTTGGATACATAAGCTACTCCCAGTCAGCGTTTTGAGTTTTTGCAACCAACCTTGTGCACTCTTAATTTATGTAATGGGGCTTACGATAAAAACTTTCCGGTTAATTAAACAGGAGCTTTAAAACCCAGAACTTTAAGCGAAACTTTTGCCGAGTGTGGCTGCTGCTCCCGCTGTGTGTGAGTTAACCCTTTGCCGCTTACCGCAAGGGCAAAAGGACAAAAAGGGAAACGCCAGGAGCAGCCTGGGAACGGGGATGAGTTGTATGAGGAGTATGAGCAGCAGGAACAGCAGGCATGGCGCGTGTATTTCCGCTTCCTTTGCCGCAAATTGATGCAACCCCTTGACCTCTCCGCCCCTCCTCTCTTGCAGATACGGCCGCTGGGTGACACGACGCGTGGCTGTCATCACCATCGCCGCCATTTGGCTGCTGGCCGCCTTCGTCTCGTTTGTGCCCATCTCGCTGGGCATCCATCGACCCGACCAGCCGCTGATTTTCGAGGACAATGGCAAAAAGTATCCCACATGCGCCCTGGACCTGACGCCCACCTACGCCGTCGTGTCCAGCTGTATCAGTTTCTACTTCCCCTGCGTGGTCATGATTGGCATCTACTGTCGGTAAGTCACAAAAGCCAGAAAGCAACCAGAAAGCCTGAAATGCCTGAATGGCGCGTTTCCGCCAGGCAAAAGTTGTGCGTGCATAAAACATGAAATGCATAAAGTAAGAAATTTTTGCAAACGCCTTCAGCTGCAATTATGTAGATACAAATAGCCCCGAGTTTCGCACAGAACCACAAGGCAACGAAACTTCCGCCGGCCAAAAGAAAGTTTTTCCAAAATATCTCTACAAATGAAAGCAGAGCGAGAACTCTTATATTTTTATGAGCTTAAAACAACACTAGAGGTTTAGATAAGATTATATACCCTTTTCCCACTGGAAACTAAAATAAAACCTATACATTTTATTATATTTTTATTTCTAAACTTAAAATACCCATTCTAAAATATTTTATTATGTTTTTTAGGGGAACGAATCAATGAAAGAAAGGAGTCTTTCAGAATGTTTTCAGTTTTTATTTCTCAGTAGTTAAATATTTTAGAATACCCTCTGCAAGGGCATAAAATGGCAGCCAGCAAAACAAAGAGGAAGTCGAGGCAGAAGTAGTAAAAAGTAAATAATAAAATGTTGTAAAAACTGACGAAGTTTGCTGCTATCGCATTGCTGAATATATCAGAAAATGCCGCAAGGACCTGTGCCCCTGATGGCCGCCAGGCACGAGAGAAAAATGGGAAAACTGATTGTGGGCAAGGGGTTTTGGGGTTTTGGCTTGGGATGGGGGTGGTTCTGGGTCGGGGGCTTGGGTTGAACAAATAAGCGCACGCATTAGTGTCCGTCTAAGTAATCCCCAGGAGCTGGCAAAAGACTGGGGCGTGTGCAAAAGGACTAGGCAAGGACACTCTTACACACAGCAACAGGATAGCGATAGCTGCTCATCAACGTTTCGGCCAGCGGCACGTTGCCATTTTGGCTTAACGAGATTTGCAGCCATTGGCCACTGGACTCTCATCCCGCATCCCGCATCCTTGGTCCTCTCATCAAATGGATCCCCTGTTGGCTGGCATTGGAATTTTCTATCAAATTTCGGTTAAATTGCAGAATAAATATACTTTTATCGTCATAATTTGTGCCTGGCCTGCTTCGGTCCTGTTATCCTTTTTATGTGGCCACTGGCCAACGAGCAAACAACACTCCCAGCGACAGTCAGACACATATGCTTGTTTATTTGTTGGCTAAGGAAGAGGGGCTAAGAGGGGCAAAGTGGGCGGGGCAGCTTAGAGAGCGACTCAAGTGGAAGATTGGATATGATAGTCAGACATATTGCGTATACGCAGCGTGTTTCCTTTGGTTATTGATGTGGACAGAGCCATTGTTGTCGGCCTCGGCCTTCATTTAGTTGACATGCCAAGGGGCCCGGGTGAATAATTATCATATCAATTACAAGCCGTAACCAGTAACTACACAATCCGTAACCAGTGGCAAAATAAGCAGAAATAAGCACAAGTTGCGCTGAGCATCAATCGGGACCAGTTATTCATTAGGTGATAAATAATAGATGGTATCATGCTCACACAAGAAATGACAACAGACATTAAAGTGTAATGCCCAGCTGTCATTATGAAAGTGTTCGTTACTCCTTTATTATGAATTCCAATTGTGCTTAATGACTTTGAATCTTTCATTGTTTCTTGCCTACATAAGTGATTTGATTTCTACAATTCGCTTTTAATTTCTTAATTATTATTTATGTTTTGCTCTATTCTATTTAAACCTCTAATATAATTTATAACTAAAATACTGACTTTATGACTTACTTCAAAGTGAATATTTAATGTATAGAAAATCCACCTTTAAGGTAATTACAATAAGGGAAAAATAGTGCACATATTAAAATGTACCTAGGTATCACTACATTTTTAGTCTTTTTGGTTTCTTAAAATAAACATTTAAGTCCCTCAAAAATCATATTTTAAACCGATAATCCCCCATTTCCTTCCCAGACTATACTGCTATGCCCAGAAGCACGTCAAGTCCATCAAGGCGGTAACCCGGCCGGGCGAGGTGGCCGAGAAGCAGCGCTACAAGAGCATCCGGCGCCCGAAGAACCAGCCCAAGAAGTTCAAGGTGCGCAACCTGCACACCCACAGCTCGCCGTACCACGTGTCCGACCACAAGGCCGCCGTCACGGTGGGCGTGATCATGGGCGTGTTCCTCATCTGCTGGGTGCCCTTCTTCTGCGTGAACATCACGGCCGCCTTCTGCAAGACCTGCATCGGCGGCCAGACCTTCAAGATCCTCACCTGGCTGGGCTACTCGAACTCGGCCTTCAACCCGATCATCTACTCGATCTTCAACAAGGAGTTCCGCGACGCCTTCAAGCGCATCCTGACCATGCGGAACCCGTGGTGCTGCGCCCAGGACGTGGGCAACATCCATCCGCGGAACAGCGACCGCTTCATCACCGACTATGCCGCCAAGAATGTCGTGGTGATGAACTCGGGCCGCTCCAGTGCCGAACTGGAGCAGGTGTCTGCGATTTGACCAAAAGGCTGTCGCTGCTGTCTCAATCTCTCTGTCGGCGGATGCGGCGGTGGTGGTGCTGCCACCTGGCTGCCCTGCGGATGCGGTGGCCTGCGCGTGGACGACGATGACGATGGGGCGCTGACCACGCGGTATGTTCCATGAGATTCGGTCACGGCGGCCACCGCCACGATTGTGGAGACCGTGGAGGCCGCGCAGATGGAGACGGAGCTGCTATAGGCCGGGCTACCCAATGGGTTCCTTAAACCAATGTCTCGATGTCTCGTCACCATCACAGCTTGAACCGATTAAGCAATCCCCTACCCCTACTGATCCAGTGGATATGGAAACCTGTAAGTATTATCAGCGCGTCCCAGAGACAAAGCAATCAACTATGCGTATACTTAATCGCACTAGTATCTAGAAGTAAATCCTAAGCAAAAAACAAAGAAAACTAAAACAAAAACAATAAGAAAAGAAAAGATATACTAAATCGAAACCCAACCCGAAACGTGATTAGGTCTAAGATCTTCAACCCGGCACCTAAGAGCTTCTAGTTAAGTTTCTGTTTGGATATTCATGGCGGTTTGGCTCCATGCAAATGCGATTATTATGGAGTGACACATGTCACTTCTCACTCACCCACTTACCCACACAAACAAACAAACAAACACTCACTCACACAGCTGAACAAGGAAAAAAGACGAGAAGAAAACGCTGCATACATCGCGGCGCCCTCATATTGGAACAGCTCTACATTTGATTTATTGATGAGAATTTATGGCCATTGAGCGAACAGGGCTGCCAGCTGCACTCGTAAATCATGCAAAATGATTATTGTTGTTATTATTATTATTACGAACGGGCAGGGCGCAGCACAAAAGCTGTAAAACCCCCTACTCTCCATAAATGTTATGTTTAGTTGGAGTGCCACGATGATAGCGAGTCTTTTACGACCAAACTTTGCAGACTGATTTGAATTTATGGGTTGAAATCTCTTCCACGATGTTAATTAGGCCAACTGTGATTGACACCGGCAAGCGAAAACAATAGCAGCCAGTCGAAAGGTTAGCCCGCAGAGCCTTTCGGGAACCGCATTCTGGGTACTCTGATTACCGGCTGATTTAATGAGCGGCACCTGCGAAAACACAGCTATCAGCCGGCGGCATAATGAACATGTTGCCCATGGCACCGTTTTTCTCCCGTCTTGTCTTGTGGCCCAGATCTTAATCCCGATTCCGGAACACTCAGCCACTGGGGGAAAGACAAATGTAAACAGTTTGCTCTTCGCGCCCAGATGAAAAATTATGCCAGCACAGGGAAAAATATCTAATTTATTAGGTCAGGCAATGTAAATACCAAGATAATAAATCAAACAATTATAGCAGAAAACAAGAGCTCATGCTAACATGAACCACGCAACTATTAAATACTACATTGTTGACAAAAAAAGGATTTTTCTGTTTCTGATTTATGATATTTCTATTTATTATTTGGTTACTACAAAGTTTTAAATTTGTAGACTTAAATTTATTATTGTTTAAATAATTGCTATTAAAATATTCCAGGTTTTAATATTATTTGAATTACTTTTAATTTTTAAAAATTAAAAAAACACATTTACTAATGTTTGTATTTCTCTTCGTGTATCTCAGTTCGTGAGCTGTTTTTCTCCCCCGTCACTCGAGTTTCAATTCCAGTTATTTGCGGATGCCGCTACTCTTGCCAGGACCCATTCCCTTTCGTTTCTGTTATTAATACAAAGTACTTACTGCCCCTTCCCCCCTCCTATCCAAGGCAATCCGCTTACAACTTTTTCAGTCTTTGTTTATTCGTTTCCCTTTCGCGCGCTCTCTCTCCTTTTCGTATTTATTTTGGCAGTTTATTAAAACTTTGGCGCTGCTTTCGTCATTTTAATTACAATACTCGAAACAAAGGCGAAACGGCATTTGTTATCGAGAGCCACGCCCCCTGGACCGCCCAACGCAACGCCCACTGGCCGGGAAATCGTCATTGCCACAACTGGCACGCAATCAATTCAACTTGAACTCCATCAACGATTTCGCACGTGTCGCAGGTTCTTCGTTTGGCTGGAAAGGCTTGAAATTCGGGGGTTCTGAGTGCTTTATGGCTCACACGAAATGGCCTTGCCCTCAAACCCCCTTTTAGGCCACCCACCGAGGGCCCCGGCCCACTTCCCACATTCCATTTGGGTTTATTTGGGGCACAACCATTGACTTTGACTTTGGAATTTGTCGTGCCCCAAAACCTCGAAAAAAATGGCATGATAAATGTGCGTGGCGCGGCCATAAGCCTTAACACATTAGGTTCTAGAGTTTGTCTATATTCAAAATTGATGGAAATAAATTATCAATATTTTGGTAGAGCAAGGAATATACAAAAATGTCATTGAAGAGGGTGTTACTCTTACAGGACCTTATAAGCAGCTATACTTCTTCAACCACTTGTCTCAGTCAGCCATGGGTTAAGACTTTCCTTATAACTCTTTCGATACGGCTTTGCATAATTAAGATAATGCCCGGAAGCGTTGCCTTTGCCATGCCTTCTCGTTATAGAACTTCCTGTTTGTGCCACTTTGTTGCCTCTTTCACTTCTTCTCCTCCATCTTCTTCGTCTTTTCCCCTTTGTTCATCTTTGATTTGCTAGGAGCAATTTGGTGATTGTGTCTATGGCTGATTCTGATTCCGATTCCGATTCCTTTTGTCCTCCCATCATGGAAATCCTTTTCAGGCCTGCAACATGGTTGTTTTTTCCTAGGGTTTTGCTTTTCGCGAGTTTTAATTGAAACATTTGACATTTTGAAACTCGATTTTTTGCCCGTCTCTCCTTTGGCTCTTCCAGCCTCCGGCTGTCGGCTTCTAATTGTATTAGCCAGATTCATGTTAGGAGCAGTCTACGTGACCAGCATGAAAAAGTGGTACTGTCTGCGTCGAGATTCTGGGAAATAGGGATCCCAGTAAGCCAAGCCAAGCACAACATGCCCTTTCATTAGCATAATCGCTAAGCAAAAAAATAAACTCACTACACTAGTCGAGAAGAAATTCCCCCATTCGCTTCAAAGTCTCGACTTCTTTTGTTGTCTATTTGCTGCTTAAATAAACAGATTTCCCGTAATTGCTTTCGCAATTCCAATTAAAAGAAGAAAAAAACCGCATGCAGAGAAAACACAAATTCATGTCAATAACAACAACAAACAATTACGTTTTTTTTTGTGCAAGCAGGAAAAACTCACTTAAATAAACGCGTTCAATTTAAAAATAACAGAAATGAGCATAAGGCAAATATTTGGTCGCAATCGAATGTTCAAGTTAAGCTTTTAATTTGAAATTGGGGGAAAATTGTTTGACTTCTGACTTAGGTTACCCAATTCAATGGCCACAAATGTGTATGTTTATTCTGTTTTCCCCACTCTTGTAAGATTTCGGGTACTCTTCAATATATCAAGTCGCCTGTCTGCCCTTGAAACATAACTCTGGCTGCAATCCTTTAGGCTAATCCCATGTATACATAATGTATGCCATACGGGCTACGTATATATTCAATTGGCAATCCTTTAAGCCCCGCTTTAAAATCTGTTTGTACATCTGTTTGGGATTTTCCCCTTTGCCGAGTGTTAAACTCGAATCTCGAGCCGAAAAAGTCAAACGATGAATGTCAACATTTCGCCTAAATTGCATGTCGATTGCCAAAGAGAGCTCAAAGCGGTCGCCTGCCATTAGGAAAGGGCCATTGATGTTGACTGGTTTGGGCCCGCTCACTCTCTGATGGATTGATTGATTGATGGATGGATGGACGGCTGGCTGAATGGCTGGATAGACGGCTAAAACGAATTTTCCTGCTTCGCTGGCATCGTTTCTCATATTTTTTCTGGTGTGTGGCTTTTACACAGCCACGCCTTCTGAGCACTGCCAACTATCAACAGTTGGCCGCCAAAAGTTTTCGCAGCTACCTTATTCTCCTTATTCTCCTCGCTTGGCTTAACTTTGGCTATATTTTGGCATTTTTATAACTTTTACGCCTGCCAGTGTTTATTTTGCTTTACGACTTTACAAATTCCCGCAGTTTCAGCTTACACACAGTCCTGCCTTCTTATTTCTTCCGCTTTTCCTTCATTCCTTCTTCCTTCCCAGCCAGCGCTATCTAAATCTTTTCCTGGCGCGTGTCATTTTGTAGCCTACTTTTGGGCTGAGCTCGCATTCCTTCGCCACACTGCGTATACGCAACGTATGCCCGCGAAAACGTTTTATTACCAACATCGCCTGGCGTGCTAATTTATACGTTAGGGCCCGGGTAGGCCTTCCTTTAATGCCCCCAGCAGCCCCAGTCACGCCCCAATGGATCATAAAAACACAATTTTAATCACAATTTCTTTCGCGTGCCTTCTCCCTGGCATTTTCGCCTAGGCAAATTAGTGAAAACATTTCGATAAATGCAAAGAATTGCGCATATGAGTTTTCGGTGAACCAATTCCGACTAGGAATATTTTTTGGGGATTGCTTTAATTTATTTAAATCTTTTATTAAAATCGCAAAATATATTTTTAGGTAAAATAATTAAAAATTTTAATAATACATTGAGTAAATATGATTGACTTTTAATTAAAGCACACGTTATAAAATTTCTAAAACTTGATAATAATTATCCTGCAAATATGTGCATGTTAAATACAATAAAGCTATTGATTAAATGTTAATTTTCATCATTTTCATGCCAAAATGTTTTTAATGTTATATTAAATGGCTTATTAAAGTCAAATTGAAAATTAAATGAATCAAATATAAGCAATCATACGCCTGTTTTGGCAACCAGTATAGTTCAATGCGGATGTGGCTGCATTGAACTTGACATTCAACCTCCAACGTGACCCGGACAGCACTGCGTATACGCAATCTTTGACATTTGGCAACTTAAAGTGCTTTAAGCTGCCTCTAAGTCGTTGGCCAGCAACTTTCATTTGATTTTCAGCTTCTTGCCGCCGCCCGCAGAAAGTTTTTCCCCCTTTCCGTGCGTCTTTTTGTCGTCAAGGGCGGAAAAAAAGGGGGCGGAAAACTTTGGGGCACGGACAAAGTTTTCCCAAGCTGGGCAACAATAACAAATGCAGGCAAAGTTTAGATAGATTTCCCCTCCCCGCGCGGCTCCACCTGCCGCAGCATGCAATTAAAATTATGTGCCCCAAATGCAAAAGAGTTGCCGACTGCCACAGCCTCGAAATCATTTCGTAATGCACTCAGGGCTCAGGGCTTAATGCCAGTTGCGGTAATTTAATCGGAAGGCAAATTCAATTTAAGGCAAAAGTTTCTGAATAAATGATGGCTGTCCGGGAGTATCGAGTGAATTGGGACCATTTCCAGGCGCCACTTACAATGACAGTTATTTAATCCTCTCCGGGACGCCACTGCCACTGCCACCGCTTATCCCTTATCCCTATCCCTGTGTCGCCTGATCCCCGCCGACAAGTATCCAGCGATTTAAGCTGCACTCAATCGATTTTATATCCCGGCCCTCACATGCGATGCATTTTAATTAAGAAGGAAGCCCCTGAGTCCGCAGGCGAACGGCTACAGCCTACACCTTTTTATCAAGGTCCTGTCGCCTTGACATGCCTCGTCCTTCATCCGGCGGCTCCTTCTGCAGTTTGCAATTTTAAACCCAAATTGAATTACTTCTTCATAGCCGGCATCGCTGGCGGTCTGCTGGGTCCTGGGTGCTGGCTGCTGGCTGCTGGGTGGGCGGTGTCCCCGATTTTCCCCGGGGTCTGCTGAGGCTGCCTGACAACCCGCATATTTCACGGGGCTTTAAGAATGCCGCCTTTTAAGCTGACGAAGAACAGGTGAAATAGAAGGCGAGAATGTCAAGCCAACAGTGTTAATTGGTCCGGGAACTCGAGGAATTTTCCGACTCGTCTAAGTTGGGCTAGGTGTTCAAAGTAAATTCTAGTGGTACTATGAGAAATTCCTAGGAAACATTCTTGAAACACCAATAGATATGTATTTTCTTTGAATTTATAAAAAGACAAGTAAGACTAGACAAGAAATAGCAGAAATTTACAATATTTCCTTTCGTTCCAAAAAAAATCTTGTATTATTTTAAAACAAGAAAGGAAGCTAGCTTCGGCCAGCCGAAGCTTATATACCCTTGCAGATAAAAGAAATACCTTTTTAAGTTGTTAGAAATCAAAACGCCTACTTCCTGCAAAGTTACAATGAATTTTCTTATATTTGTTTGATTATTCGTATGGGAGCCTTAAGATATAGTGGTCCGATCCGGCTCGCTCCGACATATGTACTACCTGCAATAGAAAGAAGACTTTTGGGAAAGTTTCATTGCGATAGCTTTAAAACTGAGAGACTAGTTCGCATAGAAACGGACAGACAGACAGACGGACAGACGGACAGACGGACATGGCTAGATGGACTCGGCTATTGGTGCTGATCAAGAATATATATACTTTATGTGGTCGGAAACGTCTCCTTCACTGCGTTACAATATCTGACTGAAATTATAATACCCTCTGCAAGGGTATAAACATATTTTTGAGCTGATTTTATAATAATTTTACTTGGTAAGCCAATTTTTCTCATTATGTATTGAAAAACCTCACCGAAAGATATTCAAAACGTTTGGTATTTATGATTTATGGTCAAATGGAAAGGAAGTAACTTTTTAATTTAAGTATTTAATTCCGCAAACAGCAATTAGCAGTGCATTCCGCAAAATAAATTTTATTCAGTCATAAAAATAACAAGCCAACCATCATGAGTGAGAAAATCTAATTAAATGCTCGGCTTACAAAAAATTCAACAAAATATGAATACTATTTGATTACGACACAACGAGGTGTTCGAGAGGCGCTACGTTTCATAAATGATTTATTTCGATTTTTAGACCGTCCCGCACAAAGCCCCCTCTCTTTTTGGCATTTAATTAATTGACAAATATTTGGACAAAGGCAGTTGCTGGCTGGACCAGAGCTGGCCGCAAATTGAACAATAACACAACGAGCACTTCAAACGGAATTTATTTGGTAAAATATTGTTTCTTCCCCACCGACGCCGCCTGATTTTCCAATTAAAGCCGAAATCGGACTGGGCCTAAACTAAAAACCAGGCCAAAACCGAACCGAACAGACCGAGCGAAGCGAACCCAACCTCTGTCCATTGGTTAACCGTGTGCCCTGCTCCTGACAGCTGCCGCCCGAGGGGCTCCAGGATCAGGGAAAGTGTCCTGCTAGAGCTGCGAGGCAACAATGCAGGCGTGAACATAAATTTCAAGCTTCACTGAGCCACCCAGAGCCCTTCAGCTCGAGTCCCTCCCTCGAATCTCACCCCCTCTCTCTGGCCAGGGCTAAAAGTGCCAAAGTTTATTATTAAATTATGTTGGCAAATAAAACTGTTGAACGTAAAATCAATTTTCGGAACTTCTTCTCTCTGCTCCTGACACAATGCCCACTGAGAAGTGTCCTTTGTCTCTTGGTTTTTTATGCCCTCTCTGTGACCGAGTGAACGAACCCAACTAATCAAATTAGGCTTATTTTTAAAAAATTCAACTTGCCCAAAAAACAATTCTTCCCCTTCCTCTTCCTCTTCCACCCGGGGAACCCTTTTCGATGCTGGTAATCGAATATATGCCCCACTCATTCATCGGAATCGCTAATGGCTCTTCAACTCGCTGGTCGAGACCGCAAATAGCCGCAGGATGCCCGAAAATCGATTGTCGATATATAGCGATATATATATAGAGAGAGCGACCCCCATATGCGAATGGATTTTTCGAGGACCTGAAATAGCGCAAGTTCCGTTTAGCAGCTGAAAACTGAAATACTCATATTGAATAGGCAAATTCCCAGGTCAGGGCGGCCAGAAGGAGAAAGAGACAGGGACAGGGACAGGGATAGGGGAGAGCGAAAGAGAGAGGCTGCTGACGGCTTTCTTTATAGAATTACTTCTGGCGCAATAACTTTTCCAACTGAACGAGCCGCTGATGGAGCACACTCGCTCGCTCTCTGCGTCCGCTTTTCCGCCCGCTTTTCATCCTCTTTCGTTCCATTCATTGATTTGCCTTTTGCCTTGGCCAACTAGTGCAGGACACACAGCATAGGACTCAGGACATGCGACCTGGCCCACAGAGGCGGAGGCAGACACGGCCCATTTCCTATCCCCTTAACACTCCAGCGGCCGAGAGTCCACAAATGAGCCCGGTACGAAAATAGTTTGCGGTGAACTCTATTCCGTGCCTCTGGTCAGCTAGTCCCTAAACACTTAATATTATTTATTAAACTGTTTTCCTCTGCCAATTTGCCTAAATCTCAATTTTTAATTTCCTCTGCCCATTTCCCTTAACCCTTAGGGCGGCCTAGTGGCCGTAAATAATAGCCTGACAATAAAGGTTTGTGGCAAAATTAACTTTTCGCTTGTGCAGCTTTATAATATTAAAGACCACAAGCACCAGAAATTTATTTAGTAATTTAAGTTCTGTGTAAAATAGGCTTAGGTACAAAATCCAAAGTATCCAAGGAAAGTAAAAATAGGAAATAGGAAAAATACTACAAAGCATAATCCCATTGCAAACAGACATTTAATTTCTATATCCTATACCCCCAATCCGATATTCGCCAAACAAATTAGTACAACAAAACACGGTGCTCTCTTCAAATTAGTTAGATTTATGCATTAGTTATTGGGAAATCAAAATGAACTCTGCGTCCTTTAAAATTTCAGCATTTTTGTGCACAAATATACAAATATTTGTATGCAAACGATGTAAAATCGTTGGCCAGCGGCTTGTTAAATTGTAAACTGTTCACTTTATTTATTCAAATATTTATTTATTATTTAAGACTAATAAAGGCTTTTGGCATTTACATAGCAAATATGTAACCAATGTATTTAAAAATCCGTCATGGGTAGCTTCTCTTTGGCAAATATTAAATCACCAACAAAAAGTATTCAAGCTATGTTTGACCTAAAGTGGAAATCGTAAATGTTTCTTTCAAATTTAATTAAACATTGCCGAATTTCCAACTAAAATAAAATCAAAGGTAGTTAAAATAATCCCATATTTCACAATAAATAATAACTGACACATTTTTCTTAGAAAGTTCTGCTAGATCACCAAGGTGTTAAGTGTAAGTCACCTGAACTGGGGATTGTAGCTCTAGCTCCTGTTGCTCTGTTGTCCTTGCTGCTTTCCTTGCCACTGGTGTTGCAGCTGCTCCTGTTCCCATTGTGGCTAAGTGGCCGTGCGGCTAACCAATCACTCGAGTGTCCTGCTCCAGGAATTATTTGCCTTTGCCTTGCTATTGCCCCGATGGGCAAGTGGCAAGTGGACAAGTGAGGATAAGACAACGGCCAAACAAATGGCGGCAGGTCCGCATCTGGCCACTGTTTGCCTCCTCAATTGGCCGAGAAAGTGGGACGATGATGTCGATGCCGCCGGGCCACTCAGCAATGATTAATTACACTTAATTGTAATTTATGCGGCTCCGGAGCAGCTCCCATTCTTCTCCATTAGTCGAAGGACTCAGCGTGTCTTGGGAATCCACTTTATTGAAATCTAGGCCTCTGGGCTCCTGTCCTCTACCCATCTGTCTCCCGCTGCCGGCAAATGTCCCTTTGTTTCGCTAATTGGCCATTAAGCTGCCAAGATTTTTAAAGCGTTTAACGTTGACTCTCATTTTCGTTTTCATTAGCCCGGACTTAGGCGCAAAGTCCGCTTGACTTTTGTCCGTCGGACGAAGACCTCCTGCTGCTGGTCAGCGGAGTGGCCATCAGTCTACGGCCCAGTTAGGTATAAATCAAGCCGTTTCCTTGACTTTTCCTGTGCCTGTTTGCCACCGAAAGTATCGCTCATTAATCACGCCGACCTCGGTCAATGGGAAATGTTTATTTGATGGCAGCTTGTTGCAGCCCAAATATATCAGAGTTCATTTATTTTCCTGTGATGATGCGGACACACTACTTTGTATTACCCTAGGGAAGGTCCAAGGTTGATGGCGAAAAATATGCGGTGATCAGGTAGGGAAATTCTTAAGGATTTAGAAAGTTCTGCTCAGCCAATTCCATACTTTCTCTTCCTTAAACCAGTCCATTGGTTTTGAATATAACCTTTCAAGTAAGGCATTTCCTTTATTTTTTACACAATGAAACAAGATAAATTCTTAAAAAATATATCATTAAATTAAAAACATAAATAAATCCAACAAAATAATTATTATTATATTTGCTACGCCGAAAAACTAAAAAGAATGTTTATAAAACTCAACCCAACAATGGCTGTCCCTGAATCAATAATCATTATCGAAAAGTTTTCTTTGAAGCTTTCATCGGACCGTTTTCCTTTCAATTCCGCTGCCTAATTAGATCAATAACGAATTGCAACAGAGAAGTGGCCAAAAGTGCAAACGAAGTTCTCGGGACTGAATTTTTTTTTGTGGGGGCAGGGAAACTCAGCACTCGACTGTAATTCGACCAGTTTTTCCGGACATAAAAATTACGGGACCCCGCGCTTTTTACGAGCTGCGTCAGCGGCGAACTGCTGACATAGATTCCGCTCAAATATTTCGCACTACTTTTCATTTTACGATGGCACGCAATGAAAAGTGAAAAGCTGAAAGGCTTTTCTTCCCGCCCTCTTCAGCGTTCGCCTTTTGTTTGCTTAATATTTGTGCCGCCCTGTTCTTTTTTCGAGTTTTACTGCTTTTTGTTTCTTTAGTTTTTCCCGCGATTCTGTTGTTGCAGCAAAAGTAAAAAAATAAAAAGAGGGGAGCACTGCAAACAATGCTCCGGAGTGATTGCCGTGAAACATGCTGCGATTTTCAGCCCGACACGCCCACCAGCTGCCAGCCCGCCCATCCATCAGGACATCCAACCATCCATTTGCCCATCCATCCATGTGTACTAGCAGCCATTTTCAACACTTTTGTTTGCATGCTTAAATAAATTCAGGCGCGTATGTTTTGTGGGAAAAACTGGTAGTGGGCTCGCATGAATAAACTGTGAAAATCAAAGAAAAACCCATGTATTTGGTATTTAAGTAACCGCAGATAGACCATTGAATTTTATTTCATAACAGCCCTTGATGCTTTTGTTCGAATGTTTCAAGAGCTCACTTCACAGTTCGGCGAGGCATTCGAAAATTGCAACGAGGATAAGTGTCCTGGCCAGGAGTGGCATCAACAAATTATCTAATCGACCTTTTTGCCACACTTTCGACCCTTCACTGCCGCTTTTGTCCTTTTCCTCCTGGTCAGCAGAGTGAATTGCAGTCACTTTTTCTATTGCAACTGACAGCTGGCTTAGCAGCATTAAGTGCTGAAACTGTAGAAGAAGAATCCAACATTGACTGGTGACAACATTTCTTTTTAGGTGGATATAAAACTTTGCCTCTGGCAGTGCAGAGATAACGTGAAATTGCCAAATGTCTAAAAACGCCTGACATGTTCGAATGTGAAATCAGAACACTCACAGAAAATGTATATTAATTTAATTTTTTTATAAGATATTTTTAAAGTCTTAAAAGGGAAAAATTACTCCCCTTGGATTTCTACAATATTTCTTTTGTGTTTTGCAATCCAGGCCCATGATTATCTTTAGAGTTTTAGTTAGATATTTTTTGCGAGTGCTGGAAAGAGTGGCAATGCTGATGCTGCGTCATAGTTTAATGGCCATACAATTGACACAGAAGTTGACACATTCTCTCAACTGAGCTGCACTGAGCCGCCCTGAGCTGCGTCGTCGAGTTGGGAGGTCGGTCGTTCGGTCGGCGGGTCGGTGGGTCGGAAATGCCGGGGCATTAGTGGCCATATCCCGTCCTCGGGGACGCCGGCTGAGCTGCATTTTCGCATCAAATGTCGGGCACAACTGCAGTTTTATGACAAGCTGTGTGGAAACTGTCGAACCGAAACCGAACCACCCCCACTGTGTGGTGGCGTTGCGCACCACAGTTTAGCGTCTCTCGAACATATCAGAAAAGTTCTGAATTATTAATTACTAAACGTCGGGGGCTATTTGCCCCGACATCAGCCACATATCACGCACACTCAGACACTGACACGCACACACACACTAAGCCATGGGAATTCTGTACCTTTACTTTACTATTTTGTACCTTAAGGTGATTGCGTTGTGTAAACTGTACCCGATAAAACCAATGTTAGTGTGTAAGGTCGAGTAATCTCGAAATCAAATTATGTAAATAAAAGGCAGAAAAAAAGATAAAGGGGAGTGAAAGTAAGCACCCCGTGAATATATCTATATTGTATTACCTTATAAGCGACAAGAAGATCAGGCGGAAACGGAAACGGAAAAGAAACTACCAGGTTTTTAGTCGTAAGCCAAATGGCAAAGTCATGTATCGACATCAAACACACTGTATGTAATGTAAGGCTCTTTTGTACCTCTTGCTCTCCCACTTTCGAATTTACTAAGGAACCCTTGAAAGCGCTAAGTGAAACTTAAACGTTTGTCTAGCCTTAAGTAAATTAAATTAAATTAAATGAATTGAAACTAAAAACCAAACCAAAGTACTTGCGCAAATGCATGAATGAGTAGCGAAACGAAGTGGTCAGTGGATCATTAGCCACATTTCAACAATTATGCTGAAAGCATTTAATAGTCTAAACATGAACTACATAATCCGCATAGAAGCAAATTAACTTGTAAATTATTGAATCTCAAACGGCATACATAGGTCAAGCAAATCCGTAGTGGAAAATTATAGTTCATTGTTGCTGTCTAGTACGCCTAGGAAATGGATAAATAAACTATGAATTAAAACAATATCAGTAACTAGTTAAATGTGTGTGCGTTTCTCATTGCATATGTAGCCGAGAGTCCCCAGATTAAAGATTAGCTGTAAATGTTTCTGTGTATATCTGTATATGTCACTGTATGTATATGCTTAGATCAATAATCCTAGCTAATCCTAACCCTATGTTAACACCTTCCCATATTCCCAGTCCCAGTGCCACTCCCCTTCCTACAGCATAATTTCTATATTCTGTATAAATTGAAAATCTCTCAACTAAGTTTACTCAAAAAGAAAACTACTAAAGCAAAGTGAGAAATACTTAAATAAATACTGAAGCATATTGATAAGCAGAGGCATGTGTTTGGCTTTCAGTTAATTGCATTTTCAGCTAGATTTTCAGCAGGATTCGGCTGGGATTGCTTTCGATTGGGATTGCAGGAAAGGCTTTATTATTGGCAGACTGCAAAAACGTATTACGTTGCGAAGAGTTTGAACAGAATTTGATTCAATTATTGCACTGGCAGAAGCTCCGAAAAGTGCACAAACAGGTAGGTGTTAGTTTCTTTTTTTTTTTAATTTAATTTCCCGCAAATATATATCGGCATGTCACTGCCGATTGTCTCACTTTCATGGGGCTGAGATGGGAAAATAGTGATGGCCTCGCTGGTTTCGCATGTGCCGGGAATTTCGAGTTCATTAAAAAGTGCGCCGGAATTCAATTCAATGCACAGAACCGCAAACGTATATTTGTCTGGTGTTTTTGTCCGCCTGAATTGCTCTAAGGATGCACTGAATGGCAAACAGAAAGGAGGCGGACTCACACAGCATCACCAGAAAATTAAGGTGGAGCCTAAAGTTTGCAGTTTATTTTTTGTGTATGCCATACTAAAGAAAAGAAATCAAATACTATAATGGATGCTAGTAACTTGAACATTTTGATCACGCGTACGCAGTGATGGACAAATTTTTGCAGTCATTTGACGCAAACAAAAGAACATTCCTTTCATTAAAATTCTATCGGCACAGCAGTCGTACTAGTTTTTACAAGCTATTTCATTTATTTATTTATTTCATGTCTGGCAACAAGGGACATATCCCATTGCATAAATTTCTTTCTTTCAATTCTTTTTAAATTTAGTTCTCAAACTTTTTTGCTTAACTTGTTATCCATATGATTTTCTAACTCGAAAGGTCCACCTAAATAAACCCAGAAACACACACACACATTTCCTCCTTCTTTGAGTGAAGTTTTAATTTCCGCCCTGCGGTTGCCAGCTGAAAGTCCGAAGCCAACCTCCGATTCTCGCCTCCTTGATGTTATTATCGCACATTGTTGGTGTAATATGCAATATTATGTCAGACAGCGGATGTAATTTAACTTGATGCTGTAAAAAGTGTTTCCCCAACAATGGAGCCTCTTGAAAGGACAGGCTAAGCACAGCAGCCAAATGAAGTTCAAAAATCGAATAAATATTCAATTATTTACTTGGCTGGGACTTTCGCTGGGCTTAAGAGCTTGGTACAATGAAAAGGGACACAAACACGCGAAGAAGTCAATATTGAAATTTTCCTGAGCATAAAGGCGGGCTACAGCCATTTACATGAACGTAAATATAAATGATATTGAAGCATCTGGCTGAGGGCAAATAAAAAATAGATGAACTCACTTTCCTTTATGCCCACACACACATGTGCCCCGAAGAAGGAAGAAGGACCTGACAAACAACTCAAGCAGCAGCCAGGACATTAAAATGAGCAAAATGTGTAATAAAAATCCAACCTGATCCCGGTCCCAAATATTTGCTTATCTACAAAAGCCAGAAAAATACCCCAAATTGAAGTCGCATTCTAATCAAGCAGAGCGAAGCTTCACAGCCAAACATAAAACCTTTTTAAAGCCAAAAGGATACTTTAAACTTGTTTGGATGTTTGAATTATCCAATTATTTAAGTAGGAGCTATTAGATAGAATAAGTAGAGACAAGTTTAAACCAGTCAGCTAAAATATTTATTGGCTCATTTCCATTCTGACTTTTTAATATGCTTTTATACCATTCCTAAATAGTATATGGTGTATATAGAAACTGGAAACTAGAAATTGGCACATGATGGATGGTAATATCACCTATTTACGACTAGAATTTGTTTGAATACTGTAGTCCTTGTGCTTTCTCGCCTCGATCTGCAGAGCATCTTGACAAGGATCACAGCAGCTGCTATTCGCCTGCGATTTACCGACCACGAATACTATGTCCTTTGGGCTAATATTCCTGTCCAAATTGGGGCAGGTTTCGCCTTCCCTAAGAATTTGAAAAAACGATTAGATATTTTATATCGTACACCATCCAAGCAATCCAACCTGGCATAATCGCCACATCTGATCGACAGCTTGCAAAGAAACTCCAGACCACCGACTGGTTTTCCCGCCATTTCCAGGGTACATGTGCTCGTGTAGGAGAACGCTTTCATGTCCAATTTTATTCTTTCGCTCAGTTTTTTAGGCAGACTCAGCATACCCAAGCCCACCAGTTGGTCGTCGTATATGACCACAAAATTCATGCCATTCTCCTCAACTTTCTGGGAAAGATTTGGTGGCTCCGCCTGGAAAACTAAGCTGGCATTTGGCTTGAACTCGCTGACATTGGTTCGACTGGCTGTGAGGCTCAGGTCTTTGCCCCCAAAGCCGACCTTTACCAGTAGTTTTCTGGGATCTGCCAGAGCAACGCCCTTGACCTCCAGACGCGTTATAATGAGATCGAACGAGAAGTAGGGCACATTTTTAGCCAGTACCGGCTCAGGCGGGATCTCGGGCACTTCTGTCGGATTAGGTTTCAGCACGCTTTTCTTGCCCTTCTTTCCTTTTTTGCCTTTCTTTCCCATTTTTTCAGGATATTTAAGGAGTCTGTAAACAAGGATTTAACGTCACGAAATTTGATGGAAGTCTCTAATGGACTTGTTCTCTGGCTACATGATAATTTTTGTACAATTACAACGAAAAACTGAAAGGGTAATAATAAATGAGAAACTTATATCTATTCCTACTAAGATTCAAGAATTCATGAAAGGGAATATTCTATTTGTTTAAAAGGTTTGTAAAATCCACTAAAAGTATTATTTATGTCTCAGGTAAGCTTTTGTTAAATGCTAAATTTAAAAAAAATATAGTTATACAATATGCGCGGTTGCCTTTTTTAAAAGATTTTTTGTAAGTTATATAAAACATGGTTGGCATGTTTTTCTTTAATTATTTAATTTTTTCAAAAATGTCGAGGGAATACCTGTTATACATAAAAATCAACAAATAACAGTTATTTTTTGAGTTTTATTATAAAAATCAAAAAATAAAAATCATTACGGACTTTTATACTACAATGGGTAATGAAAATAGTGGTGAATTTAAAAAAATTTTACATTATTAGTTTTAAAAAAATAATTTTGGTATTTTAATATAGTTTATTTTTGATTGTTAGGAAATAACAGATAAGATACAAATCATATCATATAATATGTTAAGTTTGATAAGTTTGAAATTCAAACTTTGAATCATAAATTTGACATTTATCTTAACTGCTTTTTATTGATATGAAATCAACAAGAATTTACTCTTATCTCATACCAAATTTCTTTACTGTGTAGATACTTCAGTAAATGCATCTTCACACTGACTGTATTTAATGCATAGAATAACGCAAGAGCCTCGAATTAAATACGATTTAACACTTTGGACCCCGGAGGACGAGGAGCTGTGTTCCGGGTGTGGAATTCGCAGATTTATTGGCATGGGGCATGTAGCTCCCCAGCTTCATCGGATGCCCCAGCTTCCATCTTCCAGTTACCAGCTCCGGCTGTGAATGATTCGCCAGCATATTTCAGAAGCGTTTAATGGGCGCGCTCATTTGTCTGCCAGCAGGAGGAGCAGTGGCAGCCGCATCAGCAATGCTCCTGCCAAGTGTCAGTGGGTCGGATGCAGCCACAACCGCCAACAAGGAGGGGGCATTAGGTGCCTTCAAGCCCGGCATTAGGTACTTGTGGCGTATACGTAACGTGCGAAAACCAAGAGTGCTCGTTCAGGCAAAACAAGAGCCAAAAACCAAGAACACTCTCTCAAACCAATTACTTGTGGGAGTGCGGATGCCAGCAGAGCATCGGAATTAGTTTTGCCAGCTGGTAAAGAGTGAAGAAGCATCTTTTGTTTTATGGTTTATCCAAAAGGATTTATTTGCCTCTACTTATGTGCCATTTCGCACAGTCAAAAGATGTCGAGGGTTATGGCTTATGTGGGGCAACATATTCGCTTGCATTCGCATTCGGACATTCTAATTGGTGGCTTTCTCTCTAGCCTGCAAAGTGCTTTGCATTTATTTTGAGGCCAGACATTAATTTGGCAAAGCAATTAAAATGCAAGAAGACAGACGACCCATCAACATAGCAAATATGCAAATAAATGTGGCCAAAATGGTTCAGCTTTAGTTATTCTCTGTCGTACATCAAAACCGATTCAGCACATAAATTATGCAATCGAAGGAATTCGGGCATTTCGACAGGACCCAACCACTGACAATTGCTGGTGAAATTGTTTTGCAATTGCTTTACTCGACAAAATGGCCAACTAATTAACAAGCCATTAATGCCACGTTTCGGCCAGAGGAGCCAATTGGGCCACACGAAAATGTTCTACCTAGTGCTCGCTGCCCGATTTGTGGGCGATAATATTTGGTCGAGCTCTGACCAAATTGTGTAGCCATTAAACGGAAAGCTATTTGACAATAACTAACCTAATACTCTGGTAAAGCAGATTGTGGCTAATAAATTCCAAAGATTTCAACTCTCTAATGGCTTTGTTATATGAGAAGTCTTTCTTCATAGCAAAGAGGAAATTAAATCAGAAATTAGTTTTTTTATAGCCTACTTTAGTGTATGGTAAGAAAACCTCACTATAACAGTAGGATTGTGTTTGGCACAATAATAATAGTTTAAATTTATACGATGCCCCGTAATAATAAATAGATTTTTTTAATATACATTTTTAAAAACATTTAGGAACCCAGAAAAATTTCATAAAACAATACGTGGCTTCAAAATGTAAATTTCCAAATGAGATAACTATGTAATTACAGATTTGGCAGTTAGTAAATCCAATTACCATTATTTGGTATCCCCTTTAACACTATATAACATACTAGCACCACCACATATGGACTTCATTCTCGGTTAGAGTAAATTTGGATATACACGGGTGTTGTATAATTTATGCACGAGTGGCTTCCACTTGGCCAGCAGAAACTCGGAACCCGAAAAACATCACCGAATTTCGCCGGACCCGGGGACCCAATTTGTTATTGTTTGGCTATTGGCGCGGACAGGAACCACCCTCCACCCCCTAGTGAACCCCCACCCCGCCGTGTGAACCCAGTGAACATTTGGCTGCACCAATTTGTATCCAATTAAATCGGCTTAGTTAGTCAGGCGGTCTTCTCGCTAAAACGTTTCTATTTTGCGGTTCGGCATTTTTCGACAAATTCCCCAATGTTTGGAGCACAAAATCGCGTTTAAGCTAGTTTTCGGCGATGGAATGGCAGAGGACTGGGCCAGCAAGGATAACCGATATGCGTCGACGTAATGCGCGAAATTTAATTAAAATTGAACTTAATTTAGATGAGCATGTGAGCTGATTTGATAAATGGCAGCCCACCTCTGGGGGCGTGTGAGATTTCCCAGGCATCGCGTGCCATAAGCGGCTTACGGAAGGTGTAGCGATAAGTAAGAGCGCGATTTTCCACGAGGGACAGGGCAACAGGGCAGCAACAGGCGAAAATGCGACTGGGGAGTGGCCGGGGTAATTAGAAATCCATTTGGCTCCTTTTCGCCGTCCGAGACATGTTCGAAATCCCCCAGGAGCCATTGGGCAGACAAGAGGTCACTGGAGTTCACAGTTGGCCGACCAGCTGCTCCCAAAAGTCCTTATTCTCTAACGATCTGGTTGGCAAGTAGCCTCATGATGCATTACCATGATATTTATTTACGAACTATTTAACAACACTTTAATAGTTTCAGAAAATAAATACGGACTTTTAAGGTTTTCCATTTTTATCTATCCAATAAAATTCAAATTCTTAGGAACATCTTTTCAGAGCATAGCCTTGGCTTAAATGTCAGTTGGTTTGTTAAACTTTGTTCGTGCTCTACAAGATCAGAGTGCATTTATCACTCACACAATTCACACACGATTTTCACCTTTTCACAAGTTTTTACTTAAAATTGAGATAGTTTTTGTAAGGAAGGGAGCAATCAAAAATGGCGGCTGGCCCAGAAGATGAGGACATTGACTTCCTGTTCGATATCGTGGTCAGAAGTGTGGACCTTTACAAACCGGTCCAGGAACCGGAGAAATGCGAAGCCCAAGTCAAGTTTGCCGGCATCAATATAAATCTTACACCTAGTCGGGTGAATGTCAGCGATTTTGTGGGCAACCGGCAGACGCAGTTCACCACCAGAGCTTCGGTGCTGCGAAAGTCGCTGGAGGAACAGGGAATGCAGATTACTGCCCGTTACGAGGGCTCCACCCTGGGCAGCAATGTGATGTTCTTCCCGGACACCTTCATCGACAGAATATGCTCCACCATGAACGATCTCTTCTACGAGGACACCACACTTTTGATGCGCCGAGGCGAGTGTATTGGCACCATTACCATTCACTTGGTTCTGATTGTTAAATGCACGGATTTGGATATAATTAGAGCGGAGGATCCTCGCGGGTCAAGCTCACGTAGGAGTTCTAGGAAGTCTTCGGCAGTTTCGGTGATCCCTAAGAAGATGCAGGACAAAGTGGAGTGCCAGGGACTGGGACCGACATTCAATCCGCAGGACGTGATGTTTGTCATCGGCGATCCGGATCCCCTGCTGAAGATTCCATCGGAGCCGTGTCCTGAGCTTCTGCCAGAGGGGGAGGGGGATGAGCGTCTGGATCTAGATTTGCAGCGCTACAAAAGCTTGGAGAATCGACGAGTTGTCTACCCCGATGACGATGCCTGTCTTGGGGGAAAGCCCTCTTTCACCCAGCTAAAAAAGCTAACAGATGACTACTCTAAGATCATTGACTTGGTGACCGATAAACTGAAGAGATCGAAAGTGACCACCAGTTCGACGGTGGCCACAGAGACTGAGATTCCCTCGGAAAAGAATGTTCCCACTCCAATGGATGATGACAAGGTAACTTCCGAAGAGCGCTGGATATCCGATCCCCTGAGGGACGACACTGAATATGATGTCAAACCCATTCGATTTTGTCCCATTTGCCTGCATTCCATGTCCTGGCTGCCGAAAAACATACCCTGTCCTCGGTGCAATGCCAAACCACGTCCTGTGCCGGCAGGATATTCCGAGAAGCAGATGACGGCGGATGAAATCTTGGAAGAGCTGCTCAGGAAACCAAAGTTACCTGAAGAATCCGACGAGTTTTGCCTGAAACCCCGTCAAGTACCGTTTGTAAATATCCAGAAAATCAAGAAAACGAAGAAGACTCCACTGGGTGAACCTGTTCCGTACTCGGATTCCGAATCCGATGAAGAGTGTCCGCCATGCCGGTGCACCTGCACGAAGGGCACCTTTTGCGCCCATTGCCGCATCCGCCGGTTGTGCGAGGACATCTTCCAGGGCGAGGAGAAGGAAAAGATGCCCGAGGAGGAGAAGCACTCGGAATGCTTAGACGAGGATTTCTGTGTGCTCCCAGAGCCTTTCGATGATGATCGTCCCTATTTGTCCAGGGTTTTAGTCGAGCTGAGGAACCTGTACTCCATGCACGACACCAAGAAGCTGTTGGAGCTGCAGAAACGCTGTGCCTCGCAGACGCTACTCCCCCCTCGCGGTTCCAAATCCACCATAACCTCCAGGCTTTCCCGCGATCTCTTTGATCCTCACCTGCCAGGTGGACCCTCCAATCGCCAAACGGCGGGACACAAGAGCTGCCTGCCGGTGGAGCACTCGGTTTCCCGCCACCACGGTTGGGATTGGCCACGAACCCGAGAGGCCAGGAGGCACGGCTGGAGGCCAGGAGCCATCCTCCGGGCAGCCGGTCAAGTGATGCGCTACTTCCTGCTGCCCAAGAAGCAGCGTGATCTGTGCCGTAGCATTACAGCTGACCAGGAGGAGCGGGAAAGAAATGATCTACCACTTTTGAATATTCGCAAGAAGGATGGAGTAATATTCGTCACCCTTCGCGCTCTGCCCACCTTGGCCATGCAACAGAATCCCATCACCTTTCGCATTGTAAAAAGCGACTTGGCGGTGGCTCTGCGGCAGATCAAGCGTGCTCTGAAGGATCAGGGCTTCCGGAAGTGCACTTGCCACAAGTCCTTGATGCTGTGCACCTGTCGCGATGCCCTGGAGAAGTTCGAGCTAAATAGGGCTCTGAAGAAAGAGTGCCAGCGACGCATCATGGAGCCGTGTCCTGAGCACCTGGTGCTCACGGATACGAGTGTCAGTGACTTGGAGTTCGATCTCCATGTAAACCCACCGGCGGTGAGTGGAAAGCCGAGTGGGAGAGCTCTACGGAATGCGGTGAACCATAGCACTCAGACCGACAAGAAGGGGATTCCAGCTATCGAACCCAAGTACCCGGTGAAAGATAGTCCCTACTGGAGGGCCTACGACTGTGCAGCCGGCGATCGCTACATGGGCACAGCCTTTGGCAGCAATTTAGAAACCGTTTTCGAGGACGGAATCTTTGGCTACAGAGGAGGAGGTCAACATGGCAGAGCCCCCGGTCGACGGGATCCCAGGGTTTGGGGCCAGCGAACGGGAGCACCCATGCCGATTGGAACTGCTCCCGCTACCCGCGATCCCTATAGGTTCACTCGAACTGTGTGGAAGGGTCTTCCGAAAAAGATTATTCACCAAATGCGCACTAATCGTAAACTATAATACTCATACAATAAACATTATAATATGTTGGTTCTAAAATTAGATTTTTTTATTTAATGGAATTTAAAAAAAAATGTTTAACTCAAAAATAAATTATTAATTATCCACTAGAGAAATCTTTACTAGGGACCGTAACAGCAATAACTTTTAATTTATTTAAAAATTACTTTAATCGTTATTCGTCATCTTTTATTTGTTTTAATAAGGTTACGGTGAGATATTAAAATTATTTGTATCTCTGTGAGTTCCTGGCAGTCCTTCATAAATTAAAAATACAACAAATTTTAAAATTTAATTAAAACGTCACTTGAGAACATTTATAAAATTTCAGTGCGAATGTTCTTGTGAGTACATTTATGTCAGTTTTCTCATCCGCATGTTAAAGTACAAGTAGGCTTTAAAGCTTGAAAACGTAAGGGAATTCAGAGTTTAAAGGCTACTTTAAACTTATCGTGCGGAAGGAATAACTGTCCTTTGCTTTTACAGAGCTTTGAATACAATGTCAAAGTATTGTCAAACTGTTTCAACAATTATTCCTGTGTGGCTCACACAATTACACAACTTGCGTTTCCAATTTCTTTTTTATTACCAATACTGTTTAGATGTTAATCACCATAATAATATCCTATTAGAGTGGTTAAATTCCGAAATGTCTTTAGAAATGGGGGAAAAAGCGAACTTTCTGTTCGACTTGGTGATCACCCATCTGGATATCTTTGGCGTGCAGATCGAGGAACCACTGAAGCTCCTGGTGGACACCAAGTTTGCCGGCAGGTCGGTGAAGGTGACTTCCAGCCGGGTGAATGTCAACCAGTTTGTGGCCAACAGAGAGTTGGAGCTGGCGATGGAACCGTTGGCCCTACGTCAAAGTCTGGAGGAGAAGGGAATGTCGATGGCGTCCATTTACCAGGGTTCAACCCTAGGCACCGCCTCCATGGTCTTCCCCATGGAGTTTCTCGACAAGATCAGCGCCACCATGAACGATCTGATGCACGAGGACACCCTGGATCTGGTCCGACGAGCTAATGTCGTTGGCACAGTGAGCGTTCTAATCCGTCTGACCCTGAAGTGCGATGATCATCCAGAGAATCAGTTGTTGAGAAAAAGTATTTCGCGTGCCAGTAGAATTTCGCTGATTTCGCGGGCCAGTAGAATTTCGCTGGTTTCCCCGAAGAAGGAGAAGAGTGGCCCAGTCAGTTGCGCCAGCCAGGCAGCGACCTTGAATCCCCAGGATGTGATGTTCCTCTTCGGCGATCCGGATCCTCTGCTACAGGTTCCTTCGCATCCTTGTTCGGAACTTCCTTCGGAGGAAGGAGATGATCGCCTCTTTCTGGACTTGCAGCGCTATAGGAGCTTGCAGAATCGTCGGGCGACTTTCCCCCATGACGATCCCTGTCCCAGGGAGAAGCCCTCCTTCAGCCAGCTCAAGAAGCTGACCCAGGAGTACTCAAACATTATCGACTCTGTGACCGAGAAGGTTAAGAATATGGAACTACCCACGAGCCCGACGGTTGCTACAGACATTCCGAAGGATGCATCTCCAGTACGAACTCCAAGGACTCCACTTCCCATTCCCATGGAACGCAGAATTCCAGTTCCCGTTAGGTGCGACCTAGTACATGGCGTGAAACCCATACGATTTTGTCCCGTTTGCCTGTACTCCATGTCCTGGCTGCCGAAATATGCACCCTGTCCTCAGTGCAACACCAAAGCATTTCCTGTTCTTCAAGGACACCCGAATGAAGACCTTACGGCGGATAAAATCCTGTCCGAGCAGCTGGTGAAACCAGTGGCACCGCCCGAACACGAGGACTTCTGTGAGCCCATCTGCGAAAGGATTCGCCGGAGGAATGTGAACGAGAACGAGTGCCCACCGTGCCGCTGCACCTGCAAGGCGGACAAGATCTGTGCCCACTGCCGAATCCGCAGGATGTGCGAGGATATTTACAGTGGAGAGAAGCCAGCGGAACCTCCTCGTCGCCATCCCGAGCCCCGTTCCAGTGAGGACTTTTGCCTGATCACGGACTCCGAGGTAGAGGATCGTCTGCCGTACCTATCAAAGGTCTTCTCAGAGCTGAAGCATCTCTACCATCTGCACGACTCTAAGAAGCTGTCCGCCATCCAAGAACGCTGCGAAACCAGGTCGCTGTTTACCATCCACGGGCGGCGATCCAGCAAGGAGATGTCGCTGTACCACGGCGACAAGGTCATTGGCGGGGTGAGTCATCAGCTGAAGGCGGGCCACAAGAGCTGCCTCCCACCCTCGAGTGTCGTGTCCCGCCGACATGGCTGGAATTGGACAACGAGCTGCGAGGCGAGGAAAAATGGCTGGCGGCCAGGAGCCATCCTGCGATCCTCAGGCCATGTGATGCGCCACTTCCCCATTCGCAACAGAGAACGCAACATTTGCCGCAAGGTCACAGCGGATCACGAGGAACACCAGCTGTATGGCCATCCTGTGCTCAACATTTGCAAAAGGGATGGTGAAATATTCGTGACCCTCCGCCCACTGGCCACTTTGGGCTTGAAGCAGAAGCCCATCACTTTCAGGATCGTGAAGAGCAAGTTGGCGGTGGCCCTGCGACAGATCAAGCGTGCTCTAAAGGATCAGGGCTTCGAAAAGTGCAGGTGCCACAAGTCCTTAATGCTGTGCACCTGTCGCTATGCTCTGGATAAGTCTCTGCTTAAAAAAGCACTTGGAAAAGAGTGCCGAAAGCGTTTGATCGAGCCCTGTCCCGAGCACTTGGTACTCACCGATACGAGTGTAAGTGACTTGGAGTTCGATCTGGATGTCACACCACCGGCGGGAACTCGACGACCAAAGAGGAAAGCCCTACGGAAGGTGGTGAATCATGGCACCCAGACCGGAAGAAAGGGACCACCACGCATCGCTCGCGAATACCCAGTGAAAGACAGTCCCTACTGGAGGGCCCACGACTGTGCAGCCGGCGATCGCTACATGGGCACAGCCTTCGGGGACAATATAGAGACCGTTTTCGAGGACGGAGTATTCGGATACCGGGGTGGCGGACAACATGGAAGGCCCGTCGTCTGGCGACATCCCAAAGTGTGGGGCAAGAAGGCCGGCGCACCACTGCGAATTGGAACCGCTCGAGGCGCCGCCGATCCGTATCGGTTTTCCAAGACTGTATGGAAGGCACTACCGCGAAAGATTATACGCAAAATGAGAGCTAAATCAAAGCACTATTAAAAATCGGAACTTGTTTTTTCGTTTTTTATTTTACTGGTTATCTACCGTTTTATTACTTTCTTAAAATGCAACCAGTTTAGATAATAATAAACAACACTATAAAATCACTAAAAATTGTGCTTAAAGAAAGGTTGCCAGACATTCAATTAAGCAAGTTATGATGAAATATATACAAATATAAATAAATTAGAAACGGGTCTCGAACAACCACAAGAGGTGGTATAAAAGGGGCTTGCAAATACTTAGATAGCATTAAAAGATTCCAACATGAAGATCTTCGCTCTGTGTGCCTTCCTGCTGCTCGCTTTGGCTGCCGTCCAGGCTAACAGTACTCCTGAGGAAAAGTCCATTTCACCCAAGAACCTTAAGAAAACCGCAGGATAAATACAATTGGACTAAGGAAGTTTAACCGGAACGGACTAGCAATTTGTAACTTTAAAGATCCAGCAATGATTAATCTTCAAAACATTTAAATAAAAATAATTTCTTTAAAATTCTATACTGTTTTTGGGTTAAAACAAAAACAGGATAAGTATTGGGTTTTACAGCTTTGCCTTTTGCCAAGATAGTCAACATTACGTCCATTAGTAACGTTCCTCCTTGATTTTTGTTTAGCTCAGGTCATTTATTTGATTTATGACAGACAAACACTTCTTTTGATGGAGCAACTTTATAAGTATCTATCGGTTATCATCGAAAAACAGTAATTCAAAAGAATAAGAAGTAAATAAAATAAGAAGGCAACCAGTCAATGAATTTTGTCAGTGTATGAATTGGACGTAATACAACCTGTACAATACAATTTGTGTAAATTGAGAAATTAGTAGTCTTGCAGCTGAACAAGTTATTCAATTAAATCAATTAAAATATTAATTAGAAACGAGTCTTGACTAAAGCCAAATGGTAGTATAAAAGTGGTTTGCAAACAGCTAGTACCTTTATAGACGAGAAATTGAACAATAGCGTTATTAAATTATTTGCCACTCTCTTGTACTCCCAACGAAAGAGTGACTCGACTATTGCGCAACCTACAGAAGAAATCAAAAAGAAAACACTTTAACTTAAACATCGTTGTATTAATTAGTTACCCTATGTCAAACATTTTACTTTTATGTTTTTCTTTGTGTTTTTGAAGAGATATTTTAAAGGATAACATTTATCAAGGACAAATCCGTTTTTTAGATGCAAAGTTTTGAATATTTTTACATTTCGGTTTCAAACATTGAATATATGAAAATTAATAAACTTCAAAAGCCCAAAAATAGGCTTTTGAGTGTAGGGTAATCTGACGACTGGATAAACGTGCCCAATTAGGATTACAAAATGTATGGCAAATACAAAAAAAAATTATGATTTTTGCTGCAAAAAAATTGCATTTAAACATTAACAGTAATTCTGTTAAAATAGGTGCCCAATTAGCTACTGTTTTGTGCTGCTAATAACAAAATCTAACGTTCAACATCAAAATAATAAGCAAGAGCCCAAAAATAGGCTTTGAAAATACTATTTTCCAATATTGACTTCAATGAATAATAATAATAAAATTGTTTGCACAAACAAATGCAAAAAAGCTAACATGAGTGACCGGTATTTAATGAGCACACCTGCTTATAATGGCTAAATAACGGACCACCTACATCCTAAAATATATGTGGTATATATTAACAGTTGTTGACCCAAAAAGAATAACAAGAACATTGTAAAACAGGTAACAGCGAGTCGCTGCGGATTGGGGTATAAAAGATCTTGCAGCTCCTCAAAGTGTATCAAATCAAAAATCAAAAATCAACAAGATGAAGTTCTTTGCTCTGTGCGCCTTTCTTCTGCTCGCCCTGGCTGCTGTCCAGGCAACTCCCGGTGGTCCTGTAGGACATGGAGGTGGACATGGTGGAAATGATGGACGCGGTGGAAATGCTGCACATTTAGGAGGACACGGTGGAAATGTTGGTGGACATGGTGGAAATGTTGGTGGACATGGTGGAAATGTTGGACATGGTGGACGTGGCGGTGGTTTTGGACACCACTAGGACTCAATATTTACTAGAATCCTTCAAAAAACTCAACGAAGAACTTGATGGATAGAGGAGTGTTTCGCTAATACCTCCAATGCAGCAAAAAATAAAAAGTTCGTTCTTTCGAATCCACACTGTGCTATTTATTTATGGTTCCATAAAATGTGATTCCTTCTAAGCAAGTTTCATATTTAAGGGGGCTCGCCGCAAATTCGGTGCTTTAATCATCAGTTATTCTGGTTTCTCCTGCAAAGCAAATAACTGGAAATACTCATTAAATAATCTGATAAAAACGAAACATGCCTTGGGTATTGTCAAAAATGTTTGGAGACTATGCACTTCATTTGAAACCGGTCAGAGTTGGGTTTGCTTTTATATTCAGAACACTGTATTGCCTGTCTATCTCAGTTTTATTGTAAAGTTTAGTGTAGTAAGTCCATAAAATCGTATTTCGAAAAATCCAAAGTAAAAAAATTCATTATAATCGGAAAGCGAAAGACTCAGACTAGTTCCGCACTACGAAGAACGAAATCGCAGACAGACAGTAGAAAATTACAGATACCAAGGGATAGAAAGAGCTTAAGCCTTTGAGATGGGACCTAAGAAGAAGTCAGTGGCCGTTGCTCTACCTCCGGAGGAACCCGCAAAGCCTGAGAGGAAGGCCCCGCCAAAGAAAGAGCCCCTTCCGATCTTCGTATTCGATGTTGTCGTAACCCATGTGGAGGCCAATAACGTGGAGTTCACCAATCCAGCCAAGCTGGAAGTCACCGCCAACTTCTTCAAGACTCCCATTCCCCTGACGGCCAGTCAGATAAATGTCAGCGATTTCAAGGCCAACGCCGGCCTTTCCTTTCAGAAGGAACCCAAGGAGGTCCGCAAGACCGTCAACGATTGCGGCTTATCCTTCACGGTGGTGTACAGCAAAAAAGTGATTGGCTCTGGCCAGACATCCTTTCCGTCCAGCGTGGTCGATACCATCGATAAGGACATGACCGATATCATGCACTCTGACGTCATTAACCTGGCTGCAAGCGGTCAGGTGACCGGCAAGCTGGAGTTCCTCTGCCGCCTGGTCGTCATGTGCATTGCCGAGTAAGTGAATCCAAGAATCGATCCTGGATTTCCCTAATAAATATATCTGTTTCATTCCTCTTTTTAGGGAGCCTGAAGCTGAAGGCTCGCGCAACATGGACAGGAGCATCAATCCGCAGGACATCATGTTCGTGATGGGCGAGTCGCAGGTGTGTCCCAGTGCCTGTGAACCCTGCCGAAACGATCTGGAGGAGGAGGAGGGCGATGAGCGCCTCAAACTGGACCTGGATCGATATCGCAGCCAGGGAGGCGGCATAAAGCCCTACAAAATGATGACGGAGAATGGATCGGGCATACCAGCCTGTTGTGAACTTAAGGTGGGTTTTCGAAGTTTTATCCATAATTTTATACTTTTTTTGTAGTAATTAGAAAATAAATATATATACTGAAAAAGGTAAAAGAAAAAATAAATGTTTATGGTTTGAATTCAAAGATTCGCATTAAAAATTTAAATTGATTATAACTATTAAATACAAAACATATTAAATTGACTGATTTCACTTGAATATTTTTGAATAAAGGAAAAAAAATTTTAGATACAATGTTAGTCATATTTAAAAAAGAATTTCAAATTAAAATCAATGTCAAAAATTGTGTAATTTACTTTTATTGTTTAATTTAATATTTTCATTCTTAAATTAATAAGAACCCCAATGGACAAAAAATAGAGAAAAATAATTATTTATATTAAAAAATATGAAATCTTTGAACTTACTACTTTTTTTATCAATGTACTATCTTCATATCTATTTCCCAATCCCCCCTAGAAAATGGCCATTGAGTACGAGCGCATGATCGATTCGATAACCAAGCGAACGGGAATACAACCGCCCAAGCCTCCGTGTCGAGATCCGGAAGAGGCGAACAGCTTCGGCATGAATCCTTGCTGGTGTCAACCGGAAGCACCAGCTTTCATGGAACTTCCCGAAAAGCCGGACAAGCCGTGCTTCGTCTACCTGCCCGCCATCCAGGATCATGAGCCGGACTTTTGCGAGAAGAACCTCAATCCGGTGCCCATTGCCGACTGCGATGGCCACAAGCCGGAGATCAAGCCCATTCGCTTCTGTCCCGTCTGCCTGACCAATATGTCCTGGCTCCCGAAGTTCGCAGCTTGCCCGAAATGTGGCATCAAACCGATGCCCGTGGTGGAGGTGCGGCACAAGGAGAAGAAGCTGTCGGCGGATCAGATCCTCCTGGAGTACCTGGGCAAGGGACCGGCCACCGTGGATGACTATTGCACCGACCCGTGCGACAAGGCCAACAAGGACAAGGAGGCCGCCGAGGAGGAGGAGTGCCCGCCCTGCCGCTGCACCTGCAAGTTCGGCAAGATGTGTGCCCACTGTAGGATCAGGAAGCTGTGCGCCGACATCTTCAAGAGCGATCAGGTGGCGCCCAAGTGCCCCAAGGTGGAGCCCAAGGAGTCTGAGGACTACTGTGTGGTGAACAAGAGCTCCGACGACTGCCGACCCTACCTGGCCAAGGTCTTCTCCGAGCTGCGCGATCTGTACGATATCAAGGACACCAAGAAGATGTCCGAACTGGATGAGAACTGTGATCGGGCAGTGCCCAAGGCGGCGGAGAAGCTGAAGTCGAAGAAGCCGGAGACCAAGAAGGGTGAGTGCCAGGCGCCCAAGAAGGCGCCCTATATACCGCCCAACAACAAGGGTCACATATCCAGTCGGCACAAGCAGTGCGTCTACCAGTCGGGATTCGTGTCCCGCAGGCATGGTTGGGCTTGGAGCAAGAGCTGGGAGGCCAAGAAGTTGGGCTGGCGACCCGGTGCCATCCGGAAGCCCATCAAGCACCTGATGAAGTTCTTCCTGGAGCGACCTGATCAACAGAACGCCTTTGGCAAGTGCAAGGATGCGGAGACCTTGGAGCGGGAAAAGGAGCTGGCCTCGCCGGTTCTGAATATCTGCAAGAAGAACGGCGAGATCTTCATAACCCTAAGACCCCTTTCTACGTTGGGTATGGGCCAGAAGCCCATCACCTTCCGGGTGGTGAAGAGCGAGCTGGCGGTGGCCCTAAGGGAGATCAAAAGGAAACTCAAGGACAAGGGCTTCCGCAAGTGCACCTGCCACCAGACCCTGATGATGTGTCACTGCAGGGATCCCGTCGAAAAGGTCCATCTCCAGCGGGCCCTGAACCGGGAGTGCCGACGCCATTGCATTCCACCGGCTGGCGACCATCTGGTGCTCACCGATACCAGCGAAAGCGACATGGAGTTTGACTTTGATGTCACGCCGCCGGCGGGAACGGAGCAACCGCCGAGGGCACCATCGCCGGAGACCGTGAACCACGGCACCCAGACCTCCAAGAAGGACCAGATGCCCCTGCCGCCCAAGTATCCTGTGCGTGTGAGTCCCTACTACAGAGCTTATGACTGCGCTGTGGGCGATCGCTATATGGGCACCGCCTTCGGTTGGCCGGGTGAAGTGGTCTTCGAGGACGGGGTCTTTGGAATGATGGGGGGAGGGCCACACGGACCCAATCCCATGCCGTGTGGCAGACCCCGAGTGCCAGGAGCTTGGGGACCTGGAGGAGGAGGTGGAGCAGGTGGAGCAGGAGGGTTCGGAGGAGCAGGAGGAGGCGGTGGCGGAGGCAGGGGAATCTTTGGCGGAGGAAGAGGAAGAATGACTGGCGGACCTGGTGGCTTTGGAGGCGGTCCCGGCGGCTTTGGTGGCCCTGGAGGAGGAGGTGGTTTTGGGGGCATGGGTGGTCCCGGCGGCGGAGCTTGGGCGGGATTCCCTGGCGCTGCAATGGGAAAGGGAAAAGGCACAGGCGGTAAAGCCGAACCGATACCAGTACGCTACCCGAAGAGATTCCTCAAGCCCGCCGAGGACGCAGCCAAGGCGGCCAAGCAGGCGGAAAAGGATGCGGTGGAGGCGAAAAAGAAGGGCATCAATATGATCAAGTATCTGCAAAAGAAGGGCACACTCGTGCGACCCTGGAATCCGCAGGAGGGCAAGGACAAGCGACCCCGGCCACCCAAGGGAGGGCCTGTGGGAACGGATGGTCTCAAGGAGAATGAGCGGAAGCGAAAGATGCTGCTGGCCGTTCCACCCATTCCAATCACTGCGATGCCCAGACGTGGAAAGGGGCCCAATCCCTGCGATCCCTATCGTGTTGATATTGTCTGCTGATAGGTCTTCCGTGGGAATCTACTCTGTGTTCTCTGCATCCTTTCCCATTCGAATGGCCCTTTCAAATATTGTGTCTCGTATATTTTATAATATACCCAGTCATTTTACATAGTCTTTGATTGTTGGGATGGGTTTTATAGAGATTTCTAAACAGTAGATTTGTTTGTTGCATAATTTTTAAATGCCTCATTTCCTTTTATTTTAGGGGACTTATTCCCAAGGTTTTAAATGTTTCCAGTTCTAACGCGGAATGGCTCCATAGTCTGATTTGTTTTGTTTTGATTTAGAAAACTAGGAACAGGACTTTTAGCCAAGACTTTGTTATCTTGTTTTTTCCAGGTTTTTAATATATATTTCATATTCCTCCAGGTTCATGGCCGTAATATGACTTTTGTCGAGATTTTTGTCTTTATGATTCTTCGTTAAAAATATCTTCCATTCCGTATACAAAAGCAGGAGACAGCACTTTCCTGTTAATGCTGTGAAAATCCAAATGGCATTATCAAATTTTATGTTATGGCAGAAGATTCCATAAAGCCTTGCTCTCTCGTATATTATACATGAAATATGGCAATTTCAATTAGTTTTTAGTGCCGCCGACATTCAAACAGACAGGGGATTAGATTTTGTAAGCCCAACAGCTTGTTTGCGTTATTATAACAGCATTTTGGACTGCCATTCCCACTCGAAATGACATCGAAATCGGAATCGGGTTGCGTTTGTGGAGTCGAGTGGAGTGGAGTGGAGCAGAGATTGAAAATGTTGTCTGTGCAGTTAATTAAATGGCAGGCACGCACAAGGGGTCCTCGGGAGACCCGAGGGAAGGGTTCTCTTCGCAGCGATTCAGATATCACCAGAAACCCACACACGCACACGAAATAATAGTAAATTAATGGGAAATGCTAATATATGCTAAATACGTAAGCTGATTAGCAAGGAACGCATCATACCCATGCATCAGATGGAGCAGCCGAGCTTATATATTGAGCTAATAAGTAGCCATGTCGAATTATCTTAAACATCAAATGTATGGGAAGATATATCTGACTATGAAAATAATAAGTTGGGGGAAAATGAATAGCAAAGTATTCCAATAAATGATTAGAGTTATCTCATACTTTAAACATTTGTTTCAGTGCCTTTTAGACACTACCTTTACCGACGGCATTGTTAGATTTTCCCAAGGGATTCAAATTGAGCCAATTTATTAGTCCTTTCGCAAAGGTCTCAAATTTACACAAGGAGAACACGAAATTTTTAATTATACACACAAATTAGGCCAATTAAGTGGGGAAAGCAAAAATGCGAAAAAGTTCATTTTCAGCCTGAGATATTTTAGCGCGTAAATTGGGCAACGAAAAAGATATCTTACCTTTGTTAGGAGGAAAGAGGAAAGGCAAAGAAAACTGTAAAAAAGAGGTTTTACCGCCTGGGAAATGTTTTCGTATTTAAACATCGTCAACTATTCAACCCAGTTCTGTAAATGGAATATAAAAAGCCCTATTTAAAGACCTAGCTAAAATAAAAAGTCCCTTATCTGAAAAACCCAACTGTTCACTCTCTAAAATCCCCCATCAAAAAGTTAAAAGTGGCTGGCTCAATTTTCAACAATGTTTCAATGCGAACATTAAACCAAATAAAAAGCCTGATAAATCGCGCCACAAATTTCCGATGTGGCGCGGTGTCGGTGACGGAAATACTTTATAGGACACTTAGCTAGGTGACGGGACCGCATCTATTTTTGGCACAGCAGATAGGCATGAAAATATTTCGAAATTGTGACACTTTGGCTGCGAAATATGTGAAGGGATGATGTGCGGATGATTAAAATATTCGCAATTATGTTTTGCGTCCTGCATAATTCAGTGGACCAGAAGGGTCGATACTTTTGGGGCAAACCCTTGTTGAATATTTCATTTAATGGGATTTTTAATTTGACGCTTTAAAGTCAACATGGCAGTGAGGAGTAGAGAGGAGGAGTACCTAAAGGTAAACGCATTTTGGCAGTCCATAAATCAAGCCAGTCAAGTGCCGGTCGGCTGGCGAATAGGTGATACCCTGGCCAAGGGCGAAACGTGGTCAAATATTTATTCAGGCTGCTGCCTGACCAGGTCGAAATATTCCCACACATCGCAGGATTGCAGGACATGCGGCAGGACCCAGGAATCAGGACCCACCCTCGGACCGTCATGTCAGTGGCCATTCGGTGTGGCAGTTAACATCCGTTTCCGTCAGCACAAACAAAGCTTTTATCAGACGTTAAAGCTGCGTCCAAGGCGAACGGAACGGAACGGAATTCCCCGGACTTGAGAAAATATTGTGCCATAAAGCGGGTGTAAAAGTAGGACCCCTCTTACAAGGGCTGTCCCAGACACTTTATCATCATTTGTCAATTAGTTGCACTACCTTCGTCAGGGGAGCTGGACAGGAAGTCTGGTTGGTCTGTTCTGGCCTGCCCGCGGGCCAAGTCCATTAGCCGAGCCAAGTTATTTGCTGCATAATTCATAATAATTATGCCGGCAGATTTGTGATGCCCCCGAAAACTTTCCAACTGTCCAAATTAAGCTGCGTCTTTTTGTGAATACCATTTTTGTGCGCTTCAGTTTCTCGCTTTTTGCGAAACTTCTTCTGCATTCGGTGCTACTGGCGCTTTTGGCAATTTTCAAGCAGCTGTGCGAATTTTAGATTCGTTTCCAGCGAAGGCTGCTGTCAAAGGAAGTCGGCTGGGCCCACCTGCTCCGTCTCGCTCCGTCTCTGCGCTGCCGTTAAAGCTGCCATAATGCCAAAAAATACCAGATGTGCTTGCACTGCAAATTGGGTTTTAATGAATATTCGATTGCAGCGTTTTAATTGCCATGCGGACTCAAGTCGGGCGACTCGACACGCTTGCATGCAACCGGGCACGCGATTCGTTCCGCCGCAACCGTGCTCTAATTAATGCAGAAATCCGCCCTGCGGCAACGCTGCGTATGAGCAACAAACAGGCACGGCGACTTGGCGACGTAATCGGAGTACTGCGTGCGTTTCCAATGCCAGTGTGTGGGTGTTCAGGCGACTGCACTCACAGGAAAGGAATTCAATTCCATTTCAGGATTAAATTTCTAGAATACTATATATTACATTATATATATATATTATGTTATTTAATATTTTATAATGATTTTTATCAAACAACCTATCGAAATGTAGATGAAATTTTTCAAATCGGACCATTAATTAAAAAATTATGAGCACATAATGAAATTCAAGCAGTGCAAGCAGTCGCTTTGCTGCATGCATATCTCCATCGCCCTCGCACTTCCTTAAGTTGAGTAACGGGTATCTGATAGTCAAGGAACTCGAAATTTTTTAAAATTTCATTGTCTGTCTTTTAATATTTTTCATTAATAATCTCTTTGATTCTTCACAGTGTAGCGTGCATGAAGCAAAAACCCTGCAGTGGTCGTACTTGCAGCCAGTCCCTGCCCTTTGCCAAAATAACAGAGAAAAAAGTGAAACAAACATTTTGTTACCAGAAGCTTTACGATTCCATTAAAGGCTAAAAGGAAATGTCAGCCAGAAAAAGGGCATCAACTTCAAAAGTTCTGGGGCATTTCGGCCAACACCCCCGCAGTTGCCATTTTTTGTGTGGCTTAGTTTGCCACAAAACTTGGCAGCACAAAGGCCAAAAATTCACGAGCTCTACTGCAGAATTTTTATTCGAACTTGAGGTAATTTCACAGCGTGAAACAAATATAGTTTGCTCAACGATATGGGTCATCGCGGTGGATTATTATGGGATTTTAACCAGTCCGCATTTCGGTTCATATCCACGAGTACTTTAGTTTATTGCACTAAAATCCTGTTTGTCAACAACTTGTGCTTCCTGATACGGGACTCAACAGCAGACCCAACTATAATAATCCTAAAAACAAAACTTTCTTGTTATGGGCTCTTCCTGACACAATCCAAAAAGCACGAAGAAGAACCAACGACCCCCAAGTGCTCGTATGCAATAAAATATTTATTCATGCATGCATGCGAACAAGTGCGCGGCAATTTCGCTTATTTTTGCGAAACTCAAAAACCCAAATAAAATAAATCCCAAAAGCAATTGCTTTGCGATGGTATTTCCGGCATTTTCCGCAAGTTGGATAGAATCTCTGGGGAGCTGCCAGTGTGGACAGGTAAATAAAGCAGCATTTTAAAAAACTTTTTCTTTTAAATATTTATTTGAAAAATAATCACACGAAACTAAATCATAAATACAATAAATTATCCGTGTTATATTTTCATTTATCTATTTTTTTTTATTTTCTTTTCTCGTTTAAAGCTCAATTATTTAGGATAGCTTATAAAGTTTGAAACATTTAGCTAAGCCCTCAGCAATCGAATTACTTTCTTGCTCTGCCTACAACATAATCCCTTTGCCAGAGCCAAAAGCAATTTATTTAAAATTAAAAACTAAATAATCCCATAATGCCTTTTTCCGGCATAACAAAACATAATTCCCGCATCAGTGTGAAGTGAAGTGTTCAATGTGTTGTTGATTGATTTACAATTTTCCCATCTATTTCCGTTTCCTTTTTACGGCCCCTGGGGGATAAGCATTTGTCATCAGTTTGTGGCAATAAAGGACTAAATGAATAGTACAATGAAACCAAACTACAAAAGCCCTAAAACAAAAACTCGCCATTTGTCTGGATTTTGTGGGCATTTAAAGTTGTAACCATATCGGAATCGTTGGGCCACAGAGCAATTAAAAATATAAGCGATATCGAGGACGCCAGAAGGCAGCTGCAAAATGAATTTCAATTAAACGAAAGCCCCGACCCCTCCGAAAAATAGAAAAATATCCAAACAAATAAGTGTCAGAGCTGCCGGCCAATGAGAGGCAAACAGGCAAAGTTAAAATTCAATTAAACGAGAGTTTGGCTCGAACATGCACAAATTCCCCAAATTCCTTTGGCAAAGAGAGCAGCAAACTTGGCCAAAACTGCATAAGGACATCTCGGCAGACAAGGAGCAGCTGTTCGTCCTGTCACTGACTGATTGTCCCTCGTCTTCGGACCCCCGATCCTTGTGTCTGAGTGCCCTCGATGATGAGCCAATGGCCATGAACTTTATGGACATTTTGCGGTTAAACTTTGCCGCTTTCACCTCTTTCGCCTTTACTTTCTCCCACTCTGTGTCCCTGTGTGCGTGTGTTTTTTGGCAAATATTTTCGCTAGCTTGAAAAATATTTGCACTCCAGTTGGAGCCGTCTAGCTGAGAATTGTGAACTGCAAGCAGCCTCCGGCTAGCCGAATGCGAAGCATATTAAACACTTTCACCACACATCCACACTCGCAGTCGATTCGGCAGGAAGTCATTGAACCGAAGAGGGCATTAAGCTGCCAATTTGCATGACACAAGTCCCGAGCTGCGGAGCCATGAGAATGCAATATGCAAATGGGCGGCATCCACACGAAAATATTGTATATCAACTTGGCTGAAAGGTGTCGGGTTGCTTCAAATGTACAAAGGATTCAGTGACTCCGAAATGGAATTGGCAAGTGCAACTCCAAGCTCAGGGGAACTTAAGCTAGCAGCATCATAAAAATATTGCTCAGTCTCTTTAAAGTGTAATAAATGCAATTGCTTTTCCGTAAACTTTAAATGTAAGTTAGCATAAATTTGAATGCAACATATTTTTTGAAATATTTAGAGTGGCACAAGACTAAAATCCTTTTCATAAAGAAAAATGCTTTTCATCCTCTGAATGTAAATACAAGAAATTATTTCCATAAATTCAAAAACCTTCAGGAATTGCTCTTTCTAATATTTACTTTAGGATAAGGAACAGTTTTGTGATATCTAAAACAGAATAAATCACAATGACGTGCACCAAGACTTTTAAAAACAACTTTCCAGGAACTTTCTTCAGCTAACGAACCTCACGGCAACCGCGAATGTTTTCCAAAAATTAAAATTAATTGTTGCCCCGAAGAAGAGCGCCAGCTGACTGCATCCGAAATAAGGCCAACGAATTCTGGTGCACTGAAGTTTCTTGCCCTTGGCGAATTGTAAATTTTAATGACCCCGTCGAAGGGTTGAGGTGGTTGGGCGGTCGAGTGGGTGGCACTGGGACCCCACAGCCGGCAAAAAAAAACTCAACAATGACAAACAAGCTGAAATAAAAGTGGAATAAAAATAAAATATTCCATAATAATGCATAAAATAAAGGAAATGGGGCTCTGTCGAGAAGAATTGAGTTCTCCTCGCACGAAAATTTACACGAAGCGTTGAGTATTGTACTCTGTAAAATAAGCGTGGGTGTGTTGGTGTGAATCTGTGTGTCGACAGACACACACACACAAGCACCATTTCTTGTCCTGTTTTTGTTGACGGTTTTTTGTCGTTGGTCCTAACATCGCCATCAAGAGGACTGGCTGCAGCACACTTTTATCAACTTTAAATCCGCAAAATGAGATTTCTTGTGGATTTGCATAGATTATGCTGCACTGGCCCCTCTCTAAATAAGTAAATACCGTATATATAGCACAATATTTTGTTGCTGGTCAGTGCTTTTCGCAGTTCGTTGTTGGTTTTCATGGCTTGTTTAGCAGTCGCTGAGCCACAATCACTGGCTCGTGGTCCATTTCATTTTTTCCAGCCATTTCAGTACTTTTGACCAGCATTTAGCTCTTGGTCCTTTGCCATCGATTTTGTGTTTCAACTACGGTGCGTGTTTCCCTAGTGTTTTCCACGCTAAGAAAAAGCATATACTCACTTCTTACGATATTAAAATTTAAAAACAAACTGATTTAAAAAATATATAAAAAAAGTTTATTTATAAACCAACCTACAGTTTCCTTGAAATTAATTATTAAATTTGTATTACTTTTTCATTTGATTACTTGTTGAGTCATGATTAAGAAATTAAATAATTTTTAAGTAAAGTTACTCGGAAGAAAAAACGATTATCGATACATAAGAAAATCATTTGTGTGTCTAAGCTCTAAGTTTTTTCTATTTTTTTGCCGTGTGGTTTTTTGGGCCCAACCAGGCAAAGTTTATGTCGCTGGAAAACTCATTTAAAGTTTGAAAAGTGTTGATAGATGTCTGCCAGCCACGCCCAGTCTTGAAAGTGGCTGCCGCCCATTTTCCCTTTTGTTCTGCCCCATCCTGGTTTCTGTTTTTGGCCGAGCCTGTTTTCATTAGCCCAGGGAAGGGAAAATCTGGCGACACGTGACGCACTTCAGCTTTAGAGCTTAACTACCCCAACCACCTCGAAAAAAAGAAAACAAAAATAAAACAGACAAAAAAGCAAACTTGTTGATAGTTGTTCGACAAAAGCTTAGGGATTTAAAAAGGAGGGGAAGGGCGGTGCTTAACTTTAAAACGCAACACGTGTCGTGCCCACGGCAAAATCTGAGTGCTATATCCTGGCCTACAGGGTCTGCTGGCATGGCCAGGACTAAATGGCACTTTGATTGATGTGTGCCACAAAAGTGGCCCGAGCTTAGGCCCAATTGACAGACATAAATGAGCAGGTGTACTCACTCCCGACCAAAATGTCAAGTTAATTTCTGTCAAGGATTTGCCTAATTTTTTCCCTTAAATATTCACCGAGAGCGTCTCGTATAAAAGGCTTTTTATGTTCACCATTTCGATTCGGGTTGGATAGGTAAAGCCCGGCTTTAGTTGCCACAGAGAACTACGTCAAATTGGCGGGGCCAGGTAATCAGAAAATGCCAAGTGCAGTCCCCACTCGGATTTATTTCGGCCACTCCAGCCCACTAAGGAGCCGAATGTACTGAGCGTAGCATTTCGCTTTCATCCAATCTGAAAAACCCACGAAAAGCTCTCAACATTTGCTGAATTCTCATCGCATCCAAAGCGCAGAAGCGGGAGAGGGATAGAGAGTGGGGGGAACCCCACGGAAGGACCACACCACCTGTTGTAGTTGTTGCTGGCTAATCCAACCACAGGCAAGATCAAGCCATAAACTGTTGACCCACCCAGCAGAAAGTGGTTTAAAGTCCTCAGTCAGCGGTAATAGTTGCTCGAAATTGCTTCAAAAGTTTGCTTATATGAGGCTGATAAATCACAAAAAGGGTGGAAAATCAGGATACGGGTTTTTGGTAAAAATAGTAACTTGGCCAAAAATAGTCCAATGTTCTTACGGCTTTGAACAGTTAACAACATAATAAATTCATGCCTAATTTCAGAAAAAATTAATTTTTCCAAAAAAAATTTTAAAAAATATTTTGTTGGTAATTTAATTACGAGCTTTACATATTTGGATGATTACATCTTTTGTTTCTGCAAAAATATAGAGATTTTTTGGCTGAAATCTCGTTTTCAAAATGTTTTTTTCTGCAACTGGCCCAACTTAATATTATATTCACAGAATCAGTAGTATTAATATTTTTTTGATTTATTTATTAATTATTATTACGTTTTATGTAAATGGTAATCCCATTAGCGATCTATAAAGTAAACTCTTTCCATCGTTGCCCCTTCTGCCAAATTCAAATAGAGGAACAAACAGTTTCAGTTGGTTGAAAAGTAATATTTAAAAGACGTAATGCAAGTTGTCGGAGAACCAATACAGCAATATGGAAACCGGAGCCACCAGGCGGAGTGCATTCCGCTGGGAAGATACCCAGCCTACGGATCGGACATCGAATGATCCCGAGGATCAGGACAAGGCCGCCGAGTTCTGCAACGCCAGCATCCGGCGGGGATTCATCCGGAAGGTGTACCTCATCCTTCTGGGCCAATTGATAACCTCACTGGTGGTGATAGCGGGTCTCAATTGCAACGCGGAGGTTCGGCTGGAGATGGCTAATAACATCTGGTTTTTTCTGGGTGCCCTGTTCATCGGGATTGGTGCATTGGTAACTCTCACCTGTAACGAGGAACTGCGCCGGAAGACACCTGGGAACTATATCATCCTGGCGGTCTTCACCATAGCCGAATCGCTTCTGCTCGGCGTGGCAGCCTGTCGATATGCTCCGAAGGAGATCTTCCTGGCCGTGCTTATAACGACGGCAGTTTGCCTGGGTCTCACTCTGTTTGCCCTGCAGACGCGTTACGACTTCACCATGTTGGGCGGCATCCTGATGAGCTGCCTCATAATCCTGCTGCTCTTCGGGATCATGACCATCTTCGTGGGCCAGGGTCTGGTCACCACCATATACTCCTCCCTGAGTGCTCTGCTCTTTTCCGTTTACCTCGTTTACGACACACAACTGATGATGGGCGGCAAGCATAGGTACGCCATCAGTCCCGAGGAATACATATTCGCATCACTCAATCTCTACATGGATGTGATCAACATATTCATGGACCTTTTGCATGTTCTGGGAGGATCCGATTGAAAGGGGCTGGTTCACACAAATCCCAAATACACGGCATACTTTCCGGCATTTATCGGATTATTCACTCCACTGACTCGCATGTCGAAAATTAATAAATCAAATTGTGCAGCATCAATTGAGCCTATTATTTATGTTTCAGTTCACAAATTATGAACATTACGGCACAACAGGTGCAAAGCCCACATCCCCACTTCCCCGCCGAGTTGTCCGAATTGTCAATTAAGTTATTAGTTCGAGCAATAAAACTGTCAAGGCCGCAACAACATTAACATAAAGCTTACACAAATTAGATGCTGTCGTGGCAAACTTTTGCAATAAATGTATCTCAGATTGTGTGACAGCCTCAGAGGTCCGGTGCCAAAAGCCAGACGATATATATATCCTCTAGGTAGCTACTGGTTGGTCTAACAAATCAAGTGAACTCGGCGGCAACAGCTGCCAGGGGTATACATTTAATTAACAATTGACATTCGCTTGACAGTTGGCCGAGCACACAGAACCTGCAGAAACACCATTCGGATCCTGATAGGGATAACACTAGTTCTGTGTGGTTCCTCCGTTCAAACTGATTCATTCGGCACTGTTAAGGACTAGATATATAAAAATCAAACCGAAATGTGCAATCGTATTGAACTGACAACTAAACTGCTATCAAATTTAGGTTGGTCAATTGAAAATACTAGATAGCTTTTTAAAGTCACAACAATTATAGGGAAATTTCAATAAAGCTTTCGTTGTAAATAGGTTTTTTAAACTTTTTAAATCAGCGGAACTTGACCTACGGAATATTTGAAAAAGTTCCAGACATCTTCCGAACTTGTTAAAATATTTTAATTAATAGGTACTATATTATATTCCCTTTCAAGAGTTTAAAACACTCGAAATACTTTAATAAGCTTTTATAAAAAGTACAATTTTCTGATCCCAACTGAATGACTTGAGCAACTAGTTCAATAAAATGGCAACTCTAGAAAGGTCACGGTCTGTTTAAAGAGAAATGACCCCTAAACTTTGCGGTCGACCATCAATAAAAGTTGGCATCGACATCCACATCCACATCCACTTTCACATCCACATACGGATCCGAAACCGAAACCGAATCGAAGGGTCCTTATCTTATCTCATCTGTTCGGGCGACCGTGACCATGATCCTTGGCCACAAAAAAGTTTTCCTTGGCTGAGTTTTATTCGCTTGGCTTTGCATTTGTTTCTGTGATCCAGCGTTATTTGTCCTCGTCTTTCTACTTATGTTTGTGTTTGTGTTTGGCCGTGTGGACAGTTTTGTTTCCTGTCAATGCTTTTGTCACTTTCCACAGGACACTCGCAGAAGGGCGCCCGCAGCTTTGTTGTCACGTCTGTGGTTTATGTACACATTTCCCGCTCGCCGGCATGAAAAGTGGAAAAGCATCCCGAAACTAACTGTGATTCATGTAAAACATGTGGCTCTCGCAAATACACCCGCTCATGTGTAATGCGAAAACGTGGAGTCATGAGGATTTTCCGACCTCCCATTCACTGGCAACTTGCATAAAGGCAACACTCGCCGAAAAGTTAACGCTCATGAGCGACATACACATGGTTTTTATTTCCACTTCTGTTTCAGTTTTAATACCTCGTAAACTTCTGGGGTGTATGGTATCATGAAAAAGTACGAAACAGTGTCCTATAATAGATAGTTCCTTCAGATATTAACAGGTATATTTAATGTTCCCAACGAAAAGACATTGTTTAAAATATATATAGAAATATTTCAATATAAAACCGATGATATTTTGATGGTAGAATTTAAGGCAGGGTACCGAAAGAGCCGAGAAAGTTGCGTTCTTCCTTATTTTTTACAGCTTTCGGAAACTTTTGCGCATATGCTTAGTCAAAGGGAAGAGGGGAAATGGAGGAACTATTATGAGTATTATATTTAGGACATGTTGCAAGTGCGTTAATGAGTTTTTTGTTCCCGTTTGTCAGACGGTAGGAATGTAATTAGACGCCCATAGAAAGGCCACCCCCATTTGGTTGCCATTAATCACATAACTTACCACCGACTGACAGGCGGTCAGGTCGGAAGGACAAACGGACAAACGGACAAACGAACAAAACGGACAAAATAGACAAACGGACAAAGTGACAGGGAAACTAGACATGTTTCAACTTGAAAAAGATTAACATGGAAAGGATTAACAATAGCTTTATACTACTTTATTTAATCCCAATTAAATATAAATGGGATAATTGAATTTCAAAGTTAGGGAAACTTTTTATGCAGGATAAAAACCAGAATTTGAGACCCTATCACTTGCAATTAGTGACATGAAAACTATCTACCAGCCAATTAGGCCATTCGATGGTAAGCAAATATAATCCGAAGCACTCGGGCATCACTCATCCGTAGTGTGTGCATCCATAAAATGCTTAACCGAATTAGGAGCACAACTTTGAAAAGTGAAATAACCCTGACGTGAGCCAGAATTCAGTTTTCAGCTTTCTCCTCTTTGAAATTCGAGGGAATTTCCTTTTATAGCCGGCTGCTGATGTCCGAAATCAATTCAAACGGGGACTCAATCAAACATTTCCCATTCGCATTCCGGTTCGGTGCTCTGCACTCTTCCTCAAGCATTTCGCCTGTGTCCTGGGCCCTGCCAAAAATGCCAATGCCATTTTCCATTCGCCAATCACATTTCTTTTTTTTCCCTATTTCTTTTTTTGCAATTTGGACCTCTTCTCAGTTTGACGCTGTGTGCAGTTTATTTTGCAATCAAATTGTTTTTATCACATCCGCACAACTAAACTGTAAACATTTGCAAGCAACACTTTTGCCAGTTCCGGCATCGAAAAAAAGCCACCCACTAAATCGGGAAAAATAAGAAAATATGGGGGAATGCAAAATGTATGTGATGCCGAAGGTCAGGGACGGATTAGGTTTTAAAAGAGCACTTAATATTGCCCCCATTTTTATACCAACATAAAAAATAGAGAGCTCTTCAAACTAGCCAATTTTTTATATATTAATGTTCTTACCATTTAACATAAATTCCCTCTGATTAAAAAACTATTTTTAATTAAAAGTGTACAAATATTTCTTAGTGCTTGAGATAGCAAGTAGACTTCTAATATTTTATAAAAAAAAAGTATAGTATTAAAGCTAAAAATTACTATTTACCTTATATAATTAATTTCTTATTAAATCTTCTTTATAAATTAAATGAAAAATCATATTTAATATTATATAAATATAATATTTTCAAGCTATAATAGTTTATATTTTGATCGAAAACTCACAAATCTGTGTTGAAATCCCACTGAATCCCCCTCTGAACATAGAAAAGCAGGAATGCCAAGAAAAAACGAAAACTATGCTCCAATAGAAAAAAAAGATAAGCAAGGGAAACTGCAATGGAAAATTAGAAAAAAGTCCGAATTCGAGGCTCCAGCTGTTTGTGGATTTTGTGGGGGGAAAGAGCTGAAAAATGTTTCGGTGGAGGAAAAAGAAATTTGCAATCAAAGTTGAGAGATTTTGCTTCTATTTTTTCACCATTTTGGCCTTTGTTTGGCTGCTGTTGCTGGTTTTTGGCCACATTTAACTTGGGCTTAGGGGGCGTCACGGAAAATTGAAAATCAAACTGACGGCGAAAATCAATTAATGTCGACAAACTGTTCTCCAATTCGGCTAATTGTTGGCGCAAAAGTTCCTTAGTGAAGGGAAGCCAATCGAATTCGTTGTACAATACTTTTCATTACGCCAATGGACTGAAATTCATGAAAATTTCAATCGCTTTCCATTTGGCGGTAAGCTGCTTAAATGCGCCTTTGATCCATGGGGGACTAGAGACTGGAAACTCGAAACTCGAGAACCGAAACCCGAAATCCAGAGGACCCTGACCCCGACCCGCGTCGGCTTTCTGGCTCAACTGTAGACAACTTTTGGACGGCCACGTGATGAGCATCGAAAGCGTATATTCAAATCCAGTGACAAACAGGCGAACAGGAGGAGGAGAATCTCCGGAGGGAGTGGGATTTACGGGGCAGTCATGCACACAGCACTGGACTCGAACTCGGAATCCGGACTCTCAGGCTGTGTGGAGCATGGACAATTTAACAAACCTATTTATTTATGAAAGCCAAAATGCATTTCGATTGTCGGACTTTGAAAGATGTGACCGAAATTCAATTGAAATTCCCAAATAAGCCATTTTCAGGAGCAGTCACGTATACAAAACCTGGACCCGACCTGAGTCAACAACAATAGAATTAAGTGGAACAAATTACCAAACTGCCGGGGAAATTACTAGGAAGTGAGCTGAAAATGGCCATTTTTAATGCCTGACATTGCTTTATATCAGAGAGAGAAAGACCTAGCTTTACTCCCAATGTTTGTGTTAATATTTATATAGTTTGGGTATTTATTTAAGCACCAAAATCTCTTTATTTCTGGTGTGCATGAAGAGTTTGTTTGTTAGTCCTTAACTCTAACATTTTACCGACTAAATCTATAATAAATTCGAATGCTTGGAAACTTTGTTATCAACATGAGTTCTCTACCAACTTCACGCAAATTTTCGCAGAGTCGAGGGCATGGTAATTTTTCAATTAGTTACAGCCCGCCCGCATCAGTTGTGATTTTCAGCTTTGATTCGCAAACTGTGTCAGCCACGCCCACAGGTCTTCCACGCCCTCGCTACAAAAATATGAGTGCAACATGGGTAGAAGAATGGAGTACCTGGCAGCAGGCAGAAGGCGGCAGGCAGGCGGGTTAATAACCGACATGCCACGAAAAATTAATGGCAAACCATTTAGCCAAGTTTTTTGTGCCGCCACGCGACCGCCAAAGGGGAAGCCCCGGCCAAAAGAAGCTCCAGGAGACAGCAGAGGAGCAAGGGAGCAAGGAAAATGGTGGGAAAGCGCCGTAAATGGGAATGGAAAACTTTGACTTAATTTGCGGCCACCGGTGGAACAGGTGGAAAAATATCCACGGGCAGGGGGAATTATGCCAGAGACTGGCAATTTAATTAACGGAGCCAGTTAAACATTCAAACACTGACATAAGCCCGACTCCCACTGTCTCTGTAATTTTACCCCATCCCTAACCCCAACAAGGTCCTTGGCCCCGGCACACAGAATGCGGCCCACGAGGACCTCTCGCAACCCTTGTTCGGCGGGCGGGGCCCCGAATACAAGTGCTCCGCTCAAGTGGTGCACGCAAAATAACTTAAAAGCCGCAAAGTGGCTGGCAGAAACTATTTAAGTTTATGCGATAACAACAATAAAGGGACAGGCCCCATACCATCCGCCATTACAGACCGCTTCAGTGCTGTTTGTTCGGATAGCAAGAGATAGCTTTTATTTGGTTTTCATCTATACATAAGTAAAATAAAATAACTAATAAATAAAATATATAATGATGTTCATTTAAATTAATTAATTAATAATAAATAAATCAATGTATTAATTTACAAATATTACAATATTAAATATTTATTCAATTGATATTATTTTAAATGATTTTTCCCGATTAAAAAGCTAAGAAACAAAACGATACATTGGTTTTTTGATTATTTTAAAATGAGATATACCTAAAGAATTCGCGGTTTATTAGGATTATTTAAAAATACTAAAATAAGATAAAATACTAAAGCGCTATAAAGTCCTGACTTTTAAATACTTCTTTTAAAAATAAGTTATATACCTTCCTATTAAAAAAGCCTTGTCAGCACTACGTATCTCTATAATTCCCATCCCTTCTACTCCTTCATGTCCTAGGTGAATGTGCTGCATACTTCCAGGCGTGGGCCCCAACATCAGTAGTGTGCGTAGTGCGTGCGCGTGAGGGACTCGTGAATGCTTGCTGGTGTGAGTGCATTTATGTAATTATGGTAATTAAAAACGCGCAGCAAACGCCGTTTGTCCTGTCATCGTATTTCATAGGAAAGTACCTTTTGGCTTTTCGTATTTGCACAAAGCCAAAGACAAAACTCGCTCATTTACATAAATAACAAGTATTACCAACACGCTCGCAGACATTCTTGTTTCTCGACCGAATTATGATTATTTCGTTAGAAACTTTGCTGGGTTTTCCCGTTCCCCTTTCTCTCTGCCAACCCTCCAACTGTTATCAATTAACAATGCTAATGAGGCCCGAATGAAATGGGAAATTGTGCGAAAAAGCGAACAATCCTACAGCAAAAGGTGTTGAATGTGAAATATCCGCTTAAATCTGGCCATTGGGATTACGTCGGTGCTCTTTAACGCAAATCAAAATTATTCAAAAGGAAAAAACAGACGTTACGTGAAAAGAACGTATGGATTATTTATTTCCAACTGAATATTTAACGTTCAATGGGCTTAATGGCAATGAATAGCACTGAAGCGATTAATATTCAGCGCACAGTTTATTGAGTTTTAATAAGGACGAACCGCATAATAAAGTTGTAAAATAATTATTAACGAAACAAGCTGCATAAGCTGCATAAGCTGAATAAGCTTTAAATTATAAGTTAAAAAGGCTATTATAAACTACCTTTAAACCTTTAAAGGCATTCAACTTCACTCTAATTTTGTTGTGACTTCACTTGGCTACATTTTATTTTCATCGACAGTGTGATATAATAGCCATATAAAATGCCACCGCTAACAACAATACCTTGCATAATAAATTGGCGAAAAATAACAAATGGGAGATGCGAAATATAGCAAAAATATTAAATAATTCCATAAGCTTTCCTGCTTCCCTCTTGGCAGTTTTGAATTATATAATATGTAACGAAAATACGCCATTAAACGAGAACAATAAAAAAAATAAATAAACTATTGTCACAATAAACAATCATAGAACAGAATCGTATTTAAAATATTAGAAAAAACTGGCCAGAATCAGTCAAATTGAATTCGTTTTATTCAATCAACTTTTTACAACATTTTAATAAAACTAAATGCGTTGGAGAATAAACTTTGCACTCGCTTTATTCCCATTTGCATGCAGTCTGCCAAATAAAATTGCTCCCATTGTTTGTATTTACAGATTAACCTTTGTGTGGAAGCTGGGAAGCCCACCATATGATACCTGTTACTCCCCCAGCGCTTATGGCTTTTGGCCAGACGCATAAACCACAATTTGCGGCTAATGCTGGCGCCGCAGACATCGATGCCGACACCTCTGAAATCGAAAAGCTTTCCCTTTTTTTTAGAGGTTTGCGCAAACGGTAGCACAAAAAAAAACAAACAACCCATAGAGCTGCCCAGCATAAGTATTCACCTTTCACACGATTCCAGGTGAGCATGCGAATGAGCTCATTAAAATCGGGCTCTTCTTGGCCAAAAAGAATCGAATCGAATCGAAGTGAAGTGAACTGAACTGAGCCGAAAGCGAAAACAAGGCCGAAACGAAAGCCCCAAAATCGAATATGCAAAGTGCGGAAAAGGGGGCTCGAGATGCGCTGTAATTAATCAGTCACGAATCGCAATCGAGTTCCAGCGAAATCGGACGACAACTGTTTTGATTTACCAAACAATATGTACAACTTGTAATTATTTGCGCTTCACTTGGGTGTTTATTTGTTTTCTTTCCGTTACCTTTTCAGGTTACCCAGCCATAATTTCACATTTAAAGCGATTAAATTTCGCTTTTGGCCTTGTGTGCTAGCCCTCGACTCGTTATGTTGCCTCAATTACCGCTGCTTATTTATCTAACTATATTTCTGCATCACGCTGTAATTGATTTTCAACTGTGGGGCCACGGTGCGTATGATTGATTTGTCAGCAATCAAGCTGAAGAACCCTCAGCCTCAGCAACATGTGTTTAGCCAGAAATTTCTATTATTATTGTTAACCTCAACTGCAAACAGACAAAAGGCAGCGGATAAACACACTCATAAAACCATCCAGCAAGTGTGCAAAACTCTTTACTAAACTCAAACCCAAGGCAGCGCAAATATTTATTTGCTAATTAAGCATTTCTACGTGTTTAAATTTATTTCTACCGTTTATAGTATGTGATTTTTTCTATTTACCTCGCTTCCCATTCAGGGGCTATAATAATAAATTTGACATCACTGCGGCAAGAGCATAAAATTACCAGCCGATAAAACGAAATGTAAGCAGCTGGAAATTAGTTTTGAGCTCATCAAACATCAAAAGCACAGGTGATTGATCTGCGCTCGCATGTTGATAACATTGACCCTATCGACACTCCGACCTAGTGATCAATTAATAGCACAAACACCGAATGTTCCGCCCCTAGACCATCTTTATTGATTAACCCATTAAGTTTAGGAAATAAACTTCAGAGGTTATTGATCGTGTGCGAAGGGATTGATCTAAATTATTTTGATGTACATTTTACTTAAATTTATTATTATTATTAAAAATAGATTTTTAAAGATCAATAAACAGAGTCAATATTCAGATATTTTATATAGAACTATAATATTTATTCTTCTTACTTCTTATATTGTTTTGGAAACTTACTTAAGTTGTCTTAATAGTTTATTTTATTTATATATTTTCTAAAAATATTTATTTTAATAAAAATATATTTTGTAAAAGTCTTAAAAAATGTTAAGTATTCATTTAGAAATAATTGTTTAATGTAGGTTGTTTAGGAGATGTTCCTACAGCAGTTAATGGGTGTTAAGCCAGCCATCTGTCTGTGTTTGCCCACCGTTTGCAATTTGTTGACAGCTTGGAAACTGCGCTGCTGCTGCTTTTTCTTCATCCAGCTCGGGCCTTCTTTTTTGTATTTTTAGTTTTATTTTTTATTTGAGCCGCAGTCTCAGCTTCTGCCGGTGGCTTCGTCGGGCGGTAAATGAAGTTAACTTGGCCTTGTCGCACGCCAGTCTGCTTCTGACATTCGCGCGTCGCGCTCGATCGCCGCTTTTATCGTCTGTGATATTACCTTTTTATTGGCCAAAAAGGGCAATAGTGCCGAAAAGCAAACCAAAGCCGCTTAGGTTCAAAAATAAATATACCAGCACATATAGATTCGATTTTGGTCGAGCGAACTTGAGCTGGGATTTGGGAAACGCAATGAAAACGGTAATTCAAAGACAAGAACCAAGTCAAAAGTACAAAACATAAAGTCACTCTGTCCGCTTATGGCCAAATATCAAAGTGTGTTTTGACTGGAACCAATTCTGGTTGGTCACAAAGCTCAATTAATTTGCCGAGTTTTGTAGATCAATTAGATATGCAAATTGCCGTGATAAAAAAATCTGACAATGTTATAAATCATTTACAATCGATGCGAAAAATAAATGTGTTAAAATATGTGTTGAGCAGGATTTTGTTTTACATCATTTTGTAGCTTCATGATTTTCTCATTCATCTTATCTTTGATTAGTCTTGTTAATTAATAAATCAATGTGATAAATGAGGCTTACGAAAACTATAATCGGCCTAGGGTTAAATGCAGAATAGGTATAGGGATTCTGTATTTAATTTCTTAATTTTGTTAAACGGTTTTAGTTTGCAATTCTAAAGATTTTTCAAATTCACATAATTCAAATTAACATCTAAAAGATTTATTGTTTTTTAATTGTTTTTATTGTTTTTCCTGACAGTTTTCCGACTCATGATTTATGTTATTTATTAATTGCTTTGTGTTTAAAATGCTCTAAATTAAAACCATAAATCCTTGGAAAGAAAAGCACAGCAAACACATAAATCTTAACTAATTGCCGAGAACGTGTTTATTATTCAAAAGCCAATAAAGCCAATATTAAACAGGTTTAGACTTTATTGCACCACATTTTATACAGAGCCTTAACCAGAAAAAATATAAAAATCCAAAAAAACTCATAAGAAAGGTTTTTAAATTAGTTTTATCCTTTCTAGATAAATCGCACAATCGTCTTGCTAGTGCTGGCAGCTTACCTTCCCAGCCTATCCTGGGCAGCGCCTGCCCTCCACTTCAGAGATCCGGAGCCAGATGAGCTGGAGGCCTATCCCACCTCGCCCAGCCAGGTGTTGCCCATACAACCTGTGCTGATTTATCCCAAACCACGTGAGAATCTCTACCAGGCGCGAACACTGGCAGGACGAAATGACGAGCAGGACATCATATTCGTGAAACTGCTGGAGGACAAGTCCAGTGGCTATCGGCCCAAGCAGCAACGCCTAGTCATGGAGGAGACGAAACCCTCGCAGAGGAAGAACTTGGGTCTAAAGGACATATTCTATGTGAAGGCCCTCGCCAACGGACGTTTCAGCCACGAACGCCTGAAGGTCTACCGAGTGCCCGAGTTCTACGCCATCAGTGTTTTCAGCAACGGAGACAAATGAGTGTGGACACCGGGTGTTAACGATAAAAAGGAGTAATATAAGTTATTTTTAAGTCGCTATAAATAAATACCTCAGGAGTGCCGAAGTGCAGCGTTTGTTTTTTTCTGCTCCGAACTCTTATCGCGGCGCCACTTTGCGTTCGCGGATTTACACGCAATTTCAATTACTCATAAGCCGGGCTCAGCCTCACTGACTGATGGGTGTCAGCATCGTCTTGGCCATCAGCCCCAACATTGGTATCAACATTGGCAGCGACACGATGTCGGTGGGGCCGCTGCTCGTTCCGTCGGAGCCACGTCAAGTGGCAATTAATAACTGTCAGTCGATTGGCGGCTGTGGATCCAGCCCCACTCCACCACCTTCTCCACCTTCCAATTCACCATCCATCCCCACATCCGACAACAAAGAACTAATCCCTTTTGTCACTGGGCGTCACAGACCGCGGGCCAAAGCATTACGTCAAAATCAAAGAAAGCAACAAAAGCACAACAGAAAATAAATGGAAATGGAAATGCTTTCCATTGAAAGACGAACTTAGGATACGCTTAAGTCAGAGGTATTTTATGGGATAATGGACTTTGTTTGCGGATTACCAAAGAGGAATTGGAGCAAATGATAAGAGTCAATACGTTGAAAGCAGATTGTTGTAGGTCCTAAGACATCTGTAAATGTTTCGGACTAAAATTTAGAAACCTTTTATTTGAACTTGGCTCAGGCCAAACCATAAATGTAAATTGCAAGATTCTCGTAAAATTTTAATTTAATACACAAACTTGTTAACCTTTTTTAAGTATACTAAAGGGTTTTTAGTACAATCAATTAAATTATTTCTAAATACCAATATCAACCTTTCGACAAAATCCATATACCCTATAAAAAAAACCTTTGCGAGCCAAATAACTTATTTAAAATAAGCAAATAAATCACATTCCACTGGGCACGCTCTTGAACCCGAGCAGACTTTCGCCCAAAAATGCTTGTGGCACGTTCGCTTCTTTAAAAATGCACGGCGCGCATTCGCTCCAGTTTCAGGGATAATAGAAAACGCCAGACAAAGCACCTAATTGAGTTGTCACAATTATGGTAATTTAATAATTAACTGCTAACATTTAGCTTAGGGCGATTAAGTGGTCTGGACAGTGAATTCCGTAAGATTAGTTGACCATCAGGCGCGGCGCAATGTTCATTGACATAAGCTCCTGGAAGAGCAACTTTGCCGCATATGGGAGTCGCACCTGAGAGATCTGCGTCTTGTTCTTGCAGCCCTTGCACTCAAACGTATTGTTGCGCAGATTGGCGATGGCGATCAGGCCACAGAAGTTGCAGATGTGCACGCGGTACGGATCGGAGACCTCAAATAGACGCTCTCGCAGGAACTGAGCAGCACCGTGGGAAATCTGACAATCTCGCTCCATCTCGCCGAAACGCAAGCCACCGTCACGGGCACGACCCTCCATAGGCTGACGCACCAGGATCTGGACGGGACCACGGGCACGCGAGTGAATCTTGTCGTCCACCATATGCTTGAGACGCTGATAGTAGGTGGGTCCCAAGAAAACCTGAAAGGAAGAGAATTTATTGGTTTGTGTTTGTGACCAGTTTGAAGCAAACTTATTTTACCTGAGCATTAATCTTTCGTCCAGTGTGTCCATTGTACATGACCTCGTTGCCTCGCAGATGATAACCGTACTCCTGCAGGAACGTGGAGATCTTCTGCACGTTGACAGCATCGTTGAAAGGCGTGGCATCACCGATCTCGCCCTTGTTTGAACCCAGTTTGCCCTGCAGGCACTCGATCAAGTGACCAATTGTCATACGAGACGGAATGGCATGGGGATTAATGATAATATCTGGGGCCAAGCCCTCGCAGGTGAAGGCCATATCCTCCTGACGATACTGGATACCACACGTTCCCTTTTGTCCGTGACGGGAAGCGAACTTATCGCCGATCTGGGGAATACGCACGGAGCGCACTCGAATCTTGCAGAACTTGTATCCTTCGCTGTTGAGCGTAAGCATCACCTGATCCACAATTCCAGTCTCAGAGTTTCGCAGGAAAGTGGAGGCGTCTCGCTTGGAGAAGCGCTTCGTGTTGCTGTCCAGCTCGTCATCGTTTTCAGGGAGCGTAATGGTCTTGCCAATGACCACATCGTCGCCTGATACACGAATTCCCGGGGCGATAATTCCATCGTCGTCCAGCTTGTCGTAGTGAGCATTCCTCATTCCCTGGCAGGTGCCGCGGTGGGGCTTCTCGAAGTTCTCCTCCTGATCGCCCACACGCTTGTTCTCCGAATCCTTGTAAGACCGGTAGAACACCGACCGGAAGAATCCACGCTCCACAGCAGATGCATTCAGAATGACAGAATCCTCCTGGTTGTAACCAGTGTAGCAGAGAATCGCCACGATTGAGTTGATGCCAGCTGGAAGTTCTCGGAAACGCAGGTACTCCATGGAACGAGTGGTCACAAGCGGCTTCATCGGATAGTACAGCACGTGGGCCAGCGTGTCCATACGCACATGGAAGTTGGTGATATACACGCCCATAGCTTGTTTACCTGTGTAAGTACAAGAAGTGTAAGTTATAAACGAATTTAATATGATAATTTAATAACTCACCCATAGCACTTTGATAGGTGTTACGCGGACTCTGGTTATGATCGGGGAAGGGTATAATGGAGGCGCAGACGCCCAGGATCATGGCGGGATGAATCTCACAATGTGTATATGTAGTACAATAAGCATAATCCTTGTCCTGCTTCAGAGTCGTATGGCGACATGGCGATCATGACCGTTTCCTCCTCGAGTGTATCAATGTACTCCACCACTCCGGAGGCCACAAGGACCTGCCAACTGTAGTTGTTGTAGTCCCGCTCCTTTAACATCTCCACATGGGTTTTCTTCAGCAGCAGCGATCCGTTCTCCACGATGAGCAGTGGCCTACATATGCGACCAGCATCTGTATAAATTCGGATCTCACGGTCCCGAATGTCTCGGATCATGGACACCTCCGACACGATGATGTCCATCTGGCGACGCAGTTTGCGGAGCGTGGCCATCAGCTGCTCAGGATCGCGATGGATGCCCACCCAGCAGCCATTCACAAAGATCTTTGTGGCATCCGCAATGGCGGACGGTGCAATTTCCTCCAGATTCTCCATGGACCACTCCTCCAAGAACTCCAGAATGGGAGATGGTTGTGATCCGACAGAAATATAGGCCATGAGGGCGAGGTTCTTCACCAAGCCGACAGCAGCTCCCTCGGGAGTCTCGGCGGGACACAACATGCCCCACAGAGTATTGTGCAGCTGACGAGGCTTGGCCAGCTTACCATCCCTACCAATGGGCGAGTTGACACGCCGCAAATGGGAAAGAGTGGAGGCGAAGGTCAAACGATTCAACACCTGAGATACGCCGGCTCTTGCCTGATGAGCCTTCTTCTGGTCGCCCCAGTTGCCTGTGGCCAGGGAGTACCGCAGACCATCCGTAATAATGTTCGTCTTGATGGCCAGCTCAAGGTTGAAGTCCTTTCCGCGATCGATGAACTTCTGTGTGTACATGCGCACCTCCTTCATCAGATTCTTGAACAATCCACGGAAGAGGAAGGCCAACAGTGGTCCAGCGAGGTCAAGTCGCTTGTTTCCATAGTGATCCCGGTCATCGAGTTCTCTCCTGCCCAAGGAAGCCAGCAGCAGACGGTGCACCATGTATCCCAGGAAATACGCCTTTTTGGTCTCGCAGAAATCGGAGACTCCCACATGGGGCAGCATTTCCTTTTGCAGGATTTCCTTGGCGTACTTGATACGCTTGTCCTTTGTGACTCCAGGCCGAGCGCCTCTGGCACCTATGAAGTTCAAGGCAACATTCTGTTCCTGCACTACGAAGGCCTCATCCAGAGATGGCTTCACCATCTCCATCATCTCGGGATCGTCAAAGTCGTAGATGATGTGCTCCAAGATATCGCGATCGGCCACGAAACCCAAGGCTCGGAACACAATCATGATGGGTATTTCCTGTTTGATATACGGCAGGATAGCGATGATCCTCTGTCCAATGGCTGACTTTTTGATGTTCTGCGATCCCCTGGCCATCATGTTCACCCACAGCGTGGAGGTGGGTCGCGAACTGTGCTCCAAACACGACCGAATCTCAGTCTTGAACGCATATTTGCCGTCCTTCATGCTGAACACATACACCGTGTTGGTAGCCATCTTCTCCTGGGCAATTAACACCTTCTCCGAGCCGTTGATGATGAAGTAGCCGCCGGGATCCAGCGGGCACTCGTTAAGCTCCGTAAGATCACGATCTGTGAGCTGGGAGAGCAGGCAGTAGGTGGATCTCAACATAATGGGGATCTTGCCGATGAAGGTCTTCTGGTGCTGCGTTTCCACGGGGTCCAGGCCCTCGACATTCTTGGTCTTCGTGATGTCCACGTAAAGGGGAGCGGAGTATGTAAGATTTCGCAGGCGGGCCTCGTTCGGCATCATGGGACTGGGTGAACCGTCCTTCTCCCAGTGCGTTGGCTTGGACAGGTAGATTTGCTCGAACTTCAGGGAGAATCTCGGGGGCGTTTCCACCTCTCCGGATGTGTGCTGTGCCTCCGCTTGAAGCTCGATGGCCGGCGAATCCTCCACGATGCGCTGCACCGACATCTGGATGAACTCATCGAAACTGTCCAGTTGCTGGCGCACCAGGCCCTTCTCGTCGAAGTAGGCGTTGATCACGATCCAGCAGGCCTCCTGCCACAGCTCGTGGGAGATCTCCTCGGCATTCTCCTCCTCGTACAGCTCTGCAAGAAGTTATTTGTTATGATAGTCCGTGAATAAAGCGAAGCCCTAGCGCTCCCGCCGCCATGTTCGTTTTTTCCTCATGCCAACGTGCTTGGGCTTGCTTTTGCAAATTCATTTCACTCACCTTCCTCGTTGTCGTACATCATGATGTTGGGTTTCTAAAGTGCCAGAGCACTTTATCCGTCTAAATAAATAACAACTAATTGGTTTTGCAGTGAATTAACTTGTAAAAACGTTGAAAATTTCACAACAAATGTTTGCCGACAACGCGTTTGCGGTGCAGTGTTGGTCAGTGTCCAAGGGAAAAACATAAGGTGCTGTGCAGATAATTGTAGCACTTACCTTTCAGTGCAAAAACAGGGATTTTTAAAGTTAATTCAATTTTAAAACTAATCTTAATTTTAATTTAAAAAAAGTTTAAAAAAAATAGAACACTACGTGCAAATAATTAATAAATGTTATCCAAACACAAATTCTTATTGGAATCTGCAAAACTTAATTAGTCAACACACTTTTCAATACTAAAAGACCGGCAAACAGCTGTTCTTATTGTTTTCATTTCACTTTGTTATTCAACGCGCTTTAAAAATGAGTTTTTTGTGGAAAGGACGCCGGTTTCTGATCGCTGGCATCTTGCCAGTCCTTGAAAACAGCGCAGACGACATTGTGGATAAGGAAAACAAGACCTACAAAGCCTTCCTGGCCAGTAAACCGCCACAAGAAACGGGCATGGAGCGCATCAAACAAATGTTTTCAATCGAGTAAGAAATGTGTGATATTAACAATTTGAAGAAACTAATGATGATTTTTTCCAATTAACTAGCGAGTTTGGTAGCATATCCTCCGAGCTGAACTCCATTTACCAGGCCGGTTTCCTGGGCTTCCTCATTGGAGCCATTTACGGCGGCATTACACAATCGCGCGTGGGCTACATGAATTTCATGGAGAACAACCAGGCCACAGCCTTCAAATCGCACTTCGATGCCAAGGTGGGCAGAAGATCCTTATATTTATTGTGTATTATGAACTAATTCTTTGTTTCTTATTACAGAAAAAGCTGCAGGATCAGTTTACAGTCAACTTTGCCAAGGGCGGCTTTAAATGGGGCTGGCGAGTTGGGCTCTTCACCACCTCCTACTTGTAAGTTGGTCCTTTCCAAGTCGAAAAATATAACTTATTAGTACTCTGAAAAAGATCTTACAAATCAATTACATTTGATGAGAACCCTTGTAATTTTGCATATCAAAACCATCTCTTATACTTCCTGTATATCCAATTTTCCAGCGGCATCATCACCTGCATGTCGGTGTACCGTGGAAAATCCTCGATCTACGAGTACTTGGCCGCCGGTTCCGTCACCGGCTCGCTTTACAAAGTCAATCTGGGACTGCGCGGCATGGCGGCGGGAGGAATCATTGGAGGCTTCCTAGGCGGAGTGGCTGGAGTAACCTCGCTGCTGCTGATGAAGGCATCCGGCACCTCGATGGAGGAGGTGCGCTACTGGCAGTACAAATGGCGACTCGATCGCGACGAAAACATCCAGCTGGCTTTCAAAAAACTGACGGAAGACGAGAACCCAGAGCTCTTCAAGGCGCACGACGAGAAGGTACCCGAACAGGTCTCCCTGGACTCGGTCAAGTGAGTCTATTGTTCTCAAATTAGACGCCAGTGTAAACTTAGTTGAGTTTTTTTAATTTAAATAAATTGCAATATGTCCATCTAAAGTAACATAGACAAGAATACATTTAAGGAAGCCCACATTGGCGGCTGCTATGCGATGTTTCAGTTGATGCCTAGTGCCTCTAAAGATATCGATTGGCTTACGGACACGAATAGATACAGGACGACAGATAGACACAACACGGAAGAAATGAACACGGAACTCGTTTTGGATACAATAAATTAAATGCTCTGCGAGGAACAATAGGTTGAGGGGGGAAAGATCGAATTGACTCGATGGGATCGGTGGATTCAGACTTAGTCCTCGGTGGTGGGACGCGTGAGGCGCTTGGCGCCGCGGTTAGGTGGCCCCTTGGGCTTGGCAAAAGCCGGCCGGTGTAGGATCTTCTTCGGATGCAGCTCGTCCTGCAGGAAGGCTTCGGTCAGCTCGCTGCCGCTGTCGATTTCCAGCTGGGAAATAAAACAGAAATAGTGGGAATCAAAAATAGCTTTAAAATAATGCGTATTTGAAACTGATTTTTATAGACCTAATCTTTAGGGTTATTGATGCAGCCACACCTCCTCGTAAACACAACTCACCTTCTTTACAACCTCAACGCCGAGGGCCGCCAGCTCCTCGAGGAACGGAGCCTTGCAGCTGGAGTACATCATGCGCTCGCGCACGGAGCAGGAATATCCCGGCATGGAGTAGACAAACACGTACGACTCGAAGTAGTCGCCCTCGTGCGTGTGCCTGAAGAGGAAGAGGTGGTAGCGGGCATGATCCTCGGGCACCTGCTTCGGCAGATCGGCGAGTTCCACCTTGGCCGCATGCGAGACGTGGATTTGTTCCTCCTCCAGATCGATGCGGAACTGCAGGTAGTCGTGTTTGCCGCGCACCAGATCCTGAACGGCAGCCACAGTCGGCTCACTCAAGGGGCAGTTGATCCCGCCGAGAGTCTGGTGCCGGGTATTCGTGTTAATCTCGGTGTGCACCTCTGTTTTCCGCAGTTCCTTCAGCTCCTCCTCCCTGGTGGTCAGCGGAGCGGGAGCCGCAAAGTCCTGCTTGTGCCGGCGATAGCCCTCCAGCGTGGACTCATCCAAGGTGGTGGCATGCAGCTCCTCGGTAATGTAGGCCGAACCGAACTCCGTTTTCAGCGTTGCCTTTGTGGAGGCGTAGACCATCTTCTGCCGAATGCTGGCCGTGTCCGGGGTCCAGCTGATGAGCAGCCAACTGTAGCCCAGCGGGATCTTGGTGTCCAGGCGGTAGAGAATGTAGCAGGGCACATCCTTCTCCAGCAGCGGGCCGATCAACTTGTCGTAGTCGCGCTCCCAGTCCTTTTTCGACTCCGCCGTGGCGCTGCAACTGAGCTGCTCTGTAAATGGGGCGGGGTGAAACCGGAAGCGTCGTTATCAAGTGCCCCACATATACAGTATATATCGTGTGTATATATACGTCTTCTGGAGCAAATCCACTCACCATTGTCGATCGAAACTTTAATCACGCGAAATTTACCATTCTTCGCCTTGCCAAACACCTTGGCCAGCTGCTCGTTGGCTGAAAAGAGGATGGGGAATCTTAGGATCTAATCTGCGTGATTCCTTATCAAAACAAACCTCGGATACCCGTTTGATGCGACATTTGGACAACAGCTAAAATTAATATTGGCCGAAAAAAATATTACTCACAATTAATGTAGGGATGTCAAAAATATATCAAAATATCAATATATCGATATTTTTTGCAAAAAAAAATATATTTATTAGTGGTCTTTTTTAGACAGATATCTCAATCCGACACATCCAGTTGAACGAATGGTCCGTAAGGCAATTGATGGCCGATTCTGTAAATGTTCGCCAGTTAGTCACGAAAATTTTGACGGACTTTTTTGACGGAGCTCTTTTATGCGATTTTTTAGAGTTCAGAATGTTTATCTCGGTGCAACTTTCGAATTCTTCCTCTTGATCTCGTGAAAATTCGAACAATGAGTTTTTGTTTCAAGAATAAATCAAATCGATGGAGGGAAAAAATTAAATAATGCTTCAGCTCATAGTTTTTTAGGTTTTTTTAAATTATTTGTAATTTGTTATGAGCGGAAAAGCGTTCGCAAGCAGGTTGTTATGTGTGGGCCAAAATGTAAGCTGTTGTGCGTACGAAAACATCAATGTTTGCAGCAAAGTGTCAGAATATGTATCTGCACTTCGTAAATATAACTAATTATAATTAATTTAAAGTGTATTTTGTAACTTTCTATAAAGTTTCAAATTTGTTATAAATTAGGCAAAAACAGCACAAATTTGGTTTTGCAGCCGGTTAAAAATTCTTCATATCAGATTTTAAAGCTAGGCAAAAGTGTAGTAAGAATGTAGTGTGGAAAATTCTTAAAAGGTTAAATTGCTTGCGTCATGACTGTCAGTAATTTGTAATAAGTAATACTCGCTTGTAGGATATGTTATGAAACATTCAAGATCTGCGCATGTTTTGGTCAAACTATTTTCTGAATTTCTATTAATTGTTTTAGTTCTATAATAAGATTACCGGAGAACGAGAAAATTACGACAGTTTTGCTGAGTTGGAAATCCTCTTCGTTTATGTTGAAAATGAGCAATCCTGCTCTTCTAGTCAGGCTGTTATTGGATGGTGGATGGAGTTCTTTGAGAACCACATGAAACCTCATTTCACCTTCTTCATATATCACCACCGTGTATTTCAAACCAGGACGGAAATCTAAGGGGTGAAGAGGTTTTGTCCCTTCCGCTTGTATGGAGAAACCTCATGAAATATCATATTTTCTAGAGGAATGTTCCCGCTGAGTTATTTTGTAAGCTAGTGTAGTTTATTTTTCGATATTATTTGATATTTGCATATAGTTCCCGTGTGTTACACAGAAGAACTCATGATGTACATGAGCATGCCTCACACCGACAATTTACCAAATCTTTCGAGTGTGGCTCCGTAGCTACCTAATTACTCCGAGTAGCTCAGTGTCGTCAGAGCGGCTAGCGTCGTCTATTAAGTGCGTTGGCGACACACGCAGCCGCATGACCGACCGCCAACATAACCGAAAGAGTATTTTTAAAATCCATATGCAAAGACTTATGGAACTAATAAAATAAGAAATGTAACAAAATGTATTATATTGTTTATACTTTTCTAGTACTTTTACTTAAAGTTGTATGGCAGAAGTCTTGTTTCCTTGTTGTTAGCTTATTTACGTGGCTAAAATTTTGAAATTCAACTGAAAAAAAATATGAAAATATCTGAAATACATATTCATAATTTTCTTAGGGAAAATATATCAGCGATACGATATTTTAAAAATCATCCCTAAATTAATGTGACCAAAAGGCGCGAGAAACGATATACTGAATTTGAATTTCGGAAAATACCAACTGAGTCAGTGTTGGGAAACGCCGCCCCTTGCAGCACCAGCTCGAGCGTTCTTTTTTCACTGAAAATGTAAAGAAAACTGCATTTAAGTGCATTTAAAGCGAAGCAATCAGCCTGGAAAAGCCTTTGTTGTGCAATCGCATAGTCAATAAGTGAGTGTACGCGCAAGTCGCCCGTTTGAATCGCTCCAACGGGCAATTGGAGCAGCTGCGTCGACGTCGGCAGCGGAGCGCTGGTGCAGTAGTGTCCACGCCCCAAATGTTTACTGGCGTGAAAGGTGCGGAAAAGCGGGGAAATTAATTGGGTTTTCGCTTCCCGTTCGCCCGCAGCATCCACACCCATGTTGACCGAAGCCCCCATGGCCAGCGAGAACATCATGGACGAACTAGCCTCTCTGATACGCACCGAGATCCCCGACGGCCGCCAGAGTCTGCGGGACAGCTACACGAACCTGGAGCGGGTGGCCGACTACTGCGAGGACACCTACTACCGCGCGGAGAACAAGAAGGCGGCCCTGGAGGCCACCAAGAACTACACCACCCAGTCGCTGGCCAGCGTCGCCTACCAGATCAACACGCTCGCCTACAGCTACATGCAGCTCCTCGAGCTGCAGGCCCAGCAGCTGGGCGAGATGGAGTCCCAGATGAACCACATCGCCCAGACGGTGCACATCCACAAGGAGAAGGTGGCCCGGAGGTAAGGCAATCGAACTCAGTGGGATGTCAAGTTAAATATTGGTAGTGAAAGGGCTATTGATTATTCTTATACCATATCCACAAGGAGAACATTTCTAGGGCATAATATATGATATAGCGTAGAATAATATGGATAGAAGCTAAAGATATCAAACTGTAGCATTTCCAGTTGATTAAGTTAATGTTTCATAGTGTGGAACAAAGTGTTTCAGGGGCTAGAATAAAATATAGTATAGAGAATCGGCCTATCAAACATTTTCAGTTATAAGTAGCTATCTCAAGAACGAGTCATAATTGATAAAAGCTTCTTTATGTCCATATGTATAAGACGTGCTTCTATGAGGTCATGCAGTTGATATTAACTACATATTTGTTCTTCTTTTGTTTTGTTGTGGGTGCTCACTTTCTTTTATATTAGTTCTTTAACCCTAGAAAGACTTGTGTGTCTTATTACCCATATTTACTGTAGGGAAATTACGTATATCACCAACATATTTATTTTAATTATTGAAATGTTAGAATTCTAACACAGCATTAGTTAACATTCCATCTACGGTTAATTTCACTTTACATTGGTCTTACACACCCCAACATTAATGATTTTCCAACCCCCCAGGGAGATTGGCGTGCTGACGGCTAACAAGGTGAGCTCTCGCCAGTTCAAGATCGTGGCGCCCATCAATCCGGAGAAGCCCATTAAATATGTGCGCAAGCCTATCGACTACTCGATGCTGGACGAGATTGGCCACGGCATCAATTCGGCCTCTCACTCGCAAGTGCGGCAGAAGCACCGTGGCTCCAGCCATGGGTCCGTGCAATCCCTGTTGCCCCCGTCGGTGGGTCCTCCGCCGACCACGAAGCCCCCGACTCCGCCGCAGATGTCGCGGGCTGGAAATACCGGCACCCTGGGCAAGTCGGTCAGCAATACCGGGACTCTGGGCAAGAGCTCGCGGGAGTACCGTACCCCGCCGGTGGTCAATCCACCGCAGGTGCCCTCGCACTACGCCCCGAACTATCCGATTGGTCATCCGAAGCGCATGTCGACGGCTTCGTCCACGATGACCACCACCACCACAGGCGGTGGAGCAGCTGGCAATGAGCGTGCTGCTGGGTACAGTGCACTGCCGATGCCACCCAGCCAGCAGATAGCCACCCATGTGAACCTGCCATCCGCGGGCATGATGCAATCGCTGCCACCGCCGCCACCCACTACGTACGACGATCGGAGCAGCATGCCACGTTAGTTGACTAGCTTACACCCCCAGAACTTCAGACTAATAGTCCTGTTTTCAATCTGCAGCAGCTCCCCCTTCACCGCTAACGGTGTCGCAGCACGAGATGACGGAGCAGAGTCACATTGGCATGCACACCTTGGGACGCAATATCAACAGGTAAGTTTCTAGCAGAAGCATTCTTTGTTTTGTGTAAATATAACCTATTTCATGTTCTTTATGCAATCCCAGGAATCCAAATCGGTAAATTGCATGTTTCTCTCTTAATCAATGGGTTATACACAGTTTAAATATAGAAAATTATATTCTTAATGTGATAGTCTGGCATTTCTAACTAAGTAAAAACCATTTAACTGCGTATAACCCCATGAAATCCTCAGCTAAACCAGTTTATTAACGATTTATTTTTCCCAAAGAAATCATTTCAGCTTGAACTTTGCTCGTCCCGGCTCCCAGTCGCCGCCCTTGCCGCCTCCGCCGCCGCCGGAGGATGAGCACCAGGACTTCGGACGACCACGCACCTCGACGGGACCGCAGCTGGCGCCCATAGTACCCGAGGATCAGAATTTACCCGGCTGGGTGCCGAAGAACTTCATTGAGAAGGGTAAGTTGAAAATCTACTCACCAATTGCCAATTTAACCCATTCTAATTTAAAATAATATTTCAGTGGTAGCCATTTACGACTACTATGCCGACAAGGACGATGAGCTCAGTTTCCAGGAGAGCTCGGTGCTGTACGTGCTCAAGAAGAACGACGACGGTTGGTGGGAGGGCGTCATGGATGGAGTGACCGGCCTGTTTCCGGGCAATTACGTAGAGCCCTGTGTCTAAGCCTCGCCTCGATATTCTAAACATGCCAACCATTACAATAATCTGCATTATCTGGTCTGTTCCAGTCCTCCGCTGCTTCTCAAGAACTTCCACGATTTCGGTTCAGATATCGGGGGCAGTTGTGAGGACAACTGAGGACCGCAACAGGCTCAGTTGACAATGACGATAACATTTTGAGCATATTGATAAGGACAATTATACAATTACACACCTAAACAAGCACAGCAGGCCAGAGAAAGCGACGAGAATTCCATTAGCATCAGCCAATTGCATTTAGTCTAATATAAAACGAGCACACACACAGGATCCAGGGGCCCAGGAAAACGCTTGCTGCCCAACTAAACCTATTTACACTCTAGTAGCCGAAAACGATGCATCCAGGGGGAGGCGATGGCGGAAACCCGTAAATAACTTACGCGATATTCTAAAATTGTTTCACAGACGTAGACGAATTCAGCCCTGCCCCACGCCACAGTCCAATTACTTTAAATATTTGCTCACTGTTTTGTCAAGCGATTTCTGTTTGCCTTGCGCTTGGATATTCCCTTGCTATTATCCACCTATTCTACCCACACCTATCTATTTACCCTACTCCCCCAGCAATAATGTAGGTTATATAAATTTCAGTTAGCATTTAATACTTAAGTATTGGCCAGTTGGAACTTTTGTTTGCACTTTTACGAACCGCAACGAGTACTTTATTTTGCGAACGTTTAGTTAAAATGGAATTGCCAGCAACGGAATCAAATTAAAATTATACAATACAAGTAAACACACGCTCTATATGGTAAAAAATAATAGCTAATAAAAATTTCAATTACTAAACCGCAAGTCCTTGTTCTATGACCGTGTAATTTGCGTTGACCTTCTCGTGAGCCGAGCCGGATGTCAGTAAAAATCCGTAATTGGGGCAAGGCACCGGCTACGGCGGCCTGCCAAATTCAAATTCGAAATCTTGAATGCAAATTCCCAGGCAAGTGATGGACGACGGCTTGAAATATTTACAAATGCCAACACTCATTGGGGTCGTGCAGTCAGTCAATCAATCCATCATAATCGACATGCTGCTCCATAAACCGATTTCAATTCAATGTCTCGTCCTGGAAAACTTTTCCCTAACTCTGGATCAGGTAAATTAATGCTTTCGTGGTGATATGTGAAGGGTTTTCATTTTTTTCTGAATTTATTATCAGGCTTCAAGGAGTTGACGTGGCGGAAATGCCAAAAAACTGGAGTGCTGCATGATTTGCATAAAATGTGCTAAATCGTTGCCCACTTTTTGGGGCCCTCCAACGATAACTATGGAAATACCTTTATTTGTGGACAATTATTAGAGTGGACCTCAACAGCTTGGATAGGGAATCTATGGCCGCACTTTGTGCCAACTATTTAACCCACAACTGGCCAGCGGCAGGTGAAACTCGCCAGAAATGTATGCAAAATGGCGCATTAGCATTTCAACAATGCCGTAGTAAAAACGCGGCAACAACAAACATTGATTGTGCCGTGCCAGGAGTCAGACCACCACCCACATACCGCCCCGTCCACAACCCATTCCACCCCCCGTGGACATGGACATGCCTATAATTTCGTTCTTTTCTGACCAGGCCAAGTCGGACCCTTCAGTTGAGTTTGGTACGTCGACGCGAATGGTTCTACAAACCGCTTTCATTTCGGATATTTTTTATTCTCGGAGTTCTCGGCGACCCAGCGCTTCCGGCTTTTGGCTTTAAAATCTTTTCGGCGAGTGGCGTGTCCGGAAAGTTTTCCAAGCGGATAAAGTGCAAAACAAAACTATTTGTAAGTGAGCCGCGCTGCAGAGGTGCTTGAAAAGTTTTTATCAAATGTTTGTTTTACATAATCGAAATAAAACCGAGATTGGGGTGGCTTCTCTCTGCGGGCACCGCATATAATTGACCTACTTGGATACGGATTTACTTGCTGGCCAAGTGTAAAATATTACATTATTTCATGTCAGGATTGAGGCCACTGGCCACTTTGTTTATGGCGAAAACAATTCGCCTCGTCAATGCGGACAAGTTGGCCCACTTAGTGTCGAAATTCCCAGAGTTTCGTGACACGCACAACTTTCTCGAAACGCGTTAATTTGAAAAACCCCCTGTGAAGGTTAAAAGTTTTGCACTTGCATCGCAGTCCACCTACAGAATATGACGTCACTCTGGATGCAAATTGGGGGGCTGGTCACTGGTCACTCAGCTTGATGGGTCTCTAAAAATAAACCCGGCGAGTGTGTGCCCCGGGGAAATGGCTTTGGGTAATTAAGTCGTCTCCAGGTCACAAGGGCCATCAATCACCACCGCTGCGTATACGCAATGTTCGTAGCGGGTAATTACAGTCCTGCTTTCTGGGGTTTACCTTGCTTGGGTTTTGTTAGCTCGGCTGGATTTTTATACCCTTGCAGAGGGTATTATAATTTCAGTCAGATATTGTAACGCAGTGAAGAAGACGTTTCCGACCACATAAAGTATATATATTCTTGATCAGCACCAATAGCCGAGTCCATCTAGCCATGTCCGTCTGTCCGTCTGTCCTTCTGTCCGTCTGTCCGTCTGTCCGTTTCTATGCGAACTAGTCTCTCAGTTTTAAAGCTATCGCAATGAAACTTTCCCAAAAGTCTTCTTTCTATTGCAGGTAGTACATATGTCGGAGCGAGCCGGATCGGACCACTATATCTTAAGGCTCCCATACGAATAATCAAACAAATATAAGAAAATTCATTGTAACTTTGCAGGAAGTAGGCGTTTTGATTTCTGACAACTTAAAAAGGTATTTCTTTTATCTGCAAGGGTATATAAGCTTCGGCTGGCCGAAGCTAGCTTCCTTTCTTGTTTGTTCTGATAAACCAACAGAACCATAAAACCATATTCATAACTTAGAACTGTTATAAAAAAATTGGGAGCAGAGATCTTAAAATTTGAGGTAATAAAGTAAGCCATTTAAAGCTTATATCTTCCGATTTACCCAATTATATATATTCAGTATCAATTGAAGTATTTTCTCTAACCTTAGGAAACATTATTTTAATGAAAGCTTCCTAAACCACATTGCAATTACTAAGGTAATAAAGCCATACTTTATTCATCGATAAGCTTTTCCACTTATAAGCGAATTAAATATTAAAATCCCACATAACACATGAAAATACCTACTTTAATGGGAATTGGTAACCGTTGCACTATAACGATTGTCAAAGCTTTAGAGGTCTTTGTTTTACTCAGATCCCTATCGACGGGTTTATTTTGTTTATTTTGGAATCCTCTTTGTCAATGGCCATTGGCACAAGAGAGTTAAAAGGAATGTGTTCTTTATCACTTGCTGGCCTGTCCTGTATCGCAAAGCAAACTCATTAGCGACAAAGAGTCTGTCACACGTGTTATTACTTAGCCACGCTTGGAGTTACAGGACTTTTCCGAGCACCCTATCCAAAATAAAGCAGGGCTTTCCCTCGAAAACCCTTTCAAAGGTCTAATTCATAGGCGGCACTCCACTTTCCCCGCCCCAAATGGCCCAATTCTCACTCCCGATTTCCGCTAATGAGCTCCAGGCAGACCACAAACAAAGCCACGCCTCCAAAGCCCCCACAGCCGTAACTCCCAAATGGAGTTCACTAGCCGGCAAATCAAAACATGGAATACCAAAGCATTAAAAACATTAACAGTCGACGTGCGACAACAACCGAAGACAAAAGTCAGTGGGGCTCTGCCACTGCACCACCTCCCAATCACCCACCCAAACCACCCTCCCCCAATCGCCCCACATCGGGTTATACAGAAGTCCTGTCCACCGACTTTCGTTGTCGTGTCTGCTGGCAATTTACACAAATTCAATAAACGACAAAAGCAAAAGCCCGCAGTTGAATACGAAACAAGAACTGGAAAAAGTGTTGAGCTCCCTTCGGGGGTGGTGGTTCAGATCGGGCTTAATTGGGTGGTGCTTGGGGGCGGTGGGTTCTCATTAAAGTGCCTCAATCGATTTCAGACATTATCAAATTAACTTCAGTGGAATCCTTCAGGGCTGCCCCTTAAAAAGATACATTTACGATACTTTAAAAATATAAATATATTTTTAATAGATTTGATAAATAAAATTATTATATTTTTGTTACCACTTAATAATAACTTTAATTTATCGTCGGAATAATTTTTCTCAGTGCATAGAATACCACCCTATCACTCAATTGGAACACCCATCTTTGTTGACATTCGAGGCCTGTAATTTGTGTACATATTTGAGGAGAAAGTGCCGCGGAAGCTTGGTCCTTTTTGTTGTGGGCTGTTCCATCACATATTCATGGCACCTGAATGGGAACGTGGAATTAAATTGAATAATGCAATCCCTTTGGCACTCAATGAGTCTCACGTTTTATAATTGAGCAGCTCTTAGGAAAATGAAATTAATTATGCGTTTGGGGAATCGACAGTTGGTTGCGGGGCTATAGAATCGATGGTTTCGATGGGTGACAGGCTTTGGGTCAGAGGTCACCAAATCTCAGGCACATGGCTTATGGATTAGAGTGCATGGGGTGACAGTTTTTATTGGTCAATTTTGAATGTTGTCTGAAGTAGAAATACTACCGAATAGTGATCACTTAACTTACAACATTTTTATAAATTAAAAAAAACAATCTAAGTTAATATTATATTGATTGATATCCTTAAACCCTAAACCTTCAGTAGGTATTTATAGTTTTACTCCCCGTTAGAAGGTCTATTAGCTTTGAACCCAGGGTTTCCAGTAGAGGTACAGTACCCTCTCGAAGACCATCGAAGAGCTCCATTTGATTTGCATGCGAAGACACGCAGGGACTTTTTCGGGTGTTCAAGTTCACGGCTTGATTTATGGCTCACGCCACTAGACGCCGCAAGGAGCCAGCTCCTTGAGCCACATGTCAACAAGACCCACGGGACCTCAAGGCCCGTCCTCACCAGAAATTCCCTATAAAAGAGGCGAGACCTTGGCGCGCAAATTCACAAATCCATTAAGAGTTCGTTGGGTGTTTCCCGCGCTGATGGCATTTTTACGATTGTTGACAACAAATTGACACGATTTGTAATGGTCTTTCCCTAGGTCAGGTCATCAACCAGCAGGCCAGTCGGCACGTGGACATTTAAGGACCAAGGACTTATTAGATATCCCCATCCAGGACGATCAGAGAGATGGCGACCAGTGCTGGAGCGAGCAGCTGGTCGGGCAGCAGTGGGGGCAGTAACTCCTCCCAAGGACGAATCATTGCCACCGCCCAGCCGCCTCAGGAGGAGCGACTAGTGGTAAGTACATATATCGGGTGCTTCATAGAGAGGTTTACTGGGTAATCTTAGGAAACACTTTTTTTAAATATATGTTTTCAAAGAAGAAAGGACTTTACTGATCAAATGACGAAAGTCGTCAAAAGGTAACACTTATATTCATGTAGAATTTCTTTAGATCCGCATAGGACTCTTGGTAATCACTTTTGGATTTCGCAATTGCGTTCTTTTTGCCCTTCGTCAAAAACATAGTACAAGCAAGAGGATCAGTAGTCTAACTGAGCTCGGGCTAATTGCGTCTAGCCCAAGCTTTCTGTTAATCAACCGATATGGTTTGTGCTCATAGACCCACCGTTCGCTTTAGATCGCCAGTTTATACTGTGAGCGATGCTCTGTGAGTATTTTGCAAAACAACCCCATTTTTATATGCTTAAATTTAATTTTATAAATTGAAAGTGTATGTGTTCAATGAGCATTGTTCATTTATCTGGCAATTTTTCAAATAAATATTTTTTACAAAAACTGGTGGAGATTATACATAATGCCTACCCTAGCGTTTCGTGATTTGAATAAGTGAAGGGCGTACGGCGAAATATTCGCTTTGCGATAAGTGGCAAAGAATAGAGAATTAAATAAATACTTTTGGGAAATGGAGTATAGATAGATAAGCAAACATTTGTGACCATCCTTGTTCCTTTGTGAAAAGAGGCCTAAAATTAAAATATTTATACGTCTTTACGCGCTACAACTTCTAAACAAAATTGTAATAAAATAAAAACTCCAGATTTGTTGAAATGAAATGTTATATATTATTTATTTGCAAATTTTAAAGAAATTAGTATTTTTGAAAAGTATTTAATAGATTGAGTTCGATTTTTAGAGAAAGTCAGAACCTTCACAGTCCTGACATTTAAGTGTGTTTCGTCTACCACAAATGACAAGTTTCGGCTACAGGACGCATGCCAGATCCTACAGAACAGTTAAAGGCCTGGAAGAATTCCTCGTTGCTTGTTAGCAAGGCCATAGCTTTGTACGCATGATAATCCTCGTGATTGGAGCAAAGCGTCTGAACGGATCCCAGAAAAAAGAGCTGATTCGGCGACATGTCGAGTCCTGGCATCTGCTCGTTGATCCTCTCCTGCTTAGGATCCTCCAGAAGCTGCTTCATGTGACTTTGATAGGCAGAAAATGCCAGTCGCAATCTACCAAAGTCGTGGAGATATTTGCCGATCTCCGAGTACGGGGAGTCCAAAGCGTGAAGATTTTTGTAGTTATCCCAAAAGCACTTAAGGGGTTCGTCAAATCTGAAAGTCAACTTCCAGGGGTAGTTCGAAAATTTTCGTGCAATAAAACCACCCAAGGCGCCGAATTTGAGGGAGAACGGCCATGATTGGTTGTAGAAGGGTGCTTGCAACAATGTGGCCATTTCAAGGACGCCAAGCAACACAGTCTTCGGAGACTCGGACAGTCCTGGGAGCTCCTCGGAGTGACGAGTGCTGTATCGATTGATGTCCGCACTAAGCCGTTTAATATTAATATTGGTCGCAGCGTAACTATGGTCGTCTATTTCGAGGCGGCTTATTTCCGGGATTAGGTGATCGGCGAGAATGTTGAACTCGGTGCGATTAAATAGATACTTAGGGATAGGGACACTTAAGTGGTGCTTAAAGTACTCCCCCAACGACCTTCTAGTGTTCTTATGCACTTCGTCTTCAATTTCAGACACTTCCGACATAATTTCCGCCGTAAAGAGCTCCTGTAAAAATGTTACATGTTTACTTGTTCATTTCTAAAGTTAAGGTAAACGTTTCTAACCGCCATATAAAGTTTGTTGAAGAGAAACGGCATGGAGTTCCTCAGACTGGATGCGCAATAATCTCCCTGGTATTTGGTGTCATTTAGTTTGGTGTCAAATGCGTACAGCAGCTTCATGGCCAGATAATTGGCCACGGCCACCGAATGCCGGGAACACAGCTCGTCCATCTTCTCGAAGTAGGAAGACCACCTCTTACATCCATTGGGCACATCCTTGTTCCAGACTATCTTGAAGTAGCTAGCCTCAAAGCTATCGCAGCTCACATAACTCGCAGATTTTTCACTTTTACTCAATACCGCCTCTCGCCAGAACGCGAAAATCCCGTCAATAACTTCGGTAATTTTTTCCTCCGAGAGCTTAAAGGATCTTAGGTATCCGCGCATGCGCTCCTCGTCGTGTCGATAGGGATAATTACTTTTAATGATGTCAAACGAAACAGGGGAGGAGTCAAACCCCAACAGGTAATGTTGAATTAGTTCAGGCTCAAAAGGATAATGTTTGCCGAGCTCCTCGAGGAGCAGACCCTCTGCCCCATAATTGAGTAAGTGGGCACTCATGTTGAACCAGTTAAAGTTGGAGGCGTTCCAGGAAGCACCATCGACAGCGGGAAAACCTCCGATCGATCGAATTAGCGTTAGGTAGTGTGGATCAGCAGCAGGGAACGGATATAGATCAGCCGCCATACAGGCGTTGTAGACTCTTTGGGCCACCTCAAGTTCACTGGACACATTGAGAGACTTCGCCAGATCCATCCTTCCCAGGAAATGTTCCGTCCTGCCCACCAGGTGTTTCGTCATTTCATCCGGAACCGACCGCATCCAGACTTTCCGTTTGGCCGGGGACTTTGGATAGTTTCCGCAGGCGTAGTGATAAAAGTCGTAGCAGGGTTCTTCACTCAAGTCCATGTAGGACTTCATGAGATTTGCATAGGTCTCTAGGTAATTATCTTTGGAACTCTTAATTGCGCTCCCATCACTCTTCGTGAAAAATATTAGTACAAGCAAGTAGATCAGTAGTCTAACCAAGCTGGCTCTAATCGCGGTCAAACCAATTTTTCTGAACAATTCCATGTTCATTTACCTATTTCGTCTGAACTTAGAGACCGACTGTTCGCTTTAGAGCGAGAATTTATACTGAAGCTTTTGGCAAAACTAATCCATTTTTATATGCGCAGATTGGAATTGGATATTTTTATAACAACGGGTTTAGAATAAACATACTTATCTAACATAAACAATTTCTGAACTTTGTATCTAGCGATTCGAAGAACTGAAGACTGAAATAAATACTTTTGTGAATGGGGAATAAATACGAACAAATTTGTGAATTTCCTTTGCTTTTGTGATAAGAGGACTAGAAGCAGCCAAATCAGAATTCTACTTATGAGTTGATTGTACGAAAACTAGAGAACATGCGTGCCCTGACCCTGATCTTAAGTCTGACCGTAATCTTAAATACTTCGTATTTATAACGGAACAAAAGGCGTATGAATTAGTACAAATATAAACATATGATATAAATATATATCACCTCAAAATGTAGAATATCTTATTTTTAACAAAAGTGTTGAAGTCTAATAAATGGTCTCTCCACCAGGTGGCAGTTCGAGTCCGACCTAGCTTGGAGGCCAGCGAGCGCTGCATCGAGGTCGTCTCCGGCGGATCGCTGCTCTACGACGACGGAGGAAAGAGTCGTCCACGGCAGTACTCCTACGATCATGTCTTTCGTGAGCACGACAGCCAGGAGCAGGTGTACAAGACGACCACAGCGCCGTTGGTGCGGGATGTCCTCAACGGCTTGAATGCGGCCGTCTTTGCGTATGGAGCTACGGGTTCCGGCAAGACACACACTATGCTGGGTCCTGTGCCGCGCAAGAAACCCCAGACTGCCGACCGTCCTCCGGCCACCGCCTCTTGTGATTCCACGGATGTGAGTAGCCAGGACATCGGCCTTATGGTGCGAGCCATTGAGGATATCTTTAGTCACATCGAATCGACGGAGGCCGATTCCTGCCGGGTGTCCATATCGTACCTGGAGATATACAACGAGCTGATACGGGATCTCCTGAATCCGGGAGGTCCTTTGGAGCTGCGCGAGGATCATCGGGGGCAGCGAATCACGGTGGCGGGTCTCTCGGAGATTACCACTTCCAGCCGAAAGGAGGTGGTGAGTCTGTTGATCAAGGGAAACAAAGCGAGAACCATGGAGCCAACGGCGGCCAATCAGACCTCCTCGCGGAGTCATGCCCTGCTGAGCATCATGGTCCAGGCCAGGACTCCGCTGGGCACCAAGCAGGGTCGCCTCTTCCTCACCGATCTGGCCGGCTCGGAGCGGGCCAAGAAGACCAAGAATCGGGGCAAACGACTGCAGGAGGGGGCGCACATAAATCGCAGCTTGCATGCGCTTGGCAACGTGATAAATGGATTGTCAGGTGGTGCGAGGTATGTAAACTACCGGGACTCGAAGCTGACCCGGTTGCTCAAGGAGGCGCTGAGTGGTCGCTGCAAGACCGTAATGATTGCCCACGTTGCCCCCGAGAGTAAGCACCGGGATGAGACGAAGAATACGCTGGTCTATGCGGATCGCGCCAACAGCATCACCACCAAGCTGCAGAACTCCGTGTATATCGATGAGTTCAAGGACTTCCCCACGAAGCACTACCAGAGTCTCGTCTCGGAGTTGCGCGACGAGGTGTCACGTCTGCGCACCAAGATGCTGACCGAAAGGCCTCGAAGTGGAGCAGCTGCAGCGGCGGCTAAGGTGGCAGCTGCAGGCGGTCCGGGCACAGCTGAAGCAGTGGGTTCCGAGGTTGTCCCGGAGCAGGACGAACAGCGCAAGACGGAGCTGCGGTATCTGCGCGAACAGATCGTCCTCACCTTCAAGCAACAAATGAAACTGCGACGCAAGCTCCTCGAGGCCGAGAGTCATCTCCTGGGCCTGGAACTGGATGCGGAGCGCCAGCACATGATCATCTCCCACTGGCAAGGACGCATCGGAAAACTATATGACGCCATGGGCGATGATGGTGAGTTTTCTATATTTAACAAAGAACTCCTTGGATCTGATTGCTAGACCAACTTGAGATTTTACAGTACCAATACAATTTACTATTTTAACAATATTGATATTTTTCTCTTCCATTTCCCCTGCAGACATCGAATCAGAGGGATCTGTGGCCCTGAAGAATGCCTGGGGAGAGTTGGCGGCCATTGAGAAGGAAACACGGCGCTATAAAGAAATCCGCGAGAGGACGGAGCACGAGCTGGAGCAGTGCCGCCAGAAGGGGGTCAAGCTGGAGGATGTGAGTCTGAATAAAAAACATTTACTCCACTGATAGGTAATGACCCTTTTCATCCGCCCCAGGAGCTTCCGGAGCGCATCAGTAGCGACGAGGAGCGTGAGCTACTGGCCCTTCTGTGCCGCGTCCACGAGCTGGAGGCGGACAAGGTGTCCCTGCAGGCCGAGCGATTGGCTCGTCAGGCGGAACTGCGTCGTCGTGACCTCCAGCTGCTCCGGGCGGAGCGGCAGCGGCGCCTCTGCGAGGACATTATCAGTTCCCAGCGACGGCTAATCGAGGAGGGCAACGTGGATCTGCCGGACGAACTGCGTGAGCTTTATGGGCTCTACCAGCAGGAGATCCATGCCGGCGTGGTCACGCCAAGCTCCAGCAACTACGAGAGGAAACTTCCGCCCATCTATACGGCGGGGTAAGAAGGCTCCTCTTCTTGTAATATCTTATTAAATCTAATTTATTTTTAAAAACTTCACTAAGATCCGACTCACCCGGTTCGAGTTCCAGTTCGGAGTGGTCGCCGGCCTCGCCGCTGCCACAAATTGATAGCCAGATGGATCCCGTTGACCGGGTCATGGGTCCGCCCGTCAATCCGCGTCTGCCTCAGACTTTCCACGGCGACTGTGGGGCCGGCTGGAGGACCCCGCCGACCTTCGCTACGGATGGGCAGGAACCCCCATCCCCATCCACACCCGTAGGATTGACCGCGGCTAATGACGTGGAAAATGCTCAGGAATACTTGTAACTAAGGGTTAGGATTACTAGACGGGAGATGGGGGATGCGATCGTCTGCTCAAATTTCTTATTGTATTATAACCTACCATCCCACGCACTTCACTTATGTATCCTCGAACGTATCAATAAATCAAAAACTGAGCTTGAAGGAATAAAAATGTTTATTTGATAAATAGATGTGCTTAATATTCAAAAGTATTCCTGAATTAAAAAGTTCATGGAAATAAGAGTTGTACTAAAACATTGAACTGTATTCACATTGTACCATGTAGATGACGTGAAGTAGGATAACCGAGCATCCGTCAAAGGCTAAGCTTCGATTCATGCGATAGGTCCCGAAAATGTGGACGTAGGTGTGCTGGTCCACTAGTTGCAAGGAGAACCATTCCATCTGGGAAAAACAGAAATGACTATAATATCCATATCTATGTCTATATTTGAACTTACGCTTTGCTCCAACTGCGGATCCCGTGTATGAATCCCCCTGATCACATCCTTTGTGGCCTCCAAAAGGCAATCGGTGGTGTGCGTCAACGAATTCATCATCAGTGAAAAGAGCAGGGGCTGTATGCAGGTGATAAATACCATCTGCAGGTACTCCAGTTCCGATTCAATGGCACTGTGACCAAGGCACACCCGAACTAACATGTAGCCGACCCGTATGCCACTCCACACATTTCGCATCAAGTAGCAGAGAAACACAAACCTTAGGAAGATTCATTTAAAAACAGTCCATTCCATTATATTTTTTATTTTAAGTTTAAAAAAAGTCTGTGTCATGTTAATATAAGAAATAATTGTGTGATTAAATAAAACTCAAAAAATAACCATTACATTTAGAGTTTTTAAAACTTGGAAAAATAAAAATTGAACCGGATATTGAAACTATGGCGCTTAAAAAGTGTACTGATATAGTTATATTTTTTCTAGGATTTTTCTTTGACCATGATTTTTTTGTTAAAAAAAAAAAATAATTTTTACGGTCCCTGTTTTAAATTATTATTCCTTTCCTTTTTTGACGAACTTAGGAACCTTTTAATTGAAGCTCTACATACTTATTTAGTAAGTCCCAATGAAAGTACTACGAAAATAATTTTATTTCGATTTGCAATAACATTTTTTCAAAAAGATTCATCGGATATTTTCTGCAGAGCCATGCCAAGCTTTCACATTCAAGTGATTTCTGGCAATAGTGCTGTGGTCGTTGGTGCCCCAGGTTACGAGACGGAGGTCTTTCTGCCCCATGTGCGCCAGAACAGCATCGTCCTAAGCAATTATTTACGTGGTCGTCGGCCGAATCCAGAATACGACGTGGCCCCCTGGGATTCTCCAAGCGAAGAAGAATCGAACTGCCCGAAGCTTTCACTCAAACTAATATTAAACGACAGCGTGGTCCTCGTAGAAAGTAATACTCTAAAACCTGAGAAATTTGTTCCGGAAATTTGGTGTGACTTCATTTTTATGAAACGCATCACCGGCCCTGAAACTACAAAACTGATTTCCAATAAATAAACACATCAACATCACAGGAAAAAGGAAACGACACAACTAGGAGTCCCAAATTAACCAGGAGCTAGATAGAATGGACTGTTAAAACTTCAATCGATTTTCCAATGTTGTAAAATATATAAAATGTTTTGTAATTGATCCTGATTTGATATAATATTGTTGTAAGGTAATTGGCGATCCAAATAACGATTCGATTTAGTAAGAAATATACTAATTAATTTTTCCACTAACCTGAAGACCAAGCAAACCTCATCAGTCATATCAATTAGCGACTGGAACATGGCCTGCAGCTCTCGCAGTCGCCAAAGCTGGTCCGGAAAAGGTTTTGGATCCAGGATGACTATCTCCAGACCCGACTGCAAACGCCACCAATTCCTGCAGATCTCCAGCATGAGGCCGAAGGCCAAAGAGTTGGTGGCGAATATCATGCACTCGGAGAGGAAACAGTTGCAGGGATTGTGGTTTCCTCCCAAAAACCGATTGACATTCAAGGCGGTATGGATGGCGAGCCGAAGAACCAGCAGAAGAGTGACGGTTATCATGAGCATATTAAGAAATCGCTTATGTCCTTTGGCTACTCTGTAGCCCCGTGATTTGCTTATCTCCTCCATTTTCTGAAGTTTTATAATCATATTACGAATCCGATCCTGACGCCGATGGGCACAACCCATGCAACTAATCAGGGACAGGAAAACGAGTCCGAAATATGTGATGGCAGCCAGCCGCACAAGAGGGGATTCCTCGAAGGAATCGGCACTGAAGTGCCAGAAATCCATGAGGAACTTTATCGTCAAGATAATCACTACAAAATTGTGAATTATCCGATAGCAGGCCAGAAATCGGGATTGTCGTAGGTTTCCCGAGCGGATATAGAAGATGGTTATGCCATTCAAGGTGCAAAACCAAATGAATCCTAATTGCAGCAAGCGTCTCGGTGATATCATGGTCCTCTTTGAAGTAGCCAATAAAATTAACTGAACCGAAAGTTACAAGCAAAACAGGAAGGAACTGATTTGTATTGCATCCACTCCAATCAATTGAAGTAAGTTTTCCTTTTGGGAATTATTTTGAAAAGGTAATCAACATTATTATCGATTTTTAGACCGTTATATTGGACCATTGCTTGCACACATTTTTAACTAGTTTTTATTAAAGTTAAAGCATTATCGAATCGAACCGTTTGAAATTAAAATTTAATTGTGGTGTATGAAAGAAAAAAAATTAAATGCCTAACTTATTTTTATATACATTTTATTAGTTTTTTAAAAAAAGAACAAATTAAAAAAAAAAATATAGCCTAATATATTGACAACCCTGGCTGACATAAAAAAAACTGCTAATTTCTGGATTTTTAAGAAAGAGACAAAAATGTTAAACAATTTCGGAAGAATTCTTAACCACGAGTGCCACTGCAAGCAAGGTGCGGATAACCACCATCTAATGATGGGCAGACATTGTGTTTCCAACCACCACATATTGGTGTCCCGGAAATGCACTGGAAATGGTCAACCACCTTCGAGGTTAAATACGTTCAACAACTTCGGCTTGCTTATCTGGCACAAATGCAGCTGCGGTTCGGAGCTTCTGCAAATAAACAAACTAAATAACTTTGGGTCCATAATGATTCCTGCTCAAAGTTCCCACCAGACTTCCAGGCAACTTGAGATTCCCTCCACGAATCCTGGGCATCAGGCAACTCTGGCCACCAAAGTACAGTCACTGGCGAGCCAGAAGTTAGGAGGAACTCGTTAATCCAAGGCAACCACAGAATCCATCGATGGCCATTTCAAATCCGCAGCCGCGTACCCAACAAAGCTCGGGATCCTTGCCTAGGCCTCTAAAAATAGCTTCAACAGCTCAACCAAACACCATGTCCAATTTGGGACCTTTATGTGCCAATTGTAAAATTCTGAATAATCTTCTGAAACCAACGGGCAATGGTACCCCTTTCCAGAATCAACAACATCCGAGCAATTCACTATTGAATTAGACATCTCACAACCTGAAAGAACCTGAAGTCTGGAATATCTAATGAAAACACTAAAACTTTTCAGGTAAACTCATTATTTTATACATTTTATCTCTATTATAAAAAAAAACGTATTTGTCCATTGCATAGAACATGCGATCTGTCTTGAAGCCACCGGAAAATCGTTCGATGATGCAGTGCTTCAAACCACAGAATTTTCCAGTTTACAAAAACAATCTCGAATATGCAAATTCGGAGTATTTCCGAGTCAACAAACCAGCAGCAGAAAAAACCACTTATCATTGCAGCCAACAGTCGATCCTCAAACAGTTTTCCGACGCCAAATGGATCTTCAGTTCCCCTGTATCATATTCAATTACCTGTTGCTAAGCCAGGAATGTTTAAGGTTCCGCCGATCCCACATAATTCACGATCAGTGCTTATTCCACAAGGAAACTTTTACAAGAATTTGAATCCTGGAGCCCAGCGACACTCCCACAGAAGAGGAGTCGAGAATCCTCGCCAAATATTAATGTATTTCCGCCGAACCCGCATAATTCACGACCAGTGCTTATTCCACAAGGAAACTTTAACAAGAACTTAAATCCTGGACCCATTGCGACACTCCCACAGAAGAGCAGTCGAGTATCTTTTGTTTCCCAGGAAAACCCACCGAAGCATCTTAAGGTTGACAGCTCGAACCAACCACTATATGGGCAAAAACCCAGATCGAATATGACAACTAAACCTAAAATCTCACCACTCTTAAAGACTTACGTTACTTTATCGGGAAAAATTATGCCAATCTTATCCACACTGGTCAACAAAAATTTGGAAGCAACAGTCCCTTCACACAAAATAAGGAGATAATTAATTCAAAGGATTTATTGCTCCAACATCAAACGGTAGAAACTTCTCAGCCAATTAAAGTCAATTCTACACAAAACATCGGAGAATCCGCAAGACGTTCCCTGCTTGCCGAATTTCACCAGCCAATATCGAGACCTCTGAAGTAGGCTATATGTCTCTACAGAGATGACAATCTTGAACGACAACATAATTTGCCCATTTTCAGGGAATAACGGCCAGTGAGATGACAAAGTTAATTTTCAAAATTTCGTACATAGATTGGAATCTATACGAATTACAACTTCACTGCAGAGAATGATTACCTATTTTAATTTTAAAAGTATACCTACAAGTTAGGTTTTTTTTAGACTGCAAACTGAATTACTTTTTTGATTTGTAAACATAAAATGAATAAATATTTTTTTTATTTAAGTACATTTTTGGCAAAGTTCATTTGATTTATTTGCTTCCTATAAATAAAATAGTTTGGAGGTTTGATTTTATGAAACAAATTATTTTATTTTATGTAATCGTTTTAGAAAGGATATGTATATACTCTTAAATTGATTTATATCACATTAATATTTGTATACCCGTTACTCGTAGAGTAAAAGTCGATCTAGCCATGTCCGTATGAACGCTGAGATCTCGGAAACTACAAAAGCTAGAAGGTTGAGATTTCACACACATATTCTTGGGCTTCCTACGCAGCGCACGTTTATTTCAGCCGAGCGCCCATAATCGCCCACTAACGATTTTAAAATGTGTCTGGCGCCCACACCTTTAAAGATTTCCGAGAAGTATAAATGCAATTATGTTGTGTATAAATATACCTATCGAAATGTAGAAGTAATTTTTCAAATCGGACCATTCATTAAAAAGTTATGCGCAATCAAAATAATTTTATATATCCATCTCCCTCGCACTCCCTTTAGCTGAGTGACGGGTATAAGATAGTCGGGACACCAACCCGACTATAGCGTTCTCTCTTGTTGAGGTTTGATTTTGTTTGCTTAATTAAATATGATTTTTAGTTGCAATATTAGTATTTTCTGAAACTATTATTATTTGTTAAAAAAAAAAAGTATATGAGTAAGAGTAATAGAAACGTTTAATTATTTTATTGAATTTAAAACTTGCACAGCACTAGGAAATTATCGAAACATCTTAATCGTGCGATCGGCTTGCCACGATGTGGCAACTCTGAAATAATCGAAGCACGTGTTATTTCGCAAGAATTATATTAATATATAATGGCGCTATCAAAGGAAGATATTATGATTAACGTGGTTTCCAATTGCGGAATTATGTTCGCGCGCGAGTGCAACTGCAGAGGAAGAAATGGAAACGATTTGCAGATGATGAACACGGATGGAGTTACCAACTACGGGGTTATGACGACGCGCAAATGCCAAGGAGAAAGAAGTCCGCAAACTGTTAAAATAAAAAGCTTTATGAACTATGGACAATTTGTGCTGCACAAATGCGGCTGCAACTCGGCCCTGGTTGAGATCCAAGAATTCTTTAACTACGGAACCTTGATTGTCTGCAGGAGCACCTGCAAGGCCTGTAAGCCCAAACAAGCCCCTGCAAATTCGTCTAAAATCGGTAAGTATTTACACATCCCAATTATACCGAATATTTATAAGCCGCTGTCCCCAGAACACAAGGAACCAGGTGTGACTCCCCAAAAAGCCACAGCAGCTCCATTGGACTTAAGTAATCCAACTGGTGAAATTAATTGTCCAGAGAAACCATCATCATCTTCGGAAAATTTGACTAAGGAAGAAGATGACAGCATCCTTAAAAAAATTCTGCTACAAAAGAAAGAGTCCGCTAGAACTGGGGGTGTCGGTCAAAATCAACTATATTTTAATACACAACCTATAATAACCGATGTTCTGAAAAATACTACAAATACAACAAAGTTGGTTTCACCTAATAATACACTAAAACGTCCAATGGAAGCCACACAAACTGTGGAAAATCCGCCAAAAAAGCTATGTTTGGCTCCGACTTCAGAAAATTTGGTTTCATCTACTAGTCTGAAATCATCTACTACAACTAAACTTACAGAAACCGAGGTAAATCCGCAAAAAAAACTATGTTTGGCCCCAGAAAACAACTCTATCGACCATTTTTCGCCACAGAATCTGGAACCATCCAAAGCATCAGCTATTCCGGTCCAGAAAACACATCAAATTCAAATGTGCACTAGTTGCGACAAGGATTTCCAGGAATATGTGAACGATCCCAAGAACGCCAAATTGAAACCGAAAACTTCAAAAGTGAGGTGCCCTTACTGCTTGAACATTCAGGGCAATAAGACGCAACTGAGCACTCACATGGTCACCTGTCAGCAGGAACAGAAGCCCTACCAGTGCCTGGGATGTCCCTACAAATCCACCAGACAAACTAGTATTTGTGTACACTCTTCGAGTTGTTTCTATCTCATGGCCGCAAAACTTTTCCAACAACGCTGCTTGCTAAGTCACTGCAGTAACTAAGAAAACTTAGCTCTATGTCATTGGAATTTCTTACGCTTATCTGAAGAAAACAGTTTAAATAAGTTCCTCGTTTACTTTGCCTTTATAAAACATCAAAAATAATCTGTCTTACGCATTGATATTTTTTATGATGTATATATATCCTTAATCTTTCATAAACTACCAGAGCAAATTTGCTGAATACTTGCCGCTCGCGACGTATGCAAATCAAGCATATTTATCATTTTTATTTTCTCTAAACATTATCTTTGTATATTCAGATTTCAAAACTACTTTTTAACTTTAACTTGAACTGGGAAACGCACAGCATGAATTTGAACTTAAAAGATTTTTCGTTTCTTATATTGATTAACACTGTAAAGTATAATTAATTTATCGTTTTTGTATTTGAATACTTGAATAAAACTGCTGCAAAAGTGAAGAACAAATAGTTTTGTTTATTTAAAATCAATTTTAAAGCTAGGATCTGGGCTTTAAACTTTAAAATTTTTTTTTGGATGAAAAACGAAATATAACCAAATATGAAATATGAAATAAATTGTCCAAGTCGATTTATGCTTCACTAATGAGACTTGAGAAAAGTGAAGAGTCTATAGGCCAGCTGCATGATCTGAAAATGTAATATACGGAGCAGAAAATATATCGATTCCATTCAAACTTGACTCACTTCGGTAAAGTGCACCATATTCACTTCGATGAGGCCAAAGGCGCCCAGTTTCTGTGTCCGCTGGCAATACTGCGTCCAGAGCAGGTAGAACTTCCTGTAGCGCTGACTTCCCAAATACCATTCCTGGCACCTTAGCGACGACTCTAGCCCCTCCGACTATAAATCAGAAAATTGTGGAATATTGAATTTGGTTTTTACCAATCTAACTCACCGCTTCCTCCAGCTGCGTGCCGCGTAGACAGATCTCAAAAGTGAAGACCACCAGGACCATGGTGGGTAAAATGTATTGGGCTATGATCAGCACATCGGATGTCTCCGACAGCATGAAGAGGTAGAAGCAGAGTGAACCGGCGCCCACAAAGTTGCTAACCAGGAAAGCCACCTTGAAGATTTCGTTGTACCTTCGATGTTGATATTTGAAAAGAATAGTATATAAGTTTTTATACCCGTTACTCGTAGAGTGAAAGGGTATATTGTATTCGTGCAAAAGTATGTAACAGCTAGATGGAAGCGTTTCCGACCCTATAAAGTATATATATTCTTGATCAGGGTCACTAGCCGAGTCGATATAGCCATGTCCGTCTGTCCGTCTGTCTGTCCGTATGAACGCTAAGATCTCGGAAAGTATAAAAGCTAGAGGATTGGTATTTGGCATAAAGATTCTTGGAGTTCCTACGCAGCGCCAGTTTGTTTCAAGAAGGTGCCACGCCCCTCTAACGCCCACAATCGGTGATATACGATTTTAAAAATTTAAATATTTCGGAAAAGTAAATATGCAGTTTTATTGTGTTTATTAATACCTATCGAAATGTAGAAGAAATTTTTCAAATCGGACCATTCATTAAAAAGTTATGCGTGATCAAAGTTTCTATCTCCATCTCCCTCACACTCCCTTTACCTGAGTAACGGGTATCTGATAGTCGGGGCACCCGACTATAACGTTCTCTCTTGTTAAATTTCAAAAGCCTTTCAAATTACTTCTATGTTTTAACCTTTACCTGCCGCACAAACAATTGAGGAGCTGCTGTCTCTGAACCAACAATCTGAGATCCGAAAAGAACTGCTTCTCGTTGGTTAAACTCTGGCGGGGATCAAGGGCCGAGAACTGACGGGCGAGGTGGTTCAGGTGCATGATCAAGTGACCCTGCATCACGTTGAACAGGTTGTCAAAGGTGATGAAGAAGGATACGCCGCAAGTAGTGCAAGTCATGTCGAAAATCCAAACCATAAAATACCAATTTGGGTCCGTCCGCACACCGAATGGCAGCCAGCCCCCAAGTAGCTGTTCGTGTTGGGCGACTGGTGTTCCTTTCCCCTCATGGGTCAAGAGAAACAGGGCCACCGGCATTAAGCAGAACATCGGGCCACCCACGTGGGAGTAGATCTGGATAAAGCGGTATCGCTTCCAAAAGTTCCGGTATGTCTGATCCATTTGCATGTCCAACTGTATGGCCAAGTCCCGTGGACACTCACGGTCCAAGTCGTTAACAAACTCCACAATTTCCTTACGTTTCAGATAGAGCATTAGACCCCTGATGGAGAAGTAAATGGTGATGCTAAACACGGGCGGATTTAGATTGGCAGGTCGTCCCAGCCACAGATGACCTATGATATCCCATCCATTGCAACCGAAGAACGCGATATTGAGGATGGCCGACCACCAGAAGGGCCACATGGACGCGTTCACCATGCTGTTGTCCTCCGGAATCCTTTTCCACTGGAAATGCACCATCTGAGCCACCTGCTGGAAAAGCTGCGGACGCAGAAAGTCCTCCATCCGAAAGGGCTTCTTTATTTCCGTGGTCTTCATTGTGAAGTTAACTTACTTTTCTTTGCGGACTTGATATGGCTCGGTCTTTTATAAGGCCAGTTACACTGGATAATTATGTCTGTAATTGCTGAGGTCCTGCCACCTTGGATTCTTAATTGTTGGTTCCACGATCGCAGCAAATTGGCTACAGGCAAGTACCTTCTTACAAGTATGCAAAGATGACTAATTAATACTAGTAATAATACTTACAACTATTTATAACTTAAACCGAAATTATTTTTAGATGGTATTTTTTACGTATTTCCTTCCGTAAATTCGATTAATGTTCTTCTTTTTTAATATACCCACATATATTTATTGAAATAAGTGTATCTAAGGGACATCATTTTTTAAAACCCTAATACCTTAAAATTAGTTTAGAAATATTCAAATTTCATTGCTGCAATCATGCAATTGCTTATAATTGCTTCCATATCTCACCAGGTCGTCAGAATTATAGGTTGTGCTTTGCTAATACTGATTGATACTTAGGCTATTTGCTTAGCAAGTGTTGATTTAATTGCTAGGAAAGGGTTTTTTTATCCCATATCTTAAGTCTAACTCATTCTTACTAGTCTACGTTCTATCAGACACGTTTATTTTTAATTATTTAGTGAAACCGAGTAAAGTATCATTGAAAATAGAAATAAAACATATTGAATTTTGAAAAATATATTAAGTTTATACAAATAATAAAGGACGTTTGACAAAGAAGTTTTAAATTTTTGTTCCACAATTTCTTACGATATTTACTACAAACTACAAATAAACTCGGAAAATTGAAAAAGTAAAAAAAAATTTCTTAAAGACAGAGTTTTAAAACTTGCTTACTTATGTTAGCAACATTTTTTCTATACATTTTCAGTAATCGTTGTGCACGTCCGACTGTACTTAAAGAAATCAAATTGTTGTGCGCAGTGAATACCCCTAGTGCATTTCGTAATGTTGTGCGTTACGTGCACTGCGCAAAACGGGGGTGAGTTGGAGCGGCACTTACCGAAACATAATTTCCACTTTGCGCTCTCTTTGGTTCTCTCATTTTCCTAATCTTGCTGCTCCCTCTCCGAAATCAAGGCCGCCCTCGAAGGTTTTTGTTATTTTTTTCGTATGTGGGTCACAAAGCGGCGGCAAACATAAACAAATCGAAGAGCAGGGGAGAGCCCTTCGGGAGAGAGGAATAGGAGTAGAGAGAGGGCATGCGTGTTAAGTGAAATTATCTACGCAGAAGTATCTGTATATGAAAAGTATCTGAAAATGTATCTGCGGCCCTGGAAGAGCGATTTTCGTCATTAGATACAGATACACAGCTGTGAGCGGTTTGTTTTTCGTTCGCATTTGGATTTTGTAACCCGACCAGCGGCAGCAGGTTGCTGTCGAATTGGAGAAGAAAATCGCTGAAAATAATTGAAAATTGTATTCAAATATTTCACAATTAACGCGAGTGATGGTCGGCAGCTAAAGCCAAAGGAAAATTCAATCGTTCAACCGCACAAATAGCGAAACGAAGAGCACAACGCAATTCCCAAGCTGAAGCAAACCTTTTATTATAACGCCAAAATAACAACAAATATTATGCCAATCAGCGCAGAAAAATGCCCATTAAATGTGATTACAGAAATAAAACCTAAAGCGATTTCAGTACTGCACAAAATAAAGTGAGAAAAAATAAACGTACAAAAATAAAAGAAAATACCTGGAAAACTATACACAAATGAAGTTCAACCAATTTCGAAATACATAAACAGTTAATAAAAGTTTGACAATAAAGTCCAGACAAAAAAAAAACTCCAAGAAGGCAGTTGAAAAGAAATACTCAAACAAAACATAGACTTAATTAAAGGTCAAGATTTGATAGAGTTGCTGCATGGGGAACAGTCTGATAACGAGTGGAAAACCGAGTCAGCGCCGCGAGAAAAGGCTTTTCGAGAGGCTGAGCTGCAGCTACGCTCAGGTGAGTGTTTTGGGAAATGCCTAAGGGGTGGGGGGAGAAAGAGTTGGTGGTGGTGGAAAACCGTATTTAGCCTTGGCAACCAAACTTAACCGGCCCGAAGAACAGGTGGTCAGGTGCATCGAACCTTCAAACGGGGAGGATCGCAAGTGAAAAAGTCTCTATGGTTACTACTTATGGTTAATTAGACATTTTTTTTAGGAAATTAAGTTTTTCCTTTCATTACAAGTTCACACAGCGCTTTTGTACCTATTAGAAAAATATGTTTAAAAGAAAATATCTAAAGATTAAAGTGAACATGTCAGTCAATAAAACGAGTAGAACTTAGGAAAGCTATACAATTAATAAAAACTGGTTGGTTAATACTCAGTGAGTATAAAACTTTATTTAAGTTAAAGATATAGACGAGAAAACGGCTTTAAAAGTTTACTTTTAGGATAGACAAAGCATCAGGAATTTTTAATTTTTAAATTTTTGATAAAAATAAATAAGAAGGGCATATTTCCTATACCTCTTGTTTCAGCTAACCCAAATTATTGACATTCAAATTTGAAATAATGTAGGTATTTTTCATTTGCAGGCTGCCAATAGAATGGAGTTGAATGTGAATCCCCTGCTGGCTTTGGCCCGCTCTATTGCGTCGCCTCCCACGCCACCGCTCACCCCGGAGAAACTGGACTCGGGTAAGGAGGAGGGTCACCCAAAGGCTGCCATCGAAGAGCTGCCCAACGAGATGTGGCTGGAGATCATGTCCTATCTCTCCTACAACGACCTGCAGCAATTCCGCATGGTGTCTTGGCGATGCCGTGATCTAGTCCATAGACGCCGCTTCATGGAGAAGGGCAAGGTAATAGTGACGCAACACAACCTGGAGGCGATCCACAAGCATGCGAAGGGAGGAAACTGCTACTTGAGCTTCGAGCGGATCGAACTGCGTAATCTCCGCCAGTGCTGCCAACTGGAGAAGTTTCTGCGACTCGTGGGTCACGAGGTGAAGCATCTCCAAGTGCGTCATGCTCCGGTTTTCCGGAATTTGGATGGCAAGTTGCCCAACCTGAAGGTGCTGACAATTGCCACCACCAGTTCCATGGATGATCAGCACCTGAAGGCAGTGGATGGCCTGGACATGAAGCAGTTTGCCCACCTGGTGGGCTTTGAATGTGATGGCGTCAGTCTGGACTCCTCACTGAAGCTGCTGATGCTGCTGCAGTTGCGTCGGAAGGAGAACAAGGTGCAACTGCGCCACCTGCAATTCGAGTTCAGGCGGAACAACGAGAGCGCCCTGCTGGATGTCCTGCGGGATCATGCGGACACTCTGGTGTGCGTGGACATCTTCTTCAGTTGCTCGCCGGGCATTGATACCCGGGAGTGGTGTCAGGCCTTCGAAACGATGCACAATCTGCGCACTCTTAAGCTTTCCGGAAATTGTCATTTGGTTCTGCTGGAGGCCGTCCTGCGAGCCGTACCACAATCGGCACCCATCCGTCAATTGGATTTAACCGGAATGCTGTCGCTGACCAACGAACTGCTCCTCTATATAGCCGGCAAGTGGCAGAGCACTTTGAAGGTGCTGGATCTTATGTTCTGCGTGCAACTGAACGTGAATTGCATCGATGCATTGAGGCAGCTGAGTGGTCAGCTGGAAGCCTTGACCATGGCGTACTGTAGAGAATTGACGGGAATGGGTTTGGTTCAGGGACTGGCCGGTAATATGAACTATACCCTGCAGGAGCTACATCTGGAGGAAACAATATTTTTGGACGAGAACTCCATGTGTCAACTGCTGGAGAGGCTTCCCAATCTGCGACGACTCAGTTTGGATAATTGCCGTCAAGCGGTGACAGATCGCACCATGGCCACTATTTGCCAGTAAGGATTATATACAAACATTTTTAATTCGAGAAAGTAATAATTATTTATTTACAGGTACCAAACGAAACTGCGCAACCTTAACATCGATTACTGCGTGAAGATAACCGATCAAGGATTGATTGGATATGGCGATACACCTTATCCCATTAGTCGGCTGCGCGGATTAAAGGAACTAAATCTTCGGGGCTGTCGGAACCTCACAGATAGTGCGTTGCAAGTAGGCCTCAAGTTGCCGGAACTGCGAGCCCTTTCTCTTGGCTATTGCTCCCGACTCACATCGGAGGGCTTTGAGGCAGTGACCCAGAATTGTCCATCTCTGGAGGCCCTTTGTGTGTCCAGCTGCATGGCTGTGGATGATGAGACTGTGCTGAGTATTGTCAGCCATCTGAAGCGTCTGAGGATCTTAAACTTGAGCAACTGCAACAGGCTGACCCTGCAATCAATCCACCACGTCCTCGCGCACGGGCACAACCTAGTGGAACTAATTGCCTGCTCCATTGATGGAATGGATCATGAGCAGGCTCAGCGGATCCTGGAGGCGCAGAGACCACAAATGAAACAGGTCCTTCTATAGCAGGAGAGGTACATCCACTGACGGAGCCGAAACACTCCCCACAACGAGTGGGGGAGGGGCGATGATGATCAGTTTGATGACGACGAGACCGAGATTATCGAGATCGTAGTTTAGTTTCGATTTGGTTGAAGTTTAGCGTAAAACGTATATTGATTTATCCCGAAGGAATTTACTTTAAGCACTTTAGAGGTGATAGTTACATATTTAAGACCCCATTTGATCACTACTCTTAGATCAGCCACGACAGAAGCCAAATATCAAAGTACAAGTATTCCTCCCACCCAAAGTAAACTGACCATTTCAACAGTTATTGATTTATCGAGCCCAACTCGTATATTTTTAGAATCGATTCTGAAAATATCTTGAAACTTCATATAATAACTTTTAATTTTAACGAATCAAGCAATACCCACATGCGAAGACTTCTTCATAGACTTAATTTATACCTAACCGACGGCCATAATAACAGTCCGTAGAGCTTGCATTTCTATATACATATTTAAATGTGGTTGATAAACGATACAATACTTCTACAAATAATACTTTGAGTGTTGTCCAAGTCAATATATTAATCTGAATGTGTCTAGAACTTTTAAACGTTATGAAGAATAAGTAACTACGGTTGATAAAGGGACGAGTTTGCGAAAAGAGGCTGCTAGAATAAGTTGACGTTTAAATAATAACCAACCGTTTTCAGATATATTTTAATCGCTAGATATAAGAACAGTTTTGAGAAAAGTTTTAAATGAAACCGTTTGATATAGGTATAAGGGAAGCCAGACTTCACCGATAAGACAGAAAGGAACTTTTGGAATATATTCTTTTGAAGAATTTTACTTAACTTAATCAGCTTTTAAACATTTAATAAATGTTGCATGTGTTATAAGCTAATCGAAATGTAACCAATATAAAATCCCTGAAAAGGGATTATTTTAAGAAGTATGCTATGATATTCAGCTTCTTTTGAAGAACCCTAATAAACACAATATTTAAAGGTCAAAATGAGAGTGTTGTCCTTTCCAAAGAAAATTGGGATGTCAGCTTGCAATCACATTTTAAAAATAAAACCTTTTTGTTTGCTTAGTTTGTCATGTTTATGATTAAAAACCGTGGGTATGAGTGCCCTACCCATCTTGGTGATCCAGTATTTCCTTGGTGGTGCAGCCCTAGAGCTTTCATCCTTCACCCACATCACCGACCGACGTTGATTGATAGGCTTTTCCTCGCTTTTCACCGTCGTTTTCCCCCTGGGCGCAAAAGCTTTCCAGCTCATCGAAGCGAGTGGTGCACGCGAAAAGCTTTTCGAGTGGGAAAACCATTCGACTCGTGCCAAATTCCAGAGGCACTGCACACGCACTTTGACACCCATCAAGGGGCGTGTGCCGGGTTATGGCCGATAACTTAGGGGGGTCGCGTTACTATACCAGGGGGCGGTGGGCAAACATAACGTTTGCCGGTGCTAAACGAAACGAAACGAAACAAATGAATGAAAATATTATGTGGCCATAGAGAATGTCACTCGTCGACGGCGTGGAACAACTAAAAATCCCGAGCTGTCTTGAGACTCGCGAACGCATTCGGCCAAGTTAGTGGCTCTGCTGTTGTTGTTGGCGCACAGTGGCTAATGTCCCGAGCCAACGTTGCTGCTCCATAGCCACTATGAAATATTGTTGCCAAAATACACACACGACTGCGGCCCGAGACGGATCCGTAAATAAGACTGGAAGGTGCGCGAAATTTGTAAGATAGGTGTCATTAAATTGGCATTTAGGGGAATTCCTTATATTTTCTTCTACTCTTAGAAATTCTAAAGATCTTTCTACAAATATTCGATATTCAAATAAGTATTAGATTAGTCAAGAAACATGTTTTAATGGGAGGATTTTATTTGAAACAGAAATTTATTTTAATAAGACAAAAAACAACATAATTTTTTTAAAAAACCTACAAATATCGTATGAAGTAAGGGTAATGTAATCTTTAATGTTTCTGAATAGACAAAACAAATATAATTTAGATAACCTCAGCATTACTCATACGCACAGTTGACCTCTATAAACTAATACATTTATTGCATTTGTCTGTTTAATTCGATGACGTTTTGTTTACATTATAAAGGTTTATTTAAAACTATGTGCATCTCTAAGTCGCAAAAGACGACTAAGTGTTTTATAAATGGGCCAAAACAAACATAATTAAAAGTTCTTGTTAATTAGCCGTTTTAAGTGTCCAGAATTTGCGTTGTATTCAAGAACGTAGTGTATAGTCCCCAGCATAGGCGATCCCCATCAAGATATCTCCACTTCTCAAGATTTAATTGGCCCGGCACGTTCGCTGGACACTTCGGTCGTTACAGCCATGTCGTTCACCTTCCGCATTCATGTGAGGGAAAACAGCGACGCTTCGTCGCTGGCTTTCAGATACAGATACAAATCTGAATGAACTGTCGCCGCGGCTTATCAGATAAGTTTGGAGCGCGCTGGAGTGCGGTTGCAGCAGCTCTCGGGAAACGGAATTGAAATCAAAGTGAATTCGATAAGCTATAGAAGTCGGGCCCCCTTGGAGCAGCCAGTTGGCATTACGGATCTCGACCTCGTCGGTAATTTGGTGCGTTTGCGTGCCAGTCGAGAATATCTAGAATCGGGTATTTGGTATCTAGAATCGAGAAGCGCGACTCCCGACAGTCCCTCCGCCCTGTCGCCTCCAATAAAATTATTATAATTAGCATAGTTGAGAGGGGACACATCGAGTCGGCAGCCGCAGTTAAACGGCAGTGGAATTTAGCGCTGCTAGTGGAAATTTTGTGAAAACAAAAGGGGAAAAATTCCAGGCGGCCGGCGTTATGTCCGCTGGCAATGCGAGCCATGTTCTTGGACCGCCCCGCGATCCGCTGGCGATCGTGATACCCGTCACGGTGGTCTACTCCCTGATCTTCATCAGCGGTGTGGTGGGCAACATCAGTACCTGCATTGTGATCAAGAAGAACCGATCCATGCACACGGCCACCAATTACTACCTCTTTTCGCTGGCCATTTCGGATTTCCTGCTCCTGCTGTCTGGCGTTCCGCAGGAGGTGTCCTTCATTTGGTCCAAGTACCCGTATGTCTTCGGGGAGTACGTCTGCATTGGACGCGGCCTCTTGGCGGAGACATCGGCGAATGCCACGGTGCTGACGATTACGGCGTTCACGGTGGAGCGGTACATAGCCATTTGCCATCCGTTTCTGGGCCAGGCCATGAGTAAGCTTAGTCGCGCCATCCGGATCATTGTCCTGGTTTGGATTATGGCCGTGGTAACGGCCATTCCACAGGCCGCCCAATTCGGTATCGAACTCATTTCCGGGGTCGAGCAGTGCAGCATAGTGCGGGTCATAGTGAAGCACTCGTTCCAGCTGTCAACCTTCATCTTCTTCCTGGCCCCGATGTCCATTATCCTGGTCCTGTATCTGCTGATCGGTGTGCACCTGTATCGATCCACTTTGGTGGAGGGTCCTGCCTCGGTAGCCCGTCGCCAGCAGCTGAAAAGTGTGCCCAGTGATACGATCCTGTACCGCTATGCGGGATCCAGTCCAGCTGTGAATCTCAACGGCGGCGGAGGAGGAGGAGCGGGCTCGGTGGGCGGCTCGGGGGCTCAACTTAGCTCGGTGAGAGGTCGGCTCAATCACTATGGCACCCGGCGAGTGCTCAGGATGCTAGGTAATTACCCAAATAAAACACAAATAGATAGAGTACACTTGGAAAAATAACATACATTGATAGAGATAGAAGCCTAATAATTATTCTCAAAGTTAAAACAATTGTTCAGAGATCTTCAAAGTATATTTTTTAATGATGATACAGCTTTACTCAATCTAAACCATGTGAATTTAATTAAAATGATTTAATTGAAATATTTAATTATCCTTAGCTTTCTTATTATTATTTTTTTATATTTTCTTGTTTAATATAAATAACTTTTTTTAAATAATTTTGGCTAAGTGTATGACGATGGTTTGGCCATATGCCCCTAAGCGGGGCTAATCAACCCGTCTGCAGCCAATTTATTGCGTTCGTCATTTTGGCACTCTCCATTTATGATGACAATTGCGATTACCGAAAAATATAATCGTTGACTCTTTATCTGTGTCTCCCACTGTGTCTTCCCCATTTCCATTTCAATGAACCCCCTTTCCTTTCCCTTTCCCAGTGGCCGTGGTGGTGTGCTTCTTCCTGTGCTGGGCCCCCTTCCACGCGCAGCGCCTGATTGCCATCTACGCCCCTGCGCGGGGGGCCAAACTGCGGGATCAACACGAGTTTGTCTACACGGTGATGACCTACATCTCGGGGGTCCTCTACTACCTGTCCACCTGCATCAACCCACTGCTGTACAACATCATGAGCCACAAGTTCCGAGAGGCCTTCAAGGTGAGAAAAAGAGAGTTTGTTTATAAACCATTCTGTTACCAAGATTATGGACAGAAACTTTTATAAAGATTACTAAGATATTGGAAAAATGTAATAATATTTTCGGATGCATTTTTCTTTTTTCCGCTTTAATTGTTATTGCTTTGAAAAGTATTTTATATAATATAGTATTAAGGTATTTTTGGCACTACTTGAGTTGATTCATTAATGGATTTACTTTCAGGCCGTGCTTTTTGGCAAGAAGGTTTCCAAGGGCTCGCTGAACTCGCGAAATAACATCGAATCGCGGCGCTTGAGGAGGGCACTGACCAATTCCAGCCAGACGCAGCGCGTCTCCATTGAGTCGGCGGAGCAGCCGAAACAGTCGCTAATGCAGGCAAGTAGTGCCCCTATAATTAGTGGCTAGATCCGATATTAACTCGCTCCCTATATACCTGTAAACTCCCATCCAGAATCCGACGAACAAGCCAACAGTCGCCTCGCAGTACGCCATGATCAATGCCCAGGCCAACTGAAGTCTCTCTCTCGTGCGGCTTCCTGATGCTAATTTATTTGAATTCTGTTTAAGCCAGTTATTTGTCGTCGTTAGGGTTTCCACTGCTGTTGCTGCTGCTACCAAAGCGTTTAGTTTAAACTGCTTTTGCATTGATTTGCATTTGGCAATTAGAAGTTAATCACAGGCGCGCTCTCTCTCTTAAACATTAAGTTTTTCATTCATGCAGCATCGGATAGCGAAGCTGAATCGGGCTGAAAAAACGCCTGAACTAGTCTTTCAAGTATTCAGAATTATTTAGCTTAAGAATAGTCGAACTTTTCACTCAGTCTATTCAACTAACTGGCGCTCTTTTAATTAAACTTTGGTCAGAGCTCAGGGGATTTACTCATAAATAAGCCCGAGTGATCTATAACTTAATATTGTTTTTTACATTCACTTAGTGAACGCCCACCAGTTAAAAATAGGAAATCCCGAAAGCTTATCCTAAACCCTTGAAACAATCAAATAAAAAAAAATTTATTGTATCCACATAAAACTTGCATAAAATGTATTTGTTAAATAACCAAATGTTTCACAAAAATACCAAAGTGTAACAAAGATGTGCTTTTAAAGTGTATGATTAAGAAATATTAAAGCAGATTCCTTATTTTATACTTAGTTATTTTATATTCCGAACTACGTACATTTAAGAAACTGCGAATACCTAAAGTATAGCATTTTAAACCTTACTCAATTCAAAGGACGGACCAAGTTCGTTTGCTAACCAGATATTTATGTGTATATTGTGTATACATCCTAGGGATACCTTAAAGGATGAATTTGCTGTATTAAGTATTAAAATTATTCCCATGGCTGCAAATAAAGCTTAGCATATTCCGCGCCCGCTTATTTTCCGTATCTTTCTAAGGATTCACTCTAGTGAGATTGTAATTTGGCCATAAAATACATTTGGATTTTTATCGATTGTGGCCCTGCTGTCGTCTGTGCCCTGTTGACTACAAATGAAATTCTAATGAGGTGGCGACTGGTTCAAGGTCATGCAAATGCAGGGGCGACGTGGCGCATTAGTAATCCAGCAAATTGTTATGAAAATGCAATCAGCCAAATGGAAACTCCGGCCGAATTTCACAGAGATTGCAAGAAGGATTGGCTAAAATAGGGAGTCGCATTAAAACGACGCAAATGCGTCAAAGTCCAAAGCGCAGCGGGCCATAAAGGAGGAATCAAGTCAGATGGCTAAAGCAAAAGCGATTTGTTCTGCCAACGTCACGTAAGGCCAAAAAAAGAATTGGCTCAAAACAACCGGCAAGAGGAGCAAAAGCCACGTCCACGAACACACACACACGTCCGCAAAGTGACGTAGAAATTATGAAGTTTGTGATTTACGACCAAGTCGGGCGCGGAAAGCAGCAGGAAGGCGCATCGGAAAAGTCAAATGGGTGAGCTAAATGACTAAGTATGCTTACCTACTTTTGGATACCGTGTACTGAACTAGTTTAAAAAATTATGCCTTTCCTAGAAATTTAATTCAAATTTAAACGGCCTTCAGTTCTGAGTTATAAATATGGCCTTCTATTTTAAACCTATTAGTTCAAATCAAAACTCTACAAAACTACAAGATAATTAAAACTTATACGGAAATTTTAATTTCGTAAGGTTTCAATCTATTTTTAAATTTCATCCTCTAAATCTTATATTTATTGAAATAATTAAATGTATGGTTTATAAAATTGGTAAGTAGTTTTCAAGTTATATATGTACAAATGATATTTTAAATTTGATAATTTTTTGTATAAGTTTTCTGCAATCTATTTCATAATATTAAATTATTTATCTTTAATGATTCTAAACATTAATAATATTTAAATATTTTAAGAGTACATTTTACGTGAAACTCAATTAAACAAAATTTAACCATATTACCAATGATTAAACTCAGTGCAGTTCATTGAGTTCCATAAAACTTCCTGTATAATTACAATATAATATACCCATTATCGCTGATTTTACAGGGTATATTAAAACAATGCTATGAAGAAAGTAAAGCCGCACAAAACAGCGTTTAACACGCCAAAAGTTTAGACAAACACCCACTCACACACACCAATAGACAAGCACGTACGCACAAGGAAGGAAGCCACAGCAGGAAGAGAGAGAGTGAGAAAGAGAAAGGGAGGAAAAAACCTCCTCCCCCACTGTTTGGTGAGACAAGCTGCCAACAGGTGGCGCTGACTGCAGTGTGGGAAATTAATCAGAGCAGCCGAAACGTAAAAGAGAAAATCGTTGTTAGAGTGGACCTTGTTTTTCGCGTCTGCTTCAACTTTATATTAAGTCTGGTGCTGCTTCGGATTTGCTTTTGCGGGTTTCGCTTTGTTCTTAATTAGGAGAATTTAATTTGACCGTCACGACTCGTGAGTCACGTGTTGAGGTTAATTTAAGCCGGCTAGACGAGAAAAATAATCAGTGATGCCGCCAATGTGAATGGTGTATGCGTTTGTTTGAGAAATATTTTATTTTCTGTTCTCAAATATTGGTTAACTTACATTTAATTAGAACCCGAACAACACGTCGTATGATTATTATTATCTTGCCCTGACCTAAAATTTTTAAGATTTTAATTTTCGGAACAAAGTTATAAAATTTATAGAAAACAATTTATTTATTATATATACCTAGTTTCAGAACAGAATAAAAAAAATCGTAAGCATTTTTAGTTGATTTTTAGGTCATTATATTATTTATTAATATTCCTTTAAAAACTTTTTTTAGATCGTAGTGGGCTCTTAAAAGTACGAATTTTATTTCGAATCACTATAGCCTTGACGTCAACTGTTAGTCGTATTAGGTTTGACCCGGCCCTGTATTCCTCAGTCTACAACTGGGAAGCAAAGGAAACACATCGTTAACCCAAAAAAAAATTATAAAAAAAATAAATAAAAACTGAAAAACGTGAAACATAAGAAAAACGGTAACTGTGAAAGTAATAAGTGGAAAGTCTTCGAATAATCTTGTCAAAATTTCCCATTATAGGACAATGTCCAACGTTATTAAGAAGGTGATTCCCATGCTGGACCGCATTCTGATCCAGCGCTTCGAGGTGAAGACGACCACCGCGGGCGGCATCCTGCTGCCGGAGGAGTCGGTGCCCAAGGAGATGCAGGGCGTGGTGGTGGCCGTCGGACCCGGGGCCCGCAATCCTGCCGGATCTGGCCATTTGTCCGTGGACGTCAAGGAGGGCGATCGCGTGCTGCTGCCCAAATACGGAGGCACCAAGGTCGACATGGACGACAAGCGCGAGTATCTTCTGTTCAAGGAGAGCGACATCCTGGCCAAACTGGAGTAGATGGGATATATCCTTCCACACATCCTACATAGAGCACCCCACAAACCTCAACACGATAATGCTGCCATAACCCTCGTCAACACCTCACCACCACTGACCGACCACAATATCTGCACTTTTACTTCATCCCGGCGCAGACTTTGTATTTTGCTTCCGGATTGCGTTCGAAACTAAATGATTACAACGAAATGTTCTATTTGGTAGCTTGCCAATGTACACTACACTTATCATCCGACTACCACGAAGAATCATGTCGCGAATGCTCCAAATGCTTCTTTTGCACACTCTACACCATTTCATGTAAGGACAGACCAAATAAACCTATTGTTCAGGTGCGTTTTGTGTATTAAAAAGAGTGTATTTCTGGGTGCTGCGGAACTGTAATAATACAGTGATTTATGGTTTATTATTTGCATTTTGGCTACTAATTAACAAATTAGACAGAGTCGGATTTTTATCCTTATTTAAGGGTTGCGATTAGAGTTGTCAAATACTTTTAGAACCACATTTCTTAATATCGATATTTCGATGTTTTCTATATATCCCTAGTTCACATGATTTTTATTAAATTATAAATATTAATTTTTAAATTAAATTAAATTTAAATTTTTAAATTAAAATATTAATTTCATAAGCTTTCTATTTTTATTCATTCATACCAAAATCGCTTGGATTTTTTCAAAGTTTGTTTTACCATAATAAAAAGTGAAGCTCAACAAACTTTCCTTTCGTGGGGAGCCAACTTACCCACACTTCATCGCTTAACCTTTGCTAGGGGCAGGGGTGTAGATAAGGGGGTGAGTTGTGTGAAAGTTACCGCTGAAGAGTGCCCAAAAAAGAGTGCTATTGCATGCCCAATAAAAAGTGTCAAGATAGGTTTTACCTTTAAGGCAAAGCACTTCCTTTTGCTGCCCCTTAACTACGTATCTGTCACTCCCACACAAAGGTCTTCTGTATGCCACCCACTGTACGCTAATCCACCCACCTACCTCCCACCACCCCCTCGGCAGCCTGTTGCGTGGGTTGCCTCCGTCTAACAGCTCATTGGCAGATGGATCGCTTCGGTTCCGTTCGGACTTCTTCGTACCGGAGGCTCTGCGCTCGGCAGTACCGTTCGTATTGGCTGTCCCGTTATCTCTGCGGCGGACTAACGGTAAGTGTGCGGTGGGTTCTGGCTCTTCTAAGCTATAAAAGCCGTTGGCCGACCGCAGTTTGTTGGCAATTCGAAAAGCGTTGGCACCTGACTCTGATCAACAAGTGGCAAGTGGAAAGTCCTGCGATTCTGTGCAAAGTGTTCGGTGGTTCTAAAAAGTTGGCTAAAAGTTACCAAAACGGCTTCTTGCGAGAGCAAATTATAACTGACGTCGGACAATTTGCGTGCAGATTGAAAAACTAAATTCCATTGAAAAATGTGGTACAGCAAGTGCAGTTGGACTTTGGTGGTGCTGGTGGCGCTCTTTGCCCTCGTGTCAGGTAATAAATACCTATAAAATATATATTTATAAAACACGAGGTTGTCACAGAAATCTTGGTTGGAAAAGATTTCTGTGACGCTCCCGAGAAAATAATAAATTATCTATATAAATAGAAGGCTAACAGGCAAATAAAAAGGTTTTTAAATTTATAAGTCAGATCTTAAGCTCATAAGTGGAAGTTATGATAGAATTTTATCTTTTTGAAATGTTATTCCTTATTTACCGTAAGAAAAGCATCATAAACATTTGGCGCACAACTTTGGGCCAATTGTGTCTTTACTCATTGTATATATTTTTTACCATTTTTCTTAGGCTTAGGATAAGTTTCTGTTTTTAGAGGTGAATAATACATCAAACAAGAAATAAGTGAGTTTAAATTTAATGCTATGCGCCTGCCTTACATTTATATTATTTTTGTTAAGTGAGATTTGGCTAATGATATAGTCGTGGATATTTCACAAGTATGTTAGAGAATAATTACAAAGATAAGTTTTTTTTTGTATTAAAATCTTTGAGTTTTTAAAATTGCAAAAATTAGTCTGTTCGACGATTAGTTTTTTGTGTTCATAATCTCTAAAAATTTAAGAAAAGTTTTCCCTTTCGTTAACAGTAAAATTTACTTTCTAAAAAGACCAACAAAGTCTAGAAATCATTTTTGAACTTAAACTCTTCATAAATCAAACTAAATGTATTGTTTTTAAAAGAAATAAAACTATTATCCAGTTGAATCAATAGTATTGATTCAATACATCACGAAATCGACATCGCTTTGCATACTTTTGGGCAACAACTGGTGATGAAATTGAATGTTTTGCTTAGTCATAGTTCCAAGAACTTGTTGGCCTATCTGAGCCATAAAAATACCAAACTACTAGCTGATTAACTAACTGGTAATACGTGTTACCAATATCATGGTTAGCCGGGAAAAATCCAGCTCCCATTTCCCGATCTCTCCATCCCCTTATTCCATTTACGCCTCTAATCCGCTTTATCAGTTGGAGTTTTATGCACATTTTCCTGTTGATACGCCTTTGTTTGCTCGCTTGTTCGGCGGCTTCCCTTTTTTGGGTTTTTTTCACGTATTTTCCTTACTCACCGCGAATGCAGGTTGACAGGTGGAAAGCGGGGGATCGGGGAAAATGGTGTTTCCACAGTGGGTCGGTGAGATCAGGGGCTTGATTTCGCCCTTCGGACCGACCCTCCCTTGCATGCTTTTAACGCTTTCGATTGCCATCGTAAATTAATCCAAACTGCGTGCCAAACAACAAGCACACATAAAGAAATTATTTTATTTGATTTTCTAGTTTAAGGAGAAAAACTTTATAAAATATACATTAATTGAATGGTTTTCAATATTTTAAAAATATATTCCTGGTACTTTATCTGATATCTAAGTATTTTAGTTACAACATTATAGTTTTCATTAAATTTGAAATTTTTTCTATTTTTAAATTGCTTTCTTGTACACTTGTCGTTAATTTAATCAATTAAATAAATAAATGTAATAGGGTTTATTCTGTTTAAAAATCGTCTAAGTATTATATAATTTTTTTGTGTGCATCTCTGTGAAAAGCGGCACTCGTGACACGGTGGAAATGGAAATTCACGTAATATAGAAACCCACGGAGTTGCGGAAAGAGCGTCAGCGGAAAAATAGAAGACCAAACTGAACGTGTGAACCTGTCAAGCTGTGCTGCTGGCTGCAGGCATTGCAGTTGTTGGTGGTTTGCCCCTGATTGCTATACTCCCTCCTATACAGATTGGCCATGACCAAAAGAACAGCCTTTCAATGGCGGAATATTTTTTGGATTAATGCGAATTGGGTTAGGTTCAGGTCGAATTGCGATAGTGGAGACTACAAAATTTTATTTAGTGCAGATTTTAGAGACCTATAAAATAATAATATTAAAGTAAGCAATTTAATTTGGTTTAATATAACTTTTTAAGCTAGTTTGAAATATTAAGTGGAAATTTTCAATCCAAAAAAACGCCAGGAATTAAATAATTTCGTTTACATTTTTCCTAAAACGTTAAACTTAGAACAGGACTTGCCTTTTTAATTTAAAAATTCTTAAACATATACCAACATATACAGGTAATTAGGAATAATTTATGTACGTATTAGAAATGATTGAAATGGTTTGCTTTCTGTCTCTTTTTTTAGTTACCTATAATTTTTAACTTCATATACATCAATTATATGGCACTGTCACCACAAAATACTTAACATCTTCAACAATAACAACTGAAATCGCATCTTTAATGACACATTTAGCAGTTGTCGCAATTACTTTCTGCTGGGGGATTCCCCGAAACAAAAAATTAAACCAAACTGCGATAGCCGCACTCTGATATTGACCCACTCCATTAAATGGGTTTTCCAGCTAAATTGCGCCACACTTGCGGGCAATTAAAAAAAGACATTATTCAGAAGTGGAGAGACGCCAACGCTGGCCAAGATCAAGGATATGGCCATCAAAAAGCGCTGGTCAAGTTAATTAGGTATCTCTGTTGCCGACTGGGGCTAGAAGGGGTGTGGGTGTGGGTGTGGGTGGGGATTCCACAGAAGAGGGCAGTTAAATGGGGGACTTCGTTTAATGACAGCCCTTCGATGCGGCGACCCCAAAAGGCTTCGATGTCGGCAATCGCTATCTCTGATGGCCGCCATGCCTGTCAACAAGTGTGGGCTCCATATGCACGACTGTATGGGCTTTCGTGGCCGTCCGCCCGGCAACAATTAATCCACGGTTTAAGTAATTGACAAATGATTACGGACTTGATATATGGCCAGGGTAGCAACAGCCGCCCCAGGCATGATGGAGTCAGTCGTCTGGCCGAGGCGAATTGTATAATATATATATTTATCTTGGCTTATGCAAACGCCAATTCCCATACCCTCCTCCGAACCTTTGGCCCATCTGCGTCATGGAACTTGTTGCCATTTGCCGTAACTCCTGCTCTTTGTTGCAGATCCAACAGTGTTGCGCAAAGCGTATTCACATCCCCTTCCGAAAGTCCTATCTTGTCCTGTCCTGTCCCAGCTGAGTCCTCCTCCTTCGTTTGCTTTCATGGTGATGCGTTGCCGTCCATTTGTGTGATTAGTTCTGCGTCGCCACCTCTTCCAGGTTCTTTTTTTGGCACACAATGCACGAGTGGCATCAAGGACGTTGTGTAAGCATTATGAACAGCCACAGGTTGGAGCTGCAGGGTGAAAGGCAGCTACTCTCGGAGGCTGAGGAAAATAAGAACTTTAAATCGGGAGTGTAGAAGGGAAAATTCATAAGAGAGCTACGAACATCTTTAGACATTATTTCAAAACTTATTATATTATTTTTTTGTCAATACATATATTTTATGATCACAATGTTTTCATAATAAAAGAGTATTAAATGGAAATGCGTGTTTTCGCTCAGTACAGTTGGAATTCTGGGATGCAGGACTGCTCCACCTTTGAATGCCCAGGCTGAGTGCATTACTCAACCCGCTCTGGCTTGGCATATGAGTTCTGTAATGGACACATTTATCATGGGTCGCGACATTAGCAGCCAAGCACACAATAAACATGTGCTCTTTACAGGGCAAGAAGCATCCAAAGTGGGAGCATCAATGGGAAAGGGCTGCAGGTGAAAGCAAGCAAAAAGAAAGCAGCTACAAGAGAAAGTTTTAAAGCCTTGAGCTAGGCTCGTTGGGTGGTCGGAACTAAGAAACTGCTGGCTTTCAGTTCCTGGCTCATTTTCTAGCAAATTTACGGCCACAAAGTCTTAGGGCTGTGGCAACTGATGATGATTTATTCTAAATTGAAAAAAATGTTGCATACTTTCAGGTTCCTGTTTGGAATACGGACATTCTTGTTGGGGAGGTAAGTGTTGGCCTGTTAAGCTCTGACAGGAGTAGTTCATCACAACTCTGGCCTCGTGACTCATATTTTTGTATTCCGCAGCTCATGGCAAGCGATCTGGAGGCAAGGCGGTTATAGATGCTAAACAGGTAAGAAGGAAAGAACTTTCATTTTAATCCTAGAGTATTGAATTCTTTTGTTCATTTACCTAGAAATGCCTCCTTTGAATACTTTACTTTATAAAATCATTAAATTTTCACAGGCGAAATGGCTTTTTTTAATATTTACCTACATGTTTTCATTACTTTTATATTGAATTTAAAACCTTTAAAAATTTAAAACCGTTTAACTTTCTAATATTTTAATATTTACCTATTTATTTAAAACTTTAAAAAATTTAAACCGTTTAACTTTCTAATGAAAATTAATTAACAAAAATTAATAGAAAGCTAAAAAAGTATAACCAAAAAAATATTGTTAATATTGTTAATATTTTAAATATTGTTAATATTATAAATGTTGTTAATGTTGTTAATATTGTTAATATTGTTAATATTGTTAATATTGTTAATATTGTTAATATTGTTAATATATTAAATACTATAGAAAAATTTACTTTTATAAGAATATATAAAAAAAATTAACAAATGTGTTTTACTACAATTTTACAAATTTTTTTATAATTGTTAATATGAATTATTTGATTATATCTTTCAGCATCCTGTGCCCAATTCATATGCGATTGATAGTCTGGCCGAGCAACTGTATAACAACAACAACAACAACCAGAACAACCCGGATGAACAACAACGATGACGACAGCAACAGTATTACGAATACGAATAGTGTTAGCAACATACCTCTGGCCGTTCCAGCCCTTTCATCACGTCGAGAATCGGAGGATCGCACCCGGAATGGCCTGAAGTGGACGCAGCTGATGCGGCAGCATCGCTACCAACTGAGGCAGTTGCAGGACCAGCAGCAGCAGGGGCGTGGCAGGGGCGGGCAGTACGATGCCGCCGCCGAAAGTTGGCGAAAGCTGCAGCAGGCTCTGCAGGCTCAGTTGGATGCCGAAAACTCAGAGAATTCAGCCTACGATCTCACAAAGTGAAGGTTTCCAATTAAATTGCCAAATTGAAATTATGCAGATAACACGGTAGCTAAGCGAGAAGCAGAAGCAGATGAACACCCACATAGAGAGGAGCGAAATGGAGAGATATTTATCACACGCGATCCATTGCATGTCGGGCATCAATTAAAATAAAATTCCAAATTCAAATTTAAAAACAATTAAACGAGGCAGATGAGATCGAAGAGCAGGCACTAAAAATGTAGAATTCGTTGTGGTGTTTTTTTAATTATTATTATTAGATTTACTGAGCAGATCAGTGGATTCCTTGGGCCATTTTGCGTCACTGGCTGGATGCCGCAATAATGGCCGGCTTCGTTTTCGTTTCCGTTCACTTAACCGTACTTAATCCCTAACTAAGCATATGCAGATACGATCTTAAGATTTACCACTAATAAAAGCTAACATTGAGTGCATTTCTTTGTGATTTTCTGGCTTCTAAGCCTTGATTTTGGCGGGTATTTGGAAGCAGGCCGCATCGCCGTGCTTGTCGCCCAGTCCCCAGTGGATTTCCAGGCTGACGGTTGGGTAGACGGGCAGGATTTTGAAGCTGTTCTTGTAGGTGTACACCTGTCCGGCCTTCAGGGGGCAGCCCACCTTCTTCTCGCCGGCCTCGTCGTAGATGTGCGGACAGGCACTGGTGCCGTAGTAGCCGGGGAAGGGCAGGGGGACGTCCAGGATAATGCCCTGGATGTCGGAGGTCAGCTCCTGGAAGTCACGCTCCGGCCGAATCTTCATCTGGATGCTGGCCTCCGTGTTGCGCTTTAGGATGCACTTGCTCTTCGGGCAATTTGAGATGGACACCTCGCCGGCTCCCAGGGCCTTGGATTTAGCTGTGGAAAATATTGATTTAAGTTGTAAAATTCCTTTTGTTCTTACATTTCTAACGTAACAGTGCGTATGGGTGATTTTTACATATTAATGGATATTTTAAATACTTTCTTCTGCTAATACTTTTTTACTTTTATTAAAAATAATTAGTTAATTTATTAATTAACACTGCAAAAATAAACAGGTTTTAAAACCGCATGTACTTGTTTTTATTAATATTTTAAAGTTTTTATTTTCAAAATAATTGTAAAAACTAAAAATTTTATTTTGTTTCTGCTTGAAAATCTATAAAATAGTAGTATTTAATTTTTTTTAATCAGTATTTTTAAGCATTTAGGCAAAGAGAAAAAGTTGAAAAATGTAGAACTTAACTCTGGTTTAAAATTAATTTTTTTACGACAGAGATTCTCTTTAAATAGATTAATCTTCAAGTTAAAAGACTATTAATTCGAACAGATTTAATTCGAGTAATCCCAAAGTAATGATTTTTTTTATTTTGCAGTTTATCGACATTTTGATTGTTTTCTTAGCTTTATTACTATTTTATATGGTCCATAAGCCAATTGATACTTACATTTGGGGCACGGTCCAACATCCGTGGCCGACGTGCAGCTGATCAAAGCGGCGCAGATCAAAAACAATCCCGAGCTGAGCTTCATTCTGTTGATGTTGATGTGGCTAATTGTAAGAAAAGTAAGACAAATTTAACGAGAGGTCGCTAATTGCTGGTCAACTAATTTGGACCCGGGCCAGTCAGGCGGGGCCAAGAGCTCTGGCCTGTTTGATAACAGGCCTGAGTTCGGATTATGGCCAAAAACCGGTTGCAGTTGGTCCAGTCGGAGCAGTCGAACGATCGACCTTGACTTTAAATCACCTCACAAAAATCACAAAACAATCCGAGACGTAAAGTCGGCAATTACAACTTGGACAGCACAAGGCAACTTGTGTGTGTGCTGAGATGCAAATCTTACAGTTGGCTGTCAACTGGCAACTGATACGTTTCTATGCTTTTTGAGAAGTCACTTCGCTTGTTAAGAGTTCTGTTTACTCCCTTGTTAGAGTCAATCACAGCACTGGGAAAGCCTAGTTATCTGCTAATTTACCGGTTTTCCTGGAAATTGCAATTGCTGTCAATTTGCGTGAGGCTAGTTAGGCTTCCAGTTCTTCACGCGGAGCTCTCGGGAGCCAGTACTTTAAGCTACGGACGACGATCGGCAACTGAGCCCCCGATCGCATCGCATGTTCGTTATATATATAAAATCAACGGCGACTGCTGAATCACGGGCTTAATTGAGCACTGCCCATTTTCTTCGCCTGTCCGGCATGCCAAGCGCTTAATTACATCAAGAATTGCAGACAATTAACGATTACAGGCCATATCCATTACTGTTTACATGTCAATGTTTTTGTTTACCTCTTGGTTATACTGAAAGGGAAACCCATCTCCATTGATAAAAAAAAAATAAAAAAATAAAAAAATATATTTAAAAAGAAATTGTATTGACAGAAAAACTGGTTTGGAATCTAGTTTCCTATTAATCGATATCTTTCCAAGAAAAAGTACTTAAGTCTAAGCATAGTAAACACAAATTTATCACACATTTCCGACCTTAGATTTGCCCATTTTTAGCCACAGCCAACAAAGGTGCGATATTTTTGCTAGTCTAATACCATATGATCAACTATCCACAAAATCTAGAGCCCATAAAAACTTGCGCAAATCATTTTTGTGTGGCCTAAACAAACACGAGTACTTAAAATGCAAATTGCATTCATATGAACATACATATAAACAAATCCAAAAACAGACAGCTTTGATTTCTGTCTGAGATTGCCCTGTGATATGATATAGTATTGTAGCCCTGTCAATAGATCGTTAAACAAAAACGTCTCCTCATTTCATATGCTAGGCACTTGTAAGAAGACGCTTCAATTTAGTTTAACTGTTTAAGAATTAACTACGCGTTTCCATTGTTCAACTGATCCAGGAAGTTGATGACTTGTAGAGTATGACGCGCCCACTTTTAAGTTCAATCCAATTAGCATTTAGAAAGTCGAGCTCCCAACGAAACTGAGAACACAACAAAACGAGACGAAATGAAAACGAAATCGAGTATTTTACGGAAACGTGGGTACACAAAAAATAATGTTTACATTGATATGGTGATTTTAATATAAAAGAGAAATTGATCGTTGTAAAGCCAAGAAAATATGGAAATTTTTACTTTGATCCGTAAAATTCAATTTGTTCACGAACTATTTTTTATTACTGTGTATGAAAATTGGAAATTCCACGCACAGATGAGAATGACAAGCTTAAATTTTATTTGTCGCTTTACTTGATTTCGGATAGGTGTGTTAAACCGCAGCGTTTGAAGCTTTAAATGCAACTGACAGATATCGAAACCGAAAGCTGCGCCCAAATAGATAAAAATGACTGCCCCGGCCGGTTTGTCTGGCTCGAAAAACTTTACACAATGCTGCAGAATTGAAAGTTTCCGGCCTTTTTGGAGTAGGTGCTCCAACGGTCAATCAGTAGCTGCTCTCTGATGGAGTGGAGAGAAAAGTGGAGGAAGCTATTCGAATTTAGAAAATCCTAAATGCGACTTACATTGTTGACTTATCACTTCGAATACGGAATGAGCTGAATTGAGGAAGTGAGGAAGTGACAAATGTTTAGTTTCCAAATAAACATTCAAAAGGCTTCCTTATAAAACATTAAAGTTATATCTTTGATACATTTTTATCAGAAACCCAAGTGCTTTTTCTAAATAGTTCCAGTTCTACAGAATTTTTTAAGCAAAAAATCGCTAACCTCGGTTGGATTTGATTAAAAATTAAAGCCATTTTTTTTAGGGCATCCTAATGTGTTGCAAACATTTAGCTCCAGAGGGCGCACCATTTTGACATTCCAAATTTAGTTGGCAACTTGACTGTATTTACTTTACATGTAACTGAAATGTATAATGTAATGTAAACTTAAATGTATAATCCGGTGTCAACATTGATGAATTATTCATTCCGTAAATTAGCTGTAATAATGTTGTCAAATGTTTCTAAAAACACACTTTTATTTTTAACAGTACAAAAAATTCCAATAAAATAATTCTTTCACCCCACTGCCTTTGAATTATTTAATTGAATTAATTAATATTGAATTTATTTAATTAATCATTATAGCAACAGACACCACCGTTATTTCTATATGGGGCTGAGGATACTGATATTGAATAGTTTGAGCATCCGGCTCATCATCAATTTCCATGGGATCGCATTGGTTGGTGCCAATGGTATCATGATCATCCACTTCCATGGGTTCGACGGGATCGATATTCATAGTAATAGGTCGCGATTGGTTGTGTGATTTACTTGGCAGTAAGCTTTTTAGCCTGCGCCGTAAATTGGACTTCATACTGAAGTGATGAGCCTTTAATCCGCTCCGCAAATAGTTTTTATGCTCTTTTGTTTTATAAATATGAGCTTTATGGATATACCGTTTATGTATCTATATATATGGTTATAATATATGTATGTAGCTTGTGAAATTTGATTTGGGCAAGGTCACTTCTGGCACTTTGTGACGAAGGCGTAATAGTGGGGGAGTTGAAAGTCCAAAAAACCGGGTACTTAAACATTCTGCAGCAGAATAATCGCTTGGGAATTGTAAAATCTTTAATTAGAGCTTTTGAATTCTTCCATAAGAGCAAGCGAGAAGCTTGATGACTCACGAGCTATCTAATTCTTCGCTCTTTCTTTATATCCTGTTTCTTCTGCTTATCAGCCACGCACGGCTTAGCCTTGACAAATTTCAAGTCGCGAGCTGCCTTAGCTGTGGTTCAGCTGGTTAAGGAGTGGATTAGAATAATAAGCTGAACGAGATAATAGATCCAGGTTCGATTCTTCCCAATGTCAATACTTTAACTTTTTTTCAGCACCCAATTTAAACTATCTATTAAAGAAAAATGAAAATATTTTACCCTACCCAGTTTTAAAAAAAAACTTTGGAAGTTTTGTTGCAAGTACCCTCTGCAAAATGGATATGACAAATTAGCTTTTCTTTCTGGGATTCGCTCAGATGTTTTGCTCCGAATACAATCAGATTCAAAGAACTTAATTTTGGAATCCTTAACGAGAAACGAGGAATTTTTCCAGGCCCTTAAATTTCCTGTAGGATCTGACATGCGTCCATTAGCCATAACATGTCATCCGTGGTAAAGGTGAAGGTTTTGACTTTCTCAAAAATCTGACACAATCTATGGACAGTTCTACGCAATAATGCACAAAAAGCACTATCTTGAAAAACCCCTTTGGCGAAAAAAACTGTTTTTGACTAAAAATATATCTCTCTAGTCTCAGTCTGATACATTGTCAACATTTTGGATCCTACCGAGTATTAAAAACAATCATATGTGGTTTCTTATATTGAATCATCAGTTTATTCATCTTCACTCCGTTTTCGCATTTTAAATAGTATGAACTACATTTGAATTGTACAATCTAGTTAATAATTAACATTTAGCCCATAATAGTACACAATGATGCGCATGTATTTGCTTATTACTTTATGCTTCTACTTTTGCTTCGGTTTTGAGTTTTGCGGATATTCTTTTATAATTTTGTATTTCTATTTTGCCTATCAACATTTACATTTACTAATATTTGAATTTTAATGTATTACATTCAATTGGTTTTAACGTGTACGATCTACATATGGGTGTTGGCATATTTATGTATGTAACAAAGGGTTTTCTTTTATAAGCAAAATTGATCTGATGTGAGCTAACTAATCGAAGATTTTATTACGTATATCATTGCGAATCTTAAGCATAGTTTTTACACAAGTTGAATTCTTCTTTAAGGGTTTTCTTTGCTCTTTATAGAAAAAATATACAGTTACAATTAGGTTTTCAATTAAATACATTAATTAAGCATAAATTATTACATAATTGTGCTAATTTCTTTTGTTTTTGCTTTCGGTTTCATTTGCCATTTTCTCATTTTTGTTTACCTCGATAGCTGGCTAACGAATATTTTTCCATTTAGTTATCAAACATTTAGTTTACGTTTTACGCTTGCTTGTTTTTCTTTTCTTTTATTATCAGTAGTAGTATTATTATTTGTGGGTCTCATTACGTCAAGGTTATTAAAATTAATATGTACAAAGATGAACTTAATAACTAAACCGTGTTTTCAATTCTATTTAAATTTCCCTTCGTTAGTGGACAAAGTTGTTTTTGCACTGCCACAGAGAATTTCACTAATTGTAGCATCTAATTATTGGTGATTAATTGGTATTATTTGTATGCTTCGTTTCTATGTGTAAGCATAACTATATATATATTTGTAGTTATATGTCTATGTATATGTATTGTATGTATGTTAGATTAGAAGCGACCAGATTTATCCTGAAACGAGAAGAGAACAAGTAAAGTTTAGTAACTGAGTTTATAATTGTATGAAATCTATATGGTAAGCATGGCTATTTTGGGTAAATCAGCCCCCATCAACACTTCATAAAAGGACAATCAGCCCATTGCGACAATGACCAAGACAGCCTCCCGAGTGGCTAATTTATTCAGGCATTTCTTTTTCTTTTGGGGGTCTAATAGCTTTTGACACTTGACAGAAATATTCATAAGCCTGGAGGGATAGAGCACTCGACACTTTCCCCATCTCTTCTTATCTGGCAATTTTTATGCAAATTTCCACAAAGGACAAACTACAAACGGCAAAAATTATGCCATAAAAACGACGGCGCTAAACATTTAAAATAAGATTTTAGCCTCAGCCCCAATAAATTCCTTTTCGCTGGCAAATTGTTGGCGCTGGCAGAAAACATAAAAATCAAAGCTCCTCGCTTATCGCTGACAATTTTATTAGTTACAGCTTTAAATTATATTGTGTATGTAGATCACGCGCAGTTTTTATGGCCTGCAATTGAATTTTATGCGACACTCGGCTCGAAGGACCAGAAACGGGGGCAAAAGGGAGTGTGAAGCCTACTTATGAGCGCTTTATGGACGCCACTCCTTGGAGGCATTAAATTTTTGTATGTGACTGTGTGTGATTAAGTGACTGTATGCCAGGGCATGTGATTAGATGTTACCACCCCCAACCTCCCCCCTTGGAGCATATTTGCAGTGCCTTTCACGGACGGATTGGCAGGACAAGAACAAGAGGCCACCAGGTGTCCTTGTCGTCTTTGCCCTTTTCCGGGTCTTCCGGCCACTCCATTCCTTGCGGCTGCCTTGCAGTTTATTACAAAACGCGTTGTCTGTTTGCTTTATTACTTACACAGAAAAAAATATATTTTTAAATTATGTTTAGCTTATAAAAAAGACAAGAATATGTTTTTTAAGAAAGATTACCTACATTTTTTCATATTTTATGTCTCAAAGTTTGAGAAATTTTAATAAAATTATTGTATCTATTACTATTTTTAAAAATATGAGAGTATAATCAATGTATTCTATTTATAGAAATTTTCTTATATGGTAGTTTCCAAAGTTTAAATTCAAATTGAAATTAAAAAAAAAATATGCTATCTTCATAACCACTTATGAATATTGAAGTCACAAATACTGCACTTCAAAATTCTTAAAAAATTACTGGGAAATTGTTTTCTGTGTATGGCAAGGTGCGGGTTTTTGTGGGAGTTCCTGTGTGAGTACTACCTCCTGTCACGTCATTATCCTTTGTCCATGCAACAAGTGTTTAAACCGCTCGCAGAGCTTTAGTTGTTTGAACGTGCGTGCCAGTGTGTGTGTGTGTGAGGGTCCTTAAGGACCTTAAGCAGCTTGTACACAAGCCGTTTTCAGTTTTCCCTTTGCTTCCTGGCAATTGTTTTCCCTGCTCCGGGCCGGGGCTAAAAAGCCATGGAAAGCGACCTCCGCAGCGTGTTGAGTTAAGTGAGTGTAAATGCGGTTTGTTGGCACAAGGACCTTTCCGAACAGGTCCTTGTGTGCGTACGTATGTATGTGTGTGTCTGGCCCCGCTTATCATTGTGGCCGCCGTTGGCAGCTTAAATGTTATTAAATTGCTGACAATTTGTATTATGATGTCGCGAGGAGAGCGCATTCGTTTCCCCATGCTGACAAATTGATTTCCCGCTGCCGCCAGGATAATGAAATTTTCATTTGAATGCCGATGAAGAAGATGCCGAGTTGCAGGGAGGGGGAATTATCTTCCACCTTTTTGCGCCACCACTTGGACAATTAGTTCTGACACTTTTGTTCGAGCCGGCCAGGCCAAACCTGTCCAAAGTTTGTCAAACAATCTGCGGGGACTGGCTCCCGCCGGACAAATCCTGTCGCTAATTCAATTTATTCAAACTTCCCGCTTTGGCTGCCCCCGCTGGGAATTTATTAATGATGCACTGGCATTAAAATTTAATCAAATGTGAGCCGGAAAAAAGTTGGCGCTCTCTGAATAATTCAGCGAGTTGCGGACAAGTTTCAACACCTAAGCGAAAGTTGTGGTCCCGTTGAAGGTCCTGTGGCTGTTGGCCCTCGAATCTGGAATCTGGTTGCCAAGGCCTCCATGAACCATAGGCCGCGGCAACGAAGCCGCACATTTTTTCCCCATTTTTCTGCTCCTTTGGTATTTTTTGTTTCCTTCTTTTTGTCAACTAATAAATTGCCTGAAAATGCCTTTGTGTTTCACGCGCGGTTTCACCAGGGCAACCAACCTGCACCCCCGTTAAATGTGCACTGGAGAAAATATTGTTTATAGCTTAATTTTTAGGTAATGGTAAAATTATTGCATTATAAACTTTCTGGCGGATAAATACCTAATATAACGATATTTAATAATCTATATATATAAAACTGTCCCTTAAAATTTCAGAATCAACCAAATTGGCCTTCAATATATCATAGTACAATTACCAATTTAACTAACATTTAACTAACTTTAAAAAAAGGGTTTAAAGAGTTAATTGTAATCTGTAGTCAATAATTATTTTCCATTTAAATTTGAATGGAATGTTAGAAGGTTAATGATGAAACTTTGAATTAAAACTCATTTATATTTTGTAAATATAATTTTGATTAATTTTTTAGAATTCCTAATTTTTAAAGTGTATATATAGAACAGACGATTGGGAGCATGCCCCACGGTGGCAACACCATCTGCAGCCATAATTTGAGTGTGACTTTATTATGTGTCAAGTCAGTCAATCTGCGGACGATGATGTGATTTTGCCCCCTGCTCCTCTCTTAAATTCCCCATCTCTTTTTACAATATTTCAGCGTTTTATAGTCAAGCTCCTGGGCAGATGCTGCGGCAACTTATTGAGTGGCATGTGTCGCTCCTGGCTAATAAGGGACCAGAGGAACCAGAACCAGGCCTGGCTTAAAGTTACATTATTTTTATACAATATTCTTTATTAAATATGCAATATGCCTACCGGGGGAACCGTTGCCCTTGCAGGCAACTTTAAGAAATTAGCATAATAAGAAAAGAATTTCTAGCTGCTGTCAGTTGGGTGAATTATGAAAAGTGAAAGAAATGGAAATGGAAATCCGCTGCTTCTGCTGATGCTGATGCAATTCAAATTATTCACTCAAATGAAGCGGAGGCGTCGAAGAAAACCCCCGGCAAACACAAAAGTTTGCACTTGGCATAAATTTCGAAATAATTTCTTCTACTTTTTCTCGCCCCCCTCACCAAGTTGGCAATTTTATTTTATTAGCACGTCATGCGATTGGCGCCAAACTTGACAAAGTTACAACTTGGTCCTCTCGCAACTTGGTCCTTCTTTCTTTTCCTTTGGTATTTCGTTTTTTCTGGTCGCTTTGCTGTTTTCTAATTGTTGGCTTACAGCAAAACTTAGTGTGGAATTCAATTTGTGTGTGGGTACGCGCAGGACAAAGGTTTTTCCCCCCAACACTTTTCCAAAAGGACCTTTTTTGCTCGATGAAGTTTGGCACAAAGCAAAAATGCGCGGTGACAGTCGCCAGTCGTGACATTGAAATAAAAAAAGTAAGAAAGCCGGAGGAATGTTAAGTGGAATCACAAATTTCTGGATCACTTCTGGAGTAATTGAGATGCCAGATAAAGTCATTTCGAATGTGGGGGATTTAAGATATTTGTTAAATATTATTTAACCACTTAATTATGAACATTATGGATCAAAAATGACATAAATTTATATATTGAAAAAAGTGGGAAATAAAATAATTCCTTTAACTAAACTGACTTACAGATTTTAAATAAGAAAAGTCTTAAATGACTGTCTAGTAATAACGATGTTAGTAACACAGTTTTCATACAAAATAATGTTTGCATTTTAATTAAAATAATTTATATTTTCATAAAAAATTTAGTATTATCAAAATGTTAGTTAATTTTTATTTTAGTATTATTTTAAAAATTATGTTTTTGATTCAGCATTGAAAATTTCAATCCTACCCGGTCGAATATTTCAATCTTAAATCTCTGCCATTAAACAACCTCACCCACCTGCAATACCACCTGCCAAGTCATCGTAATTTTTCAATATTAGCAGCGTTTAACACGCTTGATTTGAGCCGCACCCACTCAACCACCCACCCACTTCCCACGTGGCCCCCAGGTGAGCCGAGAAATCGACGGACTCGGGAGTTGGGTCAGATATCAGTGGCATGCATAAGTCACCCTAAGGACGTAATTAATTTTTCAGCATTTGCTTTCGGTGGACTATAGCGTCCTGGACTCCAAAAAGGACACGGGCGAATCGGGGGAGTTGCCTTGACGAATTTGCGCCGCGGTTTGAGATGCCTTCGGGCTATTTTCCCTTGGCTTCGCCATGCTTGGCCAGTCAAATTAGCGCGGAAAGGCGGGAAAGGACACTTGGCCACCAGACCACCACGTATCCTTCGTCCTGCCTGGCCTGCCAAGGTAGCAAAGTGGCTCTTACATATTTTATGGCTTAGGTAAATTGACTTAATTTGCCATAATTTGAGTGAGCTCCGCGCGCGGCAACCTCTCACTTTAAAAGCGTTCAAATTGAAAAGGACTTAAAGCAATTCCTCTTCCGCCTTTTTTTCTACCTTACTTGTTTGTTGCTCTCTTGACAATGTATTATGATAATTGAACGCGTGTAATTGCCCTCGAGTAGCAGCAGAATAATAAAAAGAACACATAATAAGTACAAATTCCACGGCCAAAGAAAAGAAATGCTCGAAGAGAATGTCCATAAAAGATTCATGGCTTGAAGTGAAGTCAAGTGAAGACGATTTGTATATAAACAGGACACGAAATCGCAGTTAAAAAAATGAAACGGGAAAGGAAACTGAAAATCTCCCAAAGAATGGGGGAGTGGTTCCGGTCTGAGACACTTTTACGCATATTTTACATATTCATAAAATATTCGCCGTGAAATGACATTATTAACATAATTTATGCTGTCAAATTGAATGGCTTTTAGGGCTGATGATGTTAATTGAAAGCGACCGATGCGATAAACAGTAGAAAATAACTGATATTTTGCAGGTCATGTTGGATATCTTTAGTACTAAACCAAAAAGGATTTAAATAATACCTCGACTATCAGATTCCCGTTCTAAGTTAAAGGAAGAGTAAGGGAAATGCACCAAAGCGACTGCTTGCACTGCTGGAATTCCATTATTTGCCCATAACTTTTTAATGAATGGTCCGATTTGAAAAATTCTTCTACATTTTGATAGGTATTCATAAACACAACAAAATTGAATTTTTACTTTTCCGAAATCTTTAAAGACATTATAAAGTCGTTTCACGAATGCAATATACCTTTTTACTCTACGAGTAACGGATATCATAAATATTTATGCAATAAATAATATTTATTATTTTATTTAATATTTATGAAATATTATTTTTAGAAATATAAACTCTTAGTATTTATTGCCTATTTTTTTTTATTTCTCAACTTACTTTGTAAACTTTTTAGTGGCGGTCCAGCTGCGGCTCCTGCTTACTGCTCACTGATCCTGCAGCTGCTGCATAACCGATTCCGTATCCGTTTCCAGTTTCCCATCCATCTGCGGCTGCTTACAACTCTATACACTAGTTTTCTTAGAATTAGCGTTTAAAGCGTTCCATTGGCGACACAAACAACACACACGCACACACACAACGACGATGACTACCGACTAAAGATCGTCCTGTCCTGGCATCGGGATCACGGACCATTATCTTTGTCTAGTGGACCCATGAGGGTGGCGAGGTCACCACACTGGGCTGCGAGTATTGCACCCGGGCATTCAGATTTGTGCTAGCCGTTTGTGTTGCCAACTCTAGGCTGCTGCTGCTGTTGTTATTGTTATTCAGCAGCAACTGTTGCTGGTGCTGCTGATGTTGCTGTTGCTGCTGCTGCTGCAGTTGCTGCTGTTGATGCTGCTGCTGCTGTTGCTGTTGCAGCTGGGCTTGCAGCTGATTTAGACTGAGACTGCTTCCGGAATTGCTGCTAAGGTTGCTGAGGTTGCTGATGTTCAGGGACGCACTGCTGCTGTTGACCAAGTTCGTATTGACCGAGGCCAGCGGTATGTTAATGTCAAGCAGACCGCCATAACTCATCTCCTGCTGCAGCAGCTGTTGGAAAACAGAAATATTATTATCTTATCTTTTTTATACATTTTTTAAAATATTTAAAAATAATATGACAACAAAGTGTTACATCTTGAAGAGATTAGCTATTTATTTATTTATCATAATTATTTTTAATTAATTACTTATTCCTACCCAACTTACCTCCTCGACATTGCACTCCAGATTCCCCACAGGAAAGTTCTCCAGATTAAATTCGTCTATCGGCTGCGCCTCGTTGTTCAGCACCTCCAGGCATTGTCCTATCAAAGTAGAGGCGCAGTTATTATCTAACATATCGCATCGAGATAGGTGGAGTTTCAGACGGCAGACGGTTAGAGGGAAGATAAGCAGGATAGAGGTATAGATAAGAAGTTAGGAGCATCGATTGGCATTCATTACCTTCCAAGTTGGCGGACAGTTGTTGTTGCTGTTGTTGTTGCTGCTGCTGCTGCTGTTGTTGCACCAACAAAGCGGCAGTGTCCGCCGGACCATCGAGCACCACGTTGCTGTACGTGTTCAGGGAGTCCGAGGAGGGCTCGCTGTTTGGATAGGCGGGCGACATTGTTGTGGTTACTGAGTTCGGCGAGAGACCCTGCAAAATTTCAGAATATTATCAGTAAATAAAGTTCAAAAAATCAACAAGTGTATAATTACTTTATGTAGTAGAATGACTTAAAATTATGCATTTACTTTTATAGGAAACATAATCAGAAATCAATACCAGATTGAAATAGATTTATTAATCTCGAAAACCATTTTTAATGTCTTAATGATGTTTATAGTTTGTGATAACCTATTTTAATATGATTTATGCTTATTATTGGTGGAAAAAGCCACACTATGGAAATAAATGAAATTATAATATTACAAATCATTATCGGAGCTATGATTTATGACTCTCCTAATCGGGATTGATTATCGATTTCGACGCACTTATATGTATCATATAGGTTTAGGTACATTATACGCATATCATTATTAAAAATTAAACTGCAAATGATACTTTTTATAATTATTTAGAAATTAATTAATCCTGTACAAGCTAAACATTTATGTATAGGAAGTTAAATAAACTTAAAGAGATTGTTAGAATATTAATCATAATTATGGTCGTCTTATGAAAATATTTAATTTTAGCTGTTTTCTCAAAAAGGTTCTTTTTAGGAACTACTTATTACTATGACCCTACTATTACCATTAATACCCTAACTAACTCACATCTCTTGCATTGTGCAGGCAGCTGCAGTTGAGCGATCGGTGCAGCAGGCACTGCGACTGCGGCTGCAGCGTATTGTAGCCGGGGGCGGGGCCGTTGAGGGCGTAGGGCGACTGTTGCTGCTGCTGCTGCGCCTGCTGATGCTGCGGCGGCTGGTAGGGCGGGGGCGGGGGCTGCGAGGGGAGTCCCGAGGCGGCGCTGAACCTGCTCCAGCCGTACGATCGTTGGGAGGCAAGAACGAGAAGAGAAGGTGACTTTATAGATCTGCTTTCACATCGAGATAATCCAATATCATCGAAACATGCAAAGCTCAAGCTAGTTAGTTTATTCTTTTTCGTTTTTCGGCATGCAATAAATGATATTTAACAACATAACAAGGTTGGGTTCGACATATATATGGGCAGGTATACGAAAAACAAATTAAAATAACAGCCATCGAGAACTGACCCTTGCTGCTGCTGCTGGGTGCACAGCGTCAGCTCGTCCGCTATCGAACCCGTCAGCTCTTCTAGGGCCTGGGCATGGGCCTGCGTCATCGTCGTGTTCTGGTAGTCGACGGGGAATCCCCAATCGGGCTCTAGATCCTGCGCCCTAATGGGACTCAGGCGGCCGCAGGAACTGGCATTGGATGAGGCGCGCTGCCGGAAGTCGGGCGACAACTGGAAGCCACCGCCACTTCATCATCATCATCGCAGATAAAAATAAATAGAAAAAAAACAGGAAGAAAACCAATAAATAAAAATCGAATAAAATAACTTACACAAATAAAAAGGAAAATTAATTGTAAGAGACAAGACTGTAAAGTCGGCGGACAAGTGAACTCTTCAAACAGGCCAATCAATCACAGTAGTGAAGCTTAAGCACTGATTGTTAAAAAAATCTAAAAAAAAAAAATACTTATGTCATGCTCTAAAAGCGCTAGCTTAGGCAATTAAATAACTTAAATAATGTTAGTTTATATTTGAAAAATTCGTAAACTCTTAAAAACTACAAATTAAAACATGCTTTACTTTTCTATACTTTATTTTAAACAAAAGTAATTAAATCTATAATCTTTTTTATATTGGGAATTATATTTTGACTTTTTGCGATTGAGTAAAACCATGATTACAAATTATTTTTTATATTTGTAAGCCTTTGTTTTCCTTATTAAAATTTTCTCTTGATTTTCTTGATTAAAAAGATCTGATAAAAATTTCTGCCAAAGTAAAATAGCTAAAAGTATTCAGACCGTCTCTAAAGTCTATGAATAAGGCACTAAGAAATAAGAAAAGGCTAAGCAATTGACTAGTTCAAGTAAGTTAAATACTCTAATTTGCTATTTAATGTACTCATCGCAGTTGATAGTTACCTGTGGAGCGGACTCTCGGGGAAATGGTCCAGCCCCTCGCTGACGCTGCTGCTCGGCGAGGGCGTGGCATCGTTCAGGCCCACAACGCCCGCCTGGCGCAGTGCCTCCACCCGCTTCTTGGCCCTGCCGCGGCGCTTCTCGTAGCGCGACGTCTCCATGGAGGCGGCACGACGACGCACCGACTTGCCGGGCTTGGCCTCCGGGTTCAGCATCCACCAGGAGGACTTGCCGGTGCCCTCGTTCTGAACCCTCATAAAGCGGTTGTGCAGCGACAGATTGTGACGTATGGAGTTCTGTAACGAGATGCCAGAGATTCGAAGGAGACGCATTTAGAAAAGTATATTCTTTTGGAGAAAAATAAAATGGAATAAAGTAAAATAAAAGAATTGCAAAATTTGCGAATCCCCGAGACTTTGCTCATTGCGCTGATGTAACGATTTGTAAGCAATTGCTTGGGTGGAAGGACAAAGCTGCGTTTCCTTTCGCCGGGGCTTGTGCCATTCAATTGTCTGTCGACATTTTTATGGCCCGCAGAACCAGAACGAAGGCGCACACCCCGCACACATGGATTCTCCACTCTCTAATTGGAAGATGTCTTCACTAGACCTCGTCGCCTGTCGCCGTCGTCGCTGTCAATTCATATTTTCCAACAATTGTCATAAATAACCGCGTGTAAGCAGCGTAATGACAGCGAATCGACAATCGTCTACACACACAACCCAATCCCCCATCAAATAACTCCCAATCCTGTCTAGGTGAAAAAAAGGAGAAAAAAGGAGAACAGTCCAACGACAATTACATGTCATCGGGCGCAGAAGTAAAAAAAAAAGAAAATGCGAAATGCCAGAAACAAATAGAATCAAACACGTTTAGTGTGGATTTGTCATCAGCTGGTTTTTGTTGTATTTTTTGGTAAAGGTATTGGTATCAGGGAAAATATCTGGATGGGTTACATTGGCAGCCAGGCTAAATGGAGCATTACAAACTAAACTAACTGTAAAAGGCAACTTGCCGCAGATTCCACCCACCTAAAACTCGGACGCACAAAGAGAAAAGGTAGTGTAATATTATCAGAAAAATGAAAAATCCGAATTAACCTTATTACTTATTAGCCTTTACAAATTTCTAAATTATTACTTAAAAAGCTTTCAGACATTCGAAAATATAAAGTAGAATTTCTGTAAAATTATTCACTTTTCATTTTTAATTTTTAAAATATTTTAAATATATTTTCGAAAATATTAATTAATATTTCTGAAAAATTGAATAACTTTTTATTGCACTTTAAAAATATATTAGCTTAAGTGGTATTCTTTTAAACCATTTCTGTGTGTATATCGATATTCTCTTGGTTTTTTAAAGGCCTAGTTAATCACCCAAACTTTTTCATATTTTAAACGAGAAAAATTATATGATTTCCGAATTGTATCAAAGACATTAGATATTAATTTTCTAATTTTTCTTTGTGGAGACACCCCGCTCATCCCCGTGGAAAAGCACCGAAAAAGCGATTGCGACGCGTCGCGACTTCAGGCGGCACATTGGCGCCATTTATCACCGTTGCCAGGACATGTGAGTGGGTGGCAGGGAATTAGGAGGCGGATGGGGTGGTTTTGGGCTCTGTCTGTCGCTCGACGCCCGCCTGACGACGAACCTGTTCGCAGACAGGAGCAACAGCCCCCGACCCCATGGACTTTCTAATACTTTCTGGATTTGCTTTACTATTTTCGCATTTTTCCTTCTTTTTTAGTTGGGCGAAAACTTTTACTTGGCGTCAGTGGAAGCTGCCTCTGTTGCGTCTGTCGTCCAGATAGTCATGTAATGACATTTTTGGTTTGGCCCCCACACATCTAATTTTACCCCCTTCGCATAAAGTTATCATTTTTATTTAAATGTTTAAGTGCGCTGCCGACGTCTGAGTCGCCTCTTCCCTTGTCGTGTTCAAACATTTTCTTTTTCTTGGCAAACGTTCTGATTATGCTAATGGCCAGATTGCGGAATTATCCAACCAACTTCCGCCCGGGAACAGGATGTCTTCGGTTGTGTGGGTGGGTGAGTAATGAGAAATTATTTTTGGTATGTATTTGAATTAAAGGGAAAGGATTATAAGGAAGATGGATAAATGTCATCTAATAACTATAGGAAAAGCTTTTTAGTATTTTTTGTATAGTAAATTATGCGGAAAAGAGGTCACCGATTTAATAAAGAATTAAGCGTTTTTCTAGAAATAATTCAATGTTATTTAAATATTTTTGTCACATGTCTAAAATCACTTAGTTTATGGTGAATACAATTTTCTTTAAAGCTTCGCGAAAACTTAAAGAAAAAAACCCAAAGAGGGGTGTGCTTTTGGCTTACTCGCTCAAGGCCATTAAATCAAGGCGAAATGCAAACAAATGGCATTCATAATTTATGGCACACACTTCATTGAATATTCATAAACTTAAATCTCGGCCGGAGAAAAAAGCCTAAAGAACGCGAGAGCATTGAGAACATTCACAATTCATCTAACTAATTGGGCCTATTAAATCGAGAGAGATATATGCGCGATTCGGCGACAGCGACCACATGCCGACCAGATATACAGACCATATAGTGGTTACCAAGGAGCTGCATTATGTACTAGGGAAATATGGTTTGCACTGAGAAAAAAAATACAGATTAAAATCTTTGTGATTTTCTAATACAGTCAGTTATGTCTAATTTGGTAAAGACATTTTTGGCTTCTGAATATGAATACCACTTTATAAAATTATTTTCATTTCTATTTTTTCCCAGTGCATGTGAGCTTATACACTCACATGTATGTAGGTCACCTCATCTTCTCGCTCCACAATTCGCATCCATGGCAAACGCAGGAAAAGCAATCGGAAAAACTGGGCTTCCATTGAATTCACTTGGAGCGCTAAATGAGCAAAAACCCAGAAATGGAAATTTCAGACATTTCTCTGGGTAGTTGCCATTCGTAGTCAAGGATATGTGGATCCTTATTGTGTACAATTAATGTGCATCGAGCGTGAATCACAAGGAACTAAACCAAATTGAGTTGCCAGGAAATTCTAGCACTAGTGACCCAAAATCGATGGGTGGAAAACGTAGTTAAAGTTTTCCCGTTGACCAATTACAATTATTACAGCAAAACTTTTATTTATGGGTGTGGAATCTAGGGCTCTGATTCATTTCTTTATAATTTATATGAGTAATTGGGGTGGCTATAGGCGAAGGAAGCACAGGAGGAGGCAGGGGGAGCACTAAAATATATTAAATCAGTCTTTCCCATACGAATACGAAGAGCATTCCAATTTTGCGCTCTGGGGTGACTTGAGGCTTTATCAGTCTTGGTTCTTGGCCTCCCCTGCCCGAGGACAACCCCCCCTTCCCATCGTATCCCATGATACGCTGTCATCTCGTATCAAATATGCATATTTCATTGGGCCATTTGAGGGGCTTATGGAGCAGCGGAATCGCGACATGTGGCGCTAACTGGGTCGCCGACAATATTTTCAAACAAGTGGATTTCGAGAAGGTTCCAGGATGTCAACTTGAATGGTAGAAATCTCGAGAAATAATTTTGTTTAAATAATTACATCTTTTAGGTATTCTTTAGGTCTAATTCTAAAACCTATCAAGTGGATTACAAGTTTTAAATATCGCCAGAGACCTATTTATATCTTTAACTCATCACCTAATCTCTATTATTTGGTTCCATTGCAACACAGCTCCTCGAATGTTTTGTGGTTAAAAGAATAACCAAAAATATCAAACAAAAAATGCGAAAAAAGAGCTAGATCTATATCGGCTTATGGTAAACGGTTAGACTCTGAAAAAAGGCGGAGAAGGTTGGGGGGCATCGCGCCCCAATGCCAAACAGCTGCACCGATTCTCACACACAAATCAAATGAACCCATAGCACTCAATGGACACAACACACACACACAACGGCATAGAAAAAAAAATAAAAAAGATTATTCGCATTTAGATGTGAAATTGAGATATAAATTTTTGAAACGACACTCTCTCTCTAGCTGAATGTTCGGTTCCCTGCAAACAGGTTACTACTACCTCACCACCCACTTCCCCCATTCATTCGGCTAATTGCTGGCGACCAGGTTGGGCAGTTAAAATTTAATACCAACAAAAAAATAAGGCAAAAACCAGTGAGAACGATAAATGGTTTAGAGTGTCAACTTAAAGATACCCTTAAAAAAATAAATCAATTAAAATCTTTGATTAATTTACCCGTTCCAAGAAATTTAACTGCATTACCCAATAAAAATTTCCAAATACAAAATACTGCGGAAACCATTTCGATTTTATTGATTTGCAAAGGTGTTGATCTGTAACAATCACTCTGAGCGGGCGGAAAATATTCAGTAAATATAATGAATCAAATCTGTATTACACAGGAAATCCAACGGATCAAAAAAGAATATCACATCATACATCTTTTCCCATATAGCCTTGAACTCTGCAACAACCGCGTATAAAAAGGCATCCAAATACAGACCAGTAAGTTCGGTTTCAGACTTTTTTGCTGCCTTAATTGTTTGAGCAAAACATTTGGTGCGACTGGCCAATTTGTAAACACTTTTGTTTCAGAGTGGGCCAAAGACTAAACAAATCGGGCAGGGAAAATTTATGATGATGGGGATCTGGTTGTGGCTCTGGTCTCTGATCTCCGATCTCAGGTCTCGGGTCTCTGGAGTGTCTGCAATCTGTTTACCCAAGACTAATTAATTGTTTAAACAATTTCAGCTTGCCAAGATGGCAACAGACGATATTCGACAATTGTTTACCCCGAAAGATCATTGACAGTTGCCATTAAATGGCAAGCGATTTAGAAAACCATTTGGCAACGTATCACGATCGTTGTATTGATTGGGTTCCGAGTGATTTCTGGCGCGTGTGCTGCGAATTTAAGTGTGGCCAGACGCAATCCAATCATCGAAATTGATAGAGCCTAATGGCCCCACCTGTAATTGATTAGATAATGACACAGTAATGACCTAGACCAAGTGAGCATTTGATGTTCTCAATCGCTGCGGGATATGAAAAGTAGAACACCTGCGCAACCATCGATCAAATAAAGCCCTAAATTCGTCTCAAACGACACTTTTTAGTCTTACATAAGCTAAACTTATTAAATAGCTAAGGGAAATGGTAAAAAAGAAAATGGTAATTTAAAGTTTTCAGTTGACCCCTTTAAAGCCCATCTAAAATCAATATTTAAACAATTTCTATATCAAAAACACATTTGCAAAGGCCGCGAACAAACAAGTAGAGTTTCAAACTCTGCCAAACTAAATAAAAGAGCAATAGACTTGGGACAAACAGGGAGACCTAGCAACTGATATAAGCCCAAACCCCGCGTTCTTTGCAAATATTGTAAAGATATGTGTAGGCACATAAAACAGGCGGCATTATCATCGCAATGATGATGTGATGATATGATATGGAATGGCTAAAGTTTTCTCTTTCTACATCTCAGTTTCGTCTGTTTCGATTTCGTTTTTGGGCTTTACTTCTCGTTTCTTTTTTTTGGCAAAGTTTTATGAATGCTAGTGGGTGAAAGGAAAGAGGAGATGATAGGAAAAAGGATTCTGTGACAAAGCCGCCAAAGACGATTAATCGCAGGACACGTTGGCGCCTGCAAGCCCAAACGGAAACGGAAATCAAATGACAAAAAATATATACACGGCCTTCCTGTGTGGCATTGCGATTGAATTTCACCTGAGCAACTTTAAACGGAAAATCCTTGTGCAGAAGGACTCACCCCAAAGGACCCAAAGTGACTGCCGTCTGTCTGCCTTGGAAGAGCGGTTTATAAGCAGTCCACAAGTGTCGCGTTTTATTCGCAACCACAAAGAATATCAAAGAAATGAATTTAGGGACAGAATTTCAATACAGAGACTGACTAGCAAATACTCTTATGCAGAAGAAATACCAATAAAAGTTAAGGATCAATATTAAATCGTATTTAATATTTGAAAATATGAGTGAAATATAAAAACCTTAAAAAATTTTATTGAATATTTTATTTTTTTTATAATATTTTCAAGATGCTCTAAACCCTTCAATTCAAGCTACAATAGAAATACTCCCTTTTATTCGATAGAGTAGTTTGAAGTAGAAGCAATTGAGCTCTTACCGAAGCTAGAAACTAACAAAAGACCAACACAAACTTTAGCAATTGCACTCCGCCAGCGAAATCGGGCCAAATGATGTGCAATTTCTATATATCTGTATATAGTAAGTGAGTGTGTGAGCTTGGTTACTTAGTGCGGGTGGCGAGGACATTGCCCCAAAAATGTATGCAACGAAAATTGGAGCCAAGTTCATAAATGTGTTTGTCTGCTGCTGGCCATTTTCCGCCCAAGTTTATGAAGCTCAGTGAGACTCATTAAGTACGAGATAAAGAGAAGAAGAAAAAGGAGAAAATGGAAAGCCCTTGTGGCTGGTTGATAATACTTAGTTTTCCTGATTGATTATGTGTGCGGATTTCGGGGCAGTCGAGGCTTAAAGAGTCGCGCAACAAATTAAATAACGATTTCCATTGCCCCACCGCTTTAAGCCGTATTTTTCCTTGACCCTAAAGGAAGCGGAGCAAACAATTTGCACCAAACTTTATTTACGATCTAGTGTGGCCGCCCCATTAGTTTGCTTCCTTCCTTCCGATTCCGATTCCCCGTCCCCTTCCTTTGGCCATTAACTGGACATGAATAGTCGGCCCCATCCCAAAATCGAGTGATAAATGTGGGCGGAACTTGAGCAAGTGGTCTTTGAGCGACAATCAATGGGATTTGAAGTTGTCATCGTGGGCTTCCTTGGTCTTCGACACGCCCACCAGCCTGCAGTCTTCTTCGTTGGCAAGAAAAGTTTTAAAGTAGGAAAAAATATTACGATTTTATTATCTCTGGTTAGGTCATCATGGTGGCTGAATAAAAAGATTTCTTTTAGAGTTTCTCGAAGATACGTAAATTATGGAATACCTTCTATCTTCTCAATAAACCCCTTGTATTACAAAATATTATTTAAAATTTATATGTTCTATTATATTAAACCAATATGTATATATAGTCTTTTGATTGATCCATTTTTATATATCTTAGTATTCATTTTATCTCATTTATTTTCCAGGGCATCACGAACTCGATCACTGGCAGCAGCCAGCACATTCTTAGATCTACTTTTTTGTAGCCTTTTGTTTCACTTTTATCGCGTTTGGTCATTCAGTAAGAGCATCGGGCCAACCTCATCAGTTTGGTTGACTTTATGGCTTATTTCTTATGATTATTGCATATTTATTGAGGCCCAGAGACTGGACTCTGGCTTCTGCGCTGGCAAAGTCAGACGACGAGTGGCGTTTTTTATGGGGCCCCGGCCCCACATGAGATAATTTCTCAATAAATAATTTGCAATTTCAATTTTGTTTTTTTTCTTTCCATTTTTTGTTTGGCTTTGAATCGGAACCAGTTTGATTTGCGCTGCCTCGATTGGCTTGCAGTATTTATTCTCAATCGATTATATATACACCAGTAATAATAGAAAGCGGGCAAACAAAGAAGTTCATTAAAATGACAAACTTTGATATTTATATGCCGAGAGCAGTCCGAAAAATATTAATAAGTTTTTTTATATACGTATTAATTGTATTTTATATTCTCGAAAGTCATAATTTGTAGGCAGCGCAGCAGAAAGCAGAAAGTGTGGCATAAAATGTTTGTACTCCCCTTCCACGAGACCATAAAGATCTCGATGGGAAAGGGGGGGGTTTATAGGCCCGAGGATCGGAGTGTACTACATAGATCCCATGGCCAGACACTTTGCAATGCCAGACTTTGTCTACGGCCATGCCCGACTTCCACTTGCATTCCGACTGGTTCGTGCTCGAATCGTAAAATTCTAAGCAAAAAGCATAAAATTCGTCCATAGAGATACATATTTGCATGTGGTCTGTGTGAGTATTTTCGAATTTTACAACCCGGAGGCAAATTTGTTGCTGGTGGTGTTAATTAGTACAACAAATGCCGGCGTGGCGCAGTAAAAACGCTCGGAAAATTGCACTGCACACTAACCTCACACAACGAAAAGCCGAGTGCGCGTTGTAAGTGCAGCATAATTAATAGCACCACAATTACAATCTAGACAGGCCAGACGCTCATCTATACCCATGATTGGCCGATGATTTGCGAGCGTTTTTTATGACGAGGCCATGTTTTAGGACCCCATATCTCAGGAACTTTGTTGGCAATATCGGAAACATTTGGTATGCCCTGAGATAAATCACTAACGAATGTAACGACGTACTGTATAGAACGAGGTAAGACAATATTTTTCAGAGTCTAACATAAATCATTCCAGATGAGGCTGGAAGGTATACACTTTTTAAGACCAAGTATAAAAATGTCCCAAGTAGTAAGATTGAAAACAAGCTATTTGTAAACAAAGAATGTATTAAAATATTATGTGAACGCAATTAAATATTAGAAATTATTATTGCGCAGTAAGGCAGCAAGTTATTCAAGAATAAATTCTCGCGGCTTCAATTTTACGATAGCGGACATTTTTACGCTGCCCCGATCCATTAAGAAGTTATATAAATGCCATTATATCGAGAAATATATTAGGTAATAAATTGAATGATCCAATCGAATAACCGTTTTACGCGTTAGAATGCTGAGCAATGGGTATATTATGGCCAGAAGGGTTTATAAAGCTGTAAGTTCGAGCCCCCACATAGAATTGTTTAGAGAACAAACTATGGTGACGAAAAGCGAGGGCGCGGCTGCTTCCGTGTCGCCTCCGTCGCTATCAGCAGGGTAAAAAAAATAAAGTAAAAAACACTACAAAAAAAGGGGGCGTGTGCTGGCCGGCAAGGCAAATTAGTACTACGCAGTATGTGTAGCCGGTGCGGTACAGTAAGTGGGGCCACACCGACTGAGAGTTGCATGCAAATAATAGAAATAAATACGCCAAATAGCTCGGCATGGTCTGGTGCGAGCAAGGTTAATGCTTATTTATAAACGAATATTATGTGCTCGGCAATCGGCAATCTTAGAGTGCTGATCTCGTTCATGTTCGCATTCGCATTCGCATTCGGCATTCTCGATCTCGTTCTCGTTCTCGATTCGCCAAAGTGCCATTTGGTTTTGAATTTTTGGGCTAAATTTGATTATTTCCAGTATTTGCACGTTTCATTTCAACGCCCCTGCCAAATCAAATTTTTAAGTAATCATTAAACGTTTGTTATTGTTTTGATATTTCACCCGTATGCACTTTACACCAAATAAAATGCGCCGCGAAAAAACAAAAAATAAAACACAAACAGACCCACAATGCGTATACTTGATGCGAGACTAAACAAGCGTGAAAAGGTTAGGGAAAAATATGGGAAAAATAAGGAAAACTAGGGGGGGGGGATGCACAAGTGCACCACAGTCAAGTGTCAAATTGATTACGCAAGACGTGTTTCCCATATAGTACACCATACACTAACGCCTATCGTTAATGAATGCCGTTACTTTGCCTAGTTTATTGCATATTTATATTGTTTCAGCCTATTTGAAGAGCTTGCACTGGTCAATTGAATGACGGAGAGTGAGTAATGCGCATTTTGAGTTCTTCTAGTTTCCGTCGCAAGGCCATTGTCTTGATAACAAGACCCATTGATAAGGCCAAAGTTAACAAAGGTTACGTAGAGTGCTTGGCAAACTGCATTTGCACCGTAAGTCCTGCATTGTTGAAATATTACACAATATAACGCCGTTGCTATCTTTCAGATTACAAGCAATCGAGTTAAATCGGAAACTTTCCACCGCAGAAGGTCGTAACGATTCCAGCTGAATCAGGATAAAGACCTACTAAATCTATAAAAAGCTGTATCTTTTTCAAGAAAAATTCGAATTAATTCTTTGCCACATATCTGTGGTCTTTTCCTAAACGTGCTATTCCGCGGAAAAATACCTCACGCTTTCCCCAATAAAATCAGGAAATGTATTCGCCCATCGTAAATAGTGGGATGCCACCTAAGAAGGCGTCATAAATTACAGAAATTTCCAAACATAATTGCCAAAGCGCGACGAGTTCGGGGCGAGAGTGGAAACCACGAAAATGTTGGGCCAAAAAATATTTATAACACGCTGCGGTTCGCTGCCAATTAAAAGAGGCAAATATAAAAAGAATAAAAATAACATTTCGTGCAAACAAAAATAAATTGATAAAAGGAGCAACAGAAAGAAATACTTGGCAGCGGTTCAATGGCCAAAACGACCGACGAGGATGAGTTCTCGATGATGAAGACACGAGCCACCTCCGAACCACCGAACCACCGATCCCACGAACCACCGAACCGCCGCCAAATGACAACCACCAACCACCGGAGGAAGCCTTTCCAATGCAGCCGTCGAGTGGCAAATTTAAAATTCCACAAATGTCATTTGAGTGTTTCGCTCGTTTCGTTCTTTATTATTATGACGATGATGACTATTCGAAGAGGAAGCTCGGTGGAAGAAAAAAATGTGAAAATACTCGTGAGGACTGGGGAAAAAGGAAGCAAGTGTCAGGTAGAGCGTGGCAACGTGTTGCATAAATTAACAAATGCCATAAAACTTTATAAAGGAATGTTTGCAGCACGGGGGAGCAACTCTTCCTTTCAATAGGGGAACCGGAAAAATCTAATAATAAGTTAAGTCCACATTTGTGTAGGAGTTTATTAAAGCCAATATGTTTCGCTATTAGTACTATAAATACAATAGGAATACATTCACAATAATTTACTATAATGCAAAACAAACAGTTTGGGAATATTATATAGTTAAGCAAACATAAGAAAATTTTCATAGTAAAAACAAATATTTAATTCAAAGATTCCTGAAACTAAAGAAAAATCATAGCTTTTAAAATAAAACTTAACATAAAACAATTGCATAATTTAATAAAAATATTTTAATCTATATTTTAATATTTAAAGTTAATAAAGCCCGCAATGTGTGAAAATCAGAGCGGAATATATTTAAATTTAATTTAAAATCTTTCGATTTACTGCGTATTGGAGTTCTTTCAATAAAATAAGTCTTTGTCAAAAACCCTACCCTTCAAAATTTAAACCTTAACTACTACTTCCTTCTCCACCTTTAATTCCCACTAAAACTGCATTAATTGCAGTTTTGTTTACATTTATACCAAATTCCTAGAAGTCTAGAGAGAGGGCCCAACGCAACTTTTTCTACGACGCGAGAATAAATTTCTTTATCACGGTGATTGTTATTTTTACTCGTAATCACACCCAAAGCAGTGGCAAAAACTCAAAGCGACGACCCGACTACTTCCGTGAAACCAGCAAAAAACCAGACCATCAACAACAATTATAAACAACACCATTAATATAAATAATTCCAATATTAGTTCACAGCCCCTAAGAAAAAATGTACTCAAAACAAAAACAAACTGAAATTCACTGGAAGCGCGCAGTCTGCGCAAAATAAAGTTTCGGGTATCAAGTGGAAGAATCGTCTTCGATTTCTTCGTAGCCAGCACAGCGCATTCTTCAACTGCTTGCCTGCCGTTGGACTTTTATCACAGCGAGGTGCTAAAAGACCAACAAAAATCGACCGACGACTGCTTTTGCATTGAAGTGTAAGCGAAAATGATAAAGAAAACAATCACGTGAATGACGCACTGCATTAGCCAAGAAATATGAGTGGATCGAATGATTTATGGGGCGGATCACGTATACGCAGCAGACGATCATGAGCGGAAGAAGTTCTAGGAAGTGCAATCAGTGAAATTCCATCCCATATGACTTACAAACTTTCTATGAGTTTAGCTGAAAATCGCTCAAAATAACTTCACAAGTGTGGCTGTTGTTTGCTAGCCAAAATAAAAAAAAATCAATTGAGGTAAATGTCAATGAACTTGAGCGATTATTGATAGCTTGCAAAAAAAATAGTACAGTATATATACACAATACTCGAATACTGGCTATGTAAGCAAATGTTATCAGTACGGAAAAAAATGAAAACAAAAATTAACCGACTCGAAAGCAGAGGGGGAAAAATTAAAAAATATAAACAGAGATCCCCTGGGATCCCCTACATAATATCAAATGGATTTCCTGGAAACACAATGAAAATACCTAACCCCATTAAAAATGGAGTAAAATAAAGCAGTTTCGAGGAGGCAGGCCAAACGGCAGATGAAACGGGGAACCGGTATCTGAATATGAATGAAAATGAAGCATGATTTACGCATGTACCCATGCATGTGATTGTGCACGCGTCTATTTATTTACGTATGCTGGGATGTAAACAAAACGAAAAACGATCCGAAGATAAAAGCGCATTAATTGCAAAAACTCTGCAAACCAGTGGAATTTCAGCAAAGACTGGGAGAAATGTGATGCCAGCACTATGACAAACATTTCGCACACACCAACCAAATAAGCTTGAAACAAAAAGCAATGCAAATGGCAAGAAAAAAAGCACTTTGAATGACTGACGATTGCATAATAATAGCGAAAGACGACCGACAGCAAAATATGAAAGCCAAACACAAGCTCCACTTTATCTCCACTCTCACTCCATTTCACTGACTTGGCCATGAACTTGACCGTTTGCTCTGCGAAATGTGAATGAAATTGTTACTCGAAAGCCAACAACAAGTATTGTGGGAAAAAAGTTGAAAGCTCTAAAAAAATAAAAAAACATAAACAACACAAGAACATCATGGAGTTTGAGGTTTGGAGAAGACGATTAAACGGAGAAGTGCAAAGATTTACTACCCACTAAGTTGTGCTAGGAAAATTCAGTTTATCAAGGGGTTCCTTAAATCGGATTATTAGAAAAAATTGTTATTATGAATGAAAGCCCAGAAAAGTTAATAATACTAAAACTCACCTTCCACCCGGCACTGCTATTCGAATCGCCCTTGTCCTTAAAATATGGCACATTTTGGACCATCCACTCGTAAATCTGGCTCAGAGTCAGTCGTTTGTCGGTGGCCGATCCAATGGCATGCGTGATGAGATCCGCATAGGATAGATTTCCCCATGCATTGCGACGCGATGAGTTTTTCTTGGCTGCATTCGCATTTTGTATAGCCTGCTGTGAGTCTGTAATTTTGGGATATTAAAAAAGAGGTGAAACGTGATTTTAATTGGGGAAGGAGAAGAAAAAGTGCACAGAGAAAAAATTATTCAGATTTTACTTAAATAAATCGAATTTATTTATTAATTTTTATTGATCATAAGTAATTATATGAAAAAACAAGAGAGAACAATATAGTCGGGTGCCCCGACTATCATATACCCGTTACTCAGCTAAAAGGAGTGCGAGGGATATATTAAACTTTGTTCGCGCATAACTTCTTAACGAATGGTCCGATTTGAAAATGTTCTTCAACATTTCGATAGGTATTGATAAACACAATAAAATAAATTTTGTACTTTTCCAAAATCTTTAAAGGTGTGGGAGCCAGACACCTTTTAAAATCGTTTAAGGCGATTGTGGGCGTGGACCTCGGCTGAAACAAACTTGCGCTGCGTAGGAAGCCTAAGAATATACGTGGGTAATCCGAACTTTCTAGCTTTTGTAGTTTCCGAGTTTCCCTTTTACTCTACGAGTAACGAGTATAAAAAAATAGTTTCGTTACGATATTTTGGAGAAAGAAAAATTCAACTTTCTACTTCTAGTGCAAACTCCTATATCTTGATTATCCCTCGACTTTGTACGGGATTTCTATGACACATTTATATAAGTCATATATTCTTTGGGTGAGAGAACCTACCTCCTGGGGCCAACTGCTGATTGCTGGCCTTTGTACTGTCCAACTCGTCGACGGGCTCCACGAAGTTCTCGGGGCGCGGACAGGGCCATGTGTTGGATCTGGCTCGGGTCTGGGGCTCGAAGCCGACGTCCAGGGGCAGGTCGCCCCCCAGCTGGTCCATGGCCAGGCCGTTGTCTGTGTGGGTCAACGTGGGCCAGTCCTGCGCGAAGCCGTCCATCATGGGGTAGAGTAGGTCGTTGTGCAGTTGCAGCTTTGCGGCTCTTCAAGCTCTCCTCGCCAGCCCAAAAAGTATCTTGGCCAATTGGTAAGCTAAGCGATCAGTTGTGTTACCTGAAAAGCCAAATTGAATGTTATATATAAATTATATATTTCTAGTAAAGTTTTTTTTTAAATTATTTAAAATGCTTTCTGAATATTTTTACATTTATTCTATTTTTATTTTCATATAAGTATAATGTAATATAAGTAATTTTTGCCAAAGATTAGCCTTGAATTTTAATGACTATAGAATTTTACTGCAATTTTGTCAACTCATCTCGTCTCTCAAAATTTCTAAATTACATTTTGATTGTTTTCGTGCTTTGAAATGTGGAAAACGATTTCCCAATGATCTTGGATCGTTCAACTAATTGACAATTCGATTTTGCAGTTGACGATTCAATTAATCACGTGATCAGAGAGAGCTGAAAATCTAAAGATTTTACTATCACTTTTCTTCAAAAAAGATATAAATTATTGTTGATGTTCAATCAAGCTAGAGAATTCCGTTAGATCGTTAGAAAAATTATTCAGTGGTTATAATAGTTCGATTGTGCTTGATTTATTGAACACGTTTGTATAGATTTCGAGTGCTTAAGTTCTTGGCAAAACAAAAAAGCTAACACTACAATCGAATCCAGCGATAGCATTATAAATTTATATAATTTCTGGAATTTTTCGTTGTTTATTTTTTCCGTGGAAATCTAAACTCGTAGACATTTTGCCCCAGCAAGTGCTGGAGAAAAAGCTCTTAAATGGAAGTAAGAGAGCCTTATCAGCAGAGTCAAGGAAAAGAGAGGAAACCAGACAGAGGCAATGGCGATACGATAATGTATGTAGGTTATGATCTTGTTTAAATGCCTCGTACACATTTTCCTTGCATTCCGATGCTCCAGATTTTTGTTATTATTGCCTAGGAATGAAAATCAATTTGTTTTAATAAAATCTATAAATGCCTTTATGACTAAATTTAGCACACGATTGAATGAGCAGCGAAATGATTTTCAATTAGCGCGGCGGCAACGAAAGTTATCAATTAGTTATGGTTTTGGTAATCAAAACGCAGGTCTTTATCATGAAAACTGTGACAAATCCGGGGTAAATCTCTCTCTTTCCCTCTTTTATTTTATTTGTGAATTAATCTGCTTGAATATAAAGGTCTATTGACTCTGTCTGGGAAGAGGGAACTGATAAGTCATTGAAGCTCAACGAGCATCGCACCAAGTTTGAAAGCAATTGTCCGGGCGATTTTAACCGAAAAATAGGTAAAGAACATTAAATAAATCTTATAAATCAACAAAAGAGACCGGAACTCATTTAGCTAAGAATATCGCGATAGCTACTGCAAGATTAAATTGCATTCGCAATGTTAAAGGTCACTTGTCCACTTCAGGGACATATTTCCAATTATTACCTGATGATGCAATTTTAAACTTTAAATAAACAGACGAATTATATAAGAACCTAATCGTATTTAGGTAAAGCACTTTAACCTTATAAATTGTTAAACATTTTCGACAAAGCACTTCAAACACAAATTTACGGAGGAACTAAAAATGATTCGGATTACAATTTTTTTAAAAGAAAAGGATTAAAATTATAAAAAAAATTGTTAACTTGTTTTTCAAAAACAAGTAATAAATAGTTTACAATTTCGAAATGTTTGACAGAAGAGCGCAAAAGCTCACTTTTCCTCTCTTCGACTTGAAATTGTAAACAAATTGAAAAGTGTGCGTAGCGCGTAACTGAATTAAAATTCAACTCACCCACACGCAGAAACCCCAGCGAGTATCTGTGTGTGGATCGTTCGAGGCACTTTTATTCAGCTTTTTATACAACTTTTATTTTTTCTGTTCGGCCAAAGAGAAAGATTGGGAGAGTGGGAAAAAAGAGGGGGAAAGGAAGAGAATTCAACATCGACAGCGAAGAATTACCTTGAGAACACGGAAGTTCATTCATTCGCTACCTAAACACATTTGCCTACCTGAGAGCATTCCGAACGTCACCTCATTATTTCGTTCTCGGAATTTTTCAAAAACGGCTCATATGTTTTTTCAGACGTTCTGCTTCTTTTATGTATTTAAATAACGAAATTATTTAGATAAGGTCGCGCGTCGCCGTTTGTCATTGCATAATATCTTCCTAGCGAAAGGTTTATGGCCGCAAATAATGCGAATGCGAATGCGAATGAGTCGCACTCAAGTGCCCCCAGCAGAAACGGGAAAAAAACCAAAGGAGGCAAAACAACTAAACGAAACATTCCAACCTGACCTAAGCCACTAGCAACAACAAAAATCAAAGCAAATATAATGGGGTTGTCAAAAAAGAAACCCAGAAATACACTCGCACAGTGAAGAGAAACTAGTAGTAACTTTAAGTCCAGAAATGATCGACTCAGATATTCTCCATATAGAAGTGGAATTTTCGGGAGAGACCTTCCGAGCTGCCCCAAAGTTCATTGATTCGGATTTTGGGGTCATATCATATCATCGCTTTCTCTTCGCTTCTCCTCCTCTTTCCCTAATTTAAGCATCTTTTTTTATACCTGGCCCCTTACTCGAAAAATACGCGAAATAAACATTTATTCTATAGTTTATATACTAACAAATGGCAGATCATAAGTTATTCCGTTGAATATATTTTTAGAATTAATCTTCTTAACGTATTATTATATCTAAGACCCCCTGAAATAAATTAAATTATTAAAGATTATTTTTAAGTTCTTATTTGGATTCTCCTTCAACTACTGAGTATCAGCTTAGTCTAGAGTGCGTTGTTTTTTAAAAATAGTGTAAAATTCTAATTGCCGCCTCTCATTGCCGGCTGCCAACTATTTTGAGTAAATGAGCATTTGTTATTTGCATTTTGCACTTAAATATAATCTATTTCTTACTTTCAACCAAGAAAAATTGCGTCGCAAAGTCGGCAGTAAAATATTTAATAATATGCAATAACATTTGATAATATTTCAAGCACGTCATTATATGAAAATAACCAGGGGAAAAGAGCAAAACAAAAATACAAGAAAAATAGAAAAAGCATAGAAAATGTAAACAATAACAAGACAAAAGTGGGAATGGGGCCTAACTCAATCTATAGCCTGATGCGATTTCCTTTTGACCTGCTGCGTCACAGCTTACAATATATAAGTCGATTTAGTGGTCGGATTAAAAGACAGGTTCTCCACAAACATATTCCTTATTACATCAGATTAGACGTAAAATTTGTATGTTTTTATATAGCCAGTGACGCAGATTTGCGTAGGTGTTTTCTTTGATCGGTCGATATTAAACGGGAGATCAATGGAACAAGACTGAAACTTGTTGGATTATGTTAATAAGGTACCAGCGATAGCATCAGATAATATTCTAATGAAAATCCGAACATCGCAAAAGGCTTATTATCACAGCGAAATTTATAGGGTGATTCAGAATCGTGTTTGTTTGGCTCTTTTCTCAAAACTGGGCAGATAGCATAAATCAGCCTCAAAGAACCCGGCGTGGGATGTGGAAATTAGCTACGAAAATCATCTGTGTATTTTCAAATATTACACAATGGTTTCAGGAAACGGGGGAGCGTATCCGAAAAATTCCCACAGCATTCCACGTATTTCAATGTCACGAACATGCAAAGAGGCAAAATTTCCGCGCTAGGGTGAAATCTTCAGGTGGTCCACTTTTTTTCGGGGGGTGTGACGATGGGACGCGCAACAAGTTGAGAAATTCTACAACTAGATATACGCCGATAAACTTGGGGGTCCTCAGAAAGATAGATAGATATATATTTTCGGTCTATAATAATAGAGGCAAAAGTCGAGCGAAAGCGAGTGCAAAAAACAAAAAACCAAAAGCAAAGACAGATCCTAAAAAATAATAATAAAAAGCTAAACAAAGGCAAAGCAAACTAAATAAAGACGGCAATAAAAAGATATAATAAAAAATTAATGCAGAATCAGTACGAAGAAAGAAAAGGAAAACGAAAACGAAATAAAGAAAGATCAACAGAGCGAACAAAACAAAAATAAACCAACACACTTGTTACGTAATGCCTTTCAATAGTTCGCTCTCCTACTTTTCTCTTGTGTTCCGTTTGATTCTACAATATATGCGTATCTGTATTATTTCCCACTTCTAGAGGGTGTACAGAAAAAAGTTCGGCTATCAGCTAGGGGCGCTCAGTGCCGCCCCAAAATAATCCTAGCTAAGGCTAACATTGAGCAGCTGTTCCGGATAGACTTGGCCTCGCAGATCAAATGATAAGCCCAGAAGTCGCTGCTGCAGGGGCGTAGAATTAATGTGTTTGAAAGGGTAACGTTTTATTTTTCAATTTTAGTATTAAAAAATCCGTAAGCCACTCCAAAATATTTTATTAAATGAGTTATAAATTACAAATAATAACAATAACATCTTATTTGAAATGCCAACAATTTTTTAAGGTTCAAGAACTAAAAAAATGTAGATAGAACCAATATAAATCCCTTAGGTAGTATAGTATAGTATAGAACTTTTTATTATTGTATTATTTTATAAAAAGTATGTATGATTCGACCTATATTTATACACCCTCCCTTATAAGAATTCTTTTCTTGTGAATGCCTAAACTTTTATTAAATGTTAACTGTGCCAACTTTTTGCCAAGTCATTATAGACTAAGCACCCTTAGCCCATGTCCCTGGGAATTCTGGGCTTATCAGTTGGAGCAAAGCTCTAAAGATCGCAGACCCGGCCACAAAAGTGTCCGCCAGATGCTCTCTGTCCGCCGAAACCCTCGACTCCAGCGAAACCATGTGATTTTTTATGCATGCGACTGGACTGGAGGAGCGTAGTGCCCCTGAATCTCAGGTATAGGCTGGCAGTCCCCACCTCCCCGGATCTCCTGCCTGTACCTGCCCCTCACACATGACCGGGTTCAGCAATGTGGAAGTAAAAGAGATCTACTCCCCAGCACAACCCGTCAAACAGGATTATAAAGCAAAGTAAGTCAATGCGAGAAAAAGCCCGATGCTCGGCCCAAAAAAAAAGGAAAAGAAAAAGAAAAAAACCGAAAACAGAGAAAATAAAAAGCAAGACTGACAGCTGGTCGGAGATATTCGTACAGAGAGCAACTGGTATGGTCTGCACCGATCTGGTCCGGTCTGCCCTGCCTAATGAGCCGACGTCGAGATGAAGACGAAGACGACGACGACATCAATCCCAAAGCCCAAAGCCCAAAGCCCAGGTTCGGTTCCAGACCCATGATCTCAAGTACCTCGCGACCCCATAATGATCATAATGCCGATGATGACGATGACGAGGCCACATCGAACTCACTTGTCGGCCATTCCGGTGTGCCGGGGTCTCTGAGTGTGTGCTTTGTCACCCTCCATAAAACCGAACGACCTTTGGTTCGAAAGTGAATTATACTCCAGCAATATCAACTTCGTCATGGACTAACCTGCTGATAAAGCACTTCAACGTGAGCGCGGCGTGTTCGGCTTGTTGAGGGGACCTCTTTATATTCTTCTGGCTAAAAACTGTGCTTAATATGGCACCCCTCTTATAACGTCAGATTAAATAGTAAGCTAACCGTTTTGAACCAAAGGCTATAAGATGGAAGGCTTTAAAGTTACAGCGATTTATAAGTCGAAGCTTAAGCTGTGTTGAGCCTAGTAAGTAGCGGTTAATCTTCCGGTTAGGGATTCTTTTAATATTTAATTTAACATTTTATGGATATAACAAAAAAAGGTCGTACATAAAGCCAATCTTTGGATTCATTAAGCTATTGAGTTATGGATTCATTAAACAAGTAAATAAATTGTTTTTCATGTCATGATTAAGACTGCGATTAGTTAAACAGGGTTATTACGGATTTAGGATTAACAAGACCGATATATATTTTTGTTCTATGAAGAATTCCGATAGTCTTGGAAATATGAATTATTTGATATAAAGCGTTTTAAGAAAGGAAATAAATATTTTGACAATTAAAAAAATTAATTTAACATTTTATTTGAATTATTTTACTTCACTTTAAACAATTTCAGCCTTAACAATCAACCAGTGAACTCTCCTTAATACTTTATAATTCCTTTTGGACACTTTGGGCTGTCGCTTTTCCCCGAGTGCGTTCTTATCACACAAATGAAAAGATAAAGCAGCGATAAAGAGCTGAAGCGAAAGCAATGCACATCACATTTATGCAATCCCCACCAGAACAACTGTTGCCAAGTGAGCTCTTCCCCTCCAATTCTCTGGCCACTGTCTCTATCCATCCATGTACATATCTCTTTCTCGTTGTTGGCGGGAAGCTTATCGCAACGCTCTCCAAGTCCCCAGACCTACAAGTATAAACCCCACCCCCACCGTAACCCCTTGACAATGCCAAGCATAAACCTTGGACAACAAATCTTTTTTGCGACACTTTCAATCTGCTCTTTGATTCACATTATTCGTATTTAGCTTTACTATTTGACGTTTCATACCATTTTGTCAAGTAAATCTATGATGGGTGAGAAATGGTCTATACAGGACTAGTAATACAGGAAAATAAAAGTATAATCCCAAAAACATTTAACAATCACTTAAATAATTCCTTGGATTTAAGCTAAGTGCTTGGAATTTCAAACGGAATGCAGTGCCTTTTCCTACTACATTAGGAAAATGCACAAGGAGCCCGTCAGTCATTGCATTCTGGTTTTTCTACGCTGTTAATATTTAATAATTTATTAAGTCAATTATCGCGGAAGCTTATTCAAATAAAAGCTTATTGAAAGTGCAGTTATCTGGCGGCACGTGGATCTGCGAGAGAATCACGCGCTACCAGAGCAACACAGAGAAATAGATTGTATTTCTCTATATAGAGAAGGAGAGGCCCGACCAGGCAATGTGCAATAGTTCAGAATGCAGGCGAATTCGAATGCAAATGAACGCTAAAGCCCCGTGCAATGTTTATAGAATTCATTTCAATAATTAAAGAGCAAACGACTCGATTCGATTCCATTGCATTCGATTTGATGCAATGGAGAAGTCACCCAAGAACGTAGAGCCCCCAAACGGCGATCTTCGATTGACAGCTGAGACAACTGACGCATGGAAAACTTCGATGCGATCATCTGACTTCATCATCCGCAATGCAAACGCAATCTATTTGCATTTCTAACGTTTTGGGGTCATCAGGAAAATAAAAGTAAATTTGTTTAATAGGAAAGGAACTGAAATAATGATCCATGTAATTATGAGATTCAATATTGAACAGTAAAAATTAAAACTGAAAAAAAAATATAAAATAAATTTGAAAAAATTTGAAGTTTCCATTTAAAATAAATTATAAAATTGTAGTATTGTCAACAGCCAAAAATATTTCTTCAAAATATTAGCAATCCTTAAAACCTCTTCTTATTCTATGAGTAAGTACGCATTCTTCAACTCTTCACTGTTCATTATTACAAAGCCCACGTTAATTTCCTGTACTACAGCCTCTCCTCTAAAAAATAACTCCCTTTATTAATTATTTCCCGGTTTCTCCGCTTCAATAACAGTCTTGTCGACAAACTTTTGCACACTTTCTTGTTATCACCTGGCACGTTCCACCAATGTGGCCAGCAAACACTCAAGATATGATAAAAGCCACAATCTCACACGAATACAGGTACATATAGGCATATGAATTCGTATATACTTTTTGGGCCATCAGCTGCTGTACCTTGGCACATTGCGGTTAGATAAAAGCCTTATCTGAAAGCCGCGAAAAAAAGTCTTTTCGACAGCCTAACCGAGTGCCGAATCAACCCATTTATGAAAATTAAACCTAATCACATTTCAATGTCAATACTGATGTCAAAAAATCCAGTTGAAAATTATTTTAGAATATAGATATAGTCAAATGTGCGGAGGTGCGTATATAAATCGCGAGCAGTATAGCAACAAAATCGGCCTTCATTAGTCCAATACGAAAATCGGGGGAGCAAACACAGAAAGAAATGAGCAGCGGACTCTACTATACAAACGACACACGCTTCAACTTCTGCTATCAGTGTGGCGCTGGGGTTCTATTTTTAGAGCCATTATCAGCGGTGCTCTAATTAAGATCTCCCCCAGCCCACTCTCGAGCCAAGTAACACACCAAAACGGACTAATCAAAGCCCACACGAACCGAAAGATCATCTATTGGAAGCACTGGAGCGCGGAACGTGACCAAGCTTTATGGTTCTAGCGTTTTGATCTTGAAAGTGAAACGATTGTAAATAACTGGGACACTAAGGATTCGGGTTTCTAATCAGCTTTATATAAAATTCGGATTCCGATTAGATTTGAAATCACTCGAAAATTTAAAGGTTTCGACTTAAAGGGGTGTTTAATAAACTTTTTTTAATGAATATAAATAGTAATAATAACTTTTTGATTATACAATTTATTATACACTAAAGGACAAGACTTTTAAAAACTCTCTTTATATTTTTTTAGAACTTTTGTATACAGAAACATTATAATAGAATCATAATTAATTAATGTGCACTTAATTTGTTTAACACTAAAATTAAAGGGCTATTAAAATTTTTACAAATAGTCTTTAATACCTCGTAATTTAAGTATTGGAATTTTTAATTTCATTTTTATAAAAACCATTTTAATGTTCAACGCAATAAGACGATATTGTCATTTAAAAATTGCACCATAAAAAACAGCAAACATTGGTTAACAATCTGTAAAAATCTAGAGAATTTAAACTGAGGCTTCTAAAGAACCAGTTAAAAAGCAGGAAAAGCCGAACGACATTTTTTAATTTTTTGAGTAAATCTGTTTGAGATCGAACGACATTTTTTAATGTTTTGAGTAAATCTATTTGAGATCGTTATTAATATTTACCCGCCAAAAGTTTGCGATGGGAAATCGCTGGCTAAATCGCTGCTCCTTGTTGACTGCGATTTTAAAATGTGTTGATTTTGCAGGTGGATTTTGTTGATCGCCGACTCTTGTTGTTATTATTGCTGTTAACTGGCACTGTTTTTGCTTTATTTTCCTTGTTATTTTGCACTTTTTTATGAGCTTGTTTGGTTTTGGTTTATAGGCAGTATCTATGTTTGTATTTGTGTTGTTGTTATTTTGAGCAAAACTTGTGCGGGTTTCTTGATTTTTAGTGAATATTTAAATATATTTTTTAGATTTTTGTGCTGGCATAATTTCTTGCTCACACACACACACACACTGATCAACTGGGTGGGATTACAAAATCTGCTGTTATTGTTGGGCGGCGGTTTTTGCTTAAGCTAAAGATGATTGTGGAAAATGGTAAATTAGAATATATATAACAACAATAAAAATAAACAAATAAAAAGAGCGCGAAGAGAGCGGCGCGATTAAAGAGAGAGTGCTGTCTATGTGTGTGTGTGTGCCGAAGAGAGAGCGAAACCGCGCGATCACGTCACGTCATCAATTCATGCCAATTGGACGCACACACAGCACTTAATTGGAATTCGTATGAGAATTCAATGAAAACCGAGCGGCGCAGTCGAAAAGTTGTTTAAAGTTCAAATGGGTAAAAATTTTAATATAAACACGTTTCGGAGCTTACTCCAATTCGCTTTTTTTCGGCCAGTAGTGTGCGTAACGTATTTTAAATGGTATATATGTACGTGTTGTACATATGTATTTGTATGTACAACGTGACTGCGACGAAGATCATCCAAGCATCGCTATATAATACGTTTTGGAGCTTTTCTCTTATTTTATATATTGAATATAAAAACGAACGAACGCGTTCTTTCTACGTTTTAGTTTTGAGTTCCGCACATTCACATGTTTTGATATAGAAACGATTTTTTTTTCCACTTTTTGGTAGGTTTCAGATTTAGAATTAACGTTTTTAGGTGTAACGTTTTTTGGGTTCCAAAAGATCACTGCGTTTTTTTCGGTTTCTCTTCATCGCTTGGGGGCTGAAAAGGAAAACGATGAACGACCTCGTGGCTTTTAACCGCAAGCGAAAAGACACAGACTACTCGTTAACTGCTTTCTAGTTGGATGCGAACTGACAACTGAAACTGATTCGTCGGCGGCGCAAAAAGGCGGTCTGACCGTGTGTGTGTGTGTATGCTGAGAGGGGGTGTCCGTGTGTGTGTGTGCGAGTGCTGAGTTCCAAAGCAGCCCCAAAAAGAGAGAGCTTGCTCTTGGATTCCACTTGCGATCCACTCCGCTCGGGTAAAAAAGGCCGCCTCAACTTTGGCGCTCACTAAACGTATTTTTTTATGTTTGTGGCGCGCTCCACTCACACACTCTCACACAGTTGGGGACAAGAAATTAGTGGGGCATGCTAAATCAAATACATGTATTTATGTTCTTTACCAAAAATATTGCTAGGGTTTTTTATAAATAATTTTAAATTTTTGTATAAAAGATACTTTTGCATCTGAAAGATATTTTTGTATCTGAAAGATACTTTTTTTTATTGGTTAGCAAAGCACAAAATATTCAGTTTTATCCAACGAATAAACATTTATTTAGCTTGAAATATTTTTTAGAATTTATATCAAGTTCCAATTAATGGAATTATAAAAGCAAATCAATTAAAGTTATTTTAGTTATACCATTAAAAAATGTTTTTTTTAATATTTAAATTTACAAATTTGAAGTTTAATAACAAAGTGTAAAATTATTTAATAAGTAAATATTATGATATATAAAAAATTTAGGCAAACTTCAGTGAAACATCAAATGCAACATAACGCCCATGAAATTATTCACTGTATACAAATTCTGGGAGTGATTTCATAACGAGTGTTTAAATTTTACGTTTTTTTCACACAAATCAAAACATTTCCTCGTACAATTTCTACTCTCTTGGCCGCTTCTGTGCTCGCTCAATATCAATAAATAAAAGCCATAGTTTACCTATTTTATACATTTGGAATTTAAATTGTTTCTTTTCATTTCGGTCGTGCTGCTCTGAACTCGAAATTCTGAGAGATGGGGAGAAAAGGGGGCGGCGAGCGGGCAGGCTGAATGGTGGTTGGGCGTTTTGGGTGGGGTAGGGTGGTCGGGCGGCATTGCTGATAAGGCAGCTGTTATCTCGCGATTGCCCGCTCTCGCTCTCACCCTCTGTTCAAGTTACTCCCTCTCTCTCTCTTACGTTCATTGTCTCGTGATGCGATGGAAAATTTCCCGAAATTGCATTCTACTGATAATGCCAGCAATGCACATTTGTGCATATGGAATATGGATTCAAAAATGCTCCTCATTTCTGGTAGTGTGCGAGCTTTTTGGGAGCATGTATTTTATTACCAACGTCCCCGCGCCCCCAACCTCAAAAATAAACCCCTCCCGGTACCAGTTTTTTTCTCTGTTTTCGCCTAGACCCGATATCTGTATATATACTTACGTTCACGTCCATGCGAGTGTGTATCGGTGTTTTTTTAATGTGCCTGCCACATAAATTCCGCAACATTACACGGCTAATGAAGTCTAGACGCTAAGGCCGGGGACCAACAGTTTATGGATCGTCCAAACTTAAAGCCAAGCCCGATCGGATCGTTTCGAAGGCGGGGATTAGAAACGAAGCCCCATTGGAGAAAATTATGGGAATTTAAACTGCGTTTCTGCGAGTCTAGGATCTTGAAAAATAAAGAATCGTCGTAAAATTATGTCACCAATGTTTCTTTATTCCTTTACCAAATATTATTGTTTTTAATACTTTTAAAATTATTTTATATAATTTTTCATTATGTTTTAATAATTTGTAAATTACAAGAACTTTAAATATGAACGTGAACTTAATACTAAAATTCTTATGTTTTAATAATTTGTAAATTATAAGAACTTTAAATATGAACGTGAACTTAATACTAAAATTCTTCTTAAATATCAATTCAAATGACAGTTTATATTTAAAAGCTAGGGGGAATATCTCTTATGTATTGGACTACTTTTATCCGTCCCCTTTTTAAAGTCTAAATGTCTCGAAAGTCCCGAGAAATAACAATAGGAATTGTGTTTGTGTACATAAGGATTTTGGAACGCGAGAACAACAAGAAGATAAGCCCGGCAATAGTTGTATTTTACTATGTTATGAAGATGGCTTAAGTTTGATAAGTAACACGTTGGTATAGGTAAGTTCCATCAGGGACAGGGTTATAAATCACCTCCATTAAAAGCAGCGTGTAAATTATGTGCTAACTGCAGTATCAAACCAATTGTAATGCTCAACACTAATTTATTCTTAAGAGTGATCAGATAAAAGCCTATTAAAACCACTCGATCAGTGTCTTAATAGGCCGCCCACTCCCCAGAAATTCGATCAACATTACACAAACGTTTCAACTAACGCCAGCCAATACTTGACCATAATTGCGAGTTCCAAAAGAAAAAAAAAAGAGAATTGGAAGCAAAAAACTTGGTATATTGAAGCGTTTCATTTGCGTTGGCGCGTGGCGAATGGTAAACTGTCGTCGCCGTCTCGGTCTCCGTCTCGTAATCACATCCAAATTTGACAAACTGGACACGCAAGGCACTAACTCAGGTTTCAAACTGCGCGCCAAATATTGACAGGGGCTTTTGGGCGCCAGAGTGACAAAAGTGGATGAGATTCCTCCATTGACGCCCTGATATTTGGATACTAGTGTTTTAAGGATCTCAAAATGCCAAAAGATTAAAAATTAAGAAAATATGGAAAAAGAAACTTTTGTAATATTTATTTCTATATTTCATAGTTTTCTTTAATTTCATTTATTTTTGTATTGTTATTTTATTATTTTGATTTGAAGAATTTAGGTAAGTCAAAATATGTAAAGTTAAAGATCTTTAATAATCATTTTTTTAAAGGAGAGGTTTTAAAAATTACGTATTCGCCCAGTTGTACAGCTGAACTTTATAATGAAGTGTATTATTAACAGAATTTCTATTTATTACCTGAAAACAGTTACATTTATCTGAAGAGCACTTCGTAAAAAGTGTGAAAAGTTCATAAATACCACCCTCGTCTAAGGCATAAGAAGCTAAGCCGATCCGAAGTAAAATCAAGCGATCCAAATCGAGTCAAGACGATCCGAGTGGCTCTACTCACGCTTGGCCTTCAAAAAATTATAATTTCTGTTTTAATGCCTCGACTGTGTTGGCATGCGGTTGCTAGATCGAAGGGGTTTTCGGCGGGGGTGGTATATTATAGCGGTGGCTGGTCTCAAACTTGGGCTCCATTTGACTCGCCCGATGTTTGTTTACCAGCCAGACTTAGGAAATTTGTGTGTGTTTCATATGGAAATTTGAATATTGTTACTAACAATTTGTTAACTTAAGAATTTATAGAGAGCACTGCGAGTGTGAGATGGTGCGAGGGAGTAAGAAACACGATTGTTTTCCTAACTTGTTTGCAACGATAAGAGAAATTGAGAATACTAATTGATTTGGAAATGGTTTATGCGATAGAGAAAACTAGAAATATATGGAATGAAATTTAATAATCATTCAGAGGGTACTTGGATTTAATTGAGTTAGAAGCTCGATAAAAAATAAATGTCAAAGATGGTGAATAAAGTAAAAGGTCTCATACGATCCTGAGAATAACTCATACTTAAATTCATTGCTAGAACTGTGCCACCTCACATTCTTAGATATTTCGCCAACCCCTTTCTTTATCACCATATCGTATCACCTACTATTAAAGCATTTCGAAATGGTGACTTAATACTGGAAACTTCCCAATAATCGCTTGATCAACTGTGGCCGAAACGGTATTTGTGTGCTGTGCTAGTGCCTTCGGGTGAAACAAGATTTTGTGACGTTGGCGTCGCTGTCGAAGTCGCATGTTGATGTTGATGGGCGCTATCAAGACTTTAAAAGACTCTCCACCAACACACTGGCAGGCGGAATTATGCTTATATGAGCATGTGTTTGTCAAAAGCGAGCCCCCTAATGTGGCCACATGGAATTCTCCAGCAGAGGCGTAGCCAGGATGAGGATTTAAGAGGGGTTTTTATAGAATAATTAAGTGATTAAATCTGATTAAATAAAATATTCCTCTACAATGATTTTGGAAATAATATTTGTTTAAATAAGAATGTATTTTAGTAACTTGGTAGGTTTAATTTGAAATATTTTTAAAGGCTTTCAAAGATAAAGGAAAAACTTTTTCGTAGTACTAAGATTTTGGAAAAGGAAGAAGAACCCTCTTTGTCGGCGCCCCTGTTTTGAACAGACACTTTGGCCAGCGAAGTGAAGGCTCTCTGGATGTCGTAGTACTGGACCCATTTCCAATAACTGTACCGGTTCGGCTTCCCTCCCCCGGTAGCGTGTGGCATTTAAAATGCAAAAATATCGCTTAAGCGTTATCTCTAATTTATTGAGATTAAGGCAAACTGATTAATTTAACGACGTAATTGATGCAGCCGCAAAAGCGCACGACATTCGAGGAGGGGGAACTGACGCAACACAGATACACACCCATACAGCGGTACCTGCCCACAGCCCTCTATTCAGATCTTTTCAGCGATCTGTTTGGAGAATTCCTGATAGAAGTGCGACTTAGATTGACGGAATCTGAATCAATTGCACGGGAAAAAAATTAGTTCGATATCTAAACGATATTCATGTTTTTCAAAGGCTTGGTAGTCTTATATTTTTATGTATTTCATATTACTTATATGATTAAAAATAAATTAAATATTTGTAAATAGTATCGTATCACTTAAATTATGGTATCAGTTCGAAAATAAAATGTAAAATCCAATTGATCATCATATCATGTACCTTTTTTTCCGTGGGAATGTGTTAATGGCAAGAGGGCGGAATCGGTGGCAAAAGGAAAGGGGGCGGGGCGGGGCGGTGCCGTATGTAAATATGCAAATATGTTGGCGAGCGCGCGAGAGAGCGGCGCACATGTAAATGCGATGGAGCACTTCCTGAAGCCAGATACCAGATACAAGATACAATATCTGAGAGATACAATATCTGTGAGATACGAATGCGATCCACACTCGCTTGGCATCCACATCCACATCCACACCACGTGGTCCCTCAAGTTCAGAAGAACGGAACGAAACGGAACGTAGCGAATCACATAGACAAGGCGTAGAGCGGAATAAATAGGCAAAAAAGCACAAACGCCAAGGAAACAAATAAAGAGCGGGCGCATAAATAAACCAGGGATGACCGCAAAAAGAGCAAATACACTGAACAAAGATTTTATAGGAGATCATACTTTGAATCTATTACAAATTTGAATTGAAACCCTAAAGAGTTTCCTGAAATATTAAACTTTTTTTAGTCAAATTCTGCGTGATGTATTCTTTACTGATTTTTGATTAATTTAACAAGAAAAGATTTCTAAAAAATTACCATGATAAATAACCGAATTCATTTATAAATAAATTCGACTTAAGACTCCTTACCCTAATATTAATTCAAAATTTAACAAAAATTTTCTAGATTTTTCCGAAGGAAACTGTTTACCAGTGTATCCATGAGAAGAATTGAGGAAAACCACATGGTGCGCGAAAATATTCGAAAGCGTCGGCAGGGGCAAAAACCAGTTAGAAAGAGGCGGGAAAGCAGAGCCATTGAAAAGCGGAAACAAATGCCAGCAAATAAGGAAAAAAAGCAACAAAAACTCGCGGGGTTTATGTAAACAGAACCGACTGAAGATTTGGGGGGCGGCGATGGGTGGGTTGTGAGGAGCCGAACGTGTTGCAGAAGAATCGCCAGAGAATAGCGATCAAGTGGAGCAAAAACCGAATATCGGCGAAATTCACAGACGAAAGCGGAACCAGAGCAAATTTTTGTGGCAGAAGTAGAAAAACGAAAACAGAATTAAAAACCTAACCTTACCTAATGTGGGCTATAAAAGCCACCAATACACAAGTAGAACGCCCCCCGCCCCCAAAGCACACACACACACACGTTCTCAACCCCACACACAGTGCCCCATTCACACATACACAATCATCGAAAAACGTGGTGAGCTATTGCGTCGTTCACAAATTCTTACAATAAAAATAAAAGAAAAAACAACTACAAAAAAAACTAGAAAATAAGATTATAATAAAAAAGAGAACAGCAAAAACTTTAGCAGCGCAAAGAACGTGCGACCGCGTGTCGAAAAGAAGAAAATCATATAAAAGTTTGAGCTTTGGTGGGGCGTTTTTGTTTTATTTATTTTTTCAGTTTTGGAAAACTAAGAGTGTGACGAAAGAGAAGACTCACCTGCCTTAAAAAAGAGTCTAGGGGGCGGATGTAGAAAGAGAAAAATGTTTTGCGGCTTTGCTTGTCGCTCAGTTAGTTGGCCTAAAATTTTATAACTTCTGACTTTACTAAGAAGCCTACTAAATAATTGTAAGCTTATTTGGTTCCATCTTGAAGATACAATGTAAAAGAAATACCTATTTTTGAAGAATATATCAGTTGCTTTAATCGTGTTTTATTTTATTTGGTAAGCACAGTTTATTTTACCAAAACTATTAGATCCTGGGCAAGTCTTTTTGATTTCAGTTCAAACCTACTAAACTCATTTCTTAATAAATTTTGTCGTCTTTTAAAAATAAAATTAAAAATTTGATTATTTTTTTTAATAAAATTTATTAATTTTAATATATTTATTTTTGTATATTCGTTCTATAAAAGATTTTAAGTGACCTGTATTTAAAAAATAACATCCTTTTGAACTTGATTAAATTAATCTTGTTTGCTGATCCTCAGTAAAATCCACTTGTTTGTCCGTTGGAAACCACCCCTTGAATTCAATCCAACGTCTCTTTATCCTAGTTCCCATCCTTGGCCACTTGTTGAATTTCAATTCAGCAGGACTTAATATCCACAAATATTCTCTGAGTCTCTCTCACGCACACCAATGCACCATTCTCTCTCCCCTTCGTGAACAAACTTTCTCTCCTCTCGTCCTTCGTCCTTCGTCTTACGTTAAACGACAAACTTTTCCGACTTCGGCTTTTCTTGGCTTTTCTTTTGGGTTTGCTCACCCAACCCCCGATTCAAACATTTGCTATCCCGCTCACTCCCCCTGCGGTAGAAAGGGATGGCACCCGTGGAAGGACTCTTCTTCGGCAGGTGATGGAAAAACGTTTTTCCTCTGACACACTTATTTTTCGCAGGAGGAGAAACGGAATCCGATTCCCCGATGCAACGTTAACGCTTCTGGTTAATGTGAAATGTGCTCCCCGCCCACCGAAAGGAGGAAACCAGTGGGTGTGGCCGTTGGATAACAGGACTTTCGGATTCTGCGCAGGATGTGCTCGGCTCCAATAGGTCGTCAGCCAGTTGGGTTAGTTGGTCGCTTAATTGCCGACTGGCTGGGGATCTCAGGACGAGCCTCCTGGTTGGATGGGAGCCTAGTGCAGAGAACCCATTCCTGACCCCCGGCAAAACCCCCCTTCCGCCCTCCCTCCCGGAAACCTCGTCGTCCTTTTCGGCTGCTCCCTAGATTTATTTACCGCCGGGCTCTTTGTGTTCGGTGGTTGTTAGGATCCGCGTCCTTGGTGGGTCGTATCCGAATACCCGCAGGCGGAATGGGTGGGTGGTCGTAAGTGGGTGACAAACGGTAATGGTCCATTACCATATTGTACGCATACATTACACGTGTACATAATAAAAAAGGTACTTACATACCCACGCACGAACGCTCTTTATTTGTAGGCCCATTGTAATCGGGGTCACCAGTTAAGCCTGAGCTCATCTGACACTTCCTTTGGCGTTCTATATTTTTTTTTGCACGGTTGTGGTCTTTAATTACAGTACTCATTTGTATTTACTGTCAAAGATAGGTTAAGTTATTAGGGTGGCTCAATTTTTGACGCTTGAAGAAATAAGGTTACATTTTTCGAAGAAGTATTTAATAACTAATATGTATATATTATATTATATTGCATGGTTTGCGGTCTTTAATTAAAGGTAATAGGGTGGCTCAATTTTTGACGCTTGAAGAAATAAGGTTTCATTTTTTGAAGAAGTATTTAATAACTAATGTGTAATATAAATAATATTGCATGGTTTGGAATCTTTAATTACACTACTTATTTGTATTTACTGACAAAGAAAAAAAGTCTTTAACCTATAAGGACTAGGGTGGCTCAATTTTTGACGCTTGAATAAGTAAGGTATCACACTTGGCACTGTGGGTTTAAGAAGTATTTAACCAGTACAACTATTTAACAGATGTAACTAATATATATATATATTTTTTTCCTTTACGCTTGACCTTTAATTACTTCATAAGTTCAAGCAATAGCAGGGTAATACAGCGGTATTGTATAACACAAAATTATAGCCATCGGGGCGCTGCCATATCAACAAGTTGCCGAACCCCTCGAAACCACAACATCATCAACCATATCCTTAGCATTATCATCATTGTCCGTCCCCTGCATCCATTAAGAAAATTATGCGAGCAGTTGACCCATTTTAGTCATTCTAAAACCTGTTAATTAAACACTTTGTTCTGCGGTCTGGGTTTTCCCCCAAAAAGTGTTTTCCCCTACAACCAGAGGGTAAATGACAGGGTGTTGACATTTCATTTTCTTAACTTTTGCTGTTGTATTGTGTAATTGGTATAACAAAAGAAGGAGACATGTCAAGAAATAAATGTTTAATGTGAAGTTCCTTAGGAGAGAAAATATTATAATTTACTCAAAATGATATAATACCAAATTAAATTAAATTAAATGGAATTCTCATATAAAAAGCTTTAATATAACTGTCAATATCTTTAATAGAATGCGTTCTTTTAAAGCTCGCTGAAATTCCCCAATTTGGTTAAAGCGTTTTGCTGATATCTCCATGTGCTCCCCCTCGCCTTTAACAATAAGCCAAATTCGAGCCATGAAAGTCATAAGGGGGCAGACAATCGACGTCATCAGAAGCTGTGACATGACCCAGAAGCTAAGAGGGTGGTCGTCGTGCCAGGCTTTTATTTCCAAAGCCTTATATACACATATAAATTCTCATTCAGATAAGATTTGCTCCTGCTTCCTTATCACTGTTATCAACTTTTGTGCAGACAGTGGAAACTGCCTAAGTTGGGTGATAACATAGTTAATATTTTTCACTTATTTTTGGCTTGAGTGATCAACGAGTGATAATGAAAATAATGTTGTAGAACCATATGTTCTGGTAACAAAATTAAAAAATTAAACTATTAAGTTATTAATAATGAAATCAAACAAATTCACTTTTGAAAAATGTAAACTTCAAATAACCATTTATTTTGTTTTGCAGACAAATATCTAGATTATAATTTCATTCATTTGTTAAGAATTGTTGTTTTTTTACTTATCTAAAATATTAAAAAAATATAGCTAGCTAAGAAAAGGTTTGATGTGACATCGAAGACATTTTCAGGAGTTTTTAAGTTGTTGCACTATTCAAAATATTTTTAGAATTTCCACTGTACAAACAGTTGTTTGCACTTTTGATGGCTTCATTGAACCAACTTCCATTGAATTGGCTGCCATTGGAAAATTCCTTGTTTCGTTCATTTGCATTATCATCACTTGTCCAGAGATAGGGAAAGCTATAAGTGTATATATGTGGAAAATAGAAGGTGGAGCACGAAAGTTTGTGGTGTGTGATGAAATGGTGGGTGAAAAGTTTGAGGGGGCAACGTGGTGGGTGGTATGGAAATTGCTTAAGCAACTCGGCCTTGCTGATTGCGCTTCTATATTTGCGGACACGACTATGGCAATGTTTGTGTAGGTTTTCTGCCCATTTGCTTGTTGCTGGGCAATGGAATTGCATTGCAATTGCAACCGCAATTGAAACTTAGTGCATGGGCATGCGGAAATATGAATTGTTTCTTGGGTTTGATCAGCTCACTTCAGCTCAGCTCAACTCAGCCCAGCTCCTTTGTTCCAATTATAGATGCAAGTTCTGGGCATATCGCCTATATATACGTATATGTGCCGGTTTGTGTCTGGCGCTCCACTGATATCGCAACCGTCTGGCGTTGCCCTGAAATGAATGATCTCTCTCGCTGGCTGAGGTAAGTCCAGTACTATATAAGTGCATGCAAAAGTACGAGTTACGAGTTACGAGTTACGAGCTGTGAGTCTGGGGCATTTCTTGATTGGATTGGAAGTGCATAAATCATGTCATGAATGAAGTTGAATGCACTGGCAACAACTTTGCGATATCCACAGGCGGGCATTCTTGAATTCCTTTCGTATCTGGAGGGAAACTTTGAATGAGACAAGCGAGAGGAATTTCTTTCGGAGATTAAGTCGTTTTTATTACAGTTTAGTAGTTAAATTGTGATTTTAAAACATGCCTTGTCACGGAACTCTGGACTCCAAAAAAAACTTAGTAACCTAAACATGTGTTATAGATAAACTTGGCTAATTATTAGGTAATATCTAAAAGAAATTTCTGATTTCTGAAATGTAATTATTTTTTGTATTCTTTTTATTATTTTCCCACGAACATGTTAGCCTATATTTTTATAAATATAGCTATGATTAGGTCATACTTCCAAATCTTTATAGTTTCAGAATATGTAATATGATAATCTGCTTAGTTTGGACCCGCAGCTGTAAGGCAGTCAGGAAGACATTAATATTGATTAGTTGATCCATAATTTGAAACTATTCATTCCATAAACATAATTTATGGACATATCGTGGAACCTTTCGCGGTATAATGAAGCGATTAAAATGTAAAGCATTTACATATGAAATGATGACCCACAGAGAGATGGTGGAGGAGGCGAAGGGTCGGCGATGGGCCAGGCTATTCCAACTATTCAAATGCGATTGCCCTTTGCCAAGATTTTGCCAACACAGCTGTCGATGGGTATTTGCTCATCCCTTTCAGAAGTCTGGCTCCAACGACCCAAAGCCCTGGAACAATTGCCAAGGCAACCAATAGCCACTAAAAGGCTTAGATAATCCATTAGTGCCAAAGGCCAGGCCAAAAGGTATAAAACGGTCAAGGGATCACAGATTTGCCTTTCGCCTATCGACTTTTAAATACTCTCTTTAAATATTCCGAAATTTAAAAGAATGCCATTCACTTTCTGAGTAATGAGCTTAAAGATTAGATTTATGTGCAACTAAGAGATTTTAGCTAAAAATTATATTTCTCTCAGTCCATTTAAAAAAAGAGAGAACGCTATAGTCGGGTTGGTGTCCCGACTATCTAATACCCGTCACTCAACTAAAGGGAGTGCGAACGCTGTACTCGGGTTGGTGTCCCGACTATCTATTGGGGCTAAAGGGAGTGCGAGGGAGATAGATATATAAACAATTTTGATTGCGTATAACTTTTTAATGAATGGTCCGATTTGAAAAATGTCTTCTACATTTCGATAGGTATTAATAAACACTATAAAATTGCGTTTATATATTTTTAAAATCTTAAAAGACGTGGCCTCCAGACACATTTGAAAATCGTTTATGGCGATTGTGGGCGTTAGGGGGGGCGTGGCAACTCGATGAAACAAACTTGCGCTGCGTAGGAAGCCCAAGAATATGTGTGTGAAATCTCAACCTTCTAGCTTTTATAGTTTCCGAGATCTCAGCGTTCATACAGACAGACAGACGGACAGACAGACGGACAGACAGACGGACAGACAGACGGACAGACAGACGGACAGACGGACAGACAGACGGACAGACAGACGGACAGACAGACGGACAGACAGACGGACAGACGGACAGACGGACATGGCTAGATCGACTCGGCTAGTGATCCTGATCAAGAATATATATACTTTATGGGGTCGGAAACGCTTCCTTCTAGCTGTTACATACTTTTGCACGAATACAATATACCCTTTTACTCTACGAGTAACGGGTATAAAAATTAGAAATGATTAACCCTATGCATTGTGTTAATCACTTTTCACTTTACTTAAGTAGAAGTTTGATGTTTTTTCAAAAATTTGTCATCATAAGATTAAAATTTAAACGATACCATTCTTAATGGGATATCTTTTCTATTGTACTTAAAAAATATGAATAATTGTAATGAATAACTTAAAAAAGTACTGTTTTTTTAAATAATATAATGAGAGAAGTAAAGAATTATAATTTAAATATATACAATTAATTAAGTATAAAAATATGAAAGAAAGTATAGATTTGATTAATAAGATTTATAAAGCTTTTATAAACTTTTTAAAAATGATAAAAAATTTGAAGTCATTTTCTGGAGAAACGATATTATTCGACTTTTATCCCTATGACATTTATACCCGTTTAAAGAAGGGTATTCCAAAAAAAAGGATACTTTGCCAGGACGACGACAAGAACGCTGATTTCCCCCCTTTTTCCTGTGCGTGCGGGTGCGTCGGTGAGTGTGTGTGTATTTTCGCCGGTCGACACAGCAATTTGTACAAGTCAAACCCGTTGGCGCCAAAAGTCTACGGTGCTGCCAATGGCAAAAGGAAAAACCCGAAAACGAAAGATGAAAATCGGCTTAAAAAAAAAACGTCCCCAGTAGTATGCCAAAGGTGCTGTGCGGCCCCCATTTCCCTAGAATTTCCCTCCCTTCCCATCTCGCCCTATTCCCCTCGAGAGGATAATTTATAACCCGACAAACTTTGCGTACAAAAGTTTTCGCTCTTCGACGAGTTCTTCCTATTTTTTTTTTAGTTTTTTGTGCTGCGTTGCGATGAAAAGTTTTGTTCGTTGCGCGGCGTTGGCGATTTTTAATTCTTGCGCTAAATTGTTTAAAAATGTTGGAAAAGAATTCTGCAGAGCATGGAACTTTGCCACCCGCGATTGGCAAAGGGATAACTAACAAAAAAGTTTGTGGCATGTTGACCACTTTGTCGTCGGCCTTTGGCTAGTTTTAATACCGTGTTAAGGGATTTTCGGGTTATATAGGGTTTCGGGAAAAGCTTGGGGTAATCTATCTATTTGAAAAGTCAAGTTAATTTGGTTTGGTTTGCATCTCGGGATCTTTAATAGCTAAAGATATGAATTTTGGGATGTGGAGTTTGTTTTTAATATTATACCAAAAAATAACAACCCCCATTAAATTTAGTCCGATTTTGCAATACAAATCTTAATTGCAAATCTCGCATTTATTACAAAATTAACTAATTGTAGAATCTTAACTAACAGGTATCTCAAAGTGGGAACTCTCTACTCTATCTCTCCTTCTTTTTTCCCCTTTTTTGTGCAATTTCCGCTTCAGTGTCGATGCAATTTGTATTAGGAAAGTTTTGCAAATTCGAAAGAGGATGGTGCGCGAAGGCGAAAGAATTTCAGAGTGCGCAAAGTATCTGAAGGCAATAAATTCCCAGTAACGAACATTTTTAGCATCTCTGATTTATGCTCAATTAGCAACTGGCAGTGCCCCCGTACTGGCAGATCCAGATACGTATCCATAAACCTGACAACGCCTTCACACGACATCCATCAAAACTCTTTTTGGCGCTTTTGCTGACTTTTATGGTATTGCCCGCGTACCCCCTTGTTTTTGGGGTCGTAAAACCATTTAAGTCGCTGCCGCCGACGCCTTTCGAAGATTTTATGCTCGGTTAACCCGATAGTCGGGGCTGGGGGTGGGGCGAGAACGACCCCTGGCAATGATCGTAAAACTATACACGCGCCTCCCTCCATCGTAAATGCGTCAAAGTCAATTTCTTTTATCCTTCCTTTTCTTTCGTCCTGGTCCCGCTCTTCACGCAATATATTTTATGACTTAATACGATTTTACAAAGTTTCGGTTGCACAGAAGAAGGAGATACTGGGGGAAGTGGGAACTTTTCGAGTTTAGCGCTCGTAAAAATTAATTTAAATTGATTCCTCTGATGAGTCGGACTTGTGGTTGCCTTTTGGCAGCGGTTCAAGGAACCTTTTAAAAGAAGAGGTTTGGTTTTAGGCGATTTGCATGAGGTATATTGCCTTTTAAGAACTTATAAGTTATCCACAAATGAGTTGGTTTGGGATGATGAAAGCTACACATTTTAGAAATTTATTAACTACACGTATGCAGCTTGTTTTGTATTCTTCATGTTATAAAATTATTAATTGTTTTTTAAAATCTGCGTAAATTATGAATGACATAATCTAATAATCAATAAGCAAACTAATTATTTCAGCATCTAGTTTAATAGTATAATAATTAAATTAAATAAATAAAATAAAACGAATACGTATAGCTTCAACGGTTTAAAAATTGCAAAGCCATACATTGTTGATAGTAAAGTTTCAGTACTCAATTATTATTATTATTTGCATTTTATAAGATTCTATTACCCCTTTCATTCTGAATCTTCAACGGCCATTCTTGGCACCTCATTTATTCATTATCTAACCATTAACTTTATAAGGCTTGAGCAAACGCAGCTGGAGTACGGCATTCACTCGAGTTTCGAGCTAAAACCAGTTATCATCCGAGCAAAGGCTGCGACTCTGGCCCAGTTCTAAAATTAGATAAGGAAATTTCCGCTCATAATCTACTCCCATTCGCACATTCACTCGGTTCTTAAGATACAGCTAGATAGTTGGTCGAGCGGAGCAAAGAAAGTGCGGATTCGGCGTGAGTGTACGAAAAGGTCCAAAATTTCGTCGAAAAGAAAGTGACGAGGTGGCCGAGAGGTTAAGGCGTTGGACTGCTAATCCAATGTGCTCTGCACGCGTGGGTTCGAATCCCATCCTCGTCGAATGGAATTTTTTGCTCTTATATAACATTTTTTTTCAATTAGAATATTAATTAATTAATTTCGATATTAATTTCTTTATTAATCAATATTAAATCTGGTTGTCGTAAAATGAAAAACGTTAATTGAAACTAACTTTATAATTTACAATTCCAATTATTATTAAAATCAATTACCATAATTCAAATACTTTTTCAAATTTCAAAATAAAGTAGGCATATAATAAAAATACTTTAAATTATAAATATTGATTTTTTTATAATTAATTTTCTTTTTCTACAAAATTATATATTGAATTTATTTAAGGGAATTCAATTCTTAAATGGTAACCATCGCGTTTTGGCATCTTTTGTCTCTGGGCCCTTTTAGGTTTTTTATACCTATTGGTACTTGGCTGGGGTCATATATCAATATTTTTGGCTGCCTGATGTGCGGCTAGGCATATAGATGGCACTGATTTCCACCTCCCGCGCCTTTCCTCATCCATATCTATGGCTTAACCCAATTGGCCATAAAGCCAAGAGCCAAAGCCGCCGAGGCATCTTCACTTTGTCCTGATGAAAGTGGCGCGGCTGGAGGAATGGTATCCAAATGTTTCCACAATTGTTACTCCCTCCGCACTTGTGGCCAAAAATCAAAATCTTAAAAAAAAGAGTCCTAAGAGAGATGGAAAGCCAAGCGAAATGAATTGGATTGAATTGGAATGGTAGGCGATAAAAATAAATCTTTGCGAGTGCGCAACGCGGCGCCATCAAACAGCTGACGTGCTGCAAGGATGAGGATGAGGATGGGCTTGGGGTTGGGGGGTTTTTGGTAATAGAGGGGGTGGAGAAGTGGGTGGCGGGCGGAGGCGGGCTGGTAATGATGAAATTGAATTGCCCTGGCTGCACTCGAAGGGCTGCGGGTGGCTACAGCCAGCGCCATAAGTCATACATGGAGCGCTATCCTTGAGGTCCTTGCATTCCTCCACAATTGGAATATTGCGACTACAACACTGAGCAAAAAACAAACACATCTTATATGACCAAGAAAAGCTTAAATATATATTTAAGTGTAGATATAAAACTGAAGTTCAAATTATCATTATTTTAAACAAAACCAAATTTAAAATGGAAGAGTTATTTAATAATCAATTTGTAATTAAACCGTTTAAAAAATGATTTTATTTATTAAATAATGAACAATGTATTTTAAACTAATACAAGCTAGAATATATTAAATAATGAACGATGTAATTTAAATATAATATAAGCTATATAAAAGATATAAAATAATAATGTGTTGTAAAAACCAATTTTTTAAAATATTTTGTGATGAATAATCAGCATTTTGATTTTAGGATATAAAATCTTTACTTGTAGTCCAAAAAAAGGATTTAATTTTCTGCAATGAATTAAAACTCACAGATTATTTCCACAAAAATCTCGTGTCCCTTCTATAATGATTTTAGTTAGTACTCCTAAAGTATAGACTTCTAAAAAATACAATTTTTCCCCCAGTGCATAGTTGAGGTTAAGGGTTCAGGGATATGTTAAGCCACTATCTTTTCCACCCCAACCCCAACATCAATGTATCTTTTGCATAGAGCGATTTAAGTCGCCTTGCGTCAAGTCAACTCTGTTCAAGTCACTTCAATATGCAAATGCTGCTCAATTGAGCTTGTCTTTCATTTTTATGTCCCGAGCAGCGCTAACCCTTCGCCTTTAAAGCCCTTTTGGCCGGTCTCAAACATTTTGGCGAGCACTCCATCTCGACTGGAGGCAAAGTCGCATCAACTTTCCCATAGACGCCATCAAATTTGATGCCTTTTCTATCGCTGGCCATTTTGCAGCGAGTTCATAAAAACGCAACACACACAGACTTTACGATATGAGCGAAAATTTTCATTGAAGAAGCTGTCATAAATGGATCAGTTCGGTTGGATGGGCAGCTGCTGCTGTCCGCCAAAGTTTGGCATTCGGACACTTGGAAGGGAAACTCCTCAGACATCTTCTTCTTTTAGCATGAATATAATGAGTATTGGATTATGTTTAGTGTCGATTGTTTATGGTCAAATAGGAATTTATTTAATGTATTTATTTAACGGCTAAGCGGTTGAAATATAGGAAAATCATTTGACTTTTGTTGGCTGTCATATGGTTATTTGACGATTGCATAGAGACAGGATATTAAGATTTGATAGACTTCTTTTGGCAATAAAGACACGTGTTTTATATTCACACCCATTTTTAAGAGGCCATCCCAAATATGAAAATATACTTTTCAAATATTTTAGAGAAATAAATAAATTATTCCCAAATAAAAATTGAAAGGAAGAAATATATGAATAAATACTTTTACTTTTAATAATGCTATCTCATTCATTGAATACCGAAAACAAGTTATGTAATTCCTTTCCTGTGATTTCGGTAAACATGGTAGGCATACAAATTCACCTGTGCGTCATTTTCAAGGCCGTAAAATAAAAGAAAAACCCTCAAATCGCAGACCTTGGGGCAAAATAGAAGACCAGACATGAGGGTACATGGCTTTCACCCACGCAGCAAACAAAGGGCTCCCCAAAAATTGGTGGTGAGGGGTCGACTCCACTTGGTCACTTGGTTTGGGTCAAATGGACGACCCACTGTGAGGGTCGATGGAGAGCTGATTGAATAATCGCGCCGCCATGTGGAGGACAGTGGAACAAATCGTGTCTAATAGACTGATTAATATACAAGATTTCCAGTTTGGCTCAAGTCAAGCCAGGCAGCACCCACTCCCCCTACAGTCCCCCACCCCCTCTCAAAACACCCATCCCCCGCCCCTTGGCCGCATGTAACACGATTCGTGTGGATTAACTGTGCTCAACTTGATTGATTGTAAAAATGATGTATAGACATTTGATGGATTTTTTTCGCCTGTTCGTTTTCGCCTTCTTGCCTTTGGCTTCTCTACACTACACTACAAAAAAGATCGATGTTTTACACTTTCCTGACTTTCTTCACCAAAATGCTGTCCTTTTTGAGAAAACCTGTTAAACATTTTGCGCGCCAATTATAATTTTTATAATTTTTATTACACATTTTGTAAAACAATGTAATTATTTTAAATTTGTATTTATTTTTAAAATTAATACCATCTTGGAAAAACATTAAGATTCCATAATATGACCATATAATATTCCATAATGTCTTTAATATTCACAACACAACAAATTACGGAATATATAAACTTGGAAATGTACATTTACATTCAAGCTTTTCAAGCTTTTATTTCTGAGTGTATCCAGATCTCACACCTCTCCCTTCTTTTCGACAAAAGTCTGGCTACCGCACTTCTAATTAGTAACATTCAGGCGAAAAATTAACTTTTGAAGAATTCTTTCACTTTTTTTTCGCTTTTGATTTCGGCAAACATTTTTGGATGGTGAGCACATAAAATTGATTGAGTAGAACGGAGGAACAAGTTTCTCTGCTTTTTTTTTTTGTTAAAAGGAAGTGGAATAACAATGAAACAACCCTTTACTTAGTTTGTGAAGAAGAAATAAAGAACAATTTGTATGGAAATTATATATAATGTTATATATTAGGCGGATGTCCGGATGTGTTCATTGATTTACACACTCTCCAAATACCCCGGAAAATATTTGGGAAAAGTATGTTAGACAGAAATATAAATGAAAATTGAAAATGCAATCATCCCTTTTTGTCCGAAAAACTTGAGATATTAAAATTTATGAATATTTAACTTTTAAATAAGTAAAAGAATTCAACTTATTGTAAATAAAACTAAAAGCTGCAAACACGATTATTATAAATCAAAAAATATTATTGCTCGAATGCCATTTTTAATTAAATAAATAAATAAAAAATCGTAAAATATTACATATTAATAAGATAGTTTGTATAATACTGTAATGTTAAATAAGTATTTTCGTGCACATCACTCAACTTGTCGGACAAAGGAATAGGTCTCCGCTGAAAAGTATGCAGTGCCATTTATCCTTTATTATCCTTACCACCCCCCAGGATATATGGATGTACATTTCTCACTCTTTCCGTAACCCTTTCTCGCTCCCACTTGGAACACCTTAAGTGCGCGGTGGCTGAAGGCGGATGCGTAGTTCGGTTATAAAAAAGAAATATTACACATTATGCCAAATTGGCGGAGACTGTCAGGCGACAATAATAACGTTTAAAGTTAAATGCATGACACAATGGCAGACAGTTTTAGTGTTTGCCGGTTATAAAGTCTACGAAAATACGGACTCCCCTTCGAACGAAAGGGTAATGTTATATCCCTATTGATAAGGAGAGCTGCGAATGTTTATGCACTCTCGGTCTGCAAAAGTTCTTCCCGCTTATCGCAACTTTTCCGATGGGTTTTGGTGGTTTCTGCTTGAGTTTTCATTTTTTAGAAGGTAAGATTAGGTGGTGGGTGGGAAAATGCATAAAATAACAGTGTAACGTACTTGGCGGTTTCCCATGATTGGTAGTTAATCTATATATTTTTGTAGCATTTTTTAAATTAGTATTAATTGTATGACTTTAACTCAATTATTTTTAAATTTTTAAAATTATTTTTATAGCATTTCGTTATAACTTTTGAAATACTTACAACAATCAAAAATATTTGTAATGCTACATACATGTCTAAGTCATAAATCTTTTAATAATTTACTTTTAGTTTATTTACCAAAAGTATATTGGGTATAAATTTCTGCTTTGGCCTTACACAGATTTATTGAATAATTCTTCTTACTTTTCCTATTGTCCCCATTCCCAAATACCATTAATCTCCTAGGCGGTCAATTGTCTGCTTGTAGGTTAAGTACCTTATCAGCAATCCACATAGGTAACTTATGTAAATGTTAACAGGCTCAAGAAATGAAACAAAGCCGGCAAACTAACCTACTGCCAAATAAAAATTTATTGAGATAAAAGCGGGCACACAAAAAAAATACAAGAAAAACCAAAGGCAAACTCAGTCAGTCGAAAGGTATGTGTATGAAGAAGTTTTGGAGTCGTTTCGCCTAACGACACTAATAAAATATTGAACAGGCCATCGATAACCGAAAGGAGTTGCTGTCAACGAACCCTTGAGTCGGTGGGAGGTGGAAAATGTTTGTGGGGGCTGGGAAAACGCTTACGTAGATGGCAAAGATGACGATTAAAACAAATTTCCACGACAACCTGGCGCCGTTTAGCCAGCGGAAGGAAGCGAAATTGTTAAACGCAAAAGTTGCAAAATGTCAGGGATACATTATGGTAGGCAGGGAGGCATGAGGCGGGGGGTGGTGGTACAAAAGTGGGCGGAAGAGGGACTTTACGACAGACAAACTCGAGGCTTTGCACCTTCTTCTTTTGGCGGAGTGGCTGAGGAAGGGAGCAACTTGGCAACTTGCAGACAAGTTTTAAATGAATGAGCAGCGGCTTCCGTTCAATGCGTTCCAAACTGGCCAATGCCCAGAGCCAGAAGATGCACTCAGAGAAATGGAAATAAAGAAAAAATATTGTTTAAAAAAATTGTTTTTTAACTTTAAAATACATTTTAAAATATCAACGAATTAAAAGAGGCCACTAAATACATTAATTGAACATGAACATATTTTATTATCATTATGAAACATATTATGAACATATTTTACCTAAAAATATCTTAAAAAAATTTATTATTATTAGCTACTTCTTTAAACAATACCTGCTTTTAGGTGATGAAATTAGAATTACATTATTTTTGTTTTAATTTCCAAAAATGTCTTTGACAATGAGGCATTGCCAATATTTATAAAAAAGAGAATATATTTCAATTAGTATTATTATTCGTTTTTCTTTTAAAATTATTATTTTTTCCAATTTCGAAGATAAAGATAATTCCAATTATGTCTAGTTATCCTTAAAAACTATTGATTTTTTTAGTGTACAGCTTGTGCGTTTATGCCAGCGAATCGGTGGCTGTATGTCCATCCTGTGAAGCATGACAATGGCCAAAAGGATGCTTCCTCGAGTGGCGACCACTTGCCAATTGCGATTATGGTTTATGTACACCCCGATAAAGGTCGTCAATAGGTCGCCTTCGCCACACGGACTTGGGAAGAGGCCCTCTCCACCTCTCCCCGCTAAGCTGAAAGTATCCTTGCAAGGAGCAAGTTTTCCTACTTCGCTATCTGTAACAGTTGGAACTTTTGCTGACCATTGGAGCGCCTTCAATGGCTCAATTATTTGCCTCCATCTTCGCTTCTTCGTTCAGTTCAGTTGAGTTGGGTTGATTTCGGTTGCTAGAAGGATAATTTCTCGTGGCGTCAGTCAAGCGCTCACCCATAGACATAAATATTTAAGGACACACACTAGATTTGAGCCGGGCTTTCGAGTGTTATTAGCGTAATTGAGTTTGCTAGCCAATTATGCATGCAATGAGCCAGAAACGTCAACGTTCGCCGCCGGATACTGGAACCAAAAATTTAAAGGCTGTCCTTGAATTGGAATTTCAATGGAAATTTTGTAGGGTTGCAGGAGCTCATCGCGTCCGTCTGTGCAACAGTTCTTGAAAATTGCATTTTCTTAATTTATTTGCTATGCTAATTTATTTATTGACTGGCCACGGATACCGGAGCCCACAGCCCACAGCCCACAGCCCAATGTCATTTGGCACAGACGACATGGCCCATGGCACCCTGAAAGCACACAGACGAATGCATATTCAACAGAAGAAGTCAAAATTCTAAGACATGCCCCAAGCGAAATTAAAAACTTAGGTTGAGTTATAACAATATTTAGAGTCCATTAAATAGAAAAATTATTGAATTAAAAAAATTAAGCAATTTTAATAAAAAGAAAATTAGGGAAGCAATTGGCTTTATACCCGTTACTCGTAGAGTAAAAGGGTATATTGTATTCGTGCAAAAGTATGTAACAGGTAGAAGAAGGCGTTTCGGACCACATAAAGTATATATTTTCTTGATCAGGATCACTAGCCGAGTCGATATAGCCATGTCCGTCTGTCCATCTGTCTGTCCGTCTGTCTGTCCGTCTGTCTGTCCGTCCGTATGAACGCTGAGATCTCGGGAACTATAAAAACTAGAAAGTTGGTATTAATAATGTAGATTCTTGGGCTTCCTTCGCAGCGCAAGTTTATTTCATCGAGGTGCCACGCCCCCTTTACCGCACACAATCGCCTTACACGATTTTAAAAAGTGACTGGCGGCCACATCTTTCTAGATTTTAAAAATGTATAAGTGCAAATTTATAGTGTTTATTAATACCTATCGAAATTTAGAAGACTTTTTCAAATCGGACCATTCATTAAAAAGTTATGCGCAATCAAATTTTAATATCTCCATCTCCCTCGCACTGCTAGCTGAGTGACGGGTATCAGATAGTCGGGACACCCGACTATAGAGTTCTCTCTTGTTCTTTCTCGAAAATGTTAAAAAAAAAACGTCAGAACTTTTTATTTTATGTTAAACACTTAAAAGAAACATTTTTCATATTCAATGCTAGTATGTTGACCGCTACTGTGTGTGCAGTCAATTGCATTGTGCATTCAGTTCATGAAGGGAATCCCCAAAATGGAGCAGGAATGTTGATTTTTGGCGGATGAGTGAGCCGAATTGAACACACGCGTTCATTGCCAAATCTTTGAATTAATTTGGTTTTCGACATCAGAAAGATACACATGATACATCCTGGACTCAAAAATGATTATCACATAAATTTACATTTTCGAGCTTAAAATTAAAGTACCTACGTAGTACGTACATGAAAACAAGATAGAAGTAAATTCTAAGCTTATTATTAATTGAAACAAAAATCAAAACAAATGTTTTTTGTGGGCCTCAAGCTTTTGGTTTATTAAATTATTTAAATTGGGAAAGAAAATATAATATCAAAACAAAAATATATCATTGTTACATCTTAATTCATTTCTAAAAAACTTTTTTTATGAGCTTTTTATAATTTGAAATCGCTTCCAACTCAAAACCACACATCTATCAAAATTTCTTGAGCTTTAAATTATTACACAATCCTGATAACACATTTATGGCGTGTCGTCTTTCCTATCTTCACATCTCTATCGCACACTTAAAAACCCTAGCAGAAAAGAACAATAACCACAAGCAAACCGAAAAAAGAAACAAAAAAAAGCGAATGTAAAACGCAAAAGTAACCACCAGAAGGGAAACAGCAAGTTCAACACAAATTTTCGCCCTTCGAGAAGACAATGCAAGTTAAATTACGTCACGCAGGCGAATTTACCCCAAAAAAAAACTTGCAAAAAAGTACTGTGTGAATTTTTGGGTGCCAAGCACCAACACACACACACGCAGCCTCAGAAACAGGATGCCCCTGTAGATATGCAACGCTCAATTCGCTATCGACAACCACAATGCCAACCGAAATTGCCAACGTAATTTATGTGCTGCGCTAATTAGCACCATAATTTAATTTCCAATTGGCAACGCAAGACCGTCGAAAAAAATGGGGGAGTTCGGTGAGAAAATCGAGAACTGGGCTAACAATGCAATGCCTGTTGCTGCCAATCACATATGTGCTGCGTTTAAGCCGAGATTCTGTGGGTAAACAAAACTCATGTTCCCTTTTTATACTCTTTTCAAAAGGTAAATAAGTTTTTAATGGAGTCTAGAAAGTTTAAATTGAATATAAAAATGCAAACACGAAAGAATATCTTAATAAACATATTGCAATAACTTTTTAAGGTAGCATTCAAGCTGTCAGTTTATAATTTAAGAAAATTAAAAGTACTCTTTAAAGAGATCATAGTAAAAATAAATATCTGCATATTGAAATCAATGATTCGTTTTACAGATTTAAATTAAATAAAAAATTTAATTTTTAATACAAAACATGTTAAATTGCATGATTTCATTTAAAACAAGAGAGAACGCTATAGTCGGGTGCCCCGACAATCAGATACCCGTTACTCAGGTAAAGGGTGTGCGAGGGAGATGGAGATAGAAATTTGAACACGCATAACTTTTTAACGAATGGTCCGATTTGAAAAATTTCTTCTACATTTCGATAGGTATTGATAAACACAATAAAACTGCATTTTTACTTTTCCGAAATATTGAAATTTTTAAAATCGTATATAAGCGATTGTGGGCGTTAGAGGGGGCGTGGCACCTTTTTGAAACAAACTTGCGCTGCGTAGGAACTCCTAGAATCTGCAGGCAAAATGCCAATCTTCTAGCTTTTATAGTTTCCGAGATCTCAGCGTTCATACAGACAGACAGACGGACAGACAGACGGACAGACAGACGGACAGACAGACGGACAGACAGACGGACAGACAGACGGACAGACGGACATGGCTAGATCGACTCGGCTAGTGATCCTGATCAAGAATATATATACTTTATGGGGTCGGAAACGCTTCCTTCTAGCTGTTACATACTTTTGCACGAATACAATATACCCTTTTACTCTACGAGTAACGGGTATAAATATTTTAATCAAGGTAGAAAATATTAAATACAATGTTGTTCATAACTTATGTATACATAATATATACATATATTTTACGTTTTAAAAAAAGAATTTCATATTCAAATCAAAGTATAACATTTCTAAATTTACGATAATTTACCGCAATTGGTGAAACCATATCGAAAAATATTTAAGCTACGAATGAAATCTTTGGATTTTAAAAGATATTAAAAAAAAATATTCGAATTATTAGGAAAAATAATTATAACTTAAAAATTAATTCTTTTATGTATTTGAAATCAACAAAAATTTAAGTGGCAGTCGCATTTTGTGCAGGGCATCAATAAGCTCTTGAAAAACCAGAGTGTCTATGCTCCACTTTTTTTTTAATTTCCTATCACTCGCGCTCTGCATGCGAAATTCTGATGAAAATCCCGCGGCTGCCAAAATAAAATCGAATTAAATGCAGTGCACATATGTTGCCACCCCGTGGATCCCCTGTTTCTGCTCATCCTTTGGCTCCCATTCGCACCACCCCCATTTGCACACACACACCCCCTAACAAATGATGTTGACCGCCCATGGTCATGGATGCTAATTAATCTTGATTTTCAGCCCAGGCAAAGCCAGCTAGAAGGAGGAACTGTGAGAGTCCTTACGTCAAAGTGACAATTAAATTAATCATGATGGCAAACGATTATGTCAACAGGACACAGTGACACACACATGGACATGGTGGACCCCCGCCAGGAGACCAGGAAAAAAGGATGTCGCTCAGCCATAGATGTTGAAAAGTATTCATGTCTCTGCTGCTGCAAAATCTAATTATAGCCGAGCATCAAACTTATAATTAACATTTTGACCGCAACACAAAAATCGGGATGTGCTAAAGAAACGAGAAAAACGCCAAAAGCAGTTACTTAGGTTTCATGTGCGAGACATTTTTAATTAGTTTTGCGGTTGACACATTAAATTCAGCCTTAACTTAAGGTAAAACTTTAAAAAATAAAGCATAAAAAGTTAAAAAGAAACGTTGGAAAATTTTTAACTACCCGAAATCTAGTTATTAAATTTTAAAATATATTCTTTGGAATGCAATTCCGGCTGTATTTTTTTAGTTTAAAAAAGTTTTAAATTCATAATTTAATTAATTGGAAATAATTGAAAAATTTAGAGGCCCCACCCATTTTTCCCATCGACATATTTCAAAATGTTACTTTCACGTGTATGGCTGTCGTTTCCTTGTCAAAATTAAATGTTTTAAAATTATTGCGCAAAAAATGACAATCTTTCTCACCGTACTGATGATTTTACTATTTCTTTGGTTGTAAATGTAAAAGTAAAAACAAATTTTTCAAAATCCGCGCGCATTAAACAGGGCTGCCGAGCTTTAATTAAAACTCAACGAGGTGGCAACGCTTCCAATAAATCGAAAATCCTATCGATTTAACATTTTATACTATCGATAGTTTCATCGCTGGCTGCCCATCTCTATTCGCACGAGGTGCCGAACAAAACGTAAAAAATTTCTGATAGTTTATTAAATAAAACAGACGGAAAGCTTCAAAAATGACGGAAACTGAAGAAATTAACGGTCGGGAGGAGGTCGAGGATGATGACCAGGACCAAAAACAAAAGAAATCCGACGTGAAAAGGCATGACGACGGCGCCGCAGGTAAATATTTAACATGCCCCCTTCCTATCCATAAAAAAATTGCAAAATAAAATGAATAAATCCACACATTTTTGGCGCTTAAAACATCATTACTACATTGATCTTAAGTTGTACCATCTGTTTTGGCCTCTCATTGTTTGGTTTAATTTTCGAAAGTAGACTAGACCCACTTTCTGTTTTTGTTGAAGTCTCCAGAAATAATTCTCATAATTATTATTTTCCGCAGATTTGGAACGTGTTACGGATTATGCCGAGGAAAAAGAGATCTCCGCGGCCAACATATCCAGCGTGAGTACATAGTTTTCCTATTAACATAACAATCCAAAGGTTAAAAATACCTTTTATTTATGTTTACAGGCCGTGGAACAGTTTGGCAACCAGCGAAACAAGGAGAACGAACTGCGAGTTGCCAAGGAAAAGGAGCTCCAAAAGGTCCAAGTCAAAAAGGAGGACATTGAACTGATTGTACGTTGCCACAATGATAAGGGGGTTTTATTGTGATATAGGGATTACTTTTCTTCTTTTCTGGTTCATATATTGTTAAGGGATATTAAAAGATATCTAGATACAACCCATGTAGTTTTTTAGGACCATAATTATGTCCTAGGGGTTTTCACAGCCTTCTTATCCATCCTCTTCACATGATCTCTGCTATCGCTTACTTTTTAGGATGTAAATCTTCTAGAAAATTAGCGAATGTAAATAGATTTTTCCATATTGGATTCATAACATTTTTGTACATGTCTCTTGAATTGTATTGATTTGCATTCCTGGCAAATTTAATGAAAACCCCATAAAATGAACAATATTTTTATATCAGTCCATCGAAGTCTCCAACCGAAACTTATTGCTTCCATATTTTCCCTGCTTTCCAGATGAACGAGCTGCTTGTTAGCAAGGCGCAGGCCGAGAAAGTGCTACGCGAGCAGAGCGGCGACGTGGTGGCCGCCTTGGAGGCCATCATCAGCAACTGAGGTGCTTGGAGGACCTGGAGGACTAACCGCCGTCTGTTTCTTTTATGTAGCCTAACACTGCTTTATTTGTACATTTATAAACTCTAGCGAAGAAAAACCAACAAACTTTTAAGCCCACAAACAGAACAACAGTCTTTTCCTCGGCAAAAGGATTTTATTTTGGTGTAATAATAACTTGCAATTTTATTCAGAGTATCGCCGCGTGCTCATGCACTCGTGTCCTTAAGAAAAAACCGTTGACAATTTGACTATCAATATGTGATCATGCGTATCCTTGTATAATTTATATTTATAGTTATCCGATTTCTAAAGGAAAAAACAAAAGTCCTTCGTCTCAGCCTCCCACTTATACTCGTAAATATGACTTTTTGGCAGTTGCGTTTGCTTCGCTTTCACATATTGCCGATTGCTCTACTGAAATAATAATGTTGATCGACCGATCGTGCTACCAAACATTATTAGGGAAAACCTGATTTCTCATTGCATATCTATGCGTTTCGATCCAATTCGTTTTATGGTGGGTGGGGAAGAGAGGGAAGGTAGTTGAATAGACATATAAATTAAGAAACAAAACAGACAATGAAATTCATTTATAACAACTAAAGCAAATTAGGTAGTGTGACTGACTACAACCCAGTTAAGGCTTAAAATGGGGTATGGGGAAGTAGAAGTTCGTGTAGTAGCATTAACTAAATTATGTGATTAAATACTTTTGCAGATTCTCGCACGATGGCGTATTGATGTTCTGCGCCTTTCGGTACAGGTCCCGATCGCCGAAGGTACGCGCCTTAGCCAGCATTGAGTCGCCTGAAATTGGGTTGTTGTTTAATAACAGTTTAGGAAGATAACTCGCTTCGCTTACGATAATTCCGCTCTCGACTGCAGGAGTGTTTTAGATGATTGACAAAGTCCTCTTCCACGGATTCCTCTAATCGAGCAACCGAGCCCTGATACTCTGAATAGAAGTTATCCTTGACATAGTATGGTATCTTCAGGGCGTTCGTCTCACGCTTCACAGAATATTTACTGTGGGTTGAAGGAAGGGAAATTTAATTAGTACTGCATTTTTAGAGTCTTAAATGGGTTATTTACTGAGAGGGTGTCAGGCTGTACATGGGATCCGAGATAAAGAAGGACGACATCATGGAGAGTCCAATGAGCAGCAAGATAGGCAGCAAGTTGATCAAAGCCGAAGAATTGTTGCCCTAGAAAACAGAGAGACAACTTTATTTTCGAGGCCCAAACCAAAAAGTTGCAATCGATTTTGACATGGTGCTGAGTATGAAGTCTAAAGAGTATTCTTGGCCCTAGCTCTTACATCCCGATCCTCGCGAGCCTGTTGACGACGTCGCTGCTGCCGCATATATACATTCTGCTGTGGGAATCCGCCGTTGAAGAACATGTTGAACAGCTCCTCGGCACTGATATCAGCCTGGAAACCGCGGGAGTAGCCATACTCGTTGTTGTAGTGCTGGCCATGTCCATGGTGACCGCCACCTCCATTATTTCCATGACCGTGCGACTCATTGATGCCATACAAGTCGTAGTTCTTGCGCTTCTCGGCATCCGTGAGGACGCCAGCGGCATTGCCCAGAGCTTTGAAGGCCTCCACCGATCCAGGGGCCTTGTTCTTGTCCGGATGCAATTGGAGAGCTAGCTTCTTGTAGGCCTTCTTGATCTCCGAGTCCGTGGCCGTCTTGCTTACGCCCAATACTTCGTAGTAGTCCTTGCATCTGAAAGATAGCAATTAAGAATTAAAATAAATGCATTTGATAAAAGCAATATATTAAAGTAAGGAAGAGCACGTACTTCTTAACCTTTCGTACTGCCTCCAATTGATCATTGGTGTAATCTGGGGCATTGGAACGTGAATCCGAGTTCACACGTTTTCTAGGTCCGCTGTCCTTTTCATCGCTCGCAGCAGCTGGACGAGATTTGCCATTGCTTCCGCTGCCCGGGGTGCTCTTCACCTGGGCCAGTAGCTCTGAAAGAGGTTTCAAAAACATGTTATTAGGTCAAAGGTCATACTTGTATGTATATTTAAATGTATGTGAGTAAACAAGTTCTTTGGTAGGGCTTTAAGATAGTTTTTAAGAGGCCTTTTAATTTTAAATTTAAGACAGTAATAGGTTTAGTATTGACTTAAACTGGATTGTGTAACACAGATACGTAGTAATTCGGGACCACTAGTATCAAAACTTAATAGGTGATATGTGACCCTTAATTACGCACTTGGGAGGTTAATACCTGGTTAGATTAAAGTCGGACCACTGTTTCTGATAGCTAACCAACCGACAGGTTCGGGAAAACAAACATATGTATCTTTGTTGTTCTTATAGATAAGAACGAAACCGAAGATTACAGCCTTTATGGGGTTATAAGAAAGAGGCTTGCCAACAAAAACTGGATGAATTGTGATCAAGTAATTAATAGGGTTTCTAGACCCCCTTTTCCGCTATCCTTACTTTTGGCATTGTCCGTGGGAAAGAGTTTTTCCGCTTTCAGCAGGAACTTTTCGGCCTTTTCGATTTTGCCCTCGGCGAGCGCCTGGACTGCAAAATCAATGCACCGCTGGGCCTCGTCCTTGTTGCCGTCCATCTCGCCCTAATCCGTAATCCCTAGTTTTAGCTAGCAACTACGTGGTGATCAAAGTAAATAGTCGGGCTCCGCTCTCTTTATCTGTGTGCGTGGGCCTCGTTTGCGTGTGACGTTTACGGACTACGCACGTTCGCCTGCTGGGTTTCAGGTTATTGCACTTGTTTCAACTTGGAAAACTATGTTTTTCTTCTATATTATCCACCCGCACTTTCACTGAGACCTGGGTTTTTACTGCAATTTTAATTTAATTGATTTTATTTTCTCAACTTTTTCATCAGCCGAGAAAGGGTGTTGCCACTCGTTCGAGGAAAAACACGAATAGGGCTGCATTTAGCTGCGAGGAAGTCGCAAAAAAAGCTAGTTTTAATAGCTCAAAATTTTTAAGTTAAAAAATTAAAATATAGTTACAAAATGATTAATATGTATTTATTTATAATTTATAATTTTATAATTTATAACTTCAGTTGACCATTTAGTTTCGAAACTTATACTAATAAAAATAAAACAAACATTTTTTGTATTGCAATTTTTATAAACAAGACTAAGTGATAACTACTATCAGTAGCGGGGCTATGTCAGCTACTTTATTAGTGCATTTTTCTAATAAATGTCAAATGTACTTAAATAAAATTAAAAGTAAATATCGTTGAAAAAAATTGTTTAATAGCTAACTAGCTAGTAGTCATCTAGTTAAGTTAATCTTTATAAGCTAACTCTAATATATTAAAATAAAAATGCTATGTTTGATTTAAACACTTCGCAAAAAAAGTATCATTTAATGAATTTTGTGGTTTAAAATAAAATAAATATAAACCAAACCAACCCTTTATATTTAAAATACCATATAAGTAATTCTATCACAAAGTCTAGAACGATTTTGCTATAAAATATATGGCGGGAAATGGCCAAAACAGCTAATAGCCAGCCAGAGTTGCTTTGCCGCGGAGTTGCCAGATCGCCGAGGACAAACATATGTATGCGTCCGTGTGGGTGGTAGCGTGAGAGTGTGTGCCGCAGCATGGGAAGCGAGTGATTCGCTGATTCGCCAAATTCGTCGTATTTACTTGGAAATTTGCAAAGTAATAGCCAAGGGTCGCCGCCGAACGAGTGCAATCGTATTAGCCGCGAAAAGGCCCGTTAATTGAGTGCATTGCGGCCAACAAAAACGTCATCGCCGCGTGTGAGACAGTGTGCGTGTCCCCCAGTGCGTGCGCGTGTGTATGTGTGCGTGTGTGTGGCGCAGTTCACACAACTTGGCCTGGAAAAAGTGAAAGAGTATTTTTTTCGGCCATATTGTGTTGTCATAGCTGAAAAAAGTGCATTTCCCGGCCATATGCAGATTCTGGGTTCACTGAAGTTTACTTCAAATCCCCCAAATGTCGAGTAAATAGGCCGACTTATGTAAAGCAGAGAACAAAAAAACTATTTACATTTACAAAGGTGCGTACGCTCGTTTGTGTGTGCCTGTGTGTGTGAGAGAGAGAGGGAGGGAGAAGTGCATCCAATTGAAATGAAATGTTTGTCCATATTTTCTATACATATTGCAGGTTTATTATAAGATTTACATAGTTTTAATGGACTAGGGACTACTTCTTGAGGGAGAGACGCACGGGAACACCTGATTTCGGGATCAACGGTACTCCATTGACTCCAAACTCGATCTCACGCTTTTCCTTGCGGATCTCCAGATCGAAATTCGACAAAACCTTGGCAATCGCTATCTTCACATTCACCTTTCCCATGCGGGCGCCTGGATAATAGAGAGAAATTTGTTTGTTTAAAGGGAAGATTCTAAAAAATCGTAACTATTTAATGAAATCGAAGAGATCAACAATTATTTTTGTATTTTGATACATTTTTAAGAATTAGAGCTGCAAAAAAATCGATGGAACCATCGATAGTATCGATAGTTGGCCGCCGGTGACCAACTTCGATATTTTTCAGACTATCACTATAGTTTAATAAAACCATCAATTCAGTGGAATTCTTTATAATTGTTCAGCCTATTTTGATTTTTATGAACATTTTTTTTTTTAAATTGCGTGCGCACTTTTTTTTACTTTACGTCATTTAAATTTTTCAAAAGAGCTTAGCAGACTAAATTGATCACTGATTACTGATCCATTTGTGTGGATATGTATTAAAAAGATCTCATTTTAATTTAATTTTAATTTCAATTGCGTTTTGAATTCTCAATAATTAAAAATGGAAATTTCCATAATTGCTCTACTTTCATAAAATAATTTTCTTAAGGATTTCTAATTTTTAAGAGCGATACTATCGCGTTTAGTCCGCAACCTATCAAAACTATCGATGGTTTTGCAGCTCTACTAAGAATTAAGAAGTGGTGAAATATGATTTTTTCTATATGTTATTCTGAATATTGAAAATTAAACAAAAAAAATGAGGTCTTTGATCTAAATGATTATAACTCCGATTCTACCCATTTCGATTCTATTATTATTTCTTACCCATGCACATCCTAGGCCCCTCACCAAAGGGCATGTAAGCCGCCTGGTTGAAGTTTTTGTTATCCTCCAGATAGCGTTCTGGTTGATAGCTCATTGGATCGGGGAAGTACTCGGCATCTCGATGCATTCCGATAAGCGAGATTACAATGGGTGTGCCCTTCTTGATCACTAGTTTGCTATCGGGCACGGGATAATCCTGAGTACAGACTCTGTTTAGCAATGGAAGAGCAGGGTATTTACGAGCAGTTTCTGTAAGGAAATTAAAAGTATTATAATAAAATTGCCTGACCGATATGAAATTTGGTATGCGGTTGGGATATACAAAAACAAGGTCAGCGATCACTATCCCTGAAGAACTTACCGAGAACACAGGCCTCGAGGTACTTCATGTCCGAGATGGCATCGTAGGTCAGCTTTCCGCCGTGCTTTTCAATAGCTCTGCGGACATCCTCCTTCGCTTTTTCCATCGCCTCAGGATTTTGAGTGAGCTCATAGAGAGTGAAGGATGTTGTAGAGGCTGTCGTCTCATAGCCAGCAATGTAGAACAGAAACAGCTGACCAGCAATCACATCCTTTGACATGGATTTCACTCCACTTTTAGTACTTTCCGCTGACCAAACAGTATCATCGGTGTTGACCTCTCCCTGATTGCGCAGTTGCAGAAGGAGTTGCAGCAAATCCTTACGGACGATATTGTTTTGCTCTCTAAGGTCAACGGTTCTGTGGGACAACTCGCGCATCCTTTCTGTGGCCTCCTGTTTCCAGCCGATTTGCACAAAGAACTTTTCCAGACTAAGAAATGTTAAATGATTTTATTTGAAATATTTTAGAAAATTTGCTTTTAACCTTACCCGGGATAGAGGAAACTAGAAGCTCCACGAACAATATCTTCAAAATTTTTACGATTGACCTTTTTGCTAATAACCTGGAATTCGTTGTTGGGATCTGCAAAGCTGTCAATATCAAGGCCAAAAATAGTCGTGGCGATAATATCGATGGCATAGCTGCGGGGAAATATAAAGTGCATTGTATAAGTTATCTATCAGATAAGAGATATCAGTTATAAATTATCAGCGGTTGTTAACGAATTTAGGAGAATGCTAAATATAGATTTAATAATAGCAAATTTTGTTTGTTATTTAACTCTAAAATATGTTTACGCAAGATCTTTAGAAGTATAAACTTATCTTATCATGCGGTTTTGCTGAATAGATTAAGCAAATAAACCAGAGAATTTCAGTTGTTGATTCTTTGAATAAATATTATTGTAATGATAAGTACTATTTGCTATATTTTCATACATAGTGGTTCCAATCTAATCACATACGAGCCTTTAACTTACGTTGCAATTAGCTTCTTGAGTTCCAGCTCCTTGCTGCCCGATTCAGGCAGTTGCGCCTTCATGCTGGCTATTAACTTATCACCAACGGAATCGGAGGTCTCGAACATAGCCTTCAGTTTTCCGGAGGTAAACGAGGGCGTCAGCTTGTTTCGTAGGGCCCTCCAACTAGCTCCTTCCATTTGGAACAAGCTCGCCGACATAGGATCGTTCTTCTCATCCACATAAACCCCGCGATCATGGAAACTGGCAAAGTCCTTGACCAACATATCGTGAGCCAGTTGAGCATCTCTGATCAGAAGTGCAGGTCTCAAAGTGAGATACATTCCAATCACCGGTTCCTTTGTCGATTGATACATATCGTAGATGGCCATTCCGAAGGATCTTTTTCCCTTCGCTACGGACTCCATGGCACCGAAAGGGATGCTCACTCCCGTCGAGGGAAAACCCTTTCGATCCCAGTAGCTAAATGTCCACTTGAGGTAGACATATAGCAATGTGACTGCACCGATCAGTAAATATATTACGATCATTCTGTTACGATTCTATTCTGCTCACTCTCTGTCCGCACTTCTAGCGTTCTAAATAGCAACTAACCGGTCGGATCCCAGCGACAATTTATAGTCGTCAGAGAGTTCTCCCAATCGCCGCGTGTGTCAAACAATTTCGCCATATGGCTCGTTTGATTACCTTATCATCTCTACGCTCGGACGTAAACAAAGGCACTCGTGGCTGACGATTCCTTTAGAGGTAGGTCGGTCAGTCTGGCGGTTTGCCTGGAAGTTCCCCCGTCTTGAGTTCCATTTGGTGCCTGTTCAGTGTGACAAGACGATTGTAAAGCTCTCTGCAGGCGCCAAAAAGTTGTCGACTAAGCATTACAATATTAGCAGGTTGTGTTTTCTATCGACTACGTAGACAACTCTGCAGTGGCGATACGACAGATCGCCCCTTGATAATAACAGGGCATTTTGTTTTCTATAAACCTATATTTAGAGTCTTTAAGCTATTACGGTTGACGACACCCTAGAAAACGTGTTTGTTCGATTCGAAGCTGTAAATTGTAAGCCATGAAACGATATGATATTATTATGAATTATACTTTTTCAAGGTATATTTCTCATACAAATGTGTTTTTAACTTCCTATATATTGTTGTATAAATCCAAGAGATTAGTTTGACTTTGACGTATTTTCATATTTCCAAACTTGATGAAATAGTTGAACAAAAGAACTATGCCCTTGTTAATTAGTTAAAATATTGTGAACAATTTTCCTTATTGACGGCATTTGTTACACCTCTATATTTACCTTGGCTAAGCAAACGAATTTGTTTGTTTTATAAACTCATTTTACATGCATAGACGTATGCGATTTAAACCTTTGGAATCTTTAATGATGCTTATGTCATTCATTTATAGAACGCAGTTTGTGGAAAATAATTCATTGATTGTATACATGGCAGATATCTTCTCTAAACGATTTCGGTTTGAATTTGTATTATGTATGTCGAGTCGATCTAGCCATGTCTGTCTGTCCGTCTGAACGCTGAGATCTCGGAAACTACAAAAGCTAGAAAGTTGGTATTAATAATGCAGATTCTTGAGCTTCCTACGCAGCGCAAGTTTGTTTCATCGAGGTGCCACGCCACCTCTAACGCCCACAATCGCCTTAAACTATTTTAAAATGTGTCTGGCGGCCACATCTTTAACGATTTTAAAAATGTATAAATGCAGTTTTATTGTGTTTATCAATACCTATCGAAATGTAGAAGACTATTTTCAAATCGGACCATTCATTAAAAAATTATGCGCAATCAAAGTTGTATATCTCCATCTCTCTCGCACTGCTAGCTGAGTGACGGGTATCAGATGGTCGGGACGCCCGACTATAGCGTACTCTCTTGTTACTTATTTAATTTAAAACAAAAGTTGTTGGTAATTCTAATTCCAATAGGACCACTGCTTAGGTCAGGGGCGTAGGCATAGGGCTTTTGGGTGTTAAATCATATGCAAAATATGATTACCTGAAGTATGCAACAGAAAATTTGTACTAAACAACCCCTTTTAACAAAAATCTGTATACGCCACTGACTTAGGCTGGAAGAAAGTATGCTACAACATTTTTTTTTCTTATCTTTCAAACTCTTGTTTTCGCTATCACAATAGCCAAATAAAACACTATCATCAACTATTCCAGCGTTGATGAGAATGAATGAGAAGCACTTTAAAATTAATTGCATCAAAATATTCATTTACGTTTCGCTGCAATTGAAATTTGATGTGGCTGGTAGTCAAAAAAAAAAAAAGCACTGATCTTTTTCTATTTTTCGAAAGTCTTAGAATTTTCTATATACCCTACAAACGAACAATGGCCCTATACACCAATTATAGTGCTAATAAAGAGCTTTAATTTAAGTCCCATGACAAAAAAGAAGTCCGAGAACATGTTTCTTTTCAGCTTCGACAGCAGAGAATTGCCAATATGTACATATGCATTCTCAATAAAACTAAAAAGAAATTCGTTTATCGAAATAAAAATGGAAATAAAAATGCATATTTCTTTACAGGGTTAAAAGGTGTTTTAATCTAAAATTGGATCTACTTCTTGAGAGAGAGACGTATGGGAACGCCATATTTGGGCATCAGCGAGGCTCCGTTTATATCGAATTCAAGTTCTTGCTTTTCCTTGCGCATCTCCACATCGAAATTCGACAAAATCTTGGCAACCGCTATCTTCACATTCACCTTTCCCATGCGGGCACCTTCAAAAAAAGAAAAACAAATTTTAAGTTTCTTATTAAGTGGAATTACAATGGGTTCTTACCGATGCACATCCTGGGTCCCTCACCAAAAGGCATATAGGCCGCTTGGTTGAAGTCTTTGCTCTCGTCCAAATAGCGTTCTGGTTGATAGCTCATTGGATCAGGGAAGTTATCGGAATCGTGGTGCATTCCTAATAAAGAAATTAACACGGGTGTGCCCTTCTTGATCACTAGTTTGGTATCGGGCACAGGATAATCGTGAGTGCAGACTCTGTTCAGGAATGGAAGTGCTGGGTATTTTCGAGTGGTCTCTGTAAGATAAATATTACTGTTAGCACATATCTATGTTGGAACAATTTAAATTTACCTAAGATACAGGCCTCCAGGTACTTCATATCCGAGATGGCATCGTAGGTCAGCTTTCCGTCGTGATTTTCGAGGGCTCTGCGCACATCCTCCTTTGCCCTCTCCATCACCTCAGGATTTTGGGTGAGCTCATAGAGAGTGAATGAAGCTGTAGCGGCTGTGGTCTCAAAACCGGCAGCATAGAACAGGAAAAGCTGACCGGCAATCACATCCTTCGACATGGATTTCACTCCATTTTTAGTACTCTCAGCTGTCCAAACATTATCATCGGTGCTGATCTTTCCCTGGTTGCGCAGTTGCAGAAGGAGCTGGAGCAAATCCTTACGCACGATATTGTTCTTTTCCCTAAGATCGATAGTTCGATGGGACAGTTCGCGCATCAGCTCTGTGGCTTCCTGTTTCCAGCCAATTCTGACAAAGAACTTCTCCATTCTGAGCATAAAATATTTAAGGATTAGTATAAAAACAGAAATTAATGTTTTATATTGACCTTACCCAGGATAAAGGAAGAGAGCTGCTGTACGGAGAATATCCGTAAAGTTCTTACGGTTGAGCTTCTTGCTAATAGCCACAAACTCGTTGTTAGGATCAGCGAAGCTATCGACATTAAGTCCAAAGATAGTCGTGCCAATGATATCGATAGCATATCTGAATTAAGGAGAAATGAAAATCGTTATCATCTTTCTCTTCGGGTTCATGTTAATATTCCTTTAACTTACGTTGACATTAGTTTCTTGATGTCCACCTCCTTGTTGCCCCCCTGAGGAATACCATTCTTAATGGTGGCTACTAACTTATCTCCAATGACATCGGAGGTTTCGAACATAGCCTTCAGCTTTCCGGACGTGAATGAGGGCGTCAATTTGGTGCGTAAATTTTTCCAGCTGGCTCCTTCCATTTGAAACAAGCCTGCGGACATGGGATCATTCTCCTCATCCACGTAAACCCCGCGATCATGGAAACTGGCAAAGTCCTTGGTCACTATATCGCGAGAGATTTGAGCATCTCTAATCAGGAGAGCAGGTCTCAAAGTGAGATACAATCCGATCACCGGTTCCTTTGTCGATTTGTAGATATCATAGATGGCCAATCCGAAAGATCGTTTTCCCTTCGCTACCGATTCCATAGCCCCGAAAGGAATGCTCTTTGCCGTGGAGGGAAAACCCTTTCGATCCCAGTAGCTGAATGTCCACTTGAGGTAGACATATAGCAATGTGACTGCACCGATCAGTAAATATATTCCGACCATTTCGATTTTGTTTTCTTCGACTGCACTTCTGGCGAGAAAAATCGAAACTAACTCTCCGATCCGACAACCAATTTATATTCGTTAGAGTTCTACCTATCTCGGAATTTTGCCATACGGACGTGGAATTACCTTATCTTTCTGCTTGAAATAAACAAAAGCGCTTGAGGCTAGCGATTCCTTTAGAGGTAGGTCGGTCAGTCTGCCTGTTTGCTTGGAAGATCCCCGGAATGAGTTTTATTTTGTGCCGGTTCAGTGTGACTCGGCACTTCAACAGCTCTAGGCATTCGATCAGAAGTTGTCGACAAAGCACTATCAAATTTGCAGGTAACGTTTTCTTTGGCATGTGTGGACAACCCTACAATCTTGATACGACAAATAGCCCCTTGATAAACTTCCATATAGGGGAGTGTAGGGTAAGGTGACGAACGATTCGACTTTTGAATGTAACTTTTCGAAAAATCAATATTTTTCAAAAATGTAAATGCAGAAAGTTGCTTACATCTTTAGAGCATATCTCTGTAAAATTTGGATTCGAAATTCTAACGGAGCTAAGTCCTACAGCGTTTAGAGTGAACCATCCTTTTTTTGCACTTTTAAAAATTGTAGGGTAATGTGACGAACGATTTTCTTTTTAATGTAACTTCCCCAAAAATCAATATTTTTTAAAAGTGTAAATGCAGAAAGTTGCTTACATCTTTTGATCATATTTCTGTAAAAGTACGATTCGAAAATCTAAGGGAGCCAAATCCTACAGCGTTTGGCGTGAATCATCCTTTTTTTGCACTTTCAAAAGTTGCCAGATAAGGCGACGAACTAATAAATACACACTAAAACTGTATGCAGATGTGCGAATTATTTTTTTTTTCAAGAATGGATGAAAAATTACAATAATATAATAAAAAGGTAATTTTAAATTTAACAAAAAAATATTAATATAAAAACTTACAGAATTTGAACCAATCTGAGAATAATTGTTTAAAAAGTTCAATACCACGTCGTCGGATTCCTTTGAAACATCAACACTGGCTTCGTTTACTTTTTTAATGTAACGTCTAAGAGTGGGTTCCGAAATTCCTTGTTCATTTGCAACCGAATTAGTCGACCTACCATGGAGCTTTACTAATTTTATTGCCTGCAACACTTTTTCGAGTTCATTTTTTTTAACAAACTTTGATTTAACTGACGACATATCTAAAACAATACGAAAAAGCAATAAAACTTCATCAGTTAATGTTATTCGGTATTATAATAGTTTTTTTTTACACATAATCAACGATAACAATTCAAATTCTTGAATAAAAAAAGTTCGTCACCATACCCTACAAAAAGTTCGTCACGATACCCTACAAGCTAGACTTGGAGCAAAAACGGTGTCACTCTTAAACGGTGCAAACAAAACAAACGCCAAGTACCAAAAACTGTTGAGAAAGATCTCATTTATACGTGCATACACTTACCTGATTTTATTTTTCACTCCTCTTCGCTCTGGCCCTGCTGAAACACAAGTAAATTGAATAGATTTGCTAGTTTGCGCACCACCTTTTTAGAAAAAATTACGTCACGAACAAATTACGGGACTTCTTATTAATATTACTGTAAATACATTGTCGACACGATAAGGGGAGACGACTACATTTATTTCGAATTTTTGTCGTGACGTCATATGTGAGATTCGACGAGTTCGTCACATTACCCTACTCGTCACATTACCCTACACTCCCCTACATATATTTAGTAACCCGAGAATTATGGCGTTATTGCCACTAGAGTGCTTGAATGAAATCCGTTGTATTTCTATTAAAACTTTTTAATTGTAGATAATGAATTTTATTATTTTATTTTATTTATTTCAACTTATTTGGGTATCTAAAATTAGTTTTTATATATACTTGTTAGTTAAATTTTGTATTATTTACCTCAACTGCCAAGTTAGATTTATCTTAGCAAGAAGTATGTAGTTTTGCTATACAACTTGTAAAATCATTATTTTAAAAGCATCTCGTTTTTTTTGGCTTTCATAGATTAAACAACCCACATTTCCTATCAGAATTTGTTTCCATTAAAAGACTTGTTTTAATTAGTATAATCGCAACTCATTATTGGGAATGATTTATGTTTTATTAATGAAGCAGAATAACTGGTTCGCTTATCAAGAACTGAGCCAAATTGATAAAGCTTTGGGAGGCCAAGCCGAATTGACCTAGGCCCAGGGGCGTATTCTGAATTCTGAAGAACCTGAGACTTGCATATATCCTACATATGTACATATAGCCCAACTCTCTCCGCCCCAAAACTTTCCGCTTGCCTGTTTTGACCCGCTTTGTTGACTTTGACGTTTATGGTAGCGCTCCCCCGATGTTCAGGTTGTTCACTTGAGAACTTTGTGCTGTCAAAGTAATTCGCTGTTGTTGTTGTTTCTGTGCAGCGAGTGGCAACGACTTTGGTTAAGTATGTAAGCAACCCAACACAATGGAAACAACAATAAATATAACAATAATATAAAGACAACAACAGTATGCGGCATACAAAGTCAAAGACGTTGAACCGATTCGTGTATTTCTGTTTTTATATGGGGATTTTTGTTTTTGGAACTTCTCGGGTGTATGCAAATATGCAATTAATAAAACAAATTACAATACAATGCTGGGCAAATCATTAATAAAATTAAAATTAATTTTATTGCTTAAATTTCTATTTTTATAAATTATATAAACTATTCTAAATTTATTTATATGGGAATTATACAAAATTATTGAAAATTATTTCTTTTAAAACAGAGTGTTACTATTATTTTGCTTGCAATTGTAACCTGCCAATCAAAACCAGATGAAAACGAGTTTTTATTTGAAAGAAATGTATATATTTATTGACATCATTAAATTAATTAATATATAATTATTCAACAATAATGAATATCTTGCCTTTTTTCCAGACATCTCAACTCGCTTCGCTTCGGCTTGTAAATTACAGGAAGGAACAGCACTACTAACATAAACAAGGTAAGTTTCTTTGCAAGATCTCTGCAATTAAGTTGGGATTACTTGAGCGGTCAGTGGTAAATATATATGCTTTCAATTGAACAAGGGGCAGCGCCAATTATTAAGTCATTAATTCTTGGGGATTAGCTTTCTCTCCATCTCTATCTGATAAGCCGCTGACTCGCTCCCCCGTAAATAGCCTTGATAAGGGCCTTGAGAGTCAACAGCCACCGCCATCAAACATCCCGCACTGAGCTTTTAACCTGTGTTGGTAGCTTGGCTTTTTGTTAGCTAAATATGGGGATTTTAAATAGTTAAAATTGTAAGTTAGGTACTATATGACGGCTATATTTAAATGTTATAACTCCTAATTAATTCTTAACTAAATGCATTTTTAGTGTCGAATTCGCCAACTAGATTTGAGTGTACAAAATATATGATTTGAAATCAATTTCCAATATGCCTAGAAGTATGCAACGATATATATTTGTATATTTATAAAATACTTAATACTAATGGAAATTTCGATAGGTATTCATATATGACTAAATTCCTTAATAGGGAATTTTTAAGAGCATTACAATGGTTTTCTGGTTTGTCCTTAAAGTCTAACCATTCCTAACTACCCACAGTATCTTATCTCTTGTATAACTATTTATACAAATCTTAAGTTGGATACTGTGGTTCTTCGCTCTCAATAAATGCTGGTTTCCAAAGCTCTAGTTCTCCCCCACTTTGAAGCTTTCCGCCAAAAGCAAAACAAACGCACAAGCTGAAGCAAAACAAAAAAATATATATTAAGAAAAAAGCTCGTCAGTCGTCAGCTGCTGCGCGTAGTAGTAGTTTGTGTGTGATTTTCACGGAAAAATAATTCACATCTGTGTTGCTAACCGATTTTCCCATTTAACACCCACAATTCGCAACGGTAAATGCTTTATCCGTACCCAAAGTGTGTCTAGAATATTTCTAGGTGACGAAAAACGTAACTTTTCTGAATATCGCGCAGTTTCAGTCGAGTGACCTTAATCTTAAAGCCGTAAACTAAAAAAATGTATTAAACACTTTTGGAGTTCAAAAACACGCGCAATTAAACACTCAAAGTGAATGACAAAAGAGCTTTGACAACAACAACGACAGGGCCTTAACAACTTCCTCAATCTAACGCCCTTCGAAATGTTTTAGGCTATATACACAGCTATATGGAAATAAACCCAACCTCAAGCTTGAAACTCGAGAATAAAGCGAGCAAAGAAGCTGAAAAGCAAGGCAACTTTTTCTATATCTTTGGGTAGAGTCGGCTTTTTAAATACCCGGCACACAGGCTCTCTCTCTCCCTTTCTATCTATCATGCTCGCTCTCTCTCTTTCTTTCACACCCCTGTCTATATAGCCCACTCTCTCTTTCTATTGATTGTGACGCAAATCTCAAATGGTTATGAAGTAGAATTCGAATTTGATTAAATTTATATTAATTTGTATTTGTTTAAAAAACAAAGCTTTTTCAGCGGCAGCGTTGCCAGATGGGCAGGAAAAGTCGGATCGAAAAAAATAACCGAAATAGCATTGGCGTTTTCAAAAGAGCTAGAAAGAGAGGGCTTGCTGTGGTGTATTACACATGTTTCGACTTGCAAAAAGCTCGTTTTTGTACGTTCAGTTCAATTAAAAACATGTGCTGCCCCCTGTCCAATATTTTTGTTTATTGTTTATAAATGAGAGAACTTTGCTCGCCCCCTCTCTCGCCCTCTCGCTCTTTTGTTGCTGCCATCTCGCTTGCTCTTGCGGGTAAATAAGCAGCTGAGGTCAGCGAGCAAACGCCGGCGCAGCTTTTTCTGCCTTTGCAAAGACAAAATAGTAGCTTTTTCACTTGCGCAGGTTGAGAGCTTTTTGATTTTTCTTTCTTTTTTTTTCTATATTGTTTTTTGTATGTATAAAAGTGGAATCGAGCGATATAGGAAGAACCTTGTACGCTCATGTCTATGGAATGGAATTTAGTGTGTGGTTTTTGTTTTAGTTTTTCGTTTTCTTAGTTTCTCCATCCATCATGCTCTCATATTGGTTTAGTTTTATTGTTTTTGGCTGTAGTTTTTCGGAGAGTCTCTTCTTACAGCAGAAGATTCTTCTTCTGCCGAGGGTTTCTTCTTCTAGTCTCGCGACTTGGGGCGTCAGTGGTGACCTCCAAAGCTGCTTTTGCACTGATTTATTTTGCCGGCCAGCTGCGGAAGCGTTGCCTCCTCTTCGCTTTTTCTTTCGTATTTTTGTATTTTGTTCGTATTTATTGATTTCATTACTATTTGGCCGAGGCTGAGCGTTTTTTAATGCCGGCAAGCGAGCGAGAGCCATGTGCAAATGCCAAGAAAGAGACAAGTGCACCCACTGCTGGGTGTGCGAGTGAAAGAGAGGGGGCTATCTGCTCTACACAAAAGTCTTTGTTTAATTTAGCTTATCACACAAAATTCTGCTGATAACTTGAATCACTTTTTTTTCGATGTTTTTTTCAGTATCTTTTGTTGCTGACTTTATTTTTATTTTGATTTGGCATTGAACATTGTACGCTGGTTTTTTCACCCTTCTCTTTCGGTGTGTGAGTGAGTGAGTGAGAGAGAGAGGGAGATGCGATAATATTTGTGTGCCGTTTGGCTTTTTTGATAATTTCGCGTGCAAATATCACGTATGCGACGGGTTGTACCGAACTTGGTCATTATATGGCCAACCACGTTCGTCTCGCAATTGAATGTGATAAAATTGATGTGCCATTTCTCGGTATTCTTTTTTATTTTAGCTTATCTCGTTATTCTTTGTTTGATGGAAAAAAAAGGTTGCATATTTCAAGGCGCACTGTCGTTGTTAGTTAAAGTTGACCAATTTACCTTAAACCTAACTAATTCCTCTTTAAATTACTCAGCCTTAAATCAAGATGACGTTGATGTGCTAACCATAAGTTAAGACCTATTAAAAGTTATTACATAAAGTGCCAAAAACAAAGAAAATCAAGAAAAATCCAGTAATAAAAGTATCAGCAAGCCGGAAAAATCAAAGCAAAAGTTTTGATTTTCCATTTGAGTTCCGTGCGGGAAGTTGTAGAAGAAAAACCTTCAAAGTGGATACCCTGGCGTTGCCTCTTGGAGGGCTATCTCATGTTAGAATGGCTCTAGCCAGGTAAGAATTACCATATGATAATCGAAGTTTCAACCATTTAAATCAAACTTTAAAGAAACAAAAGCTAATGTCTCTTTTATTTCGTTATCGCTTTTAAGATGAATCATAATATATTTGAAATGTAAATCTCTGACAGTTTACAGCAATATTCGCTAGATAAGATTATGTCAAAGTGCAGTCATATAATTTTCTTGTCTTATCACAAAATAAGATAAAACTATTAGGTAATTTATCTCGTTGTATTTTTCACATTGAATGCCTTTATAATACTCTATATAATGAATTAAAAACTATTTTAAGTACTTCAAACTCGTCAGGAAATGTAAATCATCCCATAAAATTTGACGATATTTACGGATCAATTAGTGATGCCCACGCTAGTAACGAAAATTCAATGTCGTCGCGAATAGTGATTACCGTTAAGCTATGAAAAATACATCAGCAATAACAAAAAGCAAGGCAAATGCGCGAAATCGAGGAAACAATCAAACGAAATGTGCAACATTTGATGCGCTCGTGTGTGTGCATTGCATTAAAATTCAGGGGCAATGCCGTGCCTAGATGTAATTACCGTTATAGTCAAGTGCAAACCATATGGCAGATAAATATCGCCTGACCCCTCGCTTTCGTAAAGTGTAATGAAATACGAGAAAAAATGGGAAAAACGTTGGAAAATAAAGTAGAAAAAAAACGAATACGTAATATGATCAATTCAAAGATATACAAATCAATTTAAATATTTTCAAACATTTATTTGTATTTGATTTAGAAAAATAAAATTGATATAAAGTTAAGAAATATAAAAATGAGTTCTTAAGATGTTTAAATTTAAAATTATTCCCATATTAAAATGTTACCAAGAAAGTTATTGCATTATATTTCATTTTTCTGTTTAGAAAATAGAGTAATTGTAAGTTGTAACCTTTTTGTCACAGAGGGAAAGAGAGAGATAGTGATTAATAAATTACTCATTAAAGGGATGTGGGTGGTGGAGTGAGAGAGATGCCAAATTGACCCTTGTGCACTTCACTTTCACGGATTCGGATTTCGAAATGTCTTTAACATTGGAAGACCGATTTCCACTATTTGTAGAGAGAAAGTAGACGACAGTAGATTTTGAGTGATCTTTTTCTCAGAGAAAGAGACAGGGAGAGGAAGAACGGGCGTGAGAGCGAGAGCGAGCATGCAAGCCTCGTGCTAATTCATTTTAATTCATTTGACCGAAGGTGAATTCGCTGCGAGAGGGAGTGAGAGAGGGAGAGGAAGAAGAAGGGCACACATGTGCACTATAGTAATCTCTCTCCCACTTTGTTTATGTTTTGTTTTTGTAACGGTTTATTTCAATTGTAGTTGTAGCTATTTTTTTCTAATTGTCTATGAGGAAGTGTGTGCAAGCTATTTGTAGTTGTTTTGTACTCATTTTTTTCTATTTTGTGCGAAGGTGTTTCCATTTGTAATTACACTTACATGGCTCTGCCTTCGATTGTGTGTATATGTGTGCTGTTTGTTTGTTGTAATCATGGGTTACAAAAGCGTTTTGCCATTGTTGTTGCTGTTTCAATTTGTGCGATAAGGTCGTTTTGCTCTATGATTTTGCGTAATTACATTTGATAATATTTCAATGTGAAAACCTTTGCGGGCTCATCATATGAGGGCAATTTAAGTTGGCTATATAATTTTCATAAGCATATCACATTTCCTTGTGCTAGCCAATATCGCATAAAAATTTTACTATTTGAGTACTTTCTAATGATTAATTTTTAATACATATCTTTAAAAGAGTCTCAATTTGAAATAAAATCTTTGAAAATATTGAAAATGGTCAATTTAAAATCGATAAAATAATTTTTTCAAACAATTTTACAAAACAAATAAACTGTCTACCTTCCACTATTAATATTTCATAAGTTTCCAAAATGGTTTTAAATATTTTTTTGGATTAGAATGTGTATAATCTGCATACATTCTTTGAATTCCAATTTAGCATTTATACCTCAAGTTACCCAATAATTGGCTTAACTAAGGAATTTCTCGGTCCAAGAAAGATGACATTTCCCAAATATTTCTCAATATCTTTATTCGACACATTCAATATGCCGTTTGACAGCCAAGGTTCTTTGAGTTTGTCGCTTTTGTGACACTGAGACTGACAGATGGACTATGTGAGTTGATGTCGAACCTGTTGAAGGGCTCTTAAGGTCCCATGGTTTGATCAAATCGATTGGGGGGATGGGGAAATCAATGTGGGCACTGTGGAGTGAAGGTTCTCCCTAATAAGCCAATCCATAATTTTCAGTCAGGGGGTGGTGGCCCTCAAACTTTGTCATTTCCCATAGATAAACGTGGAAGGAAAAGAAAAGACCCCCAAAAAACATTCTCGTTCTATATTTATATCGATGACATGATTTCATTTCAATGTTCATGCCACAAAACTCACGATTCCGCGCCCGATAACAATGACACAATTCAAGTGTAACTGTGTGGGTGTTGTCGCATCTGTGTGCGTGTGTATCTAAGGTTGTTGTTGCCGTTGCTGTTGTCAGCCACCCGCAACGAAGCTACAATCATTGACCCTCATGCCTTCAAACTGGCTAACACTCACATGGATGTACGTTTGTGTGTGTGCTTTTGTGGGTGGAAGGGAACTTAACTAACTTATTGATTCAAAATTTGTTGCTACCATACTATACTATGTCAGCCTATCACTGGCAACCTTAATTGGTTAACCATACCAAGGGTATAATGATATGGGTCGAGGCGAAAATAATGGATTCTCATGCAGAAACAGAATCAGCTTTTAACCCAAATTTGTCAAGAACTCAACAGAGCTATCTTAGCATTACATTATCAGTGACGTTTTCGACATACTAATTGAGAGTCCTGACATTTCAATTAGAGTTTTGCATTACGGCTGTCTCTAATCATAAGTCCAAAATAAAATACACATTTTTTATATGCCTTCGAGATCATTTTATAGCTAGAAATTATTCGTTTTTTTTTTTTATTGGCAGAACCAAAATTTAATTATGACCCTGATATTTATTGAGATTGGAAGGCTGAAAAGAATGCAGGTTTTCCGTGGATATTTTAGTGATTTTGAAAAGAACTAATAAAAATCATAAAGACATTTAAACGATTCAGATATTATGTTAGGTTTGAAGGCTGAAAGCATGAAGAATCCAATGAAATCGTACGAAATTAAGTTTATTTTATTTTATAATGTTTTCCAAGAGATTGATCAAGTTAGAAGGGAAGATAAAATTTAAAAAAGATTTCAGATATAACCGATAAATAATGATCTAGATATCGAAAAAGTAAAAGGTCAATTATAAGTCGCTTTCATTTATCCGTTAGTTTGGCTTTGGTTAAGCGCCCCAATCGCAACTAATCTCAATTACAGCACTTCATTCTCGCCCGCAATCCGCAATCGCTTTCAAACATTCGAATGCGAAACAACAAACAGAAATGTTTACAACAAAACGCGATGAAACAATGCACACAGTCGAAAGGAGGTGGAGGCTAAAAGCAAAACAACGCAGCGGAGCAGAGCGCCGGCAGAGCAGCGGCAGTGCTGCCCAGCGACAAAAATGCAGCTGGCTGAAAAGCTGAAAAGCGTTGGCGGCGTGCTCGATACTAAAGCGTCGCAGTCGGCATCGCAGTCGCTGCCTCTGCTCCGATTTAGCCTCGTTACAAGCGGTCGTCCGCTTTGGAGGTGTCAGCAGAGGTGCCAACTTGTGCTTACAAAGAAACTGGCTTAAACAGTTACCACAAATATCTTTGAAATTTGTTTCCCCGATAAATAATTTAAATAATAATAAAGTAATAATGCCACAGAAACCTTTCTTAAACTAAATGCATTGGAATTTTAATTGATTCTACCCGAATTCTGCATTGAGTTCCTAACTTTATAAACCCCAATCTAATTTTTTGAATTCTTGAATAGTTTTTAAAGATTATTTGGTAAGAATAGAAGAGAATTAAGAGAATTAATACTCATACGAAAAATAAAGTTTTTAGTTTCATACACTTTAGGATTTCTTTATTATTGTTAGTTATTTGTGCCGAAATTCTCAATAACTTGAAGTTCTCCACAACTCGAAGTTCTACATAACTCGAAGTATTAATAACCCAAAGTTCTACATATTTCAACGTTTCTTTTACAACTGGAAATTCTTTAAAAACTAAAGACATCTATAACTTTTTAACTGTTCATAACTTTAAGATCTTTACCGTTTTTTTAGTTTATCAAAATTAGACTTCACTCAAAATCTTATTAGATCTTAAAGCTTTCCAAACCTCAAAGTTCTCAATGTCTCGACATTTTTTTTTTAGGGGTTTTCCAGATCGTAGCCAAATTTTCTGCTCTGTACGCTGGCCGCGCCCTCGCAACGCTGGCTGCGCAGTCGCCCTCGCATGTGGCCACAGAAACCGAAATCATAGCCCCGAATTCGTCACCAACTTTGGACACTACTTACATGCCGCCAACGCTGACGTCAGCGTCACTGCCGACGTCGGCTGCGCTGCCAGCAGCGACGTCGGCGTCGACGTCAGCCTCAGTTGTCGGCAGCGTGTACTACTTTTGTTTTCATTGAAAACGTTTGCTGTAATGTTTGTGGTATGTTTCGCTGGCAGCGCAGTCGACGTTGCTCACATGGTCACTGAGCTTGGGCTCTCGCTCTCTCTCCTTGTCTCTCAGCTGGTGCCTCTCTCTCTCACCCAGTCTCTGCTGCTGCCGCTGCCTCTGCCGACGTCGCTGCCTGGCGTTGCCTCGCTCATTTGTTTTGGGTCGTATTGACCTTCTTAAAAAGTAGGTAACCTCATTTCTCATTTATCGTGTACAACTTACATGCTGCTGCACTGCCGACGTCTCAGCTGCTCTGCTCCGACCTCTGCCGACGTCGCTGCCGAGGGTGGGGGGCTTGTCTCCCCAGAGGCCAAAAAAAATAATATAGCGCCAAAGAAATATCTCACGCATCTTGGCCACAAAATGCAACGCCTTCAATTGTTTAGCCAAGATTCTTTGATTGGTTGTAATCTTCTCGCATTTTGGGGGGAAATACTTATTATTGTAGAGGCCATTTGTTGAAGTGATTCTCTTCCCCTTCCTTAGATCATCATTCCTAGGGGTATTTTTAAACTTTTTTGAAATAAAAGTAACGAATTTGTAATTATATTTCAAAGGTTAAATTTCTTTAAAAATAATAATAATAATTCGAAATAGTAAAATTAATTCTTATTTTGGAAGAACGAATTATCAATAAAATTTTTGTTGAAACAGCTAAAACCTGTTGGGAATTACAGAATATATAGGGCACAAATTTATGAATTTTTTGTAATATCCTTGTAAATGATCCTTGGCCAAATGCCATAGATACTTCTAAATAACGTCGTTATATTCTTTATTTTATTTATTTTATAACAGACTTTCCTATTCAAGGTACACCCATGCACATTTGAAGGGCATATTATTTCCCTTTATTTCCCCCTATTCTATTTGCCTCTTTCGAAGCTCATTGAATTGCCAAGTGATCGCTTCCTAGTGCCCCCAGTGCGCTGACGTCACAAGGCGACACTGACAGAAATGATTGCGTCGAAGTATTCGCCGGGCAAGGTTTTCGTTTTCGTTTCGGCGCAGATTATGTTTCAGACTTTTCCGAAGGTGAGGCATAATTTGAAAAGTGTGTAATTTGTTTTCCTACGCTGATTGCACTTGGAATTTATGCTGCGGCGGCTCCCTTGGTTTACTTATGTCTATAGATTTCAGTGTGCGTGCATAAACATTGAACAGTATTTTTTTTTTGTATTTCGCTCGCTGAACCTAACTATACCATACTATGGCAAACCAACCCAACTGAACTGAACTCAACCGAGCAGAGCTGAGCGGCAGCGAGTTGTCGTCGCAGTCTCGTTTACTATTGACACCATTAATGTTGCCCCAATGTAGGTCAATTGCGCGCTAATTGCCCCGCCACTCGCCTTCTGCCGGGGGTCGTTTCGTCTCCTCTCAATGCTGAAAACAGCCACAGCCACTGCCTCTGTTCACTTACCTCTACCTCTGCCTCTGCCTCTGCCTCGGCTGCCGCTGATTGAAGCTACCAGCTTGACCTTTTAGGCCTCGGGAGCAGTACGGGCCACTTGGCCAAAAAAATATGGCACTTTGGGCGTTTTGTAAACGTCCAAAAAAGGTCCTTAAAAGTTAATATTACAAACAGGAAACAAGAAACAGGTGTATTTTGATCATATTACTTTCATATCGAAATGCACAAAGTATATTGGAAGGAAGTTCCCATAAACATTTATAATATATATTAAAAATCAGTGTATTTTTAAAAATAATGAACACTTTTGTGTTTCTGGTAACTTAAAGCAGATCTTTAACAATAATAATGGGGAACGATTTTATTTAGAAGGTTTATTAAAAAGAGAAAAATGATAAATGGGTAGAATTTTAGGGATTACAGGACACGGCATATATAAATTTTAGTTATCTTTCCTTAACCAAATAATTACAAATAAATTCTTTTTGAATATTCAAATTCAGCACACTTTAAGCTGAGCTATTTTTAGAATGGCTAAAAATAAAGAATCTTATCAGCTGCTTGATTAGCTTTAGCTACTTTTTGTAATCTGGCTTAGGCAACAAGCGTTCCAAAGAAATTGCTCATATTACGCATACGCCGTGTGAGACAGCTTGGCAACCGCAAAATAACTCTCAACTCACTGGAATTGCTGCTGCTACTACTGCTCTGTTGTTGTCTTCTTGCTTTTTCGGTTTTATTATTTTTGGGGCAGCCAGCCCAAACTCTGACCTAGTTTCCGCCTTTTTGGGCACCAAAAAAAACTTTTGTTGTACATTTATTTTCTGGCTTTGTATTTTTGCATATTTTATGATTTAATCAAAGGAAATTATACACGCATGCAGAGCATCCCAGGGTGTGTTCCCTTGGGGAACGAATCAGACGAGCAGTATAGTGGAGTAAAGTTCCCTCAGCGCACACACACACTTATTCGTGCTGGGGCAATAAAACCGAAACTTGACCTAATTCTGAAAACTGATGCCGACGTCTCTGTGTTTTTGCTGCTCTGCTATTTTTTTTGTGTCTCCATTTTCAGGCCTGCTAGAAGTGGTTGTATATGTATATCGTTGTCTTAGCATATACAACATTCATCTTACGGAGCTGCGAGTATTTTAATTATGGCATTCCCAATAAACAATTGTAGGTGGTTGGCTGGGGGAAAATATACAAATATCGATCTATGGGGCTTATTGAGCACTTGGGAAATGGAATTGCCCCGTTTACGGAAATCGTTTGATAAGCAAAGAAAACAATGCGATTGGGAAATGGCAAGAAATGTGTTGAATTACGAGATGTAAAATCATAAAACTAAATGTTATCGTAACGCTTGCAGTGGAATTTTGAAATAAAGCAGATCTAAAAGATTTATGTAATAGTTCGTTTGGGTATTGTATCGAATTCGGTTACACATCTAAGTACAATGGGGAAATATGTGCTGACTTATGGTTATTCAAGAACTTTAACATTTCGAGTGCATTTTAAATTGCATACTTCAGTAAAGATTTAATTGATTTTAGCCATTAACGTAATACAATGCCACATGGTCTAATTGCAGACTAATGTGAGCAATTCTAATTAATAGTATTGATAGTTGTAAATCGTGCATATCTCAAGGAAGTTTAGCTCATAAACACTTTAATAGAGCTACATGAAACCATAAATTTCGATGTAGCCAAAGAGAAACGATTGATAATAATTTCTCGTTGTTGATTTTTCGTAATTTCCACAGAGTATATCAATCTTTAGATGTTGAAACGCCCAAATGATGTTGTTTCCTTCTTCGTGCCGCCCCTTTACCTCCCACTTTTGACTTGTTTGGCTTCTTTATAATTTCCATTCGCAAACTACAATTATTTGATTCACTTGAATCGCACCAGATGGTCTCCCTTCCTCTTCTCACATTCTATATGTATATATCTCTAGCTGGTTCTCCTCCTTTGATTAATACAATCTTTCCCCTGGTGGGTCTCCCTTTGCCCCCTGCTAAGTACAGCCCTGGCCGCAGTTGCGCTTCTATTTCATTACTACTATTATTACGCTCATTTTTGTTGTTGCCCATCGCCTGTTGCTAGCCAATGTCTTTCCTTACCTCTCTCTTTTTTTTTTGCCTCTCTGTCTCGCTTTGCGTAATTTACGCGGTCCAATACTTTTCGCCCTTTGCTTATGAAGGGCATATGTCCTAAGTGGCTTTTTTAATGCAATACAATTTGTAGGATCTGCAAGGATAATCCTTAAAATCTTTTAAAGGATTTAATTATTAACTAATTATGTGATGCATGAATAAAATCTATTTAAATCAGACAAGAATAATATCAAGTATACGTAGTAAAACAACTCCACTGAAAAATAACTTCAAATAACTTCTAAATATCTTAAAAATAGTAAGGGAATTCACAAATCTTTTAAAGTATATCACTTATTTTGACTCCCTCCTACAAAATATTGATATTGAAAGGGTATTGAGACTTCGCCTGATGAAACCACCTCCTTTGTCATCTGTTTTACTTTTTAATTCGCTTATTCCCTTGGTATGTCTCGGGTTGGCTGTAGATATTTCATTTCATTGGCCACCAGGCGATGGGAACAGCCAACTAAATTGAGCCCAGACCCAAAGTGAAACCCAGGCAAAGCGAACTAAACTGAACTGAACTGAAGAGTCGAGCAATGTTCTAACCTTGTAATACCTGTCGTAGTGGTAGTAATTTTTATGGTTGTTGTTGTTTTTGGTACCTTTAACCTTTGCTTGGTTAATGCGAGCGGCACCACCAGCAACAACAACAAAAACAACAACCTTCTCTGACGTCGTTTTGTCGTATCCTTGAAAGTGTCTATCTGAGGTCATCAACTACAATTTTCGTCGAGCTGGTTGTTGTTATTGTTGGTCGGGGCTCGTTTATCATTGGACTTTTCATGGTCGACGCTCCGAACACAAAGGGAGAAATACGAAAAATAAATATTTCCCAACAACAGCGGTTAAAAAAATAGTATTAAAAGGAGACACTCGCAGGATTTCTCCAGGATTCGAAAAAAGCACCACGGGTGTGTCATATCGGGAGACTCTCATATTGTTGTGCTTGTCAGTGCGCCACGTGCATTTAATGGTAATTATATGCGAGCGACCACAAAACCGATATAACCCCCACCATTCCTCCCATTATCTGTAATTGCCTTTGTTCAAATATCGATTTCGATAGCAGAGCGATTTTCCATGTATGTCGTTGGTGGATTTTCCATGTTCTATAATCAATATGGGCTATCCCATCTAACAAAAAAGAAAGAGTAAGAGGAAATAGATCAAATGGGGTAAAGGGTATTGAAAAGGACGTAAAATATAAAATTGTTCAGAAATTGTAGTTTTAGAAAGTTGAGTTTTTGGAATAAAATACAAAATAATATAATATTTTTTCAACATAATTCAAATTACAGAAAATTTGGATTGGGGGAAGTTGGACTGAAATGGCCACAAATAGATCGCGAAACAAACGCACATTTAGAGTCCACACAGAGGCTAAGCAAAAGTAAACAGAAATAATATCGTTTCAGGTCAGGGTTTCCAAAAGTACACACACGCACACCCGCCCCAGTGATAATTATCTGACAATGAGATTGCGGACCGCGGGCCAAGCCAACCTCAAAAAGTGAGCTAAAAGGCCGAAAAGAGAGCAGCACTATACACATATAGAGTATATAGGTATAAGCGGTGCGCGGTGGAGAGGGGTTAAAGTAAACTGCATTAATGAAACTGGGTTATAATTGAAATCAATGGACGACGGACAGACAGACCGCACCAGACATAACCACGCTGGATTTCAACATAAACAATGCATAAATCCGAAAGATACTTACGAGGCAGCCGGCCCACGAGAGCCCTACAAGAGTCAGCGGTAACAACATAAGCAGCCCGAGCACGGCAAAAGCGATTTATGAGTGCCTCGGTGAAAACTGACGCCGTCTCATCGAACAGTGGGTAATGGTCTATCAAGGGTGATTGTACCATTAAATAATATAATAATATATAGGAGCAGCAGAAATCTCTATTAAACTAAAAACTATGAGTTTTTTTTATTTTTTCGAAATTTAAATATATTTGTTTTTAATTTTCTTTGTATTTTTCTTCCCTTATAAATCGTACACTTAAAACCGATCAGTTCTGCATAAGGTCTATGAAGTATAATATACATATTATCCCAAAAGAACGGTCGGAAGCAGTCGCTTTACATTTTTCTCTGCCCGTGCTTAGCCGCCACACGCACAGTATACAAAACAAAAATTTCGTACCACTGTGCCCTCACTACGGTGTTCCATTCCAGTTCGTTTCGTTCCGGCACGCTTAAATGCTTAACAAATTGAATTCGAGTGGCAGGCGGCATTCAAAGCAACAAAGAGAAACAAAGAAGCTAAGCAGCTGTAGAAAATGAAGAAGCTGAAGACGCACAAGGCAGAAGAGTCGTCTTCAGTGACAGAAGAGCCGACAGCGAAGAGAGAAGCCTTCAAATGGCAATGTGCGTGACAAAAATGATGACAGCCCCGAGAGGCAGAGACCCTTGGATCCCCCGACTTTTGGATGCATTAAGCGATTCGAGCGATATATGTACGTTTCCTTTGGCACGTTTCGGCTTCCTCGACATTTGCATTAAATGCTCGTTCCGTTTGCCACTGCGTTCCACCGGTTGGCCCTGAAACGGGGCGGAATTGAAACGCCTCGGAGACATGGTCTTTAGCTCTTTTAATCATTTTCATGCTACCTCCGTATATCGGCAATGTTTATTTATTGCTCTTGTTGCTGCCGGGGCCTCAATCTCAATGTCTACCGCTTGTAATTTGTATCTTTAAGATACGCGATCCCGACTGCTGGTCTCCATTTGTTGTAGTTGTCGTTGTTGTTGTTGTTTTTGTTGCTGCTGCTGCTAGTCTGTCGCCTGTCTTCTGTCTTTTTTGTGGCTGCATCTCTCTGCACATCTTCACATTAAAAATTTATGATGTAGCCAAAGAGTTAAGTCGCTCAAAGGCGTGCCTTCTGCTTCTGTCCGTTTGTCCGTTTGTCCGTCTGTCAGTTGTGCCAATTTGGCTACTTTCTAGCTGTAGGCTTGCGTAACTCGAACCTCAAGACCGATAAATACGAAATAAAAATCAAGTTTGCTCTGAATAATACATTTAATGAAGCAAGCAAGTAAATTCTATTGTTGTTTTTATTATAATTTAAGCCCTATAAAGGTGTGATTAAAATATATATAATTTAAAATCTAGAAATTCTAAAATAAATTTGTATAAGTAAACCATTTTTGGAATTCGCCTATCTTAAAAGAAATGGCTCTATGTAAATGATTCTATTGCGAAATTATAGATTTTTTTAAAATTTATTTTTCTTAGCTATTTTAGCTCCTTTTTTTATTTTATTCTTCAGTTGCCAGCACTGTCGTTTGTCCGTTTGTCTCGCTGTCCGTTCCTCGTTGATCGTCCCTCGATTCTTTGCGGCGGTGTGAGTGTGTTTCCGCTTCGTGTCCAAAAGTATCTCAAGAGCAGAGCTGCGGTTTAGAGTGTGTATCTTGTAGCTACTTAATGTCGTCTCAACTTGTATGGCCGCTTCCAGCTCTCTGGCTGTTTTAATATGTATAATCTGAGCAACCGGGCCTGCCCGGCACATCAACTGCTTTTTATTGTTGCTAATCGCTTCCATTATATCTCTTGGGCCCCGCTTCTCTAGTATATTTATCTAACCACTTTGATCTTGTGTTCATCATTTTCTATCGTCCCTTCTACCATCTCGTCCCTCATTTGCATGACACGGCGCAAAGTTCTCACTAATTACTGAAGGTTTTCCCTGCCTCTTTGTGGTCGCTTTTTTAATTTGTATAATAAATCAGTTCTCAGTTTTCAGTTGCTGCGGGTCTGAAGGGAACGAAGCGCACTTCATTTTTTTTTTTAGCGGAAAAGCGTGAAAATTATGCCATCTAATCTCTGGCGCTTTCACCTTATGGAGAGCGAGATGGAGAATTCTTGTTAACCACCGCGCCTATCGCTTCACCTGCATCGCTTGTCGAGAATTTAACACTTTGCCGGCCTGTGAAATTTGATAGTTGTTAGAAAGTATTTACTTAGCTTGTAAGCGGCAGATGGAGCTGATTATGCGAGCTCAGGTGAAAAGCTGAAATATTGAATGAGTTAGTGGGAAATTGTAGTTAAAGGAAGAAAATTGTGGTGTTTTAAGACAAAACAAGGGAAATATTTTGCAATACACCTTATTCATTTTTAAAAATATACCATTTTTTTTTTTATTGAAGTTTAAATAAAAAAAACAATTTAATAATTTAAAAAATTAAATTCCGCACGAAAACCATTTATAACATGATTATGATGTTAAATACTGTATAAGCAGCCGTATTAAAATCAGCTGCTTATTAAATCCGAAATCGCAATACATTTTGTACACAAACGTGCCATTTAATTTGCCAACTTTTCCTCATTCATTCACTCAACTCACAATGAAGCTATTAAATCTAGCCTTTCTCCCAGCGCTTTTCGGGCAAAACGCCCACCCGTGAATAGGCGAAAACCCATTGGAAAATGCAATTTGAAGAAACTTCGCTAATCTGCTGCACAGAGAAAATAAAACCGTATTGCAAGTAAAAGTTAATTTTTGTGTTGAGGAAAACTCACTAAAATGAAATACAACAAAAAGCGGCGGCATCCACGGCCAATGGAACTCACTTCACTTCCTGTTTATCTATAAGATACTTTTACAAATGAGCGGCAAGCGAATGCAGCTGCCAGATAGCCATGCACATATAATTAACTACACAGCATCTCGTGGATATATATATTTGAAAGCGAGCCGATGTGAAATTGAAATTGGTCCTTTTCACTAAAAATGAAAACGTCCAGCGGCGCGAAAGAGCACTCTTTCCATCTCCATCTCGCAGAGAGCCGCGAAGAAAGAGTGGGAGCCGCGTCTTCGCTTCGAGTATCTTTCACTCAAATGAAAGTAAAGGAAAGTATCTGCGACGCGTCGGGGGGAGTTGATGGCCTGGTGTGGCAGCCGGCGAAATGAAATCAAATGAAGAAATGAAATGAAATGAAATTTGCTTTCAAACACACACATGGCGAACGCAAAGCAGCGGAGCCAAAACAAAAAGAAACATCATAAACTACTGGGTGGGTGAGTCATTTTCGAGATGGCAAAGTTTCAAGCAATTTTTAACATAGTTTTTGGAGAGCAAATTTAAAAAAAATAATGTTTTAAAATTAAAGATTATTTATTTTTGTATACGTACATTTGGGAACTATTTTAATTTACAAAGTTATTAGGACTAGATATTTTTATAAATTTATTTGTAAAATGAAAAACACTCTATAACAATTATAATAACCTTCAAAAAGCATAATATTCGAAATATAAACAAGTAAGATCATTTGTAATAATAGTATGCCATTTTAATATTTTATGTTAAGTATACGACATGTCAGCCAGAATGAAATAAACTTTTCTAAAAAATCAATATTGCTAAGCTTGAGACTCGAGTACTTTCCGATAAAATTTAAAAAATAATACTTTGAAATTTTCTTGTTCCTCAATTTTCTAAGATTCTTTGAAGTTAGGAATATGTTTCTCTGTGTACCGCCTGCCTAACTCTTTCTCCCTCTGCCTTTGGTTAAATGAAAGCTGGACGCTGGTGCGACGACAGCTGCCGCAACAGCAGCAGCAGAAGCAGAAAACAGCAGCAGCCTCGATAACAGCAGCAGCAATAAAAATAAAAATACAACAAAAAATAAACGGCAGCCGTTTTCAAGGTGGCAACTGTCATTCACTTGGCGGCCAGCAACTGGTGAAGCCTCAACTCAAAACTGAATACTCAGACCCAAAACCAAAACCAAACCGAAACTCCAACTTCAGCTTCGAATTCCGATTCGGATTCGGATTCAACTGCGTCCCGTCCTCAGCTCTCGGGCTCTTTGGCATTGACTTGACACCTTGCCTGGTAAATTTATGAAGTGAGAGCGCCCGGGAGTCTCCAAGTTGAAGTCACAGTCGAATTCAGAGACTGAGACCAAGTTGAAGCCACTGCAATGCATTACTTTCTCTTCCTGTTTGCCGCTAAATGAATGGAAATCATAAAGTCCGACGGCAACGAAATCGGCTTCAAAACTATTGAGCCAACTAATGTGGGTGCTGCCAGCCTGGGGAATTGCTATAAATCACTTGAAAAATATTTTCAAAAATAAACATTTTTAGAAATTTGTTTTTAAATATTTGGAAAATATCAAAAAATGCCAATTGACCTTTTAATAATAATATTTTTATAGCCAAAACTACATTTATAAAGGAAATTTCATTTATTTATTTTCGGTTTAAATTTGTGCAGAAAAATACAACAGCTTAAATATTTTTTGTATGGTCTTTGTCTTTTTTTCTCCGAGTGCATTGACAGCTATAAAAACTGCAATCTAGAGTGGAGTGAAGTGTACAGCAGACTAACAAAGTGACGGACGAAGACAATAACAAATGACAGCTGTGTTTCTTCTCTGTTGTTTTTGCTGTTACCGCTGTCTTGTCAACCAATTCTCATCTCAATTGCCTCAGACCCCGACTCAGGCTCGAATTCAGAGTCCCAGAGTCTTGTCTTTATCTTTGGTGGCTGTTGCAGTGTGCCGCTGATTTCATTTGTTTAAAATTCCATTTGAAAAGTTCAAACTGACTGGAAACTGACACCCACTCGCCAGTAAATGGATTAACGATTGAAGGCGTCTGGTCTGGCCAGACTTTTCCTTCTCGAAATCAAAAAGGGACACAGAAAGACAAATAGAAGTAGGACATTTTCTGGAAAAAAATTAATTAAAAATAAAATATCTCCTAGAAAAAAAATTAATTTAACATAAAATAAATTTAAGCATAATACATTGAATTATTTTCTAATTTATTTTAAATGGTATCTTATTACTAGACTTTAGTTTAGTTCACTGAACCTATTCTGACTCACGCAAAATACTGCGTTGGTTTCTCTAGACTTCTTTGAATTCCAAATTATTTTTTTTGTTTTGCGATTTTGCCTAAAAAATTTGCATTTTCCACAATTATTTGTCGTTGTTAGTTTATTGCACAATTGGACAAAAAGTCAAATGAGTTTAACCATAAAGTGTCGGTTGCTTGCGTTTATGTGTGTTTGTAATGCCGAACAGTGGCTTTAAAACTATATATAAAAGCCGTAAAGTATTCAAATTGGGAAAATTGGCTCACCAATTTAATGGCGTTGAGAAAGAGAAAGGAATTATTCAAATGATATTGACTAAATTGTGTAGCTTTAAATGGTTAAAAGGCTTTATATTTAAATATTTTGTGGTGGAAAAATCAATAAAATTTGTATTGATTGTATAAGCATTTGTTTTTTTTTTATAAGGAAAATTCAGCACAATCCTTTTGTTGGCACTTTCTTACACAGATCATAATAGTTGGCTAGCAATTTTCTTGTGATCCATTTTTTTATGAGCTCACAAAACAAAGCTTGAGCATTACCAGTTAAAGCCCATCGATAAATTGAAATTGCCACTGTGCAATATGTTAAAGTTTTGCCCTCTTTTCTGCGTTTTTACGCCGGTTCGTTTCGTTTTCAACTTCAGTTGGAGTCTTTCCCCTGCAGCTTGGCATTCTTGATAAGTTAAGCTTTATGGTTGCGCTAGTTCATTAAATTTATTTTACAGACACACAGCAACAATGTCTGTGCAGGCACACCCGCTTCACAACCCTCCCTTCTCCAAATTTACCGCACCCAAAGTCTCAACTTTAGTTGCAAAACTCGCGGAGCCAACACAGTGAAAAAATCCTATTTATAGAAAATTAATTTAAAACCATTAAAAAAAAATAGATTTTAATTTAAAATTTATAAATTATGCTTAATGATTTTTAAATATTTTAATGTCTAAATTCATATCCTAAGGGCAATTGTGTTTAGTGATAAGGATAAACCATTGAAAAAAAAGATTTTAATTTAAAATTTATAAATTATGCTTTATGATTTTTAAATATTTTAATGTCTAAATGCATATCCTAAAGAAAATTGTGTTTAGTGATAAGGATAAAGCTATTTTTGCTCCGTGTAGTGGTGAGAAAGAGAAGGGAAGTGGAACCAGCAGAACCACCGGCAAACACAAATCCTGTTCTCCAGCTCCCTCTATTTGTGTTGCCCTCTCTTTCTGCTGCTGTTGTGGCGTCTCTTTCTTCGGGCAGACACATCTCTTACAGTAGTAGTCTTCGTGGCGTGTAGTGTGGCAAAGTAGTAAATTTAATGTCAGTTGCATTTAAATTGAAACTCGAGTGCCAGCAACCGGGAATCTCCTTCTGTCGGAACCCCTTTTTTCACTCCTCATCCACCCACTTCACGTCCCTGTCCGCCATTCGTTTCCCCCGATCGACCAAATGCTTTCGTTTTGCGGGTCTGTCGACAGTTTGAGTTAATTCCGGAGAGCTACGCCTTTACCACACATTATTTAGCATGTACAGTGTGATCATGGCTATATAGAACTTATTTAAGGTTACAAATAATTTAGTATCCTATGAAACAATATGATGAGCTTTTTAGCACTATCATTTGATTTAAATTTACAAACTAAATAAGGTCCATTTGAAATTTAAATTTAGTCTTGTCCAATTCCGCATGGATTAATCACTTTAAGCTTAATTCACAACATTCCGCTACATATTAAATTAGTTAAATCCCACCTCTAGTTCCGCCTGGCTTTAATTTGAACTTTTAACTTTCCTAAAGTTGCGCAACGCACCGTCTATGTGGATGTATCTTTGTATCGCAGTATCTCCTCATCCCAAACCGATGGAACTGAGGGGCATAAAGTCATCCTTCGGATGACTCCAAGAAGGAGGGAAGTTCAGAGGGGAATTTGGAAACTCAGGGTTGCCCCTTATCGAAGAAGAAGCGCCCAGTCCAATCCCTGTCTTCCCGTTTCCTCTCCCCTCATCTGTCCTCTCGCAAAAATTTAATGTTGAGCAACGAGTAAAAGTTGGACCCTTGACTCCGTTTTTTTTTTGCCGTATGACTTTAACGCGCTCCGCTGAAAGATACAAATTGTTATGCAAAATGGTGAAAAGTTTCATTCGGCATCAGCAGCCAGCGGACCGAGCAAACTGACTTCTTGTATTTTTCTTTTTTTGTTGTATGTCTCTGCTGTTCCCGTTGCTTTTATGGAAGCAAACAAAAATTATAAGTAAAAAACGTAGCATTTTTTGATTTATTTCCATTTTATGTTGATCTGCTTTTGCAGCCGTCGCCGATGTCTGCGCTTTTATTTAATTTCGCTTCCTTCGCAGTTGCCATTGTGTGTGAGCAGCTTCAATTGGCTTCACGGTGGTTATGGTGCTGCATGTCATCCAGGGATCTTCTCTCTTTTGTGTACAAAAAACAGAAAAAAGGCTAAAAAAAAGCAAAACAAAACAATGCACAATGCGATCTTTATCAAGCAAAGGCTGCAAAACTGTTGAGTCTCATTGTACAATATGTTATTTATGTTGTTTAATATTCCCTTACATGTCGCAACTTCCCCCATTCCCCCCTCATATGAACCTTTATTAATCGGTTGTAAACCTTTAACTCTTGTCGTTCCAGGTATGTTTATCATCCGATGACATTTATGTTGACAATTGACTTTACCCGCGACGGTGTAAGTAAATGGGGTTAGCAGATGATTTGATCTACGACTGATGGGTGTTTATATAAAAGCCTTTAAGTTGGTTAGGCATGGGAACGAAAAAAGGGAATACAAATCATTGGGAAACTAATATTTACGATACAAGATAATCGAGGTTGTGCCAAATCTTTTGGTTTTCCAAAAACAACTAAGTAAAAAAGTACTAAACTCCCTAATTTGAATTTAAACCAACACTTGGGCACACAAATTATGCAAATTTCGACCACTTAAAATCCCCCGCAAAAACTTCTGGTCCCTTTCTTTATTTTCGTCCGGCAATTTCGAACTTATTCAAAATTAATGGCCATCAGAGGCAATCTTTTTCTTTGTTGTATTACGGCTTGCAGCTAAATAAAAAAGAGAGAAAAAAGCCGGCTCTGCTAGGCCTCGGGGCCATTTCGGTATGCGAACGCCCTAAACCTTGAGAAATCCAACTCGATGGCGCTCGTTTAATGCCCCGAACAAGTCAGACACCTATATATTCGACTTCTAACGTCTATAATTACTAAGCAAATACACGCACCGCCGGCACAGAAATACGCAGATACAGATACTGAGTATCTGAGTATCCGTATACTACAGATACAGTCACGAAAAGTTTGGCTCGGTCAATAGCCACAGAGAGCTTGTTAATTATGCCGTCTGACCAACGAAATTATGACAAATTTATATGACCAAGAATACGTTTTGGAGTAAGTGGGAACGTCCAGAAAAGAAGACGGAGTGAAAACGGAGTCAAATAAGTTCAAATAGTCCGCCCATTAAAATAAACAAGGCAAAAAATGAGCGATCGAGTATAATATACATACGAAAAGAGTAGAGGAGCCACAGCCCCGAAACACATTCTATCGCAAACATTGCCCCAAACTCACAGAAGGGAAAAAATAATGAAATGAAATAAAAGCGTGAGCCATTTGAAACTTATGATGGGTTCATGGTCAAAACAACCTGAGTTCGTTAAAACAATAAAAAAAATGTGGGGGGAAAAAACTGCGAAAAGAAGCAAATAACCAAAGTGCCAGCGTAGAATGCGAAAAAAAACACAAATGAATGTACTCACCAAAATAAAAAGAAAACCGTTGGAAGAAAATAGAAATATAGATTAGAAAACAGATTCGAAGAGAGAAATACCCTTAATAAATCTTTAAGGTTTATAGAAATTTAATAATAATTTAATAAATACTGAAAATACTAAAAATTACTATATACTTATGACCTTGATCTAAAGGTCTTACATATATTAAAAAAAAAAAAAACTCCAAGGCCTGATAACATTCAAAGATAAACTTTTACTACTATTTGCGATTTGTGGTATTATATTGCTAAATAAACATGCTTTGCAAAGTCATAAATCTCAAATCTTTTTTGTTCAGGGTATAACAAATAAAACATGCGAATCTATAGAGATTGCTGTCAATATTTATTAACAACAAATAATAGTCTAATGGCCGGCTGACTGACAGCTCTTTGCGATATCGTGTAAAAGTTTATAAACTCCTGCTGGAAATTCAAGTATATTGCGAGAATTTTTGCATGTAGAAAGAGGTATTTCTTCTGCCATTTTCCCTACACAAAATTCAGTTCGTGTCTGTCCATAAATTATGCTATGTATGGGCTGATTCTGCCCCTTCTTGTTATTTCACTTTATATACATATATATTTTTCTTTTTATTTGAACAACTTCTAGTTTGGTTTTGTTGTCAGCGCCGAGTTACCTCCACGTCTTCCGTTTGAAGCGTGTGCACACCTTGAAAATAACTTCCAAGGTTGCCAGCGACTCTGAGAATGATTGCTCTGTACCTCCGTACCTCTCTTGCCTCTGACTATATCTTTTTGCACGTTTTTGTTAAGGTTTTGTGCCCCGTGCCGAGCCATGTGACTTCCTCGGATTCCTATTCGGATTCCCATTCCTGCACCCCGGGATACCCCACGTATTGTATTTCCCGTCGCACAGTTCAGTTCAGTTCCCTTTGCTGATGGGCAACTTGTAGTCAAAGTTATATTCCGTACTTGTCTTGCCCAACTTGTTCTCCCTTAACCCGTTCCCATCGCTTAAGTTCTAGTCGGATTCCCTGGTTACTTTTATGTCTCGTGCTCTTTTGTTTTTAGCCGGTTGTTTGCCAAATGACGTCAGAAATGCCGGTTCCGGCTTTGTCTTGGCTGCCAATGTAAATGCAAATTGAAGACCAACCAGACCCTTCCAGAGATTAGAATAATCGAAAAGCGAAGATTTTTCGGTGTTTTGATTTTTAATTAAAGGTTTCGTCAACTTATTTACATTTCCAAATTACAAATAATTTGTATTCTTATTTTGTACTCCTTTTAGCGGTTTTTATTAATTTTAGGAGAAAGGAAACAAAAATAAAATAAAAACCAAATTTATATTGATAAAAAATATTTATTTAATTTAAATTTAAAAATGTTTAAATGTAGCTGCACAGCAAAAAAATTTACATAAGATCAAATTGATATGTGCTGATCAATGTAATATTTTTTAAAGATCAAGTCTTTTGATATGAATGAAGATCATGTTTATCTAATTTCTCAATATTTTTTTTTAGAAAAATACTACATTTGATATTTTAAAACAGTATTTTTATATCTTTATGAAATGATAAAATATCAAGTTGATAAGTTTGAATTATAAATTTGACATTGATCATATCGGCTTCTTATTGAAATGAAATAAGGTTCAAATGACCTATTTCATATCGATTTTTTTTCTGTATGTGTCTGATGATTACATTTTTGATGGGAGTCTACCAAGGACTTTTTGGTTGGAAACCAATAAAATTATAATAGTTTTGGAAATGTTTCCAATTTGTGAATTTCTGACTAAGAAATATAATTAAAAAACCCCTTAACCCTTTCGCCTGGATATCCCAGCAGCAATTCCGATACTCGATCCACTTTTGGCAGCTGCCGTCGCCATGGTTTATGCTCTTGAGGGCACCTCTTTTGGCTTAAACATTCCTCATCAGTTGCCGCCGCTGCAGCAGGCAAAAGAAGAAGTACCGAAAATTATGCCAGACATTAATGAACGTTAAATTACCGTCGCCGCCGTTGCCGCCGCTCTCTTTATTATGTGACGATGTCGGCATTCACAGCCACAGAGCCACAAAACACGGTGGTTTCTGAAGCCTCTCCGTCTCCGATTCAGTCTGTAGTCTGTAGTCTGTAGTCTGTATATCTGTATCTTTGACCCACTTCGGGCAGTTGTAAAAATTCAATAACAGAAACGGAAAATTAACTGAAAACGGCACTCGAAAGCTAAAAATGAAACATTGATAAGACACCGGGAAAAGAAATACATTCGGTTGGGCGGAGTGGGGAAATGGGGAAGCCAAGGCTGCAGCTCAGCTCACGATTTCTACAGCTGCAAACGAAACTTATTTTGCTGCTGCTTATATTTTCGGTTTTTTTCTTCGTTTTTTTGGGATGCCCTTCGAAGAGCCAACTTAAATCCAAGGAGGATTCCGGCACCAGTAAAGCAGCCGATTTCCCCCGGCGGACACACTGGGTGTACAACACACACCTTGCACCCATTTCCATGCCATTTCCATTTACGTGGCCGGCAAAACGAAACGTGAGCGGAGCGCCAAGAAGAGTGTTGACAACCAAAGAGCCGGGGATCGGATTGGATTTGGTCTGGGTCTTGGTCTTGGACTCTGGCCTGCACAGAAAAAAAATTGTGATTAATTCTGAAATGGTTCTCCTTAGAAATTGTGCTTCTTCTGCAATTTATAACCTATCAAGTCTTAATCATCTTTAATATTCTTTTAAAGCCATAATAAAATAAATAAAAATTGAATTGAAGTAGAATTTATCACGTCATTAAACAAGAAACGAACAAAAAATAATAACAAATATTATTAAAGATTTTATGGGGACTGAAAGTTAAAAACAAGTATAGGTACTTCTATTGAAACTATGTTAAAAACATTATTTTGTGTAGAAAAAATATAAAAATATTTAAGTTTCGAATATTTCTTTAAAACTAAGTAGACAATTTCCCCGTTCCTTTTCTAAGTGTATACTTACATTTTGGGTCTCTTGCTAATGTCTAGAGGGTTAACCTGAGGAATCGCTCCGCTCAACTCCAGAGTGCGTGCGTACGTGATGCAATCAAAATGTTATTAATAACGCAATAAAGTAAGCATAATTTGGTTCATTAAAATGCACACATTTTGCGGTACGTGAGACAAACGAGACCCAAAAAATCTCAAAATAAACCTACTTAAAAAGTCTGCAAGAAAATAAAAAGGGGCAAATGAAAAACCTATGTTAACAAATGCCGCGGGTACTAAATACTTGGTAAGAGGAAATCATACAAATTTATACACTGAGGCTTAGATACCCTAGCTTAGTTTAAGAAATAAAAAAATAAATATGTTGTTAGATAAGCAAAATAAGCGAATACCATCGACATTATGCGAGTAATAGTAGGTAATTATAGCAAAGTAAATTTACATGTTCTCCTGATTAAACAGAGATTGTTTTTATTTTACATTCAATTTATTTTACCAATTCAGATCTATTAGCAGTCTATTATTTTAAACCCCTCCATAAAGTCCGAATGTTTTCACGAAGAGTATTAAAACCTTTTGGCAGTCATGTTCAAGTTTACGACTTTGACTTGGCGCCATCGTTTTTACAGTAGTTCAACTGGCCTAACTAAGCCCATTGACCACGCCCACAGCCGTTGAGTGTTGCAAGCGATTTTATTTGGCTAAAGCGGAGATTAGGGCCAGGTATTCAATTTAGCCAAAGGGCATACGACACCTAATTCCACAGACTTGGCCGATGGGCTGGGAAAAAATGATTGAGCATGCTTGATAAGTGATTGATTGATTGATTTTTTTTTACTTTGGTTTGCGGGTCTATATTAAATCTATAATTGAATTGTAATGATGGGGGATGTTTGGTTATATTTACATAGAAAATATTGATATAAAAAATATTTATTGGGATTTTTAATGGTTAAACATAATGCTCGATATTGCAAATTCCACATAGTTTACTTTACTCTCTCGTTCAGTTTTCCAAAACTCCAAGAAAGGAAACTGTAATGATGGGAAAATTCCTCAGTTTGTGTGTGTTCCTTGTTCTGACTACCGATTTAACGACCTGTTTTCCCTCTCCTCTTCTCTGTTGCTCATCAATTACGATCACATTCTCTGCCTCACGGCCACTTTTGGCCAATTCAAATGCAACTTTCCCATAAGCCAAATGGATGCTCCACAAAAATTTCACCCAACACAGGCACACACACACCGAATACACAGGAGAAAAGTGGAGGAAAATGTGGCGAAAATAAAAGTAACATCTTCCCATATAAACGCGTTTGTTGGATAGAGGGAATCTGTTCCATTTTCATTTCGGAAATTTTTGCCTTGTGCTGCTGGGGGAAAAAAATCAAATCAATACTGATTCCGGACCCTAAGGTCATTGGTAGTTTTTTTCGAAATTGCCTGGGAGCCAAGAACGTTGAGCTGACAGAACAAAAAAAAACTTGGTTGTTGCAGTAAAACGATTTTAGCTTATTGTCATGGTCAAAAAATAAAATAATCAAATTTAAATAATATAATAATAAAAATTTGAAAAGTGTAAATATGTTTATATTTAAAATTTTAATTTTAATTGATTCATCGAAAAGTATTATTTAAATATTAAACAATTTTAATGAAAATTTTGATCATGAAATATGCAATTCGTGTACAATCAAAAAATGGGCATAGTAAATAAATATAATAAATATAAGAAAAACTTTAATGAAAATTGAATTTTAATATTGATCTCTTTTATAATACCAAAACCAATTTCCCATTGTACTCCTCGTTTTGCCAGAACCCTGCGCACATTCAATTTAATGTCGGAAAAGCTCTTGCCATTACCTTGCAAATCCCCTTTGGAAAATGACAACAACAACAGTGCACACATATGGATGCTTAGTATCTATGAGATACTTTTTCCTTTTTTTCCCCTCTCTTTTTGCGTTTCTTCGGGGAAGTTTTTGGGTACAAAGAAAGCGTCAGGCTGATAGGCAGCCAGCGGCGTATTGTTTCAGCTCATAAACTATTACATAAAAAATTGAAAGCAGGCAAAAAGCGAGAGAAAGAGAGCCAAGGTGTAGTAAGGTAACAAGAAATTTGTTCAAAGGAGAAATCATTAAAGACAAAGTTGCAGATAGAGAAGGCACTATAACCATACGTTTTTGTTTTTTTTTCTTGTGCAGCGGAACAAAAGCAACAAAATGCAAAGTTGCTGATAGAAGAAAGAAAGAGAGGGAAGGAGACAAAAGCCAAGTGAATGGTTTATTGCAGTACACCGAAAAAAACAACATCCTTTTAAACAAATTGAAGTTGTTATGATGATTTGCATTTCTGGTGCTCTACAGAAATCTCTTGAAATTGAATTCCTGAAAAGGTACGGGAATTAAGGGGATTTTCTATTTACCGAAGCATACTTTTAGGGTTATTATTTGATGATTTTAAAACTCTAGAGATTTATGTGGCAATATTGATAGTTTTTATTATTTAAAATGTATGAAACCTTCATTTCTTTAACATCTTAAATGCCAGGGCGAAAATATACTGATCCCCTGGTCATTATGTAATGTTTTTAATAAGTTAAAGCTACACAGAGAAAATAATCAAAAGTTTTAGGTGCAAAATAAGGGTGAAAAATTTTACAAAGTAAAACGCTTCATACAAATTTTATTTTACTTTGCATTTTTAAAACGTTTTCATTTTTATTTTTAAAACGTTTTTATATGAAAACGGCACCTAAAACGTTATATAATTTTCTCTGTTTAGTTATTTTATTTTCAAATTGATATTGACTAAGATCTGGTTTGTTTTTATTACATTTTTATGATTTCGATATGATATGATATATTTTTTCCTGTGTAATTTGGGGGTTGGGAAATCGTTATGCGGTGATATGCTCAGGCGATATCACCAAACCAAGACACTGGCCAACTGCAACAGCAACAACAACAAAAGCAACACCAACAATTGAGCCCGAGTTATGTTTATGACAGTTGTCAGTTATTGTTGTTGTTGCAGTTTTCGCCGCTGCTTTCCATTTTCGGTTGCCTTCATATTATTCGCATGTGTTTGAGTGTGTTTGAAGCAAATGCAAATTTGTGCAGCGATGCGTTTTGCCAGCGTTTAAAGTCGCGCGTGAAAGTCGCCAGCGTCAGAAACTCCGTAGTTAATAATAGTTTTGCCCCTCTCCTGTCATTCGAAGTTTTTACTGATGAAGAAAAGAGGCTTGAAAGTAATTTCGGGAAGCTAAGATAATAAATATATATATTAAGGAAAACTAATTATAATTTGACTGGGCACTAATAAGAATCCCATCCTGTATTTGTAGTTTTTACAATAAATAAATAATTACAAAAATCATTATAAAATTAAAAGCTCAAGTTGTTCTTAACCATTACTTAATTTATCCTTTTTTTTATTGTATGTTTTCAGTTGGCTTAAAAGTAACTTTTAGGAAGCTATGATATTAATTTATTAATTACAGAAAAATAAGGATAATTTAACTGGGCAGCAATAAAATTTAATCCTGTATTTGTAGTTTTAAAAAATAAATAAAATCTTTATTCAATTGAAAAACATAAGTATTTCGAAACCATTTTGAATCTTTTGTATTAAAGAAAAATATATACAAAATAACTTGGCACTTAGAATTACTACATTTTCAATCCTTTATTCTTATTTTGTATCCCAAAAATCATTATCAAATAGAAAATCACAAGTTTTTCTAAACCAGCACTTAATTGATCCATTTCGTCTGCTCTCAGTTGATTAATTTTGAATGCCAATTAGAGACCATTCACCAAATCTGTGACCAATTTCGCCAGTCAATACAGTTTTCCCAAGTTTTTCGTCACAGTTGTGTTTCCAAACTGATTTTCTCTCCATCGCCATCGGTGCGCTGCTCGCTCTAATGTTTTGCTGCGGTTGGAAATTGTTTTTAGCCATGGCTTTTGCAATTGTTGCCAAGCAGAAATCATTTCCAAAGGCCATTCAACGGATCGCCGGCACTATGTGTGTTGTTGTTGTTGTTGTTCCATTGGCGTGAAATTTGTGTGAATAACTCAAACAGCCACTATACAACATCGCTGGCTGCTGCTGCTGCTGCTGCTGATTTTCACTGTGCGATCCAAACTATGCCTATATGAACGGGGTCTGGGTCCGGTCTCTGGCCGTGAAACTGTCGTCAGTTGGCCAGTTAGTCAGTTAGCCAGTCTCTCATTTTGTCAGTTTCCCATTTTGACAAGCAGAAGCAGCAGCCGCGGCACATGGGCTTTTCGCCTTCAACTGGGCCCAGTCCGTCCTCCATTTGGAGATTATGCGTGACTATTTATTGTTTCAACCCGAATTATTTGGATGCTTGAAGCGAGCCGCTAAAGTAGTAAAAAAGCAAAGGGACTAGCGTGTTATAGATACTCTTTCAAAGCAAAAGAACAAGAGATCAGTTAATCAATTAATAAATTTTAAAATAAATGTTTATAGATGTTTTGTTAATTGATTTCTAGTGATCTTTACAAAATCTCTAGTTTTGTTGATTAATCCATTAATAAAATATTGATATAAAAACCCTAGTAGTTTCTTGCAGTTTCAGAATTTTTTGTTAGAACTACTATTAATTTCTTTAAAAAAAATACTTAAATTGATCAATATTAACCCACCTCAAAGAGGTATTTTTGTACTTGTGCAGAACCGTTGATACAAATTACAAACTCCCAATATTTAAATATTTTATTTCATGAGATAATCTACTAGAAATCACCTAACAAGTTTAACCTTCCTATTTTGGCACTCTGTCTTACAGTATTATTTTTAATAGGCCTGAACAAGCTGAGGGTCTAACAAGCCATGGGCCAAGTAACACGAAGAGGCTTAAGCTGCGATGAGACCCTCAATATGGCCAAAGTAAACTCAACTTTCGATGGTTTTTGGGCTAGCCAAAGTATGGTGCGTGTGTGTGTGTGTGTGTGAGAGGGTCCCATCACCGGCGATCAGATGGAAGCCATAACCGGGCATGATGCCCTAAAAGTCGCACATGACAAAAGCCAAAGGCCCGAGACGAAGATAGACGACAAATGGACAGCTATGGGCCAACGCCTATGCCCAAATGACAAACCGCCCTGCTTTTCCCTTTCCCTATATCTCTCTCGGTATCCATATCTCTTTCTCTATAGCGAGGGGACCCTGTCAACTTTGACGTGTGTTGTGTGATGTCTGGCTGGACTGTTGCCATTGATTTATGGCGGGATTAATATCACAACTCGAATGTATCTCTCTTTTTGTACCTCTTTTGCCTTACCTTTTTACACACATTTGAGTTCATGTAGATTTCTAAATGGATTTAAACTTTGGGCTAATTTCACTTTGGCATGTTGTCGTCATCACCATCGTCGTCACAAAATGATTTCATATTTTTTTTACGATATATTGCTCCACCGAAGCACTTCTATCGTTTCATTTTGATTCGGTTCGGGGAGCGATTATTGATGGATTCTTTACTTTGTTGAGGATTTTCGGAGATTCGCCGTCTAAAGTCTTTTAATGTTTTTAAGTGGAGATTCTGAGAATACGATTTGGGTTATGAATCATTCCGGGATACTCTTAAGACATTTATTATCCAGCTAATTTTGATGGGCTTCTCAAATGTGTTCTTGAATGCTTAGATCATAAATCTTAAAGTCCTGAATGAACTGGATTTGAAGGGTATCAACTATCGAAATAAAGTTCAGCTTTAAAAGGGATCAGATATTTTTAGAGGTTATAAATGGTTGTAATCTGAAAAGGTGACTTCAAATTTTATTATTATTAATCGAATTATATCTCCTTTTTTATCGTTACAGGTACGTAATTGGGTTCCCTTAAAGGCCTTGCATTTAAACTTAAAAAAGGTTGGCTTTTTCAAGTCAAGGATACACTTAAGTAAAAACACACACGTTCTCCATTCCGCGTGAGTAATTATAATTTATTTAAATCGATTACGCTGCATTGCGAGACAAAAGGGAAACTCGATCGATTCGAATCGATCCGATCCGATCTCGTCTCGGGTGACCCATTTTATAGGCCCAAGCGCAATTATTCATTTATAACGACTCTAAAAAATGTCCGAAAAAGCGAGCGATAAGCAAACCAGTTGCGTCGATCGATGCGTGCCCCAAATATCTAGAGTTATTTCGATCAGTGATGAGGGTAAAGGGGTTATCCTTAAAATAATTTTTAAAATCCCATATCTTGATTCACTTTATCTTGTTAATCAAACCAATAATATTTGATGTATAAGAATACTGGTCATAAAAATATGAATTTCGATTTCCTCATTAATATTTTCAAAATCTCAACTTATCGAGCCTATATATATTTACATTTTTCCATCAATATGCAATATTCAGTGGATCGAATTTCGTAGATTTTTTTATGGTGATAAAAAGGCTTAAGCCTTGAGGTGTTTACCTAGAAAAGATACAACCAACCAAAAAAAAATACAAGGGCGCGACTCAGTTGCTCCTCCTTTCGGCATTAGGTAATCGCATTTCGGCCGAAAAACCCACTGAAATTGGGTCAAAATTTTCACTCGAAAACTTTTGCCTCTAATTTGACAGACGAGCGACCGCATTTTGGTGGCATTTTTTCTGAAAACCCAACCATTTTATTTTTGTGTCGTTTCCTCCTCGCGCTTCTACCACTTTTGTAAACTCTCGCGTTTACAATTTTAATTGCGGATGCGCACACTTTCGTTTTCGTTTCATTGTTGTTTTTGCTATTGTTGTTGGTTGTCCCCACGCATTAAAAGAGAGGCCTACGGATAGTCCGGCGCTCATTTTATATTTTCTTTAACTTTGGCGGCTGTGTGCAACTTCATTTTTACTTTACCTTTTTGCGGCTTTCCAAAAAACAAACCAACAACAAAAAATATATAACCGCAGCTTACAGTTTCACTTGAGGGAAATCGCACCTCTCCCGCCCCTTCCGCCCCCTATGGCTGACTTACCTCACCTCTGTTATGACATAACCCAACTTTGCCGCTGCCTCTGCCGCTGCGACTGTGGAAAGTTAAACAAATTTTGTTTGTCGTCCGCTTTGAAAATTTTGCAACTTGGAAAGTTTTATTTCTGAACACCGAAAGAAATATCACCAAAATTGGTCACAAATTGGCAAGCTTTTCATAACGATATGGGGTCTTATAAGGAGGGTAAATGGGTTATACCAAAAACATAACTTGTAGACTTATAAAAATACCAAACCGAACCTCTTACTCATACGCTTCAAAGATCATTTCTTAATATTAAAATGTAAAGGATATATTTTTATATCCGTTACTCGTACTCGTTAAAAAGTTTTGATCAAATAATAAATTGTCCGCTAGATGGCGGCACTTTCAAGCGACTATTTGCTTTGCTGCTTGCATATCGTCGTCTCTCTTACACTTAGGGCCGTTTTCTCGTCCGTATGGGAAATCAGAGTTTAAAGTTTCCTTTAAATTTAATGGGCGGACAAGAAAACGGTCCTTATTCAGCTTGTTTCTATAACATTTAGTAACAAAGTTAATATGACAATATGAAAACTACAAATACTATTGATTTTCCCAGTGCATCTGTTGTTGTTTCTGGGGCAGCAAATTGAATTTCACATTAGTTGCAGTTGCAATTACCCCGCCGAAAAAATCGAGAGCTAAAAAGGAGAAGATAAATTGTGCAACGCGGTCGCACATTTAGAAAGTATCATACGGAGATCGATGTGGGCGCTGATTTACTCCACACTCTACACACTACTCCCCTTAAACTTTCATTTGAATAAGCCGCTAACAGAAAGCACACACAATAAATTGAGATACATTTTCGAAAAATGTATCTCCGGCTAATAATAATAATCACTTAATTTGAACGCTAATTTGTGACTGCTGCTTCAGAGCAGCGGCAGCTTCTTCTCTAATTCGGGCTCTTCCATTCACTTAATGACTTTCTTTCTCAAAAAAAAAAAAAACCATTGGAGATCGCTGGCCGTGGAAGGTGAACTGATTTTTCTTCGCTTCGGCCAAAGTTTGCTTTTCCTCCCAGGGAAATTATGCAAAAAACAATGGGCAGTCCGAAGAAAAGTTGAATGCAAATCGTCGCTGTTCATTTGAACAATTTCATTTGGGTTTTGAAAGTTCAGCCAGGGAAATTTATGTGCCGGCCAAACAAAAAGTTCCCGAGGGTCTTGTAACAATGCGGGCAGTTTGGCTGTTATACACTACATTTCTGAGCTTTGGAGTGAGAGGGTTTCGGGTTATTAGGGGGCGTGGGTTAACCAAAAGTGGGTGCCAAGTGTGGGAGAGACGGGCTTAGAGGGTCCATGACATTTCGACACGAACATTCGTGTCGCATAACTATTGTTCACCATTTGATTTGTTGTTATAGTAAATGTTATTTTGAGATGCATATTTGTAAGCGCAAGGAAAAAAAATCACTTTAATAGAGTTTTCACCTTTCGAATTGGATGTGATGGCTCATTGGATTACTTTCGATCGATGTCATTTGATAGGTCATCAGGCGTTTGTCGCGCGTATAACAGTTGTATAACACACTGGTTTAGCGGTTTTGTGACAGCTGTGTGGATTTTTTCTACATTTATTTTGTGGACAATGCAAAACAGCTGAAGTGTAAACATTATGATACTTTGCATAATTTACTTAGCTTATAAAATAATTTTAGAGTTTTGTATAACAGTACATAAATGCCTATATATA